>JBCFYV010000935.1:2100842-2254187 GCA_039000515.1 Timema cristinae
GATTTTTTCTTACCGTGAAAATGGGAGGGGGGTTGTAGATTAACGTGAATATAGGGGTGAGTGGGGTTTTAGACTTTTCCCGTGAATTTTAAAAAGGGGGTTTTTTGTAGATTACACGTTAATTTAGGGGGGAGTGGTTTGACTTCACTGAAAAAATAGGGAGTGGTTTAGATTACCTTAATATAGGGGAAAATGGTTGTAGATTACACCGTTTTAATTTTCCCTGAATTATGAGGGAGTTTTTTGTTGACTTACACGGTTTTTTTTTAAAATAGGGGGGGGGTGGTTGGTGTTACAGTAAAATATAGGCGAGTGGTTGTAGACTTACCGTGAAAAAGGGGAGAGTGGTTGTAGACTTACCGTGAATTATAGGCGAGTGGGTTTTGACTTACGTGAAATGGGGGGAGTGGTTGTTTTGCTTACACGTGAATATAGGGGGTGTGGTTGTAGACTTTCCTGATTATGGGGAAGTGTTTGTAATTTCACGTATATAAGGCGGTGGTTGTAGAATTAAAGGAATAATAGCGGGGTTGTAGATTTTCTTTGGGTTAAGGGGAGATGTTTTAGACTTTCACGTATATAGGGGGGAGTGGTTTGCTTCAAGTGAAAAAATAGGGAGTGGTTTTAGACTTAACGTGAATATAGGGAAGTGGTTGTAGACTTACCGTGAATAAGGGGGGTGGGTTGTTGACTTACACGTGAATATAGGGGAGGGTGGTTGTAGACTTACCGGGAAAATAGGGAAGTGGGTTTTAGACTTCACTGAATATATAGGCAGTGGTTTTTTAATTTCACTGAATATAGGGGAGTGGGGTTGTTGGGCTTACACGTGAATAAGGGAGGGTGGTTGTAGCTTACACGTGAAAATGGGGGAGTGGTTGTAGACTTAACTGATAAAGGGGGAGTGTTTGTAGACTTCCCGTGAATATTGGGGAGTGGGGGTAGACTAACACGTGAATATTGGGGGGGTGGTTTTTAGATTAACGTAATATAGGGGGGGGTGGTTGTAGACTTAACTGAATATAGGGGGGGTATTGTAGACTTACCGTGAATATAGGGGAGAGGGTTTGTAAAACTTACACGTAAAAATTATGGGCGAGTGGTTTGTAGACTTAATAAATTAGGGGGAGTGTGGTTGTAATTACACGTGAATATAGGGGAGTGTTTTTTGTAACTTACCGTGTTTGGGGGGAGGGGGGGTTGTGATTTACACTAATATAGGGGAAGTGGTTGTTGACTTACATGAATTAGGGGAGAGTGGTTGTAACTTACACTGAAAATATGGGGAGTGGTTGTAGACTTACACGGAAAATAGGGGAGAGGGGTTTGTTGACTTCCCCGTAAATATAGGGGAGGTGTTTGTAGATTACACGTGAAAATAGGGGAGAGTGGTTGTAGATTACATGTAAATTAGGGGAGAGTGGTTTTGACTTACCGGAATATGGGGGGAGAGTGGTTGTGACTTACACGGAATATAGGGGGAGGGGTTGTAGACTTAACGTGAATATAGGGGAGTGTTTTGTGACTTACAGGGAAAATAAGGGGAGGTGGTTGTAGACTTACCGTGAATATGGGGGGAAGTGGTTTAGAATTAACGTGAATTTTTAAAGGCGAGTGGGTTGTAATTACACGTGAATAAAAGGGCGAGTGGTTGTAGACTTATAGTATTTGGGAAGGGTGTTTGTAGTTTTACAGGGAATATAGGGGGGAGGGGTTTTGTAATTACACGTGAATATTTAGGCGAGGGGTTTGTAACTTCCGGGGGAATATGGGGGGAGGGTTGTTGTGTTACACGGAATGAGGGAGAGTGTTTGTAGACTTACCGTAAATTTGGGGGAGGTGGTTGTTGATTACACGTAAAATATAGAGGAGGGTGGTTGTAGATTACACGTAAATTTAATAGGGAGTGGTTGTAGACTTACACGTGAATAAAAAGGTGAGGGGTTTGTAGACTTACACAAAATTTATAGGGGGTGGTTGTGACTTCCCGTGAATATGGGGAGGGTGGTTGTGATTGTTCCCCCTGTTTTGGGGTTTTGGGGAGGTAGCGGGTTTTTAGGGGAACTCAGCTTCCGACTGGCCTTTGTATTAGTAGGTTTCCCCGTGGGTCTTGGGGGGTGGGGGAAAGGGGAAGGAGATGGGGGGAAAAGTAGGGGGGTTTGGGGGGGTGGCTGGGATGTAAATGATAGCCCTCAGGGTTTAAAGGGGAAATTGGAGTGGGGGGGGAGTCGGGTGGTCGGTGGAGGGGAAAGACGAGGGGGGGCCTGGGGATTGATCGGCGGCGGGGATGCTGGGAGATGTGGGCGCAGTTTTGGGGTTTCGGGGGTCTGTGGTTGTAGAGGGAAAACGTAGAGAAGGGGCCCGATTGAGTACTGTTTGGTCGGTTTTTTTCCCCAGGGTCTTCCGTCGGGGGGCCCTTTGCCGGGCGGCGATGTAGACCCCCCCGTGATGACGGGGGACAAGGGATGGGGGGGGGGGTGGAGAGGTAGGATGACCCGGCAACGTAAAGTCGCGGGGGGAGGGGATAGCGTCCCGGCAACTTTTAAGTCGCGGGGGGAGGTAGGGAGCGCCCCGGCAAGTAAAGCCCGGGGTGGGGGTAGGGGTAGAGTCCCGGCAACGAAAAAGTCGGGGTGGGAGGTAGGGAAATTTCCCCGGCAATAAAGTCCGGTGGGAGGTAGGGTAATTGCGGGGGAATAGAATAGCGTGACACTTGCTGAAAGCGATTTTTTGGCTTTGTAGGGTGTGGTTCCCAAGGTTGGTCACCAGGACCGAATAAAAGATTTCCCGGGGTTTATCCCCTCGCTGCTGCCGGCCTGGCCCAAAACAGAAAAAAGGGGAGCTTCCCATTGGTTCGGGAAAACGAAAATGTTTTGGCCCGCAAGCGGCCAATAGGAAAAGGGGTTATTAAGAGGAAAGGGCGTCACGGAGGGCTCAGAAAACATGGAATGTGGCCCGGCGTGGGGAGGGAGGGTAAGCGGCCGGGTGCAAGTGCAAAGGGAAAGAAGGGCCTGAACGAGAGGCAATCAATCCCCCACCCACGGGCTTGGCACTTGCACAGGGTGCCCTTTTGTCACATAAATTTTACATCAAAATTTTTTTAAATCTTACATTTTTCTTAGGGCTAATTTAAACTTTTTTAACTTGTTAGATTCTGTTCTGTGGAACGAGAGGGGGAAAAAAAAAAAAAAACAAATATGAAAATAAAAAATAAAAACGAAAATAAACTACGGCCCTTTTTAGGGCCCAAAAAACATCTTCCCAGTAAAAAATAACAACAATCTGCCCTTTTTTCGGGGCCAAACAAAACGTAAATAAGAGGGGCCTTTTCTGGGGCCCAAACAATTTATCGCACATAATCCCCTTTTTGGGGCCAACCTTTGACATGTTTATGATGGGTCCCACAGTGGTGTGATTTTCACACGCCCCGTGATTTTGGGTCCGCTTGGTTGTGGAACTACGCACCATTTTTCACGTACGCATTTGGTTGTTAACCACGCACCATTATGTTACGTCACCATTTGGGTTTTGGAAACCCACGCACCTTTATTTAAAGGACCCCGGGGTTGAGGGGCCACGCCCTGTTTTGGGCCCCACCCACGCATCGTTTTACGCTCCCCCATTGGTTGTTTGACCACGCATGTGTCACGCACGGCGCTGAGTAGCCGTGACCCGGGTTTTTGGGCCTCACCCGCTTGGGGGGATTGGGGGTCGCGAGGTGCATTGGTACCCCACAAAAACTATTTGGTAGGGGAGGGTCCAGCCCCTTTTTTCCCCCGGGTGTTTTGGGTGGGGGGGTCCTGGTTGTGAGTATTTTGGGGTTTAGTTTGGGGTTTCCCCGGTGTTTTCCCCAGGGGGGGCGGGAAACGTAGTTGTCCCTGTGTATTTTTTTGGGATCGACCATTTGGGAGGAAACCCCAGTAACCCCCCTCTTCGTTTGTCACCGGGTGGGGTCCTTCCTTTTGGGGGGGCAAGCCGGCGTTGGGGCCTTGTTGCGTTAGAGGGGGGTTTTTGGGTGGGCCATACCAAATCCCCCTTTTTAAAAGGGTTGGGGGCCGTGGGAGAGTGGGTGTACCGTTGTTGAAATTGGCTTGATTTGACTCTGCCTGTTCTTCTCTTTGGAGGGCTCCTTGGTAGGGTCTCTTTTGCTTCCTGCTCCGTACTGAGGTTTCAAATCTCCACCCGGGCGTATAGCGTTGGGCCCAAGTAGTGTTCACTCGGAGACATTCCGGGGGCCCCATTCTTGGGGCTCGTGATTAAAGGCGTATAGGCAGGGGGGTACCCCAATTCTGATGTTTCTCCGAGATTTGGGTCGGATTCCTTTTTTTAGTTCCGGTTCCTTCTTCCTTTGGGGGTTGGCTTGGGGGTGGTGTTTGGGTTTCGGGCTTCGACATCCCCATTTTTGACAGCGTTCCCCCAAAGCTCGGTATAAAATGTGGCCCTTGTCGGCAGGGGGTTTTTGGGATATCCCATCGTGGGAAAAATTTGTTTTTCCTCGTGGGGTTTCTTCTGACCTTGTTGACCGGGGGAAAATTTTTCCCCATCTTGAGAAAATCCGTAATATGGATAAACTTTTTCCTCTGCGCTTCGGGGGTATGGCCCCATGGGGTTTCTAAGGTTACCATTTCCAGGGGCGTTGTGGTTGAGGGGGTCTTAGGGGGCTCTGCCCCTTGTCCCCCCCGGTCTTACGCGGCACAGAGCATGCGTTTTGAACGTAGTTGGATTCCCGTTGGGGGCCCCTTTCCAGGTGTGCCCGTGAATGGCTCGTGTCGTTTCGTCTTCTCCCGGGGGGCCCCGCTGGGGTGGCGTGGTATGTCAAATGCCCTTTGTCGGATTTGAAGGGAAAAAGAGTTTCCATGGTCCTTCCCTTTCTTCGCGTCCCCAGTTTTGTTCCCTTGACATGGGGCTCTCCCAAAACCCGAGCGTCGGTTTGTTTTGGGGGGTGGTCGAGTTTGGGTATCCAAGCCCCCAAACGGTTAATTTGAGTTTGGATCCTGTTCCCTTTGTTTTGTTCCGTCTTGATGCTCGTAGAGGTGATTTTGGGTTTGTAGGCCGTAGTGCATGGGTTCGGGGGGGTGCTAGCCGTGCCGAGGGGGGGTCACCCGGCCCCAGTTTGAGTCTCTGAACTGGTGTTCTCGTGTCGGGTTGGCTTAAAACGGTCTGTGATCGTCTTTTTCCCGGGCAGTTTTTCCAGGGAAAATTGGAACCTTGGGGAAAAGAGTCCCCCTCTCGTCGCTTGGTCCTTTTGGTCTTCATCGTGTTCCCGGGTGAGAGCTCGGTTATCCGTGGTAGTAGAAAGGTTTTCTTCCGGGAATGTCTAACCTCTTGAGGGCCAGACGATAGGAGGCATCCTGCTCGTTGTATGGTACGTTGCTCGTGGGGGTTAGCTTCGCGTGGCAGGGTGTTTGATTCGTTGGCCCGCTCGTCTTTTTGGGTACTTTTCTCCCCCAGTCCTTTCCCGAGCGTCATTTTGTAGGGAAAAGGTTTCGTGATGGTCGGGACGATTAAGGGTGGTAGTCTCTGGGGTTCTTTGAGTGTGGTTAGAGCGGTTTCTGTTTGGGGTTCCACATCCCCCGGGATTTGTTCTTAGAAGTTCGGTGGAGGTCGGGTTAGTTCCCCCATTTGGGGCACGAATTCTCGAAAACCAGTTGCAGGGGCCATAGTTGTGGAGCTGTTTACGGTTTCTTGTGTTGGGGTTTCCGTGATGGTTTTGATCGTTTTGGTTGTGGGGCTTTCCTTGGTAAAAACTTTTTGGAAAAGGTATTAAACTCGTCTTGCCAAAAGGCTTTTTCCAGTTCAGGTCAGTTGGTGGAGCTCAATCTTTCTAAAACCTTGCTCAATGGTTGGGTCTCATCCCATTCTTGGTAATCACGTCGTCAAGGTGGGAAAACAAACTGGCCGGGTTTTCCCTGCTAACACTTCTGACTCTCAGTCGTGAAAGTATCGGGGCTCCCTTTAATCCAAAAGGAAAAAATGAAAATTGCAAGGTTTCTCCGTTGGGCGGGGTGAAGCGTCGGGGTTTTGGGAAATCGGGTGAAAGGAAAATCTGCCTTCCCCTAAAATTTCATATCGAGGGTGGTAAATTTTTCTGCGTTCCAAATCTCAAAGGGTCAGTACGTTGACAGCGGGGGGATGCATCGATATGGCGGTGTTCTTGTGGAAATCAATGCAAAACGGGGAGTTTTGCCCCTTTTTTTTCCCTTTTACAATGGTAAAATTGTATTCGGGGTTTCCGGGTTCTATTACCCCCTGGGCTTTCATTCCTGAACTGGTCTTAATTAGGCTTTTTTTGCAGGGGAATAGGGGTTTAAGGCCGTACCATAATCCGTTGGTTGCCCTTGAGTCGAATTTGATGGTTGATGCTGGTGGTTTTGCAAGGTCCCTGAGTTTTGGGAAAAGGGTCGGTTTGGTCTAAGTTAAAGGATTGTTTTGAGTTTTTTGGGGGCGTTTTCTGATCTTGTCTTGAGGAACCGGGGGGGGCCCTCTTTGAGTCTTGGCATCAATAGAGTTGACCCCCCGGGTTTTCCAAAAGCACCGGCGTTTCGTGCCCAGGTTTACCTTTGTTCTGTAACCATGGTTGCCCCAGAAAAAGGGGTTCTCGGAGTTCTGGGACCCCGGGAAACGTGAGTTGGTTTAGGGTTCATGGTTAGGGGTAAAGTTACGGCCTGGATGGTAAGGTCACTCCCAACCGGGCCCGGGGTGGAGGGTTTGGGGGAAAGGAAGAAAGTTCTTCAGGTTTGTAGGGGTAGTTGTTGGTATTGGATGAAATTAGCAGTAGCTCCGGATCTAATAGGGTAGTAGGGGGCCCGTGAGGAGTTTCGCACATAACTTTTGGGGAGGGGTTGGGATGTTGGGGGTTTTTTGACGTGTTTTTTATGGTGGGGGCCCCGTTCCTGTTTCCCAGAGGCGGGGCCCCCTTTTGCCCTCTGGGGGCGTTTCCCGGTCTTTTTTCTTAGTGCCGTTGGTTTACACGGGGCGTCACGGTAAAAAGGGTACCCTGGACAGTGGTAATTTTTTTGGGGGTCGCGGTTCGTGAGGTTGCTGGGTTTTGGGGGGCGTGTAGTCACTGGCGCAGGTTTTTAGCCGGTCTCGTTCCACGATCCCCCTAGTGATAATTTCTTCTAACTCTTGGGGGTGTGGAGCCGAGAAAAAGGTCTCAGTCCGGGTGGGGAAAAGTTCATTAACAGGGGTTTTTCTCTGCTGTGGGGCTGGGGGGGCCAAGCGTTGATAAGCCGACTTTGTCCCGAAGGAATACCTAACGGGCTCAGTTGTGTTTGTTCTTCCCGTAAGCCTGCGTGGAGAGGGTATGGTGGTTTTTATGGCGAAGTGGTGCGTTAGTCGTGCTTGAACTTTTCCCCAATGTTTATATTCGCCATATAGTTCCACCCTGAGCGGCGGTGTCTTTAAGTGCCGTGGGTGGTGGACCCATTCTAGGGGGTTTCCCTCGAGCGGCCCCTGAGCGAACCACGCGTGGTAAAAGTATGGGTCTTCATGCCCTCGCCCGTAAAATCTGGTAGGTGGTAGGTGGTAAAGTTGAGCAGGGCTTTTGGTAGGTGGCGTCAGGTGCGGCTGGTAGGTGGGCCGGGCAGTTGATGAGGGGGGACCTTTGGGCCGGGCGCATGGGAAAATGGGCCCCTGAGGTCCTAGCCCTTTTTTCCCACCCGGGCCTTTGGTAGTGGTAGTATTCCTACAGTCCCGCAAACCCTCGGCCTCTTCCAGTACGGGTTTAAAACCCTGGCAATACCGACTTCCATGGTGTTTGGGTGCGGGTGGTGCACGGTAGGCGGGTTTCATTGATGTACGGGGCTCGTTTGCCCACCAATGCAAAGGTTTTTTTGTAGGGGGGTTTTTGGGTTTGTGCAGGGTTTCCCCAAGTCGGTCCCCCTGGGGTACACGATGGGGTTTTTACCTTTTGCTTCTAGTCATAACCATTTGTCTACTTTGGTGGGGTCGTCTCTTTGGTGGGTCGCTTCTTTGGTGAGGTCGTCTTCTTTTTGGGGAGGGTCTTCTTTTTCGAGGTTTGTATTCCTTGGGGGGTTGTCTTCGTTGGGGAGGTTGATTTTTTGTTTGGAGTTCGTTTTTCTTTGGGGAGGTAGTTTCTTGGTGAGTTTTCTTTGGTGAAGTCGTCTTCTCGGGGAGGTTTTTTGGGGGCCCCGGGTTTTTTTCACTCCGGGGAAATGTTGTGCGGTGTTCGGGGGGCGTGAGTCGGGGTTGGCACCTCCTGTGTCTTGATTGGCCCCCGTTTAGGCGCCCGAACTGTTATCCCATGTCTTGTGGTTTCGAGGGGGGTGCTGGTTTTCTGGGAAATGCAGCTTCCGACTGGCCTTTTTGATTATACCCGGTCTGTGGGGGTTGTGGGGGGGGGTAAGGGAGGGTGGGGGAGAAAGTAGGCGGTTGGGGGGTGGTGGGATGTAAAGATAGCCCCCCAGGGGGTTTAAAAGGGGGAAAATTTGGAGTAGGGGGGGGGGGGTGGTCGGTGAGGGGGAAGACGAGGGGAGGGGCCCGAGATGACTCGGCGGAGGGATGCTGGGGGATTGGGGGGGAGTGTGTGGGTGTTCGGGGGGTTTGGGGGTTGTAGAGGGAAAGAAGAAGGGGCCACGATTGAGTTGTTTGGTCGGGGTTTTTCTCCAGGGTCTTCCCTCGGTGGGCTTTCCGGCGGGCGAGTGTAGACCCTCCCGGATGACGAGGACAAGTGGATGGGGGGGGTGGAGGGGAGGGGGTCCCCCGGGAAAAAGTAAAATCCCCGGGGGGAGGTTTGGATAGGCCCGGCAACGTTTAAGTCGCGGTGGGAGGGAGGGGAGCGTCCCCAACGTAAAATCGCGGTGGGAGGTAGGTAGAGTCCCCGGAAAGTAAGTCGCGGGGGAGGAGGGTAGTTCCCGGGGAACGTAAATCGCGGTGGGAGGTGGGGGAGATTGCGGTGGAATGGAAAAAGCGTGACACTTGCTGCAAACGACGATTTTATTGCTCTTTCGTATGAGTTTTTGGTTCCCAAAGGGTTGGCTCACCCCTGACTCGAATCAAGATTTCACGGGTTTTAACCCCCGCTGCTGCCCGGCCGGTCCAATCAAGAAAAAGGGGGCTTCCCCTTGGTTTGGGGGAAAAGAAAATGCTATTGGGCCCCCAAGCGAGCCAATAGAAGGGGTTTTTTATAAGGTAAGAGCTCACGGGGCGGCTCAGACAACATGGTGTGGGCCGGCGGGGAGGGGGGGTTTTAAAGGGCCGGTGCAATGCGAAGGGAAAAAGCTGGTTGTAGGAAGTGTGTTAACTAGGATGTGAGCTTAACTGAATTATGGAGATGTGTAGACTTACTAATAGGGGATAGACACGTATAAATGTTTAGAAGTGAATAAGAGATGTTGTAGATACACGTGAAGATAGGTAAGTATGAGATTACACGAAATAGGGAGAGTGTTGTAACTTACACGTGAATATAGGGAGAGTGGTGTAGACTTACAGAATAGGAGAGTGTTGTAGATTACAGGAATAGGAGAGTGTGAGACTACAATATAGGGAATGGTGAGATACACGTGAATATAGGGAGTTTGAACTACAGGAATATAGGGGAGATGTTTGTAGACTTACACGTGAATATAGGGAGAGGTTAACTACCGGAATATAGGAGGGTGTTGTAGACTTACACTGAAATAGGGAGAGTGGTTGTAGATTACACTGAATATGTAGATTGATTTGAGACTTACCGAATAGGGAGTGTTGTAGACTTACACGTGAATATAGGGAAGTGGTTGTAGATTACACGTGAATATAGGGGAGATGGTTGTAGACTTACACGTGAATAAGGGAATGTTGTAGACTTACAGTGAATATAGGGGAGGGGTTGTAACTTACAGGAAATAGGGAGATGGTTTAGACTTACACGTGAATATAGGGAGAAGTGGTTGGACTTACACGTGAATATAGGGGAGTGGTTGTAGACTTACACGTGAAATAAGGGGAGAGTGGTTGTAGATTATCTGAATATAGGGGAGAGTGGTTGTAAGATTACACGTGAATATAGGGGAGGTGGTTGTGATTACACGTGAATAGGGGTGGGTCGGATATGGGGAGTGGTTTTAGTGAATATAGGGGAGAGTGGTTGTAGACTTACACGTGAAATAGGGAGAGTGGTTGTAGACTTACCTGAATAGGGAGGGTGTGTAGTAATAGCGTGGAATAGGGGAGGAGGGTTGTAGACTTACACGGAATATAGGGAGATTGTAATGATTCACGGAATATATGGGAAGTGGTTGTAGACTTACACGTGAATAAGGGAGAGTGGTTGTAGACTTACACGTGAATATAGGGAGAGTGGTTGTAGACTTACAGGAATATAGGGAGGTGTTGTAGACTTACATGAATATAGGGTGTGCCGTGAATAAGGGGTTAAGATAAGATATAGGGGGATGTGGTAGATAAGAATAAGGAGAGTGGTTGGACTTACACGTGAAATAGGGAGAGGTGTTGTACTACACGTGAATAGGGGAGTGGTTGTAGACTTAACGTGAATAGGGGAGAGTGGTTGTAACTTACACGTGAATAAGGGGAGAGTGGTGTGAGACTACATGTATATAGGGAAAGAGTTTGGACTTAACCAGAATAAGGGAGAGTTGTACACTAAAGGGAATGTGAGATTAAGTGAAATGAGAGTGGATTATTACGAGAATTGGAGAGTTTGTAATAAGGGAATATTGGGTAAGTCGTAATTATAAGGAAGTGGTTGTAGACTTACACGTGAAATAGGGGTTGTGACTTACACGTGAATAAGGGAAAGGGATGTTTAGATTAAGGAATGAGTTAAGAAAGTGTTGTAGACTAAACGTGAATATGGGGAGAGTGGTTGTAATTAACCGAATAAGGGAAGTGTTGTAGACTTAACGTGAATATAGGGAGTGGTTAGTACAGTGAAATGGATTACGTAATATAGGGAAGGGTGTAGGAGTGATAAGAGATGGTGTAGATTACACGTGAATTAGGGAAGTGATGTTAGACTTACACGGAATAATGGGAGAGTGATTGTAGACTTAACTGAATATAGGGAGGTTGTACTTAACGATATAGGGAGTGGTTGTAGACTTACAGAATAAGGGGAGGTTGTAACAAGAATATGGGGGAGTTGTTACATGAATATAGAGGAGGTAATTAAGTAATATGGGATGTTAGATTAACGTGAATATAGGGAGAGTGGTGTGATACACGTGAATATAGGAGAGTGGTTGTGACTTACACGAATAAGGGGAGTGTGTAGACTTACATAATAGGGGATGGTTGTGAATATAAAGGAAGGAGTGGTTAGACTTACACGATAGGAGAGTGGTTGTAGACTTACACGGAAATATAGGGGAGTGTTGTAGACTTAACGTGAATATAGGGAGAGTGGTTGTAGACTTACACGTGAATATAGGGAGAGTGGTTGTAGACTTACACGTGAATATAGGGAGGTGTTGTAGACTTACACGTATATAGGGAGAGTGGTTGTAGACTTACACGTGAATATAGGGGAGAGTGGTGTTAGACTTACACGTGAATATAGGGAGAGTGGTTTAGACTTACACGTGAATAATAGGGAGTGGTTGTAGACTTACACGTGAATATAGGGGAAGTGGTTTTAGACTTACACGTGAATATAGGGAGAGTGGTTGTAGACTTACACGTGAATATAGGGAGAGTGGTTGTAGACTTACACGTGAATTATAGGGGGAGTGGTTGTAGACTTACACGTGAATATAGGGGAGAGTGTTGTGACTTCACGTGAATATAGGGGAGTGGTTGTAGACTTACACGTGAATATAGGGAGTGGTTGTAGACTTACACGTGAATAAGGGGAGAGTGGTTGTAGATTACAGTGAAATATAGGGAAGTGGTGTAGACTTACACGTGAATATAGGAGAGTGGTTGTAGACTTACACGTGAATATAGGGAGATGGTTGTAGACTTACACGTGAATATAGGGAGAGTGGTTGTAGACTTACACGTGAATATAGGAGAGTGTTGTAGACTTACACGTGAATATAGGGAGAGTGGTTGTAGACTTACACGTGAATATAGGGGAGTGGTTGTAGACTTACACTGAATATAGGGAGTGGTTGTAGACTACACGTGAATATAGGGAGGTGTTTAGACTTACAGTGAATATAGGATGGAGAGTGTTGTAGACTTACACGTGAATATAGGGAGAGTGGTTGTAGACTTACATGGAATATAGGGAGAGTGTTGTAGACTTACACGTGAATATAGGGAGAGTGGTTGTAGACTTACACGTGAATATAGGGGAGAGTGTTGTAGACTTACAGTGAATATAGGGGAGATGGTTGTAGACTTACACGTGAATATAGGAGTGTGTACTTACACGTGAATAAGGAGGTGTGTAGACTTACCGATATAGGGGAGTGTTGTAGATACACGGAATATAGGAGTGGTGTAGACTACACTGAATATAGGAGTGTTGTAATTACACGAATAAGGAGGGTGATACAGTATAGGGGTTAATCACGTGAAGGAGGAGAGTGGTTGTAGACTTACACGTGATATAGGGGAGAGTGGTTGTAGACTTACACGTGAATATAGGGAGTGGTTGTATGATTACACGTGAATTATAGGGGAGAGTGGTTGTAGACTTACACGTGAATATAGGGGAGAGTGTTGTAGACTTACACGTGAATATAGGGGAGAGTGGTTGTAGACTTACACGTGAATATAGGGAGAGTGTTGTAGACTTACACGTGAATATAGGGGAGTGGTTGTAGACTTACACGTGAATATAGGGGAGATGGTTGTAGATTACACGTGAATATAGGGGAGAGTGGTTGTAGACTTACACGTGAATATAGGGGAGAGTGGTTGTAGACTTACACGTGAATATAGGGAGTGGTTGTAGACTTACACGTGAATATAGGGGAGAGTGGTTGTAGACTTACACGTGAATATAGGGGGAGTGGTTGTAGACTTACACGTGAATATAGGGGAGAGTGGTTTGTAGACTTACACGTGAATATAGGGGGAGTGGTTGTAGACTTACACGTGAATATAGGAGGTGTTAGAGTGTTGGTGTGAGACTTACACGTGAATATAGGGGAGAGTGGTTGTAGACTTACACGTGAATATAGGGGAGAGTGGTTGTAGACTTACACGTGAATATAGGGGAGAGTGGTTGTAGACTTACACGTGAATATAGGGAGAGTGGTTGTAGACTTACACGTGAATATAGGGAGAGTGGTTGTAGACTTACACGTGAATATAGGGAGAGTGGTTGTAGACTTACACGTGAATATAGGGGAGAGTGGTTGTAGACTTACACGTGAATATAGGGAGAGTGGTTGTAGACTTACACGTGAATATAGGGGAGAGTGGTTGTAGACTTACACGTGAATATAGGGGAGAGTGGTTGTAGACTTACACGTGAATATAGGGGAGAGTGGTTGTAGACTTACACGTAAATATAGAGGAGAGTGGTTGTAGACTTACACGTGAATATAGGGAGAGTGGTTGTAGACTTACACGTGAATATAGGGGAGAGTGGTTGTAGACTTACACGTGAATATAGGGGAGAGTGGTTGTAGACTTACACGTGAATATAGGGGAGAGTGGTTGTAGACTTACACGTGAATATAGGGGAGGGTGGTTGTAGACTTACACGTGAATATAGGGGAGAGTGGTTGTAGACTTACACGATAAATTTGACCAATATATTTAAAACTAAAAGTTTGATAGCGTTTGTTATTTTTGATATGTTACACACCGTAGTATGATTGTTGTTATTATTATTACTACTACAATTATTATTATTATTATTATTATTATTATTATTATTATTATTATTATTAGCACCGCATCTTACTACCCGTTCGAGTTATACGCACTTACACTCATGTGTAATGGTAGGGAGGTTGTGAGATGAAATGGAGGACCTACATTTTAACGTGCGATCCGAACCACAGTGGAGGCCTGGCATTCCACACATTCACAAGTTGTGATTAATACACGTCTTGTCAGAGGTGAAGGAAGGTTTTGGTAATCAGATAAATCTGTTCCGGGACAGAGGATAGAGCCCCGGACCCTCAGCACAGAAGTCCAACATCTTACCCCTAGACCACCAAGTCACCAGTAGGATTTTTAACTAAAGTTTAGTTTTTTTTTAATGTTGAATAATGTATTATGCATTATTTTTGTTTCAAGTTTTTCATTGAGGATTCATTCTATACACCAACTGCGTCCAACTATTTCCAACAATCATCTTTCCACACCCATGGCCATTTGTTTTTCATGTGCCTACCCGAATAAAAATAATGTTGACACACTCAATAAAGTTATCATCTCTTAAAGTTCTTGAATTATTTTATTGTATAGTATTTACTTTCACCCGAGTAATTAATAATTCTATAAAACCTCATCTTAGCGTTGAGGTGTTTAACATAAGAACAATGAAAATCCATCGTTTGTATATTTTAGCCTAAGTGAAGGTTATGATGACGTACTCTAGTCGCGTGATGTGATTTTAGGGTGAATATAAATGACACAGAGTGTACTAAGGTGGGAGTGTAGTGAACGTGAGAAAATGTTTTTCTTTTTTAATTTTATATCAAAACAATTTCTTGATCAAATTAAATCAAACATTATTCCGGTACAAACATCTATTTAATCTTCTTCACATGGTGATATCAACAGTTCTTGAATATCTGTCAAGGTTGTTCTGGTATTTAGTGAACAATTTTCCGTTTTATTTACCTTTTTTTATCTAGTGCAGCCATGCTTATGACAAATATTCAACAACTGTTGATATCACCATGTGAAGAAAATTAAACTATATGTTTCTACAAGAACCATAATCTATTTATTTTTGCCAAAAATGTTTTGCTATTTAAACTGAAAAAAAGCATTTACTTTTGCGCATCATCTATAATCTCACTTTAAGTTCGATTCTTGGCGCTCGTTGACGTTAAATCGTTTATATTTTATCTTTCATGCACGGTGGCTTACCGCCTTTTCGTTGCCTCCGGATATTTATTCCAAAGGATTAGAGATGAGGATTGAATAATTGAATAATTGAATAAAACTACGCTCAATATGTCTTATTGGAATTTGAGCTCCGACACTGTCATCGCCCACATACCCACCTCAGTGTGTTACCGTGTTAATACAGTTCTAACATATATATTACAGTCCAACTTTCGTAGGAGAGGTCTTCCTTATCTGTCGGCTAGAAAATTATACTAAACATACTTGCACACAATAAGGTGTCAGGTTATGGAAATTTGAAATACTGATAAAATAACATTATCTAACTTTCTAGTCGTAGCTTGAATGCTCATGGCCACCAGAAAATAAGCTTGGTATTGGTGATATCTCCATCAAATTCCCAATCCAACATCTAGCCTAACTATAATCTATTTTAACATTATTATCTCATATGTACTGAAAGAAATCTACTAGTTTTACACACGTAATTACGTATGTATTTCCTGTACTGACTGGAAAACGATGACCTTGATTACTGACTGCTATTATTCCATGGCACGTAATGCTTTGCACGTACGCATAGGTACCGACTTCAATAAATTATTTGGGGGGGGGGGTTTAGGGGGCAATGGTTTTAATTTTATGGTTAAAATATTACATTTTCAATGACATGAGGGAGAAATACACTGAATCTACATTTTTCAAGTTTTAGTTTTATTTTAATATGTCTATATAAGCTAACATAATAATGTCACCTAACTTTTTGCAGTAAAATACATTTTAGTAAACAAATATATTTATAGTAAATAGAAAAAAATATTATATTTTATATAATTCAACTCGACTCTTCTTATGAACTGAACATGTTTCGCAGAGTAAAACTTGTCACTGAGGGATCTTAGGAAATGATATGCAATCTCTTGTAAAGTTGTATTTAAAAAATTAATTTATAACAAAATTCGTAATAAAAAAAACTTAAAAGCCCGATCAAAGTGTGTCATCACCCTCACAAGGAAAGAGAAAATTTATTTATATGGTTTGCACACTGACATACTTTTTTTTGTAACTCTTAAAGCTACTGCAATTTTGAGTTAGCCTATTCTACTTTTTTACAATAAAAATGTTTGACAGTGAAAAAAATATAGAAATTATTATTTCCTATGATATTAAAACTGAATATTTTCTTTCTAAAAGAAGGTTACTTCTTTACTGTGATTGACTAGGCTACCACAGTGTTATACAAAGATTGTTCCCGATAGGAAGAGATTTCTAGGTAAAAAGCTTTTAAGAAATGACCAGAAACTAGGTGTTTGGTTAGGTTTAAAGGCGGTATGCAAGAACTTATAGTGAATGCTTATTAGACCAATAATGGGGTCCCGAGCACACTGTCGGTCCACCATTTAACCTATGATGACGCAAACAAACCCACGCTAGTATCCACAAAGCATCCACTTAGTCATATTTTTGCATAAGGCCTATATCTTTACAATCACAAGGAATATAATGTTTACTTCCACATATAGGAATATAATTATAGTAAAGTATGATCCTAGAAAGAAGTAACCTAGCCTTTGGGAGTGACCAGAAGACCATCTTAGAGACCCCTTCCTCTCGTGAGAAGATCCTTGTACTTCCACCCTGCTAAGCATAACATGGCTTTATATTGTAGTGGATATTAATTAGGTATGAAAAGCCAAAAAATAAATATAAAATTTAACAATTCAATTTTTAGGGGGGCCTAGCTCCCTCATTAAATTTATTGGAAGGGGGGGCAAAGCACTCGGGCCTCCTTGAGTCGGTGCCTATGCACATACGTATGCGTTTCCAGTACGAGAATGGAATTTGTTAACGCGTTACAGTAGTGACGTAATCAATTTTAAAAGTAGTAAAGGAAATATCAATGGCCGTCTTTAGTTACAAGCCAGAATGTTAAATGTGGCAACTCCGCTTGTAGTGACATCATGAGCCTAGTGATCTCATGATTCTTATAGATAATTGTATGAATATTTTCATTTTTCTTCATTTAAAAAATGATGAGTCATTTTGGACGATACCGACAGTTAATATAAATATGTTTTACGTAAATCATTTAACAAAAATACTTCAGGAGTTGAAAAATAGAACAAATAAACATGTAAATAATAATTTTAAAATAAATTTGTTAGGAAAGGATTATGTACCGTTCACAAACCTGATTAGAATATTATTATAGAAATTATAAAAGGCACTGGCTCAAAGCCTAAATAGAGCACTCATTGTTGAATTTATTCAAACGTACTGGGTTCAATTTCCATGTCCAGGTGTAGTTCTTTAGCACATATTTTAATAAAATGGACAATGTTATCTAAGAAATTGCTTTGAACACTTACCAATCTTGGGATTTAGAATTTTGAAACATTACTTTGTAACGTGTTTAAATTTTCTTCTTTTCTGAATAAGAATTCTCGCTGCGAAACTTATAGTTCCTATACTTGATGTAGTTAATATGAAGTATATTACCAAGCGTTGACGAAACCAAAGAAAATATTTTATCCAAGGAACTACCACAGGAAATTCTGTTTATTTGATTTAGCACTGTGTCTTACTACCCGGTCGGATTATACGCTTATGCACTAATTACATTAATCGTTTTAGGGTTGAGAAAGGTTATATTTATAGGAAATGTACCCCCATCTGCGTGGAGGGAGAATGGAAAACCATTTTGGAAAACACTCATCAGTACACCAAACTGAGATTTGAGCCTTGGCAGTCTAGTCTACTCCGAGAGTAGCACCTTATACCATGCAGCCACCAAAGTGGGTACACAGGAAAAGTTGCTTCTGATGTTTGTGCTGAAGAAACTTATTTTAAAATGTTTATGTTATTAAATTCCTCATTATAGAATGTCCATTAATTTCAATCCTCTAAACGGTTGTTGACGGAGAAGTTACTCTCCTGTGGTAAGATCATTGAAATAGTTAGCAGCTGTATCATGACCAATTAAACAGATTCAATGTATTCCAGACGAACAGAACAGACAGTTTGTAGTAAACATAACCACAAATGAACAAAGCTGAGTATTCTGGAATAATGTCAGCTGTTAGTAGAATATCAATAATCACGTAAACGAAATGTTCATCTATTGTATGTTTTGCAACATGGCGCAAAATATTAGAAGAATGAACTGCAAAAAATTTCAAACCAAGTAAATTTCTCGAGAAACAAATATCCTGCACATTAAAACAAACTGAACTAAATCAGCAATACTTCACGTGGCATTGTTGTCGACCAACCTCAACGCAGTGTTGCCAAACTTCAGTACTCTGGCCTGTAATTAAAAAGACGGCCGCGAAATAACCAATTGCTTAACGTTGCAAATTCATGTGTGTTTAGATAAAGACATGAAAGTACTGTTATTTTCTCAAAATGGCAATTCATGATGTATTGTAAGTGTTTAATGCTTGTACTGTTATAATAGCAGTGGGCATATTTTCTACTCCAAAAGACTAGTTCAACTTATTTAAAATATAAAATTGTTCAGTAGTTTTACAAAATCTAGTTGTAAAAATCATAAAAATTGGCAAATTTTGTATTGCATATAGACCTAAATAATCAAATAAATCTATAATCATGTGCATTGAAATTTTAAGCTTAGAGTGATATGAACTCACCACAGAAAACTTGCTCTTCATCTCCTAATTCCCATTTTTTCATTAGCTCACTCACATTATCTTCTTTTAAGGATAATGTTGTGTTTCACTTGCTTTTTTAATAGCAACTTCTTAAATTTTAATCTTATTAGTTATATAATTATACTTTAAATTAAAAAGAAACCACTCACTATTTATAGCAAATATTTGTATTATTTTTTTATTTGAGTTGTTAAGTTTGCACTTTCTGAACCGACTGATTATATCAGCACGTGACATATAAAATGCTTTGAGTCTAGAATAGATACAACATCTAATGCCAAGCCGTTAATCAAAACCGAGGAAGGAAATTCCTCTATATTACCATTGATAGATTTTTCAACCAGGTTGGGAATCTAACCTGACCCTTAGCTCAGCAGGTAGACACACTACCAACTGGCTGAGCTAGAATATTGGACTGTAGAACAATATCTGTTTTTATAAGTTTTTTATATTTTGCGCCTCCCTTAGTTCATTCTGGTCTAGGTAGGTGTAGTCCTGTAGTTAGTTTAGCACCACACTTGAGACGTACTAAGTCTGACTATGAAACTGGCCCACTCCCTCTGGTCTAGGTAGGTGTAGTCCTGTAGTTAGTTTAGCACCACACTTGAGACGTACTAAGTCTGACTATGAAACTGGCCCACTCCCTCTGGTCTAGGTAGGTGTAGTCTTGTATTTAGTATAGCACCACACTTGAGACGTACTAAGTCTGACTATGAAACTGGCCCACTCCCTCTGGTCTAGGTAGGTGTAGTCTTGTATTTAGTATAGCACCACACTTGAGGCGTACTAAGTCTGACTATGAAACTGGCCCACTCCCTCTGGTCTAGGTAGGTGTAGTCTTGTATTTAGTATAGCACCACACTTGAGACGTACTAAGTCTGACTATGAAACTGGCCCACTCCCTCTGGTCTAGGTAGGTGTAGTCTTGTATTTAGTATAGCACCACACTTGAGGCGTACTAAGTCTGACTATGAAACTGGCCCACTCCCTCTGGTCTAGGTAGGTGTAGTCTTGTATTTAGTATAGCACCACACTTGAGACGTACTAAGTCTGACTATGAAACTGGTCCACTCCCTCTGATCTAGGTAGGTATTGTCCTGTATTTAGTATAGCACCACACATGAGACGTACTAAGTCTGACTATGAAACTGGCCCACTCCCTCTGGTCTAGGTAGGTGTAGTCTTGTATTTAGTATAGCACCACACTTGAGACGTACTAAGTCTGACTATGAAACTGGCCCACTCCCTCTGGTCTAGGTAGGTGTAGTCCTGTAGTTAGTTTAGCACCACACTTGAGACGTACTAAGTCTGACTATGAAACTGGCCCACTCCCTCTGGTCTAGGTAGGTATTGTCCTGTATTTAGTATAGCACCACACTTGAGACGTACTAAGTCTGACTAGGAAACTGGCCCACTCCCTCTGGTCTAGGTAGGTGTAGTCCTGTAGTTAGTTTAGCACCACACTTGAGACGTACTAAGTCTGACTATGAAACTGGCCCACTCCCTCTGGTCTAGGTAGGTGTAGTCCTGTAGTTAGTTTAGCACCACACTTGAGACGTACTAAGTCTGACTATGAAACTGGCCCACTCCCTCTGGTCTAGGTAGGTGTTGTCCTGTATTTAGTTTAGCACCACACTTGAGACGTACTAAGTCTGACTATGAAACTGGCCCACTCCCTCTGATCTAGGTAGGTGTTGTCCTGTATTTATTATAGCACCACACTTGAGGTGTACTAAGTCTGACTATGAAACTGGCCCACTCCCTCTGATCTAGGTAGGTGTTGTCTTGTATTTAGTATAGCACCACACTTGAGACGTACTAAGTCTGACTATGAGACTAGCCCATTCCATTCTGGTCTAGGTAATTGTTGTCCTGTATTTAGTATAGCACCACACTTGAGGTGTACTAAGTCTGAATATGAAACTGGCCCACTCCCTCTGATCTAGGTAGGTGATGTCCTGTATTTAGTATAGCACCACACTTGAGACGTACTAAGTCTGACTATGAAACTGGCCCACTCCCTCTGATCTAGGTAGGTGTTGTCCTGTATTTAGTATAGCACCACACTCGAGACGTACTAAGTCTGACTATGAAACTGGCCCATTCCATTCTGGTCTAAGTAGGTGTTGTCCTGTATTTAGTATAGCACCACACTCGAGACGTACTAAGTCTGACTATGAAACTGGCCCATTCCATTCTGGTCTAGGTAGGTGTTGTCCTGTAGTTAGTATAGCACCACACTTGAGGTGTACTAAGTCTGATTATGAAACTGGCCCAATACCTCTGATCTAGGTAGTCGTTGTCCTGTATTTAGTATAGCACCACACTTGAGACGTACTAAGTCTGACTATGAAACTGGCCCACTCCCTCTGATCTAGGTAGGTGTTGTCCTGTATTTAGTATAGCACCACACTTGAGACGTACTAAGTCTGACTATGAAACTGGCCCATTCCATTCTGGTCTAGGTAGGTGTTGTCCTGTATTTAGTATAGCACCACACTTGAGGTGTACTAAGTCAGACTATGAAACTGGCCCACTCCATTCTGGTCTAGGTAGGTGTTGTCCTGTATTTAGTATAGCACCACACTTGAGACGTACTAAGTCTGACTATGAAACTGGCCCATTCCATTCTGGTCTAGGTAGGTGTTGTCCTGTATTTAGTATAGCACCACACTTGAGACGTACTAAGTCTGACTATGAAACTGGCCCATTCCATTCTGGTCTAGGTAGGTGTTGTCCTGTATTTAGTATAGCACCACACTTGAGGTGTACTAAGTCAGACTATGAAACTGGCCCTTTGACATATTTTGATATTAGGAATCGCTTTCTGAAAAGAAACTGCGATAATTTGCTAATCTGTATATTAGTTTGAGTTCTCAGGATTAGTATTTGGTTTTTAGATCTAGTTTTGTTGTATTATGTTAATCTTAATTTCTTTAAATAGTAAATTCACCAAACTATTTGTCAGCAATTGGCCTGATGTGTATGTAGTTTCAGGATACCAAATTTGTTACACTTATTTGAAAAAAGGGTATAATAATTTGCTAGACGTAGGTGACCTGGCAGTCTAGGGGTAAGGTGTCGGACTTCTGGGGCCCGGGGTTCAATCCTCGGTCCCGGCACAGATTTATCTGATTTCCAAACCCTTCCTTCACCTCTGACAAGACATCTTGTGAATGTGGGGAATGCCAGGCCTCCACCGTGGTTCGGATTCCACGTTAAACTGTAGGTCCTTCATTTCATCTCACAATCACCCTACCATTACACATTAGCGTAAGTGCGTATAACCCGAACGGGTAGTAAGACGCAGTGCTAATAATTATAATAATAATAATAATTATAATAATAATAATAATAATTTGCTAGACTAGTACCCCAGCTTTCTTACGGCTGGATATATCCGACAGACAGAAAAAAACTAGTTGATATATTTTCATGTACCCATGTATTAAATGATGTGACATGGAAATGTCATTATTGATAAATATTTACAATATATATAATAAATTAGTAGAATAATATAATTTCTGACTGCAAAAAATACGTTCATATTTTCTTGAAGGTGCTCAAATATCCATTCTTAAGAAAATCAAGGTATGATTTCATATTTGCGTACGCCAAAGGATGTAATCTTTAACTGTCTCTTTTGACTGATACTAATTACGAGAGATGTAAGATAAACCTTATTGAGAATGTTGGTTAATTAAATATTCTGATTACTCCGTAAGGTGTCAATAGAATTAATAGAGCTACTATCTTAGAATAAGAGACTTTTATCAAACTTCCCTTCTCTTATACCCTTATAAACACCCCCGCCCACTTTCTTACTTACCTCTAAGTTTTGTTCACACGTGGAAAATTGCATCACTTTCATCATATCTGTTTTTGTAGGTGATGGGTTCTAGGCCTGGCCAGGCGTACGGAGGAGTATTTTCTAAATGGTTTTCCTATTCCTCTTCCTACGTTCTACTATCCTGATCCTTAAACCTTTAGTGTAACATTGCCACAACCCTGACCGTGCTGAAAACACACACACACACGCACACACACTCGACACAGATGTTGGCCTGTGTTTAGGTACACATATCATGCTCGCTAAGTAGTATGAGCGTGTAGAGCAAACAAAGCTGAAGCCATTTCAACTCTCGCCGAGTGGACAGAGCAGATCACGCTGAAATATTGCTATTTGCTTGTAGCTCGTCACGTGCAAACATCTCTTTTACACTCTTGTTTCCGGCATAAATTGTAGGAGCAAGCGAAGAGAGCCAGCTTCCACTTCTTCGAAATAATAGTAATAAATAATAATAATAATAATAATAATAATAATAATAATAATGCAAAACCGTGAGGCCCCCGGAACACGTGTGTTCAGCTGCCGTGTTCCGTGCATCAATCATAACACCGGTGATTAATACCCCTGAGCTCCCAACAATCTGTCTGGGACGTCCCGAGGTCTCCACTTCTCTGTAGGACAGGGGGAGGAGAGGGGGTAGGCTCGCCACATGAGACCACGAGATCTGCGCACACGAGCCATACACACATGCACACACTAGGGTATTTTTTTCTATAGATATCTTCATGCACACGAAGCTTAAAGAAAGCCCTGTATTATTGATAAAATTCAATCTCACGATTTAAACTAACACCCACTTTCAGGGTTGCGTGGTCTAACACGCTATCTCGCAGTAGACTAGACTGTCGATGACGGGGAGATTGAGGTTCGAATCTCAGTCAAGTGTAGTAGGGGTGATTTTTTCAAAATTATTTTCCACTCTCCCTCCAGACAAATGTAAGTATACTTCTTATAAATATAACTTTCCTAATCACTAAGATTCATTAGAGCAATTAGTACATAAGTGTTTAACTCGATTGGGTTGTAAGACGTGGTGCTATGAACATTGAACTAACAATGGAGAGGGTGAATTAATATGTTCTGGTGGTCACGTTGTTTGGGTCGCTAGGCCTTCAATAGTTTTGATTTATCGGGCAAAGGAGTTTTAGTATTGGTAAATTTAAAACGAATACCATGTCACTGAAATCGAACCTGGGATCCTTGGCTTACCGCCAATCTACCATTGAACTATCCATTCAACCCCCTCAACGTAACTTTGCCCTCATAGTTTAAGGTAAAGTGACCTTGAGAGTGGGATGCATCATAGTTAAATTAGTGGTAGAGCATTGGTCATGTACGTCATTAGTCCCAGGTTCGATTCCCGTTGCGTTTTGTAGTTTTTTAAATAATAAATATGAAACTTGATGCCGATTATAGTTATAAACTTAATATAATATATATTATTTGATAGCTTTGCCTTTCTAGTGCAATTGATTAATATTATTATTAGCTTTCTTCCAAAGAGGTCCGGGATCAAATTTCGTCTAGGTATTTTCCTTCACTAGATTGTACAACGCAGGCCCAAGAGCCAATCAAAGAGGCGCGCGCTTTTGGTTATTTCGTTTATTGATATTTTTAAGCGCGCCCTAGGATGATATAAATTGGAGAAAATCTGCGGCATGATAATTTACTCAACTTACACTGCGTATCATCTCTGAGGCGAGTGAATGATTACTATTGGGAAAGAGCTTTCAATTGTTTTTGTGTGGTTAATCTTCCCTTAAATATAAGATAAATTTTGCAGCATCGGTACGTCGATGTCATTCCCTCCATGTTCTTATCATTACTACAGTCTTACTAGTAGTTCTGTGAACAGTAGACCTTACTCCCTCATGTTCTTATTGTTATTAAAGACTTACCGGTTGTTCTATGAACAGCAGCTCCTTCTTACCACAGTACACCACTCTCCGTCATAACTTAAGGAGAGGAGATATGACAACAGTTAACTGAGAGAAAGAGAGAGCGAAGTTAATATTTTCTTCGTAGGTCCGCTTTTCCGTCAGAGATGAATCTCAGCGTACAATTGAATATCACCCCAAGGATACCGAATGGATTTTCAAACAGGAATTAGGTTGGAGTCGATCATTTCATGCAATGATTGGAATTGTGATTGCCAGGGGTTTGATTCCCTAAAGGGAAAATAAATGATCATTGCAAATTTATTTTTGGTCACGTTCAATCATAATTAAAATTGTAGCTTAGGGTATGTTGTGTTTGTCCAAATAAGTATGAGATGCCTAAAGCGCGTGTGGGCACTTAAGTATACTCACACTTTGTTATCTAAGTGTAGGCTGATATTAACAACGTGAGTTGTTGGGCACACAGACTAGACCTTATACTGTCTAGTCTGGTATGGCGAGGACGGGGAGATTAAGACTCGAACCCTTGACAAATTTACTAAGATTCTTTTTTCCTTAAATGGTTCCCTGATCTCCGTTGATGCAAATCCGTTATATTTATTTTAAAATTTCCCTTCCTTAAATGAGAGGAGGATAAAATCCTTGAAGAAATCTTACTCCTCTTCAACTGGGTCTTGAACCATGACATATCCCTTCATGTAGCTACACAAAACAGTGCATTGACATATCCCTTCATGTAGCTACACAAAACAGTGCATTGACATATCCCTTCATGTATATACACAAAACAGTGCATTGACATATCCCTTCATGTAGCTACACAAAACAGTGCATTGACATATCCCTTCATGTAGCCACACAAAACAGTGCATTGACATATCCCTTCATGTATATACACAAAACAGTGCATTGACATATCCCTTCATGTAGCTACACAAAACAGTGCATTGACATATCCCTTCATGTAGCTACACAAAACAGTGCATTGACATATCCCCTCATGTAGCTACACAAAACAGTGCATTGACATATCCCTTCATGTAGCTACACAAAACAGTGCAATGACATATCTCTTCATGTAGCTACACAAAACAGTGCATTGACATATCCCTTCATGTAGCTACACAAAACAGTTCATTGACATATCCCTTCATGTATATACACAAAACAGTGCATTGACATATCCCTTCATGTAGCTACACAAAACAGTGCATTGACATATCCCTTCATGTAGCTACACAAAACAGTGCATTGACATATCCCTTCATGTATATACACAAAACAGTGAATTGACATATTCCTTCATGTGTATACACAAAACAGTGCATTGACATATCCCTTCATGTAGCCACACAAAACAGTGCATTGACATATCCCCTCATGTAGCTACACAAAACAGTGCATTGACATATCCCTTCATGTATATACACAAAACAGTGCATTGACATATCCCTTCATGTAGCTACACAAAACAGTTCATTGACATATCCTTCATGTATATACACAAAACAGTGCATTGACATATCCTTCATGTAGCTACACAAAACAATGCATTGACATATCCCTTCATGTATATACACAAAAGAGTGCATTGACATATCCCTTCATGTAGCTACACAAAACAGTGCATTGATATATCCCTTCATGTAGCTACACAAAACAGTGCATTGACATATCCCTTCATGTATATACACAAAACAGTGCATTGACATATCCCTTCATGTAGCTACACAAAACAGTGCATTGACATATCCCTTCATGTATATACACAAAACAGTGCATTGACATATCCCTTCATGTAGCTACACAAAACAGTGCATTGACATATCCCTTCATGTAGCTACACAAAACAGTGCATTGACATATCCCTTCATGTAGCCACACAAAACAGTGCATTGACATATCCCTTCATGTAGCTACACAAAACAGTTCATTGACATATCCCTTCATGTATATACACAAAACAGTGCATTGACATATCCCTTCATGTAGCTACACAAAACAGTGCATTGACATATCCCTTCATGTAGCTACACAAAACAGTACATTGACATATCCTCAGCATTGCATCAAACCGTCAACTATTTATAATTAGTGAAAACATAATATTTTATAAACAAAAATCAATTTTTAGTGAAATTAAATTGTACAAGTTATATTAAATTTACATGAAATACATAAATGTGTAACATAATATAATATATATGCACAATATTTGATTGATATTTGAAAGAAATCGGTAATAATAATTTCTAGTTATGATACTTGATAGTTATGAATGTCTTGAAACTATAAAAAAAATCTAAAAAATTCAGTTCATATTAAAATTGTAGACATTTGAGTCAAAGGTATACATAGAACAATGTTTTTGAAAACAAAGGATGATGTGATCATGCATATTTATTATTTCTGTTATATTATGAGAATAATTGACAAAGCCAGTTGTATTATTATGAGAATTTACAAAACAAGTTAAATTAAAAAAAAAAATTCTTATTTGTATTTTCCTGTTCCTTGGTTATTGCTGCAAGTTCTGGAATGTTATTTAAAAACATGTTTCAATGTTACGACGGCATCATCCTCAGGTCAGCTATTAAAACTATGTAATTGAGTATTTGCTGTTGTGTGATTAATGAAATATATATATATATATATATAGCACCGAATCTTACTATCCGTTCGGGTTATTCGCATAATGTACTAACTATGCTAATTCATTATAAATGTGTAAGATTGCATTTAAATGAAATGTACACGCATTTGTTTGGAGAGTTAGTAGAAAAACCATTTAAGAAATACCACTTCCAGTACAACCAACCTGGTTTCAAACCTCAATCTCCCCGTAATCGGCAGTCTAGTCTATGGCGATAGTGTGAAAGCTACATCCTAGACCATGTGGCCGCCAAAGCTGATCCAACCCTATAGTCTAATTAAACGGTGAAGGGTAGATTGATGTTCAAATCCTGGCCTAAGGGTTATTTTACCAAATAAATAGCTCAGATGAAATGTGAGACTCCATGCGAACATAAAATAAATAATTATAAAGATCTTTTCAACTCCCCTCAATGTAAAAAAATAAAATAACTCAAGTTAAAAGTCATGTCGACTCTCTAGGAATAAATAGTAATAATATAAATAAAAGTAATAGAAAAAACTGTGAAGTGTTATTCCCTACAAATCGTTTACTAATGAGACTTTCTAACGAAAGTAATTTTGTTTTATTTTTATTTCCTTGCATGCAATCAACGAGAAAAATGATTCGTGTCGAGCGTAACATTGACAAGCGAAATACCTTCTCGTTTGTATTGTTGGTTGTAAATGTCGAGTCGATCTTTGTGCTGTATGGTCGTGCGCATTAGTTTGATGAACGAGTTTTTAATAACTTACATACTTCTCCTTGGTTAGGATAGGCCAAATATCTTAACAATTCTCAGCACCCACAATTATTTTCATGTGGAAAAAACGTATTTCTCTATTTGTCTGGTTTATCCGTGATGGGTTAACATAGGATCGAATCCTGGCTATGTTCACTTTTGGAGAAATTTACTATCAGGGATTTTTACTGTGTTTTACCCATATTCCCTTCAAGCTAATGATAATGCATTTCCTTTAGACTGCTCTCATTTTTCATAACCTTTAGGTGCAGTTGTCTCTATAGCCATTATTTAAAACGTACTAATTTTTTAAAAATTTTACAAATCTACTTTAACTAAAGGTTGTTTAATAAAAGGGGAGGGTGAGTTAATAAATAAAATAAAAAGGCTTTAATATTAGGGGAAAATAATAAAAAGGGAAGGACGATTATTATCTGTGCTTAACTATAATTATTACTAGTCTATTATTTAAAATCATCATCATTAGTGGTGCTCAAAGTACAGTTTCCAAATCAACAGACACCAGAAAACAATTTGATAATATTCTAAAATAAGACGACACACAGTCTTGCGATTTTCAGTTTATTACATTTAATGGGAATCCCCACTCACTAACGATAAAAAATCTGCAATGGCATAGCAAATTTTATGGGGGGGAATTTAAGGGGTACAAAAACTTAGCAGATAATTATGTGTGGAATTTATTGAACGTTTTAAGGGGCACTTTTATGTGTATTTATTAAAATATCGTGAAACCACTTTCCTAAAAATTGTTGCCAATAGCTCGAAACATTATAATTTTGTTGCTTGTAATATATTTCTAGGATTCTATTTAAATTGATTTGCGTTCTTGTAGGTGACGGTTAAAAACTTGGTTCCTGTCCCCTCTAAACCCGGGTCTCCTTAGATCAGTAAATTGACGCGCTACCAACAACTAGACTACAGTGTCGGGATGGTCTAGTTCGAATACTTATCAAAAAAATTGCACCGCATCTCCTGGCAAACCTGACAACATAAGAAAGACATTAGTCCCTGTACTCACCCTGTGGGTTCAAAACTCTAAGTCACCAAGATCAAGGTCAGGGGTGATACTCGTTTCCCTAACTCTGACTATCAAACCTCAAATATAACAGTCCTTGGAGGTATAAAAAAGTAAAGCTCACCGCATATTTTTGCACGCACCCAATGCAGGAGCGTATCTCATCTGTTTGGTAATTATTATGATGGACCAAGGTAGGAGGTTATTATGAGCATGTTACGGCGCATACATCAATGTTCTATCCCGTACGTAAAACTGTCAATTCACTAGTTATATACATTCTCACACATGGACACACGAAACTTCACCGACATTAAATGCTAACTAACGGTCTCCTCACGAACAACACATGACCTCTGTGTGTGAACTAAGTGGATAGAGGGGAAAAACAAAGATTTACACTAGGTTTGTAAGAACACACTTATTTTAAAACATTATTAGGTATCTTGCATATAGAGAGGAAAATATATTTTTATTCAATATTCAAAGTAATACACATACTAAACTATGCTTATATCATATAAATATAAATAGAACATGTGTTTGTGGGTATATCTCTAGACGGTAAAACTTCAAAACCAATAAACCCAGACTCTGGAAACTTGAACATACGTATTTAAGAATGCATGGACAGCATGACCACAAGAGCGGGTAGCTTTGAAAACTAATAGAAACTAGAAATATGAAACTGGGAATATGTAATGATTGCACTTAGACTATTTTATTTTTAACTTTGAATCCATGCGAGCCTGACGCTTGAATGCCATAAACTGTTACAAGTAACTATGGACCCACTTCAGTCACCCGTGTGATCTAACGAGTTGGACTACGTTCAGACAGAGCAGATTTGTCACGACGGAAATTGGTAGCGGTTCAAACATCGCGGAATCTGTGCGGAGTATTAAAAGGCAATATAAATAAAAACATCGTTAATATTTACAAAACACAAAACCTTGGACTTTATAGTATGGATAGTACAAAGGGCCTACTGTTTTTATATAATATAATATCTGAGATATGGCTAATAGAAATATCTTTAAATAAAGAGCAAACCTACAAAGTACGTTCTTTTTTCCCAATGATTCCCCGGCGTCGGTGAATAGTTCCACCAATTCCATCCATGCTATATTTTTAATTCGTCGTTGGAATATTTCTTCACATTCCATGTCCCATATGGCAGACCTTTTCTCAACTCGCCAACAAAAGTTCTGTATCGAAACGATCCATAATTCACTACGTCCAAATCGCACCGAATCCACCCGTCAATGAACGCTCTCATGAGATTCATAGAACTCGAGCCGCGCGGACTCGAGTTTGTGGCGGTCAGTCAGCGGAGAACTAATGTATGGAGCTCAATCCAACTCGATACCGCTCAGTTCCATCCACGCCCCGTCTGAGCGAGCTATGTTACTACTTTTGTAGTAGGCTAGACTATCGATGACAGGAGGATTCGAGTTTAGAGTCTCGGGCGTGTGTTCTGAGGGGATGTTTTTTACAAAATTATTTTCCCCTCTCCGCTTTCTTTTGCTCCAGGGGGACACATAAAAGAGAGATGCATCATTATCTCAAGGTCGAAAATGTTAACGATTAAAAGACTTTCTCTTTATATGAAAAGTATAAAGTGTCTCATCTATAAATAAAAATTGCATAGGTAAAATTCCACATCGTTATTTTATTTTATCTTACATTTACATACACTAGCCCACGTGGCTTCTTTGGTGCTGATGACAGCTCACAGCTGACTTCTGACAGTTCAACATTTAGGTATAAACCTACATTTTGACCGTCATAAGTGACAGTGCTAAACACAGGTTTTTGCAGCTCATATGATTCGGCGTAGGGATACATAATTTGGTCTGATAACTTTTCAAAGCTTTCAGATGTCAGCTGTGAGCTATCAGTCTAGCACCAAAGAATCCATGGGGCTACTGTAGATAACGATGTTTTAGACTAATAGAGAAGATTTATCCCATTTAAAGATATATTAAAACTCCATTGTGGCTAAGAATATTTATTCATAATAAATAGAACAACATATATAATATGTATTTGTCTGCTAACTCTGTTACCTCTAGAACAAGACACTTTCTTGGTTTTGTAACATGGGGATGTGAATATTGTTGTACATATTATGTTCAAAATTTAATATCTTTGACCTATTGGAGGCTTTGTATCTCCTAAACCAAAAACCCGAAAAGATGGGGACATTGATACTTATCAAATTTTAATTAAAAGGTGTGACCTGGGGGTGTATTTTATACTTTTTTTAATATAGTTTGACGCTATAGCTCAGTTTTGGTATTTCCTAAAAAAAGGGATTCATAATAAAATGAAACTGTATACATGCAACAGTAGATTATTCTATTTTTAAAATTATTGCAAACATAACATTATTTTAAGCCTACGGGTGGGGATCACCAATCGGTATCTAAAAAACTAAAAATTTTTATATATATCTTATTTGGTATTTGTTCTTGGCGTTGTGATTTTAGGAACCTTAGGGTGTATGTTTTCAGATGTTTTACACCTCCTCTTTTGGGGGTTATATTGGAAATTGTATAACTTAAGTTTGGATGGAAGGGATGAAAAGAAAGAGCCGGGTTTTTTTCGCAGTTTTTACGGCAAACGTTTGTAGCCATAATGAATAAAATAGTGCTCCATAAAAAAAATAGAGTTAATTTTCTTACATGTGATACCCAACTTTCCCTGAATATCTGTCATGAGCATTGGTTGTCATTATCTAACAACCTTTTTAAATAAAGAGGAAAAGTTGTCATTAAATTCCAGAATAGCCTTGATTTTTATTCAAAAAAAAACTTTTCAGGTGCTCTTTGGTAAATTAAATTAAAATTACATGTTTATACGGGAGAAATTTTTTAAAAATTATTTTTGGGCAAAAAAAGTTCTGCCATAGAATCTCGAAAATTACTTGCGTTCTTCATCCCACCTTAAACTGGATCACCGTTGGGGACGATCCAAAACATAAAAAACCCCACAAAATGTGGGACACATTTGCATGCGTTCTCTAATCATAAAATTGTAAACATGTTGCCTTAAAGCCCAAAATTAACCAAGTGCGGGTATATTAAAACTATAAAACTATGACCGATTGTAATTACGTCCCAAGTTGCGCAACAGAGTGTGTTTTTTTATATTACATCCACTGTGGCGGGACGGTATGGGATAAGTGACCCTTGTAATGGAAAAACTACAAAAACCAAAAAAACCTAGATATTGCCCTTTGGGGATATCATTTATGTAGCTTTTATACCAAGAAACAAATTAAAATTAGAAAATTGACGTTGGCTTACACTACGTAATTAGGTAGCCATAGCCTGTGCCTTTACATACAAGTTTATTGCGAGCCTGACGTCTTAAATCACGTGAACTTGATGTTAGGTGACCTTTTTAAAAAAAATAACATAAATGTTGTGACTTGTCATACTCCCAGGAAAACTTTTCTGATGTGCCCATGTGAAAGGTTTTAAAAACTTTTATTTTTATTTATTTTCAGCACCCTAGAATATGTGACCCCAAAGGTAGTAGTAATTACAAAACTAATAAAACCAGGGGAAACTTAAACTATAAATTTGTGCTTTAGGAAAAATTTCTAAGATTTTGCAACTCTAGGTATATTACGAGCCCAAAGCTTGAATGGCGTAGCATAGGTTTGTACTGTTATAAAAATATTTAAATAAAAAGGCATTGTCAATAAAATACTGGGTTTAAAAAATATTACGTTTAGTACTTCGAAAAGTATCATCAAGGGAAATTTCAAACTAAATACTTAAGAGATTTCACTAACTTTCATGGGCAACGCCGGGCACTTTTGGCTTTTGGGGGTTTAGTAAAATATATTAAATATTCAATAAAATTAGCTTTATTGTAATGGTCTTAGCTCAAACCATTTTTCGGTGTGAGAGGGTGAGGAGAGTAGTTAAAGGGAAAAAACACCGCATTTGTCTAGAGGGTTTTCCAGCCTATATTCGAACTAAGATCTCCTATCAATCGTAATCCCACGTTTTTCAGAGTTCCATAATTTTTTCCTTCTTGGTTTAGAAAGATTAAAATTACTAACTTTCAAAGGAAGCATTGAATTGTTGAGAATGGCAAATAAACACAAGATTTTATTTTTACCCCAAATTAATTTAGAATTATTTCAAATGTATTTTTTTTTTTTCTAAAGTTGAACCAAAAACTCCAAGTATTACAACCCTTTAAAAAAATTATTTTTCATGACTTATCACATTCTGTTTGTATTTATTTAAACCACTTAAAGAACACTTTTTAAAAGTAAAAATTTTTTTGAAAGGATTACGCTGTTTCTGGAGAGATAAAATTACCCTTTTAAAAATTTGTCAAGGCTTTTTCCCACCTCCAACCTCCCGCCATTTTTTTTTATTTACATACAAACACATTCACAGCTTTATAGTTCGATAAAGTTGTGGGAGTATTTATTTTTAGGTTTATCTTTTTTGGTTTAGTTATTATTTTGTTGTTGTATTGCAACTGAAGCGGTAATTTTGATTGACGTTTTACAAATTCGTGTTATGGACTGTGAATATTATTAATGGGCAGCTGGACGGGGAAAAGGAAAACTTTTTTGTTTCTTGAATGAGGTGCAAGGATAAACTATTTAAAACGGTGAGGTTTAGTGTTTACTTGGTTAACCAGAACAAGGGGACGTTATGAATACAAATTCTAAGGACACAAGTTTTTAATTAAACATTAAGCACTTAAATTTAACTTTAACAAGGGCAATATTTGGGTCTTACGAACATTAACTGTTTTTACTTTATCGTGTTTTTCTTCCCATCCCGGGAAATTTTTGAAGCAAAAGTTTTTGAGGAGTGTTTCCCAAATTTGCGTGAAGGGAAAAGGGAATAGATAAGAAAATAAATGCGTGTATATTGGTGTAATTCGAATACCGGGCCGGCCCGTATTTTGGAAAACTAGGCCAAAAAGATCGATGGTTTAGTCTGGGTGGTTTTAATAAGGGGTTGAATATCCAAAACACTTTTTGTTTTTTTATTGTGTTTTAAACGTGTTAGATTTTTTTTATCTGAGTTTTTACTGTGGGGTTTTTACCAAAAATAGTTTATATTTTTTTTCCCCATACGTTTGTACTTTTTTTTTGCAGAGTTCTTATTTCATTTAGCTTATTTATTTATGTACAAATTTAAACGCTAATGGTTTTAGGGACAAAAAAGGGGTCTTATTTATAGAAAAGTGAACCCAAATTTTTTACCTCTAAAGGGGAGAGAGAGAGAGAGTGGAGAACTTTCGGAAAAGCACCTCGGGTACTCACCCGAAGAGATTCGAAACTCTATCTCCCTAATTTAAAAGCTAGTTCTACTTTTTGAGTTAGCACCTCGACATGGGGCCCAAAGGGAGCGGGTCAGAGGGTCTTTTAGCCTGATTGGTAATAATTTATATAATTCCTATTGTTTTAATGATTAAACAGATGTTTACTTAATTGTATTTGATTTTTTAAACCAAACGGGTGCAGTTTTTTTTCTTTTAAATTGGCGGGAACAAATTAATTTCAGGGTTTTGGAAATACAAGAAAATAAAATTGTAGGAATATTATATAAAATATTTTTATGGCTAGAGGGTGAGGAGACAACCTATTATGGTGAAAATAAAAAACCCCCCCCGGAAGATCTAAAAAAAAAATAAAAAGAAACAGAATCATAATTAATTTTTTGTTGAAAATCGTTCTTTTTTGATTCTTTTGTGGATTAAAACAAGTAGTTTTCAACTTGAGGCGCAGAATAAAACTCTTCGTTTAAAAATAAGAAAGGGGGGAAAACTTCCTGACATTCTAAATTTATTGAACTACGAAAAAGAAAGTACATGGATTTGAATATTAGAGTTTGTTTCATAAAGGGAAAAATTTTAAATAATTTTTTTTTTTTGATAAGTGAAAAAAAGATTTTACACCTGGGATTGAAAATTACATTGTTTAAAAAGATGGTTTTGTAAAACTTGAGAGAAAAAAGTATTTATTATTTTTTATGCAATTTTAGCGTAGTAAACTAAACCATACTTTTTATATACAGTTGGTAGATGGTGACTTTTTTTATGATAAAAAAAATATAATTTTTTAAATGTATTTAAGCTTTTTAAAGATATCTAAAACAAAAAGGGTGGGTTCTTAATGTAAATTCTAAAATAAAAATGGGTGATATATTTAGACGTGTGAGTGGTGTAGAAGTTATTAGGTTAGTAAGTAGAGAGTACATACTTAAATAATAAAAAATATAAATTTTAAAATTTTATATTTTTTAATTATATGGCATATGGTTTTATATTTTATACTTGTATATTATAAGTGAATCATATTTTTTTTATTATATTTATCTTTCTATTTCATGGATATATCTTTTGTAGTGATTATATATTTATAATTTCTATATTGATTATTCACTTAAGATGTATAATTGTAATCAAGCTCTTAAAAAAATAGAGGGATTTCATACAATTAAAATAAATTAACATCACCCAAAACTTTGACTAATAGGAGGTGGCAGGGGTTGTTTAACTAACATTATGTTTTAAACCAAGGGTTGCAAAGGGGTTTTTCAACCATCTCCAACGCACGCCACCATTCCTAGAAGCGTTTAAAAAACACTGTCCAAATTCCCAAAAATCAAATTATGTTTCATTTTGCGGAGCGGGGACTAAATTAAAAGGACGGGAAAATTTCACATAACTAAAACTAGGGATAGTAAACTCAGTACTTAAAGAAAACTCTTATGATTTTATTTTCAGACAAAATCTTATTTAAGAGTCAATACCCTTCTTTTAACGAATCTTAGATAAGATTTCAGTATAGATACATATCAGCATAAGCTAATGTGCAAACAATAACACTATGTTCTTCCACCACATAATAGTTTATGAAACTACAATTAATTAAATTTACCTGTCATGTGGTTATTATAAATGGCGTATGGACAATCTTCTAATTATTTTACAGTGCTAAGTTGTGAAAAAGTAATACAACATCTTAGCCAACAACTTTTATGTTGGGTAGATTTACTCAACAAACGACTGATCTATTGTCTAAACTTCTAGATTACTTAACCAAACTTGTCAAATTTGATTGACTTGAACAATAACTCATAAGTTAGATAAAAAAAAAAATAACGTTAACTAGACAGGAAGTAAGCTAATCAAACGTAATGCATTAATTATATTAACCAGTTAAAAAATGATTATGTCCTAAGTTAGAAACTATCTTTCCAATAATTATTACTCCATTTTGACATTGCACCACACTTTTCCAGCATTAACTAAATATCTTTATTTGAAACGCATAAGTTACCTAACATAATTATTTATTTTGAAAACCGCATAAGTTAATTAACAATTGGAAAAATTCAGACAAAACTTTTAGAAAATCTTCCTCACATTACTTTTTTTTATACCAAAGTCATATTTTTACTACAATCCTTTTGCATAATAAAAAAAAGTTACTCTATATTTCAGTAAAAGAACGAAGTTTCACTATGTAACGATTTTCACACAACAATATTTATACGTAAGTATATGACAACAACAAAAAATTTAGAAATTTACAATATATATTAATTAACGCCTAAACATAAGTTTATCCTTATATTGTATAGGTTTGTCCTCGAAGCTACGCTTCGTTCTAGTGTCCGAGCCTAATCCAAGAGTGTCTATTCTTGAAGGACGTCTTTTATATGGAGCCACATAACTCGTTTCTGAACTCTCGTGGCCGGGGTTTACACAAGGGTGGGGATTCACTGGTTCAAAATCACACGGTTTTAGAAGGGGATGTGGTATGGTTACTGGACGCGGTTCTAGAGTCTTCTGGCGGTTTCTATCTTCTTCTACCGTCCATGTTGTTATTGTGACATGTGGACGATGTCTAGTGGGCATGATCCGCCACTAGCCTTGCGAGCTCTCAGATGTGTGGGTTCTATGGGTTATTGCGTTGGTGTCTCGTGTGTTACTTCCCGCTGCCCTAGTCTGGTTCGGGTGAAATTGGGGTAGGTTGATGTTTTGAATTGATAGCCCAATAACTTTGGTTAACTTGTGGCATAATTGCTACATAAGTATAATATGTATGTTATGAATATATAATGATTCATACATTTAATATTATATTTAGTAATTTTTAATATATCATAATCTAAAATTATTGTTAAGATCAGAAGATTAAAAACCCTTGTAATAATGAAGGCAGATTTCAAGCCTAGCCATCATGAAACCGGATGTAATGTAATGAGATTTGGAAGTGCCATTTTTTATATCTATATTCTGTGGGGTCTTATTATAAACTTGTATCATGACACTAACTCTTTGGGGGTTATAAAGTTGAAAGATTTAATTATGTCTCGTACTATGTAAACCAAAGGTTTTGTATTGGATATACAATCCTAGAAATTAAGGGTAGTTTACTGAAGGCATGAAAGTAGAAAGAAAAATATCGAGTTTACTCAAAATCGGCCTTTAACGATTTTGGATACATTTCTTTTCAAACATTTATAAATTATTCATAACATAATGGCTTCTTCAATATTTTCAGCAAAATGACTTAGATGGTTCTGGTCTTTGACGCGTAAAATTTCTTTTGTTTTATCATATCTCCGATATTTTGTTGTGGATACGGAATTTACTTAATCAATGCAAATATGTAGGTCCTATTTATATTACAAGTTTAATTTAATTGCAAAAATATTTTTATAAAAACCAATAACTTTCAAGTATACGTATATAATAATTTTTATTTTTGTTTAAAACATTTGGGAACACTAAAAGATAAAGTTATTGCGACCAGAAAAGAATCTACACAGAATTTTTTAATGGGGTTAACTGATGTCTCATTGAACCCCCGACGAACTAAAAAGTCGTATTTGCAATGCCCATATTTCTGTGTGTCTGTTTAAACCTCGCATTAAGAGTATCTTAATAAAAAGTGAAAAGAGAAACATTTTGTTTTTTCAATCGGCATATTACAATTTTGATTAAAAATTTGCATCTAGGCGTTGATTAAAATTATAAATAAAAAATGGGTTGTTTCAATTTACGATAAAATGATTTAGTTGTAGTTTACAAACACAGAATTTTCGAATCTACCCCAACTATTTGAGAGGCTAAAAATGCTTAATCACTTCAATATTGTATTATTATTAAAATATAAATTTTTATTTGAAATATAATTCTTATGAAAACCAATCGTTTCTGAGATATTTCCAATTATTTTAATAAAGTTTTGTGAGTTTCAGTTGTAAAAAGATACTAATTAAAGTTTTAACGCCAATAATTTCTCTAATGCAGTGAGAAGTAATTAAATACATTCTTTATTTTCTAATCCCCTTTAATCTCTCATTTCTCCTAACCCAAATAAGACACACCCCCATATTTGTACAACCATTGATTATCTCATCTTTTAGTTTTCAAAAATCATTAAAATTTAATTTTTTAATGGTCAATAAATTAATAAATGGGGAAATTTTGATAATAATGCGATGACCTTAATGATGTGCAAAAACTAATATAAATTTAACCGAAAGTCTCGAAGAATTTTTAATATGAAAGTGTTGACCCTTGTGGACTCCAATATTGATCTTTTTTATTGGTCTAAACATCAAATGAAGACATTAATTCTTTTTAAAATTAATAATTATAAAAATTTAAAACTGGGACTCAAAAAATGTACTACTTTAATTATAGTGCAATATATGCTTGGGTTTGCTATTGTAGGCCATGCACCCACTGAAGTGAGTCTCAAGGTATTGTTTCTATGGTTGCCATGGTTTGCTTAGTTAGGTTTCAATTTTCTATACACACCACATATTCGTCATCAATATCATCTCATAATTTCATCGGGTCAAAGTAATCACACCTACGTGGCGCCCCAACCTCAGAAGACTGCTACTCCGTCACTTCCGGTAGAAGACCAGGAATGTCCACCCAACATTCCCTGCTGCCATACGCTAAAAACAAAGTGAGAAAATAAAGCTCTTTACAATCAATGGGAATTGAACCCCTGCTTCTTAATTATTGGCCATGAACACATCATGTGTTGCTAGATCGAATAACGGTATACTAAATAAAGTTTTGGTTATTTTATTTTAATTTATTTTAACACTAAGCTGCATATTTAAAAGGGAAAATTTTAAATGCATATCAGCACACAAGACAGTCCAATTCAGATAGGAGGGAACATTTTTGACAGCTCTTACATAAGTTACTAAAACCATTTTTAGGCATGTGTTAAAGTCGAAGACAAAGGTCAGGTCTCTTTCGCTTTAACTTCGACAACTACTTTCTCATCTCCGAAAATTTTTGAAGGCAGGATAAAACCTCGGTTAACTATAAACTGATTTGATATATCTCATTAAATATTACATATTTCAAGACATGATAGTTTTAGAACCACCACTACCCAGTATTCTTAACGCGGGAAAGTAATTGAATAACAAAAACCACAACGTAAGCATGGATAAAACGAATCTCTCTTTGACTCAGTAACAGCAAATGAATTTGAGAGATACTTGGGTGAAGAGCTTATTGACCGAAAAGATGACCCTTGGGCTTGATGGAAGGAGAAAGGACATCATACTTACCCTAATATAGCGAGGGTAGCAGCAATGTAGCTGGCCATACCTGCTACCCTGATCAATAGCGAAATATTGTTTCTCACAGCAGGCAACATAGGGAGAGAACGGCGTCAAAATCTAATTCCGGTCCATGTTCGACAACTTGCGCTTCTGCATGAATATTTATAAAGTAGGCCAACCTTATTTAACATTATATTTGTACAATTCATATGTGTATATGTGTTTAAAAGATTTTGATTTTATTTACTATCATTATTTGTGCTGAGTGTTGATTTTGTCAACTTAAAAAGAAATAAATTTCGATACAATACGTCAGCATTAAATAATATATTGTGTTTTGACATTTTATTTACCGTACGTCTTTATGTTAACCTAGATGTAGGGCCACTCCATGGTTGATTTGAAAATTAAAAGTAACGTTTATGACAACAACAAAAATCCTATCTTCCATTTTGACTTCGAATTTTCTTAGGATGTTTTAGGCTACGCTTCAACTTCGCTTTTCATTTAAAACGTTACCTTCGCCCACCCCTAGCCATTTTCATATTTTTAAATGACCAGACATGTGATCTGAAACCGTCACCTTTAACGGACTATACCAACTTATATGGAATAACACAAATATTATAATTAAAAGGTTATCAGTATTGAAAGAAAAATAAATATTTTCTTATCTAGACGTGACCTAATACCAGAATTCAACTAAACTGACCCGGTCGTGCATATTACAGCGTCACACTAACTTCCCGCCTAGCCCTAGTTTTGTTTTGTTCTCTTGGTGACCTGGCGGTCTAGGGGTGATGTGTTATTCTTCTGTACTGGTGGTCCAGGGCTCAATCCTCGGTCCCGGCACAGATTTATCTGATTGCCAAACTCTTCCTTCACCTCTGACAAGACGTGTATTAATCACAATTGTGAATGTGTGGAATGCCAGGCCTCCACTATGGTTCGGATTCCACTTTAAGCTGTAGGTCCTCTATTTCAGCTCACAATCACATTGGTATAATTGCGTGTAGTCCAAATGGGTAGTAAGACGCGATGCTAATAATAATAATAATAATAATAATAATAATAATAATAATAATAATGATGATGTTTGTTTCTCCTTCTCATCACCTGCAAACAATATTAAATGAGTTGGACGTCTTAGTCCCCAGGTCTGTTCCAGGAAATGCTAGTATACATAAATCTAGCAACCGTGAAGTAGGCTAGACACATACAGAACAAATATGTTAGGTTAGAGGTCAGTTTGATCAAACCTGCAATCGTAACTATGCTCGATAATCCCTAGCCACGTGGACTAGGTTTTTGACGGAAATAGTAATATACGTCTCCTATTTTAAGTTTGTTGTATCAACATTAATCTGAATAGGGAAAATTAAGTAGCCACTGTTAGAAATACTGTACACCTCTAATTAATTAACACTCGCCATATTTGACCAATCAAATCTTGTTGAGACAGGTGATGTGTTTAGTCCACTACCACCAGAAGTTACACTCCTTGAAATTCTGTCACCTCCATCAAATCTTGTTGAGACAGGTGATGTGTTTAGTCCACTACCACCAGAAGTTACACTCCTTGAGATTCCGTCACCTCCATCAAATCTTGTTGAGACAGGTGATGTGTTTAGTCCAATACCACCAGAAGTTACACTCCTTGAGATTCCGTCACCTCCATCAAATCTTGTTGAGACAGGTGATGTGTTTAGTCCAATACCACCAGAAGTTACACTCCTTGAGATTCCGTCACCTCCATCAAATCTTGTTGAGACAGGTGATGTGTTTAGTCCAATACCACCAGAAGTTACACTCCTTGAGATTCCGTCATATCCATCAAATCTTGTTGAGACAGGTGATGTGTTTAACCCACCACTTTAAAGTCCGCCCATTTGACTGAAAACACTACTGAATACCGTCAATAAATCAGAGTTCAACTCGTGGTTTGATTGGAACGTCAAGGGCCCCTGTGGAATTCTTGTTTGGAACTGAAGCTCTTTCTCTGACCGGCTGAAATGAAGGTGGCAATATTACGCCCCCGTATTACCTGAGGGTGAATACAGATATAGGGTGTCACACAAGTTCAGTAGTCAAAATGATCAGTTTGATTTTGAGAAAATTTTATTCTTATTTTTTGTCTCTACGTATCACTACTCATTGTGGTTATATGTAATTGAGTTTAATTTTCTCAAGATGTTCATAATATGTGTTCTCCGTTTATCCTGAAAGGTTGCCGGCGTATTTTGATTAGCTATGCTAAGGTGTGGTATATATATATACATATAAATATATATATATATATTACCAGCAATGTGTGTAGTATAATGCCTAGTTGGTTTTGGCAAATTATGAAATATTAGGTAAAGTGTTACTAAAATAAATCTACTTCTTTAAATTAAATTACATATCAATAAATGTTTCGAATTATTTAAAAGAGTCTACTTAAGTTGTAGTTATTGTTTTGATTACTAAACTTGTGATTTAAAAATCTATCAATCAAATAAAAAATACTATTGATAGGTTCATTGATGGTATTATTTATGAACGCAAGTAGGGCTAAAATGACACTTGGAATTACATCGTACTTTCTTTGTAATACAAAACACATTTCATTGTTTGGGACTTGATTTTTCATACGCACTACAAAATTCCTTTGCTAGTACCAGTAAATTTTTTAGTTACACATGAACTTAAATAATACTTTCCTTGTTCACAGGAATGTCTTCTAAGGCAATTAAGTTTTTCCTGCATAAAGAAAACTGTGATCTTACATACAGTTGCTATAAGACTACTTGGGATGTGAACAACTTATAGATATGTTCCCTCTTAGCGTCAAAAAATATGGCTAAAATATGGCCAAAATATGGCCAAAATATAGCCAAAATATTGTGAGAATCCTCATGAACTTTACTTACGTCAGGTCCTGGAACTCGTTCAGCTGTTCAAGTGGCGGAAACATGTTGTCAGACAGACTTTTCATTTTCTTTGCCTGGTGTTTTAGGCCAGTGGTCGCCACCTTTATGTTATCAAGGGAGCATCTGCATTTTGGAACTCTTTCGTGAGCGCATGTATATATTATTTCTACATACGATAGGTTCATATAAATAATGACTGGCAATACACTAATTGACACTCTCCTACAAAGTAAATATTATTTAATCAAACATTCAGAAAAAAGTATGTTGATATGGAATTTTTAATGTAATGGTTGTAACTGAGTTTCATTGATTATATTTTTTAATTTGGGATCATAATTTGACACCGCAGTTCTTAACAGACTCTGAGATTCGCACCGAATAGATAATCCCAAATATTATTTAATCTTCATTGCCAAGATAATAAGCAAAGAAAATGTTGTGTATTCTACAAGCTTCCAGAAATTTCTGTCTTTATGGCAAGCCTTGAAGGATAAGCTGTTCTGTAGTTTTGAAATCTCTTATTTCAATAATTCTTTAACATTAATTTCGTATATTTTAATAATATAGTTGGCAATCATATTGATATTAAATATATAAAACGTATTTAAAAAAAATATCAATAATTCAATATCAGTTGATTGAATCAACTTTTCTGTGTGTCCATGATTTAATTTGCTATCAAAGCAACCGTCTCTTTCAATTTTTAACATGTTTGTAAAATGTGTCAATAAATAAAGTCTATTTTTACTTTCTTATATCAAGATAAAGTATTGAGATCGTAAGAAAAAAAAATCGATTTCAATATTATGACAAGTTTTTATGTTTGATGTGAACACGAACAAACAAAAATGGTTCATTAAGGGTAGTTTACTGATGAGTAATATTTTGGAATTCAAAATTTTTCAAATGACTCCAAATATGTTGTTTAAAATGAATACCTTGGATTTGTTTGACATAAAATATCAATATATTTGTAAGTTTTTGGGTAAAAATTCTTTGAGGTGTAGTTTACTGATTAATGATTTTTCAAAAACTTAAAATATTTTACAAATGGATAAAAGGATTTGTTTTCAAATGGGTATCTTGGGCGTATTTATCATGAAAAATAGCCCTCTATAGTTAGTTTTGGGTAAAAATTCGATAAAGGGTCTTTCACTGAGGAGTGGTTTTTGAAAACTCAAATTATTTTGAAAATGGCTATAACTAATTTGATTAAAAGTATACATGGGGAGTGTTTGACATAAACATGACAAATAAGTCTATGCACTTGGGTGTATTTTTTGGGGGTTGGGGGGGAGGAATTGGACATTTGATTATGGGTAGTTTACTTATCATAGGTTTTTTAGTTTGAATATTTAATAAATGTTTTAACGATTTGGTTCTAAATTGATATGGAGAGACTATTTTACATATAAACAATAATGTAACTTTATTTATCTAAACTTAATTTATTTAATGGTAGTTTCCTTTCAATAATCTATAGAAAATTTGAATGTTTTGAAAATTGACCTATAAATTGAATTCAAAATGGTAATCTGTAAGTGGTTTTTCATTATAAAGAATACTTTAATATTTTTACAAATAACAAATAATTTTAGAGTACTTTAAAAATCAATTCGCTTTTTAGAGTTTCAATTCTATTAAATACGTCTTAACAATTCCGTTTGAAATTCATAGATAAATAGTGATTATTGTGATTAACAATATGATGAATTATTTATGAGTAAAACTTATTTAAATTACTAAAAATATAATTCTGAAAATTGTTTTTAGAAGCTATTATACACAATATAAGAATGTTTGTGTGATTGTGTTCTACCATTTATTAATTTTCAAAGAAAACTTAATTTCAAAAAGTGTATCTCTGTGGGTGCATGCAAAAGGTCTTATGGGTGGGTGCTTGTGCTATCCCTTCTCTAGGCTTTCCTTTGCATTGTGTTGACAGCAGAGTTCTAATGGTGGACACAAGGTGGACAAACGTGACTGCCCCATATCTCTTGTCATCACCTCCAGTAGAGTTGCAACAGATGGCATGACTATTGCGACCATTGACTGGGCAATGATGAAGACTGTGGTGGTTCTTCATTCCTATTTTCTTCAATTGAATTCATAATCATTTCCAAATCTTCCTTATCATCAATGGTTCACATGACTCCTTTAAGAAGGTTTGATTTTCTCAACCCAACCTTAGCTTTTCAGCCGAACATAACCTCATATAGGAGGAATATTTTGATACCGGTATGGTAGGTTTTACTTTTAATTAATTGGACCAATCGTAGCCATTGAATCTAATGGGAAGTTTTTCCATCTTGTATCCATGTTGTGAGCATGTTCTCTATAGGTGGTTTGCACATTCCACACTCCCCTGGCTCTGGCGAGGATTCCCACGCACAGTTTTCAGGTGAGGCCAGCAATCCTTAAGGCTGGAAACAACATTGTTGGCAAACTCTCTGCCATTGTAGGATTGCAGGATTGATGGTGCACCAATAAGTGTAACAGTGTGTATAAGATTGTAAATTATCTCTTCAGCTCTTTTTGCGGGTGAACTTCTTCATTTTTAAACCTTCTCCTCCTTAACACATTAACTTAGTGTTTATGCGTACAACCTGAATGGTTAGTAAGATGCGATGACAACAAAGAGCAAACATTGTTGCATACTAACTTTACTAATGTGGGCCTACTTCTAATATTTTAACACCCAGTTTTGGTTGGCACGCAAACAAAAGCTTAAGTTTTGTCTTTTATAGTTTTCCGGTTAGGTGTTTGAACCCCAGCCAGGTGTACCTAGGGTGGTTCCTACCCTCCCACTACACAAATACGAATACTTACTCACTCTATGGCATAAGGAACTTGAAAGTTGATTGCATATACAAAATTACGCCACCTATTTTTATCTTGAGTTAGTTCTATCCATTCTTTAAATTGAAAATTACATCTGGACATGGGAATCGAACCCGGGACCTTTGGCTTAGTTCTATCCATTTCACCTCATTATAACACATCTCTTTCAGGTCCATTCTAATGTTTTCCTCCCATATACGTTTGGTTCTGCCCAATGGTCTCTTCCTATTGGCTTTACCAATCAACACCCTGAAAAAGGTTCTAGAATTTCCCATTCATAATGCATTTCCCACCCTGCGTAATCTACAAGACTTGATTATATTAACAATTCCATGTGATCATTACATGATATGTAAATAATCATTATTTAACTTCCTCCACTCCCCAGTATACTCATCTCTTTTTGGACCTGATATTTTCCTAAGCACCTTGTTTTCAAATCCCCTAATATCGTAGTGTAAGGTAAGAGACCACGTTTCACACCCACAGAGACAACCAGTAAGATTATTGTTTTGTATATTCTGAGTTTAACATTCCTTGAAAGCAGACTAGATGTCAACAACTTACTGGCCGAGTAATAGCATTCATCTCCCGACTGTGTTATTTTACTAATATTATATCTAATATTGTTAATGCTAGTTAAAATTGTGCATACATATTTAAACATATCAACTCTGTCAAATGATATAATGTTCGCAGTAATTTCTAAATTATCAGCCCCGATCTGTGAATGCGAATACAATTCCTCTAAATTCTACCTTTCTCATCTCTACCCTGAGTTAATATGCGGATACTCCAGACGGATAGTAAGATGTGTAGCGTTACTAAAACAAAAGGACTAGCCCATGAAAAAATAGTAAACAGCTTTATAAGCATTATCAGAAATCAAATCATGAACTCCTAAACTTGTGATTGGTTACTCTAACTCAGTGGTACTAAATATTTTTTTTCTGACGGCACACTGTTCTTTGTCCAGAGTCCTCGCGGCACACTGAACGTGCAAGTTTGGTGACACGACGAGAGACTCAGACATGCGCATGATCAGAGAGATTTCTCTCATTTGAACAGGAAATGCATGTGTTTGTCCTCTATTCGAACACGAAATATAATTTCATTTAACAAATGACAAACTCATGTTTCTCGTTAATTACTCAACTCTTTATTGTAAGCCATTACATTTCCTAGGTAAAAATATATTAAAACTTTCAAACGTATTCAGCTTATTTCTTTAAAATATTATACATTAATAAATTAATAAATTTAGTTTTAATGTGTTTTTTTTTTGTCGACAGTAACATAACGTTGAGAATTTGCTGGCACACCCGTATAATTTCGCGGTAAATACGATGAGAACTACTGTTCTAATCGCTATGCCACTTTGATGGAAATTATATTTTCAAAAGACCGGAAATAAACCAATAATAAACAAATCACCCTCAGTACGTTCATTCAGTATTGATATCCGGCCTCTCAGGTCAGAGTTTGAAGTTCAAACAGCTTCACCAACACCACCAGCAAAGTAATTATCAGTCATAGAATAAATTACAGACAAATTATGGCTGTGGTAAATATCTTTTTGCGAAAGCACTTAGTCTGACAAGAAGTCAGTAACACGTAGAATGGTCGTGCAGCACAAATGAGGAGCATTTCACGTAGCCTTTTAAAACTATTTATAACAGCACTATGTTGTCTTCATAGCATCACTCGTTCTTTAACTGTAGGATGGAAACTGTCTTTTACTACTCAGCCGGGATATTCCGCACACTAATGGGGTAGGAAATGGTGGAATCTAAAGGAAATGTATTATTTTATTTTTATCATCTCTTACCACATTTAGAGGCTATACGCTTACATACTAGTTACATTAATTTGGTAGAGATGAGTATAGTTTAACTTAGAAAGAATATACATGCATTTTCGTGAAGGGAGAGTTGAAAACCAGTTAAGATAAACTCTATACACTGATTGGTAGGGGGTGTAAAGTCCACATTTTCAATTCAAAGTGAAATCAAATCGAATTTATAAAATGTTCTCGAAGACGAATCAAAGTTCGAATATTTTATATTAGTTTTTTTAGGCTTGAAAAAATATAATATGTAGTTCTTTATATAATTTAAAGCATTAAGGTTACTTGTAAAATGTTTTATTGCATCATTGTTTGTAATAGTTCGTGTTTCTCTGACAAATCAAGCTATTATCACAATTTACAATTAAATTACTTCAGTTTTTTCCATATGAATATAATTTGCTTCACGTGGTGATATTGACATTTGTTAAATATCTATCAGGTTCATGTTTATAGCAGCATTAGATGACAAACTTTTAAAATGCAGAAACAAGTTGTCATTAATTTACAGAGCACTCTTTATAGATATCCAACAAATGTTGAGGTCACCATATGAAGAAACTTACTCTTTATGTTTATACTGAAGAATTAGATTTGATTTCTATTGACACAACATTTTTTTTATATATAAGATCTGCAAAAATACTACCCTTAACGCGTGCTCCCTACACTACCACATAAGGGTGATTTTCCAAAAAGAGCTTCCCACTCGCCCCTCCCCCTCCCACACATTTTCTTTAAAATTATAGTGTCCTAATACTTATCATATTAATGTAAGTGAATGCTGATAAAAATACACCCTATATTTAGCGAATGGGACCACTATCTCAGTAGCTAGAAATGCTGAAGCAGATAAAATAGTGTGACTCTGAACTTGTCATAGTTTGCTCTCAGGTACCTGTTGGTTTCTCATGTGAAAACCACGAATGAGCTGATTTGGACCGGGTGGTTAGTTTGTGTAACCCCCCCCTTCATATGAATTGATAGGTTCAAATTACAATAAATAAAAGGTAGGTAATTTTACAAGAGAGTTTATTTTATTCTACAAACAACTAGCAGACATACAAGAGCGAGGCACTCTAGGAAAGTCGAGTGACTGGCCGATAAGGGCCGAAGTAAACAATAAATAAAGGGGCAAGACCCCAAGTCGTTAAGAGAAAACAGAATGATTAATACCAACGTAGTCATAATTAAATTGACCCTCGCAGAAGGCGACTAACCTAGCAGGAAAGTTAAATACAAGTAATATGTATAGGTCTACACGACCTGGCGATGCCGACACTATATTGACATAAGTATGAAGTTTTATAATAGACTGCCATAGTAAGGCGCGACAGAGAAAATGATTTACCTAAACCTAACCTGTTACAATAGATCCCAATCAAATTAGTTCAATCTAATTATTATTATTGTAATAACCAATGTGCTGGGTGCACGGGCTCGCGCCCCCCGAGTTGAGTAACAATTTAAAAGGAATCACAATCGTAACAAATCTTTAACTTTTAGCAAGCAGAACAACTATTTTAAAATAAGTTACACGTTAAACAGAAATAATTAGCGCCCCAAGATGGCGACATGCTAAAGTTCCATTAGGGGCCCAAGATGGCGCCATGCTAAAGTTCCAACCCGTCCGTGAGGCGGACACAACGTTAAGTACAAAGAAAAAAGCTAGCGCATAAACCATAATGGCTGACAGGCAAATCCTGCAGTCTCAGAGAAATATAGCTATTAGTAATCATGATTTATATTTAAAGTTGAAACTTAAATTTTGAACAATTTAACCCAAACATAATTTAGAAAACGTCGAACAACGACCTACGTCTAAATCTAAGACAAGTGTCTCACCTAATCGAGTGCAGAGAAATGAGTGACATCACTACACAGTCCAGCCGTTATATACTGTACAAAGTCAATCACGTGTTCACAAACGGCGGGAATCACACTGTGGCGAAGGGAGAGGGGTGTACGTTGCTTCGGCAGATGTCTCGATTATTCTCGTGATAATTTCAAATCACGCGCCGGTGGATGAGTCTTGTTTCACTCGAACACAACCGTCGGCGCATACGGGTTAGCGCATCTTGACGTTCAATTGTCCGAGTCTTGCTCTAATCGGGCCTCGAGCCACGGGCGGTCAGTAAGCCGCGTGATGTTGAGTGGAGTTGAGTGTGCGAGTTTCATGAAGTCGAGATCCAGCCCAGTCAAAGGGGACCAGATCAGGTGAGCCAGATCGTCCATTTTTGCATTATGTCTGTGACAACGTCACAATGTCCCCCTTGGACGGAGAAGAAGGACGTCCTTAGCCTTTGGTGAAGACACGGGGAGGCGCCTTCCTCGATGTTCACCGCTGACTAGAGGGTGGGTGGCGGCTCCGGTACCCTCCGAGGCCATGTTAGGTGGCCAGATGCAGGTTCGGGAGATGACGAATAACTGGACTCCGGGGGTTGACCTCTGCTTCACACGCTCACTCCAACACACCGTCATCCCGGGTTGACAGGGAGACGGCATATGCTCGTAAGGTGGCCCGCTTTAACCACCAGGGAAGCTTCATCGCCACGCCCAGCTGGGCGATCATTGACTGCCGATGAGTGTACAGGAACAAAGGAGGGGAAGGAAAGGGCAGGGCAGAAAAGGGGGGGACGGAAGGCCGAATAGGTGAAGTCTCTGAGAACAAAAGTTTACACGTGAACACCACATCCAATTGTAAAGTTTATCAGTTAGCGCAGCCATCCTTGAAAGTTACTGTGGCAGTTTCGTAGCACTAACATTGTCTACCAGCACGAGTCACAGAGATACCCACAACTCTGTTTAGCGACGACTTTCCACGAATGAGGAAAGGTGGGTTTGCCGCTTCACACGCACTTAGAGGTAGTCCGGTCGGTGGGGCGAACGTTCTGCACCATGTACTTTGGACCCGACACACGCTTTATTATAAACAGTCCAACACAAGTTTCTGCCCAAAGTCATACCTAGGCCCTACAGTACTACAAATTTATCCTAACAATACCAGGGGTGGTACCCCTTCCCTTATATAAATTATATATACAACAATATAGAATACCTAGAAACATGCACTTAAGAACGCAAAATTAAATCACAAAGGTACACTTAAGCAAACAGACGACACACAGCACGGGGTCAATTGACTCATTTCCCTGCAGCCTTTAGGTGGCTGACATGTGCTCTACGTGTCAAAGATGGGTCGGATACTTCTTTTAACAATACCGAAACAGGTGTAAGAAATCTTTCAATTGACCAGGGACCACTCCACTTATACGCCATCTTCGCCGAAGACTTGTCAGCAGCTGAGCTAAGAGGAAAACACTTGCACACAACAACGTCCCCAAGTTTAAATGGGACAGGGATACGCCCTCGGTTATAGGTGGCGGCAACCTTCCTTTGGGACTTCAGGAGGTTAGAAAAAGCTACCTCACATTTCTTTTCATAAGAACAATCACCTGCGTCATTAAGGAGTGGGTCAATATCCCAGTTAAACAATAATGGGTGGTTCAGGTCCCTATTGAGGAGGATAGAGGAAGGAGTGGCTTTGACTGACTCATGGAAAGCGGCGTTAAAAGCAATGTTCAAAACGTCTAAGTCCTGGTCCCAGTGGGTGTGATCCAGGTGGTGAAAGATCGTCAAGGCAACGTTTAGGTTACGATTAAACCTTTCTACATGGTTCGGCGATGGGTTGTACGGGCTAGTGGTAACGTGTCTTATCCCCCACGAAAAACACATATCTCCGAAAGCTTTAGAACGGAAACACGGTCCATTATCACTTACTATGACCCTTGGGGTTCCTAAAATCGCCCAAACACGCCTGCACAGAGCATTAACAGTTGTCCTTGCCTTCATGTTCCTTAGGGGGATGAGTATGACGAATTTAGAGAAGGCGTCCATGGCAACGAGTATAGAGGTGTTCCCTTGGGTAGAGCGGGTAAGGGGGCCGACGAAATCAACAAAAACTTTCTCCCACGGTTGCTTAGCAACATCCGCGGAGTGAAACCCTATTTTAGAATTACGCGCCGGTTTGGCCAATTGACACGGCTCACATTTGCGCACCCAATCTCTAACGTCTCTAGGCATTAAGGGCCAAAAAAATTCCTTAGAAATCTTGCGTTCGGTCTTAAGGACACCGCAATGGCCGCCAAAAAGAGAGTCGTGGAAATATTTAAGTAACATAGGCCTAAGTTTCTCTGGCACAAAATATCTTATCCTACCCTTGACACGAACTACTAAGAGGTCTTTAAAAATCTCGTAGTTCCCAATCCTCTCTCCACGCTTGATCCTGTCAACGATCTGTCTGCAACACGGATCCATCAACTGATGGTCTTTGATTGAGATAAAGGATTCGGGAATCGTATGGATAACAAATAACGAGCCATCCTCCTTACATTCTCCTACAGGTTCCTTATCCTCACACATCCTAGACAAAGCGTCAGCGACAACATTAAGCTTCCCAGCAACGTGATGGGTAGTAAACTTAAACCTGGATAGCTTCCAAACCCACCGTCCAATTTTCCCTAGTTGTTTCGGGTGATTCCACATCCAGCTGAGGGCCATGTTGTCAGTGTACAACTCAAACTGGCGAAGCTCTAGATAGTCAGCGAACTTGTCGATGCCGAAGATACAGCTGAGACATTCCTTTTCATATATGCTATACTTTCTTTCGGCAGGGCTCAAAGTTCTGCTGGCGAAAGCTACAGGTCTACTTCCCTCGGAAGTCGTTTGAGAGAGAACCGCCCCTAGCGCTACAGAGGAGGCATCAACATGTAGTTGGAAAGGCAGAGAAAAGTCAGGCATGCGTAGCACGGCTGGCGACACTAGGTGGCGCTTAAGCGCAACAAAAGCCTGCTGTTGGGCAGAACCCCAAATAAAGGTGGCACCCTTTTTCTTCAAGGAGTTAAGGGGGTTGGCTAAGTCAGAGAAGTTCGGGATGAACCTAGCGTAGTAGGCGCACATACCTAGAAACCGTAATACCCCTTTTATGTTTTTTGGGGCGGGAAAATCCAAGATAGGCTTAACCCGATCCGGGTCAACGAGCAGGTTACCCTCAGAAATGATATAGCCAAGATATGGGATAGATCTCTTCGCCCATGTGACTTTCTCCGGGTTTACAGTCAACCCAGCCTCGCGCAGGCGCCTCAACACTACCTCAACATGACGCAAATGGTCATCAAAAGATTTGCTGTAAACGCAGATATCATCAAGGTAGTTAAACACGAATTTGTATTTCAGGTCCGCCAAAATATGGTCTAAGACTCTACTCAACGCTTGCCCCCCGCAACTTATCCCTAACGGCACTCGGTTGAATTCGTAGACTTGCCAGGGGGTGATAAACGCGGTAAATTTCTTAGACGACTCTGAGAGAGCACATTGCAGAAAGCTCGCATTAAGGTCAATCAAGCTGTAATATTTGGCTCCGCCAAGATGTTGGAAAGCAGACTCTATGCTAGGCATGGGGTATGGGTCGAACACTATTTTTTTATTAAGCTTTCTATAATCGACAATCAAGCGATGCCCATGACCTTTCCTGGGAATAATGAACGCAGGACTTGCGTATGGGGATTTGGAGGGACGAATAACCTCCTTTCGTTCCAAGTCCATGATAAGATTTCTAAATATCTCGAGTTTGGGGGGTGCACAGGAGTAGGGACCAGATCTAACAGGAATGTGGTCCTGCGCCACAATGTCGTACGGCAAAATGTCGCACTTGCCCCATCTGTCAGTGATGACGTCAGGGAAACGAGCTATCAAACGATCTATCGCTTCACGTTCCTCGACAATGGGGAACAACCTGCGAGGATGGTGCCCAACACAAAACGGAATAAACAAACTAGGTTCAAAACTAAAAGATATTCCTAAGCGTCTCAGGTCAAGTTTGACTCCAGTCTCGAACATGAAGTCAGTCCCTAGAATAACATCAAAGGGAAGTTCTGGCATAACAAAGAATGGACGTTTCCAGGCAAATCTTTCTATCTTAATAGAGAGCACTACTTTACAATCGACCAAGATAGTCTGCCCATTAGCCACGGCGTAAATCTTAGGACCTATCGACCTATAATCGATTTTTGTCTTACCTCTAACTGGCGCAAGAACTCACGACATATAAATGAGTGACTGGCTCCTGTATCTAAAAGAGCAACACAATCATTTTGGGCTACCTGGATCTGAACTACAGGAGTAGGAGCATGTGGTTTAATACAAGTGGGCACGACCGGACCACGACTACGAGCGCGCCCTATAAGTTTCCCGATCTACACTGTCTCTGTACGTGACCCAGTCTTCTACACCGAAAACATCTCATGCGCGAGAGGTCGCGGGGCGCACGGTTGTCAGAACCCGAAGACCTGAAGTTGTCCCTAGGAGTGTTAGCATCGCGATCACCCGGTAGTACAGGCGCTAATGACAAGGCCGTATTCATAGGTTCGGGAGTTGAACCCGTGCGTCTGCGGTTTAATGCCGCCGGCGCATGCGCACTTAAATACTCCTGTTCGGCGAGCAGGGTGTTTTCAATCGAAGATGCTAGAGAGAAAAGTTCTAGTACCGTACAGGGCTTACATGTAAATACAAAATGTCGCCTGGTGAGGGGCGACACATTCTCAAGAATAATATCAACGATCTGACTTTCCCCCAGACCACTATTGAGAACTTGAGCTGCCTCTGTGATAGATAAAACAAAATCTCTCAACGATTCGTGGGGATATTGAAACCTGTGAATAACTTCCTTACATAACCTTTCTCTAGCCCTACTGGGTAACAGCGCTTCTAAAATGAGGTCAGTAAGTGATCTCCAAGATAAACCATTTTGAATCCCACGGGAGAACAACTGGGTTAAAAAACCAGAAGTTTTGGCCAAACACAGAATCAAAAATTCGCTATCACTCGCTAACTTTAGACAATATGCTCTGTTGATCTCGACCATAAATTTAAACAGAGTAGCGTGATCTTGACCGTCGCAAACAGGGGTCCGATTCAAAATCTCCATAAGTACTTTGTTCTGACATTTAACTAGTGAAGGGGGTGGAGGAGGAGCGGTAGGCGCTAAAGGGGGTGGATTCCCATCCTCAATCCTGTCCATGCCCGAGTCAGTCTCAGCCTCCCCAGTCCCGCTAATCTCCCCACATAGCTTAGATCTGAGCTCACCCACAGTAGCATTGGGAGGGAAGGAGACGCCCCTTGAAGTCAGCTCAGCTGTCAACTCGTCCCGGCTCAGGCGGTAGACAGCAGTCTTAGATGTGGTCAAGGTGGACATGGCAGTTGCAGGAGTGGTCTCCATGGTCACGGAGTCATGAAACATAAACAAACAAGAATCAGTACAATATCAATCATCCAACAATACTGCAGACAGGTGGACCCTATTTTCTCTCCTAACTATACCTAATATCCTATTAAGTGCCCCACTCAACTCTGCGAGAGCAGAGTGGCGCAGCTTCTCTCTTGTAACCCCCCCCTTCATATGAATTGATAGGTTCAAATTACAATAAATAAAAGGTAGGTAAGTTACAAGAGAGTTTATTTTATTCTACAAACAACTAGCAGACATACAAGAGCGAGGCACTCTAGGAAAGTCGAGTGACTGGCCGATAAGGGCCGAAGTAAACAATAAATAAAGGGGCAAGACCCCAAGTCGTTAAGAGAAAACAGAATGATTAATACCAACGTAGTCATAATTAAATTGACCCTCGCAGAAGGCGACTAACCTAGCAGGAAAGTTAAATACAAGTAATATGTATAGGTCTACACGACCTGGCGATGCCGACACTATATTGACATAAGTATGAAGTTTTATAATAGACTGCCATAGTAAGGCGCGACAGAGAAAATGATTTACCTAAACCTAACCTGTTACAATAGATCCCAATCAAATTAGTTCAATCTAATTATTATTATTGTAATAACCAATGTGCTGGGTGCACGGGCTCGCGCCCCCCGAGTTGAGTAACAATTTAAAAGGAATCACAATCGTAACAAATCTTTAACTTTTAGCAAGCAGAACAACTATTTTAAAATAAGTTACACGTTAAACAGAAATAATTAGCGCCCCAAGATGGCGACATGCTAAAGTTCCATTAGCGCCCCAAGATGGCGCCATGCTAAAGTTCCAACCCGTCCGTGAGGCGGACACAACGTTAAGTACAAAGAAAAAAGCTAGCGCATAAACCATAATGGCTGACAGGCAAATCCTGCAGTCTCAGAGAAATATAGCTATTAGTAATCATGATTTATATTTAAAGTTGAAACTTAAATTTTGAACAATTTAACCCAAACATAATTTAGAAAACGTCGAACAACGACCTACGTCTAAATCTAAGACAAGTGTCTCACCTAATCGAGTGCAGAGAAATGAGTGACATCACTACACAGTCCAGCCGTTATATACTGTACAAAGTCAATCACGTGTTCACAAACGGCGGGAATCACACTGTGGCGAAGGGAGAGGGGTGTACGTTGCTTCGGCAGATGTCTCGATTATTCTCGTGATAATTTCAAATCACGCGCCGGTGGATGAGTCTTGTTTCACTCGAACACAACCGTCGGCGCATACGGGTTAGCGCATCTTGACGTTCAATTGTCCGAGTCTTGCTCTAATCGGGCCTCGAGCCACGGGCGGTCAGTAAGCCGCGTGATGTTGAGTGGAGTTGAGTGTGCGAGTTTCATGAAGTCGAGATCCAGCCCAGTCAAAGGGGACCAGATCAGGTGAGCCAGATCGTCCATTTTTGCATTATGTCTGTGACAACGTCACATTTGTAACACATTTGGTTGATTTGGTCACGATGTATTTCTACCACACTGGGTTATCCATCTTTAATAATGCTGCCAAGTAATGTAAAACTCAGAATATACAAAACAATAATTTTACCGGTTGTTCTTTATGGGTATGAAAAGTGCTCTCCTACCTTACTTGACGAAACATTTAAGGGTGTTTGAAAACAAGGTGCTTAGGAAGATAATCGTCCAAAAAAGGGATGAGGCTACTCTGGAGTAGAAGAGGTTACAAAATGATGAGTTACATACCCTGTACTATTACAAGACATTGTTAGGATAATAGATTTGTATATTATGGTGGACAGGACATGCAATGCAAATGGGAGAATCTAGAACCTTGTTCAGGGTGTTAACTGGTAAACCCAATGGGAAGAGACCATTGGGAAGACCTAGAACCAGATGGGAGGATAACATTAGAATGGACCTGAAAGAAATGTGGGTAATGAGTTGGACTGGATAGAGCTAGTTTAAGATAGGGACAGGTGACGTACTTTTGTAAGTGTGGCAATGAATTTTTGAGTTCCTAATTCCAGAGAGTAAGTGGGATGGAAATGAAAATAAAAAATGGATCTGCAAATATGTGAAAGAATGGTACGAAACCATTTATTAAAAACCACCCTTAAGGAGGTTGCCTACCTGTGACGACATGGAGGATTAAGTTAGTATCTCCCGTTTTAGTGAATTTACGTTCTATTCAGCGAGTTTTACCGAAGTAACGTAGAAACAAAAACCACAAATTGTTAAATAATTCTAAAAATAGACTTAGAGTCACAAAAACTTTATTTCTATCTTGAATTAGTTGTTTTTTTTGTGAATGTACCTTTTTATAAATCATCTAGGCCTATAACTTATATTATTTGGCTTGGTCAGGAAAATTTTCTGTGCGAGTTTTCCTGCCAGGATTTAGGCTATATTAAAAAAAATCGTATATATAAAATAAGAAACAAGAAAGCAATAATTTGAAAAATACAGTCAATGTTTTCAAGGCGCTAATAATATAGTGTGTGTGTGTCAAGTTCGTCAGAGGAAGAGGGGAGGTTTTATCAGCCTATAAATAAGAGTCCTAGCAGGATGAACTGCTCACTTTCTACCCTCTCTTTCTATTTCATACAATAGTATGATAGTGCTAAGACTGCTTAGTATGATAGTGCTAACTAAGACTGCTTAGTATGATAGTGGTAAGACTGCTTAGTATGATAGTGCTACGACTGCTTAGTATGATAGTGCTAAGACTGCTTAGTATGATAGTGCTACGACTGCTTAGTATGATAGTGCTAACTAAGACTGCTTAGTATGATAGTGGTAAGACTGCTTAGTATGATAGTGCTAACTAAGACTGCTTAGTATGATAGTGGTAAGACTGCTTAGTATGATAGTGCTAACTAAGACTGCTTAGTATGATAGTGCTACGACTGCTTAGTATGATAGTGCTAAGACTGCTTAGTATGATAGTGCTACGACTGCTTAGTATGATAGTGCTAACTAAGACTGCTTAGTATGATAGTGGTAAGACTGCTTAGTATGATAGTGCTAACTAAGACTGCTTAGTATGATAGTGCTACGACTGCTTAGTATGATAGTGCTAAGACTGCTTATATGCATCAAGTTAAGATGCAGCTTACTTCATAAAACATATTCAAAATCTCCAGGTAAGCAACGTCATTGAATACATCCAGCAAGGATTTGTTCACCAACCTCCCGATCACTGTAAATCAAACTGAATAAAACCAATTTTTAGACCACTCACCCATCAATCTGGTCTTAGCTACGTTGCAGGGAAACTGAGCTAATGCATTGTTTATATGAAGGGGGCAAACGTCACGAGCAGATAAAGCGCATACACACTGGAGATAAGCGGAATAGGGGAGGGACTTGAGTTAAAGCAAGTGTTTTTGTAGAGTTTAAAAAAAATGGGTCAGTCAACTACCCTCAAATTAATTTTTTGGAAAAATTTAAGTAAATTCTTATGTATCACGGGTCCCAAATACCCTTTATAAACAAAAACGTTAAAACCATTTTCAGAAAATTTTTAATTTTCCAAAATTAGTCACCGATAAAATAACCTTATATTTAGGGCTAAATTTAAATTTAAATAATCGCCCTTATAGCATATGAAAAACATATTTGAAAAAATATATTAAACAATTTGGGCTATAGCCCCAGGGAAGTACAAATAGTCTTAAGAAACTGAAAAATTCACTTTTTTGAGTTCTGGGCACATAAAACAAATAATATTGAAGTAAAAAAAAAATCCCCATATTAATTATTTTTTGTAAATGAGAAAGTCAATAATTAGTATATTGTTTATAATTTCATAAATCAATAAATAAATCTTTTCTAGCCAGGTGTGTTTAAAAACTTCTTGAACAAAGAGCGCGTTGAATTGAATCTAATTTCTAATTTACTAATGCGCATTCTCACAGCCACTGCTATAAATGTTTACAATACTCATCATGGAATGAAACTGCGTTCCTAGAGATAATTAAGTAGGCCTATATAAAGACATTCCGGAAATTTCAACTACAAATAATGGTTGTGTTTTTATGTAGTAAGTAAGGAAATACCGTATCCTCACGTTGGGGTATTTCTTAATGAAGCTTTAAACCATTGAAACAATCTTCAATTATATTTATCCTAAAGTATTATGAGCTGATTCTTGTAAATACGACATTATTTGTTTGATGAAGGTTTGATCGACTATGTTTACAGCCACTACGCGAGAAATGTTGATAATTAGCTAATTTATTTGTTAATTATAAGCGTTAATCCTAAAGTGATATTTCGTCTCAATTTTGGCGTAAACTATAATTTATAGTAAACTTACTGATTAAAGGACCTGGAATTTCTAAGTATTTTCATAGGAAGGATATGTTTGACATTTATAAAAGTTACTAACACCATTTTTATGTGACTCATGTCGGTGATTGAAGGGCGTCTTTATCACTGGATAAGGCTTCCAGTGACGGGAAGATCTGGGTTTAATTTCGGGTCTGGTCTACTGAGGGTGGTTTTTCCTAAAGTTTCCCGTTCTTTCTCCACACCAATGCGGGTACATTTCTACACCTTCAACTTCATCATTCCTAGTTAATCAGTGTAGTTAATAATATTGCGTATATACCAAACGTATAGTAATACGTGAAGAAAATCGACATAAAAGAAGTTATATGGGTAAAAAGTATTTCTGTATTCATGTAATAAGCAACTGTTTCTTTCTAATTATCTAATAGATAGTAATTAGTATCGGTGGTCACATGGTCTAACGTGTTACTCTCGTGTTGGACTTATTATCCAGTGACGGAGATATTGAGGTTAGAATCCCGAATCAGGGCATTTTTTCCTAAATAGTTTCCCACTCTCTCTCCACTCTTCTACAGGTCCATTTCCTCATAATTCAATCTTCCTAATAACTTAAACGGGTATTAAGATGCAGTGAAAAATAAATTATAGTATCAATACCTGTAAAATTAAATTAAATTAAAATTAAAATGTGATAACGTTGTCAAAAAAAGAATTAGTTTTAATATTATTATTATTACTTAGAAACACGTCTTACTACCCGTTCGTGTTATACGTCTTAAGTACTAATTACGCTAATGGATTAGGAATTGGGGAGGTTGAATTAGAGGAAGAGAACCCGCATTTTCGCGGAGGGAGAGTGGAAAACCATTTAGGAAAAGCCACCTCCAGTTCACACGACCGAGATTTGAACCTCGATCTCCCCGTCCTCAGCAGTCGAGCTGAACACGACTAGCGCGTTAGCCAACTACGCCACCGAGGCGGGTAATTTGATTTTAATAGCATCTCGTCTAAATATACGTTTAGGTTATAAGCTTAGGCCTATATGATGATTACAATAATGGGTTAGGGACGGGGAAGGTTGATTTTAGAGGAATTTTACCCACATTTGAGTAGAATATCATTTAGAAACAACACTCTCAGTACACCCAGCTGGAAATTGAAGCCCAATCTCCTTGTCATAGGCAGTCTAGTCTAGGCCCACCATGAAGAGGAAACTATGTGCCCAATATACCCAGGGGCCTGGGCCCAAGATCCAGAATATGATAAAATTTGTTTTAGATGAAATAAAATCACACATGAATTATAAACAATAAACTAACCCTCGATACGAAGCAATAGTTAATGCTGGAATTTCCTCAAAGGAGCTTAGCTGTCATATTTTATGTCACAAATATATCATTGATTCGGTCCAGTCTTGTTCTTCGTTTTGAAGTGTTTTTGAAGTGTTTTTGAAGTTTCATAGAGTCTGTTATTTTGGTACTGATATTAAATTTGGCAGGTGAAGATAGTCTGGTGCTGGTAGCAAATCAAGTTCAATTTAAATATAAGTATTTCATTATGTGCCTAGCATTTCAATGTTCAGCTACAGATTAATTTGCATTCATTGCTCTTTTTTTTGGTGAAAATAATCAACAATTTTAAAAGAAACATACAAATCCTGGTTTAGCGGTGCTGGAATAATGTATGAGGGATGTATTCTGCTCCCTCCTTCGATATAATTTGTGTCACCCTCCTCCTGATTGGAGTCTCCCTCCTGATTGGAGTCTCCCTCCTCCTGATTGGAGTCTCCCTCCTCCTGATTGGAGTCTCCCCCTCCTGATTTGTGTCACCCTCCTCCTGATTGGAGTCTCCCCCTCCTGATTGGAGTCTTCCTCCTCCTGATTGGAGTCTCCCCCTCCTGATTGGTGTCTCCCTCCTCCTGATTGGAGTCTCCCTCCTCCTGATTTGTGTCACCCTCCTCCTGATTGGAGTCTCCCTTCTCCTGATTGGAGTCTCCCTCCTCCTGATTTGTGTCACCCTCCTCCTGATTGGAGTCTCCCTTCTCCTGATTTGTGTCACCCTCCTCCTGATTGGAGTCTCCCTTCTCCTGATTGGAGTCTCCCTCCTCCTGATTGGAGTCTCCCTCCTCCTGATTTGTGTCACCCTCCTCCTGATTGGAGTCTCCCTTCTCCTGATTTGTGTCACCCTCCTCCTGATTGGAGTCTCCCTTCTCCTGATTGGAGTCTCCCTCCTCCTGATTGGAGTCTCCCTCCTCCTGATTTGTGTCACCCTCCTCCTGATTGGAGTCTCCCTCCTCCTGATTGGAGTCTCCCCCTCCTGATTGGAGTCTTCCTCCTCCTGATTGGAGTCTCCCCCTCCTGATTGGTGTCTCCCTCCTCCTGATTGGAGTCTCCCTCCTCCTGATTGGAGTCTCCCCTCCTGATTGGAGTCTCCCTCCTCCTGATTGGAGTCTCCCCTCCTGATAAGAGTCTCCCTCCTCCTGATTGGAGTCTCCCTCCTCCTGATAAGAGTCTCCCTCCTCCTGATTGGAATCTTCATTCTCCTGATTGGAATATGCCTGCCCCTCTCTATATTAGTTTTACTTCCCTCTGATATCCTCAAATATTATATTGAAAAGTATTATTGTATCAAATTGCAAGTAGCTTCTCTAGGGACATTCAATTTTCAAAAGTTCGTAGCGAAGGAAAACTCCAAATAGTGATAAAAAGTATATAATATTTTAGATACATAGTAGTACGATCATTTTAAATAACTTCTAGAGATATCTGAGTTTAAAAAAATTGCTGGGTGTATAACATTCTAAATATCTTCTAGAAATATCAATATTTTTTTAAATCCAGGTGAGGACCACTTCTAACAGTTTTTAAAGGAACCCAATCATTAACGTGTCTAGAGGAAGACAGTTCTAAATAACTTCTGAGAGCATGACATTTTCCAATATTTTCTGTTATAATCCCACTTTAAATAGCTTATATACCAGGCAGATAATTTTCAAAAAAACCTAAGCAAAGTCTAGGCTATTCTAAATATATTTTGGAGACATTCGAATTTCAAAGAATTTTTTTAAGAAGGACATATCATTCTAGATTAATCTAGTTTTCAAAGATTTTTCGGTAAAGGATTGCTCATAATAACTAAATTTCAAAAGATTTAGTTTAAAAAAAAATCAGATGAAGGCCACCTTAAATATCTTCTAGAGTTATCCGATATTTAAACATATACCAAGGAAGAGTATATGAGCCCCCCCTCCCCTCTTCTTATCCTTGGGGTAGAGGCCCCTCTAAAACACCTTTTATTTTCTAAGATAATTTAACCCCTATACAAATAAGTTTTCCCAGCTATTGAAGTAGAGTAAAACAAAGAGGAGGCCAGTGCTTTGCCCCTGGTACCGGGCCTGGTTTGAGCACCTGTTGGTCCTGATCTAATATATTGTAAGAGTGAAGCCTTAGACCATGCGGTAACAGATACAGGTATTATATTTTAACTTTCTCAAATTTACTGACCAACAAACTGCATACTATAGCTTACTGGCAAGGTTTATTGCATCTAGAGTATAAATTTTCTCAGAAGAAACCTTTAAAAAATACAAATAGGGCTATATCTAATTTTTTCATCAATATTGATGATATTTTACTTTATTATTAGTGTTGTTTTATAAGTTTTGATAATATATATACAATATGCTGATTGAATATTACATGACTTATCATATGTATGCGTGAAAGTTGTCTTCCTATGTAAATAGAACTGTACGCTTTGGTAATTATTTGTGTAGTTTTTACGCAGCCGCGTGATGCGATCGCCCACGCATTACGGTCTGCACGTAGCGTACGTGCGCGTGACGCTACAACACATGACGTTTCAATTATTAATGAGTGAAAGTGCTGACCCCACAAGCCGGGAATTGGGCGATAAGGACCAAGGGACCTTTATACACTTACTCCGCGTCAAAAAAAATAAAGACCTTAACTCTCTACAAACTATAAGAAACCGTAGCTAATTTATTTTTGACCAAGCGTAGCTAGTTCCTGTTTAATCTTGACCATTTGGAATTTCGTCTGTGCTGACTGTAATTTATCTTTTCTAGGTCAATTGTTCTCAAACTTATTTCGTTCACGGCACACTAGTGTTGGTTTTGTGCCCACACGGCACTCTGAACTAGCAAGTTGGTAATTCTACGGGATACTTGGGGACGCGCATGCGCAGAGAAACTTCTTTCTGTTGAACAGGAAACGCGTGTGCGTGTCCTCTATTGAACCAAGAATTTAGTTTTTGTCTAATTAACGACAAGTTTCTCATTAATTACTCAACTCTTTGATTGCAAACTACTAAACTCTCTGGAAATTAAATATATTAATCTTTTGGAACCATTTTACTTATTTATTTAAAAAAAAAACAATGTTAAATGAAATTACTTTTACTTTTATATCAACAACAAAATAACCTCCGGAATTTTACGGCTTACCTAGTGAATTTCATCCTTTGGGAGCCACTGCACTGAGTAAATGTAGGTCCATTTCCTATTATTAATTTTATTATTCATCCTCATCCTTTTCTCTTGGTAAATATAATTTCAGGAGTCGTCAGCCTGTATGTAGTCTCTATCTAATGTATGACTCAAACAACACGATTTAAAATCCACAATGGTGACCAAGAGGTATAAGGCATTTGACTTGTGTTTCGTTGGTGGGGAGATTATTTATAAAATCCTATTTGACTGCACCTTCGATAATTTTCCACGTGTTGTTTTCACTGTAGTTTTACCACACCACCTCCTGAGTGCATTACCTACTGATGATATACTCTCCTCATCTCTATAGAGTAAGTTGTTATTAGTGTCGTTAATTTAATTAGACATAGTTCTTAATTTTGGACGGTAAGACCTTAAAAAATCGTCCAGTTACGTAATACTTATTAGAGAGCCCAATATAAAGGTCTAGTGAAATTGTAACCGGTTACTTTAATTCCTTCCTCAAGGGTCGGATATTTAACTGAAAGTTTGCGGTCCTAGGTAAAGTTAGTCTCTAAGACATTTATAAACGCGTCCTTGTGTTTAAAAATGCACTTTAAAAACTTGTAATTAAAATGAAATTAGTTACTAGATGTTGTAAACCTGCCACAATAGACGTTCTATCTGACACAGAACTCCACTTATATAACTGGATTGGCATTTTGACTGAAGGACTTTTAAGTGAAAAGCAATTGAGGTTTACAGCCACGAATGTCTGTATGAGTGCAATACACCTATAAAAATACAGTACTGTGGACGTGAGGAGCACCTCACTGAAAAGTTATTTAATAAACCGAAAGTTGATAGTTGTGCAAATTCGTTCAAGAGTCAGCAGGTGTGAACAAATTACAATCTTTAGTGCAATAATACCTTATATTTATTTTTAATGAACATTAAACCCTGGATGTCTTTATAATTCACGTTTCAAACAATTTGTGACCAAAAATTAATAATTTTAAGATGTAATCCAAAGTCAAAGCTAGACACTTTAAAGTAGGATGGAAGAAGATGCGAGAAAAAGCCAGTGGTTTTGCAGTTTTTATATCAAAACATTTTTTTGGGACAAAATAAATCAAATATTGTTCCAGTATAAACATAGAATTTAATTTTCTTCACATAATGAACTCAAATTTTTTGAATATCTGTAAAAGGTGTCCTGGAATTAAATGACAACTTTTTATTTTAATTTAAAATCTTTCTTATCTAATCCCATTATGCTTATGATGAATATTCAAGAACTGTTGAAAAGATGTGAAAACTAAACTCTATGTTTGTAGACTCACCCTTCACACCCTCAGAATACCTCATCACAACCCTTGCAGCCCACACTTTAGACCACTACTTGTAGATACGGTTGTATCAATAGTTCATCCGAACTACCACATTACAGATATATTCACGAGGACGAATGAAATCATGACCTAACCTTTCAAGTCACTAACCTAACACCTCGAAAAAAAATTATCTTATTGCTCACGTTAATTTGAAAATATATTTTTAATTTATCACTAGAGAGAAAAATAAAATATTCCTCTCTTATAAAAATAAAATCACAACTTGACTTAATTAAAAAATAAGTTTCTTTCTTCTCGGTTTGAATGGCAAGAGCTGTGTTTAGAAATAAAGCGTTCAGGACTGACTGAAGGCGGAGTGTTTTAATTTATTAATTATTGCTCTGGTAAAATTGCATTAACACCTCATACACGAACAAGTTTTACTATTCAATAACATCACACCAACAGATTAATTACTTCTACTATTATTGTTGTTTTTCATACGTCTTCGTAATGTTTAGCCTAAGTTCTGCATGGGAAATATGCTTTAGCTTTGAGACTAAATAAGCTTTTGGAATGTAATTATTTTATGTCCCCTGCCTGCTATTAAAGTACTAACAAAGTTAAATTATAGAATTCACAATAATCAAAAGTAAATGTTACATGCAACAATTTAAAATGAAGATTTAGATTAAAAGTAATGCTTATGTTCAAATATGTTCTATTTATTGATAATTTACTGAATGAAACAGATATTTTATTTTTAAAACAATCTTTTTTATTATTATTTTTATAAATCAATAATAAAATTTATAAGATACTATAAAAATTGCGTCTTATTTTAAAATACATTAAAACGTATATTAATAAAAAAAATTGCACACACGGGACCAATAGGGACTTTTCAGGATTTCATTAGAGTGGTATCCCTTTCGTGCCTGTACATTTTCAGCTTGTTGTGAATTCATGCAAGGGTACCCCTATTTTTTTGGGTTATTTTGACTGTGCTAATGGTATCTCAATACGTTATTTAAAAACCAGGCGGGTACTTTACAGCAGGTTTGCCAAATAATATCAAACGTGATCGTTAGTAATCAGGATGGTTATATGGGACTAAACTCTAACGTTTGTTCCTGAAAGTGTAATAATTAAAATAATTAAATACATCTACCATTAATGTTGGCATAATTCCCCAACTAGTGTGAGATACGGGCCAGGTCGAAACACAGACTAAACATTATAGCTCATTACTTTGGTTTGACGGTCACGAGGAGGTCAGGGCTTGAATCCCGGCATGGTGTACTGAGGGTGTTTTTACATAAATGGTTAGCAACTATAGCTCCACAAAAATGTGGGTACATTTACTCACATTTCTTTCTTACTCATCCTTAACCCACGCGTAATTAAATGCGGAGAGTTCGGACAGGTATACCCCTATTTTGGTAAGAACCCAACTCCGGAAGGCCTTATTTTCTACCATAATCCCACTTTATAATAGTATTTTGGTATGATTAAGGACCTTCCAGAACGGTAGTAGGAAGTTTACTCTGGAAGGTCTTTGTCCTACAAGATTACTGCTATATAATAGGATTGTAGTACAAAACAAGGCTCCCAGAACGGGCTGCTTACCAAAATCAAGGAATAGTAAAATCCGAACCAAACAAAATTGTCTGTTTCCAACACAAGTGTATTTTTTGTCAACATGAGATATGTTCATAACTGTTCAATTCTAATCCATGGCCCACATAAAATATTCTTTAGAGCAGCGTGTTTGTACTCGTCTCTAGGCCATGTCGTTGTGAGTCAGTTGATATCTTAGGACTGTGACTCACTACCTGTTCAGGTTATACGCTTACGTACTAATTATTCTAATGGTTTTAGGGATGAGGAAAGCTATATTTATAGGAAGTGTACTGGCAATTACATGGAGGGGTAGTGGAAAACATTTTTGAAAATAACCCTCAGTCCACCCGACCAAGATTTTAACCTAAACCTCCGCGTCATCAGCAGTTTAGCATACTACGAGAGCTGCGCCTTAGACCATGTGGCCACCGGAGTGGGTGAGGCTCAGTCCAAATCGTGGTAAGATGTACAACTTCTGGGGTCTCACGTTATCAACTGAGATGTAGTCTTACCATGCTCATCTAAAATAATATTGATTCATATCCTTAAGTATAATTATTTTATTCTTTTACTACAATAATAGTGTGAGCTGTGAGTAGCTTTTATGGTAGGTAGGGTGAGTAACTTTGAAGGTAGGTATGGTGAGTAACTTTGATGGTAGGTAGAGTGAGTAGCTTTTAAGGTAGGTAGGGTGAGTAGCTTTGATGGTAGGTAGGGTGAGTAGCTTTGATGGTAGGTAGAGTGAGTAGCTTTGATGGTAGGTAGGGTGAGTAACTTTGATGATAGGTATGGTGAGTAGCTTTGATGGTAGGTAGAGTGAGTAGCTTTTAAGGTAGGTAGGGTGAGTAACTTTGATGATAGGTAGGGTGAGTAACTTTGAAGGTAGGTATGGTGAGTAACTTTGATGGTAGGTAGAGTGAGTAGCTTTTAAGGTAGGTAGGGTGAGTAGCTTTGATGGTAGTTAGGGTGAGTAGCTTTGATGGTAGTTAGGGTGAGTAACTTTGATGGTAGGAAGAGTGTAGTAGCTTTGATGGTAGTTAGGGTGAGTAGCTTTGATGGTAGGTAGAGTGAGTAGCTTTGATGGTAGTTAGGGTGAGTAGCTTTGATGTATGGTAGTTAGGGTGAGTAACTTTGATGGTAGGTAGAGTGAGTAGCTTTGATGGTAATTAGGGTGAGTAACTTTGATGGTAGGTGAGTGAGTAGCTTTGATGGTAGTTGGGTGAGTAGCTTTGATGGTAGTTAGGTGAGTAGCTTTGATGGTAGTAGGTGAGTAGCTTTGATGGTAGTTAGGGTGAGTAGCTTTGATGGTAGTTAGAGTGAGTAGCTTTGATGGTAGTTAGGGTGAGTAACTTTGATGGTAGGTAGAGTGAGTAGCTTTGATGGTAGTAGGGTGAGTACTTTGATGGTAGTAGGGTGAGTAGCTTTGATGGTAGGTAGGTGAGTACTTGATGGTAGTAGGGGAGTAGCTTTTGATAAGGTATGGTGAGTAGCTTTGATGGTAGTAGGGTGAGTAGCTTTGATGATAGTATGGTGAGTAGCTTTGATGGTAGTAGGGTGAGTAGCTTTGATGGTAGGTAGGTGAGTACTTTGATGTAGTAGGGTGAGTAGCTTTGATGGTAGGTAGAGTGAGTACTTTGATGGTAGTTAGGGTGAGTAGCTTTGATGGTAGGTAGAGTGAGTACTTTGATGGTAGTTAGGGTGAGTAGCTTTGATGGTAGTTAGGTGAGTAGCTTTGATGGTAGTTAGGGTGAGTAGCTTTGATGGTAGTTAGGTGAGTAACTTTGATGGTAGGTTAGGGTGAGTAGCTTTGATGGTAGTATGGTGAGTAACTTTGATGGTAGGTAGAGTGAGTAGCTTTGAAGGTAGGTATGGTGAGTAACTTTGATGGTAGGTAGGGTGAGTAGCTTTGAAGGTAGGTAGGGTGAGTAGCTTTGATGGTAGGTAGGTGAGTAGCTTTGATGGTAGGTAGGGTGAGTAGCTTTGATGGTAGTAGGGGAGTAGCTTTGATGGTAGGTAGGTGAGTAGCTTTGAAGGTAGGTAGGGTGAGTAGCTTTGATGGTAGGTAGGTGAGTAGCTTTAAGGTAGGTAGGGTGAGTAGCTTTGATGGTAGGTAGGTGAGTAGCTTTGAAGGTAGGTAGGGTGAGTAGCTTTGATGGTAGGTAGAGTGAGTAGCTTTAAGGTAGGTAGGGTGAGTAGCTTTGATGGTAGGTAGGTGAGTAGCTTTGATGGTAGGTAGAGTGAGTAGCTTTGATGGTAGTAGGTGAGTAGCTTTATGGTAGGTAGGGAGTAGCTTTAGGTAGGTAGGGTGAGTAGCTTTGATGGTAGGTAGGGTGAGTAACTTTGAAGGTAGGTAGGGTGAGTAGCTTTGATGGTTAGGTAGAGTTGAGTAGCTTTGATGGTGAGTAGAGTGAGTATCTCTGAACTAGAAAGATCTGCATTAAATCAAGGTATCATTCGTAGTAATGATTATTGTGGGCTCATCGTTTATCGACATTTTCTTTACATTTTTAAAAGTTAATAAATCTATTGCTATCTATGCATTCATACTTCAAGGCATTTTTTTGGAAGCTGTCATTTTAGACAGGTGATGTTGGTTTTACCAAACTTAAGGTCAACATTATAACATTTTATCAATTTAGAAAAGAGGCCATATATTAAATTGACTTATTAAAATAATTATAATTATGTTAAATATTATTATTATTATTATTAGCACCGCGTCTTACTACCCATCCGGGTTATACGCACTTACGCTAATGTGTAATGGTAGGGTGATTGTGAGATGAAATGAAAGACCTACAGTTTAACGTGGGATCCGAACCACGGTGGAGGCCTGGCATTCCCCACATTCACAAGATGTCTTGTCAGAGGTGAAGGAAGGGTTGGTAATCAGATAAATCTGTGCCGGGACCGAGGATTGATCCCAGGCCGCCAGCACAGAAGTCTGACACCTTACCCCTAGACCACCAGGCCACCCATATGTTAAATAACTTACTGAATAGTTAGTCAAATTTTGGTTGTGAGCACATGTATTTAATATTTATAAGCTTTTCTCTCACTATATAGAAGAACGTTTCATAAACGCACTCTGTGGGCAAGATGCCTAGGGCTTTACGCCTTCAGTAGCTTACCTGCCACTTCTGATATATTTGGTTTGTTGTGGTCTCAACGTGGTCTAACAAAGGCCTGGTAATTTGAGTGGCTAGGCTGTCACATGAAAACTCTAATTATAACTCCCTACCCTGACTCCCCTCCCTTCACTCCCCTTCCTTCATCCCCTACACAGGTCATTGAACTCCCGTAATGGCGTCACAATAGTTTGGTAAAACGTTCACTGTTAGTTATTGTGCAAGCGTGAGGTTTCTCTCTTTATGCCATCACTCCACCATCCCTTCAGACAATCATAGGGGCTTATATTCTGCGGGTGTCATCTTGACTGGGAGTTATCAACATGATGAGACAAATCTGACTCTACCAGTGTCTTCAGGTCCTTTCGCCCTTAGCGTTTTTTTTATAAATTGTGTAGGCTCTTTCATATTACGTCATCTTCCACCCTCCCATCAGACGATATCATTTGATAGAATTTTCACCAACCTTTTTCACTCTAGGGCACACTTAGTCCAAGACAATATTTTCACGTCACACTTGTGTAAAGCTGTGATATAAAACTTTTTCTATTAGATTTAGATAAAAATAAAAATTATGTGTATCGAGAAGCAGTTGACAGTAATTGTTTTCTTTCATCGGTGCCATCTACTTGCAGAGTAAATTGACTGTTTACTTTAATTTTTCAACAACATTTTGATTGATGTTTGCAGATATTTTAGAAATACATTGGCCTATCTTATTATTCGATAAAGACACTTTTGAAATTTGCTCTTTAGATTATTTTATAAGCATGGTTTCAATAATGACCTGAAAAGCTGACACAATCACATTTTCAACAATAACATGTGGTTTTGTGTTTTTTTGTCATAAATTCAGCAACATAGAATGATACCTCAGGTGCACTATCTGAAACTATAACTTTTTTCCATTTTTTTTTGGGCCTTGTGTTGTGATGATGTATTTTTGAGACTCACTGGGATGTTTGGTGGTTGGATGCTACTTCACTTGAATCAGAATCATGGTTTTATTACTCATATGTTCTCCACAAAAGATACAAATAGAAACTCGTTGGTCATAATCTTATTTTAAAATGTTGCAGCCCTAAAGACACTTAATGTGTTGTAGCACATGCATTAGCTTTCCTAAACGACATTTTTAAAACGGGATTAAAACAGCAAACAGTGAGGTCACCAGAATATCACAAACCTAATTACGCTATAATATATTTTAAGAAATATGACGCAACATTTACCTTTGGTGTATCGCAACCCTGATACCAGATTGACTTTACGAAATGTTGAAACAAGATTAAATTAGGCCGTGAGGAACGTTTACAAAATGTCACAGCCCTGATGTTAGTATTTCAATCCACTGATATCTGTACCAGACTTTTAAATAATAGCAAGGGAATGGATCTAATTGTTATTCTATAATTTAGTAAGCTTTCTAAGCAAAGTTCTAATATGAAAATAGCACCTGGACGGATCTATTGGCCCATCAAAATATGTTAATTAACTGCCCATTATAATACTAAATCTAGCTAACTATATGTGGAACTAATAAATAATTAGTGGCCCACAAGTATCTGTTATCTAGCAGAACTCTGCGTCTAACAATACAATACATTCAAATGGGGCTAACAATAACATCATCAAAATACACCTACCTCCGAGAAGTGTATAAACCATCATGGTAAGCAATTGACCCTAAATATTTACGCAAGTAAGTTTAACATCAAGGAAAATAAACTAACCGTCCTATCTCAAAAACAACTTAATAAGATTAATATTCCTCGAAAAAACACCTGTGGTTGTTATAATTAAGGCTAATCTAACCTTAGATTCATTATATCAGTTAGGTTTTCTTGACACATCTAAATATAAGATTCAAATCAAATACAAAGAAAATTAGTTATATTTTATCCAAATTTTAGCTAATACAACAAAGGATTTCATATATATGCAGCAAATTAAATTGTACCTTACTTGAAGAGTTGCCAAAAATATACCCCAATTTTATAAAACAATATAAATAACTAAATAAGCTGAAAGAGAATGTTAGCTTACAATATGTGTCGTATAGCCTCTACACCAGACACATATCAAAGAGTGATTTAGCATAGTGAGCACAGGTTTATAAGTAGTTTATTTTCAGGGGGGAACAAATGGAGGGTGTTACACACGTGGCTAAGGAGTTCTCACTGACGCATACACACAGTCGTTTATTTATGGACTCGTGGTGGGGAAGGGGGGTGCAGATACGAGGATCATCAAGGATTTCTCCTCGGTTCTCACGCATGTGCAATGTTTTGAACTAGGGAAGTTCTCTCTGGTGGTGTTTCAGGAAAACAGCAAGGAAAACTTTTGTTTTTCTGTACACACAATCTACTCGGAAGAAATGTTCGATCCAGGCATGGTGCTTAATGACGGAGTCCAACCCGCTCAGGCCGGGAATGTGTTCAAACGGCAAACCTTTGAAGTGGTATCAGTCCAAATCTCCATTTCCACTGTAGCCGTAAACATATCATCCCACATGCTTAGGAGCAATGGAAGGGAGCTATTGATAGTGTGTCTATGGGTACTGATAACTACTAAAGGGGTGTTGTGTATTCTAGGGATAAATTAGTTTGTAAATTGTAAGTTGTGTGTTGATATATATTCAGTTGGTTCATAATGCATACGTTAAATAGACCCATAAACAAATAGCTAGAGATATTTTAATTTCCTAGCTATCTTACAACCCAGCTAGGCTATACGTATTCAATTACTTTAATTGAGTGAAGATGAGGAATAAATGATAGCTTAGACCAAGGATGGGGAGCCTGTGACCTTTCAAAGTGTTCAGTGTGCCCTTTAACTCGACTTGTCACTTATAAATCTTAATTGTGTATTATTTATAAAATACAATCTAAGTGAATTTAATTAATGAAAGTAATTATATTTAAAATATAATGTTACCAAAATTATCTACCTATTAATGGTTGAAGCTCTCTCATATTTTGACTAAATTTCCTTTACCTGAAGGTATGACATCTTAGCTCAGTCAGTAGTTTGTCTGTCTTCTGAGCTATGGGTTTCAGGTTCAATTCTTTGAATGGCTGAATAATTTGTCATTTTGTAATGTGGGTTTTCCCTTTCACAGTGATGATTTTACACCTGGGGGGTGGATGTTGTCTCTACTCTAGATTTAAGTTAGTTTATAAGTCGTGTGCTGGTATAATCAGTCGGTTCAGAAAGTGAACGTTAAATACCTCAAATAAATGAAAAGCTATACGCTTTAAATGCAGTTTGTAACCTTATGAGGAATCCGTGGAGTGTTGAATGGCTTCTTACCCCTAACTTAGACTTTGTAAATGTACTAGTATGTGCTTTAATGGATATTGATGAACCATTTAGGAATAACCCCTCACTGTACGTCCAATCTAAAATCGAATCCACATCTCTCTATCAACAGAAAACTGATCTAAATGGTCTTTACCTTCAGTCAGCATTTCATTGTCGTTGGTGCCCGGGACGTTGTATATTGTATCTCCTGTATAGCTGAAACTAGTCTGTAAGTCTTGTGCTAATCTAAACGGTTCGTACGTATAATGCACGTTGCACAATCCTAGACTAAGTGAAAATCTCCCTTGCTGAAGGTCACAGATCGACTCGCCTACCATCCGTCAATTCCCCTGCAAATACCACGCATCCATCATAACAATTAAGTGGGCCGAGGAACGATATTCCACGCCGGTTGATGTTAGATTGATGTGATTTTGATGCGCGGACCGTGGGATACTGCACGACCGCTGCTGACTAAGACCTAGGGACTTCCAGGGTCAGGTCACCTCACTTCCCCCTTCTCTTGTTTTTTAATTACTAGAGAGCGGAGCTCAAACCGAGTGGTTGAGAAGGATTTGCATAATTTAAGAGGGCCTTGGTTCGATTACAGACGGTGCTTTGTTGACTAGTATATTGTTTTCCAAACTGTGGTACACGTAATCCTGAATTTTATTAACCATATATATTTATATACATATATATTATTGATAATATTGTAAATCTGTTAAACAATTTATCACCCATTTTTACATTATGTCACGTACTTTCAAAATACTTTATTTCCCCCTTTCACGGCTTAGTTCGGCTTAACATTGAAGCTTTATTTTTTACAACCGCGTTCTACTACCCGTCAGCATAATACGCATGTGTTGTAATTAGTTTAGTGTGTCAAGCATGAGGAAGGTTGAATTTAAAGGAGGTGTACCCGCATTCACGTGGAAGGAGGGTGGAAGTTTAGAATAAAGGACCCACAGTACACCAAAATGGATTTCTAACCTCGATCTCTCGTCATTGGCAGTCCAGCCTATTGTAAGACTTACGCCATAGACTATTTCACCACCGAAGTGGTTGAAGCGCTATTTAAATTTGTGGCGACCGTTCATTATTTATAAGATGTTAGGTACTAGTTTTATTATGAGTGTGTGTGTAAGTAGCTGGAAGGACTACGTAGGTCAGGCCATGGCCCTAAAAGGTGAACGCAACTGACAAGAGTTTGGGAAATATGCATATTGGTAGGCGTGCAGGCTGAGGTGTCGGGTTCGTTAGGTCTTATTTACCGATGATAGGAAGGTCTAGCCTGGGTTTAATGAGCGTACTTTTTTCTTTAATAGCTTCTCAATCTACCTTCACGTAAATGTGGGCACATATACTCTAATTGACACCGTCTGTATGCCTAACCCATAAGTAAAAATATATGTAGCTGGGATGGGTAGTAAAAAATGAAACGAAACGCTCTAGTTGAATCCGGTGCTTTCTTTTATTTATTATTATTATGACATCTAGTACCTGGTACTAGCCATTTAAGCTAAGAACTTGAAAAGGACGTATTTCAAATGATATATGCTCGTATTATCCTGAGAAGGACGTGAAACCACATTATGGTAAATTGCAAATGTCTCCTTGTGGGTCTCTGATCTTGACGTCACATAATCAGAACCAGCACAAACTCGCACATCCAGATCCGATTGTGTTTACGTCTTACGTGTGTTGATATTATAATATTTGTTTAGAAAATACAAATAAAATCTCAAACTAGTAATGATTAATTTTGCAAGGCTGTTGAGGCAAATGAGACTAGGAACGTCTGGGACGGATCTACTAGTGAACTCCAAATATTTTGAACCTCGATTACATCCCAACCACAATAACGTCAGGATGAAATTCAGACCCGACTGGATTTGAGTCGGAGACCCTCAGTGCTAGTGACATGTCAGCTTATAGACCAGAGGAGATGCTTAAAAACAGATAATTATTATTATTATTATTGCTGTTATTAGCTATTAATAGAGAGCCTAATTATTTTCTTGTTATTAAATATTTGAATGTAGATCATTACATTTAACGTGCACTTTCTAAACCAAATTATTATATCAGTAAATGACTTAAAAACTAGCTTACCTTCAGGGGATACAATACCATTCTCTCAATTGTTAATTTACGATCACTATTAATTCCTGTGCCCACGTTGTTATTTAAAAAAAAAATTATACAAAGGTATAACTGGAAATGGGACATTTTAACTTTTTCCGGAATACAAATTTTGATTTTACTTATGACTTTCAAATTTCCAATCCTAATTTAAAACTTAGAAAACATAATATAGGCCTATGAAATTTACTTAACAACATTTTTTTATAATTTTAAATTCGTTAATTCCTATTTTGTTCCGGTTAATGTTTAATTAATGGCATAGGGTCTAGTATTCAGAGGTTTTCCATATAATGTGTTGATATGAACCAATAGAAAGCATAACATTAGATATATTTAAATATTTCAGATCTATGATTTGGAAAAATAATTCTGGAATTTGATATTTTTCTTGAATCTCAAATTTCCTTAAGGCATGGGCTTCGCTGGCAAGGGGGAACACGCCCCTCCTCTTCAGTATTCTTTTTAAATGGTACATTATTTGCACTGTAAATGAAACATCAAATTACTGTTTTCGTAAAATTGAGTATTCATCTTTGGAGCAAAGAATATATGATAAAGGTGATTTTATTCACATCGTTTGTTTAAATAAATCACGTAGTCACAGATTTCGTGTTTTTCATTTAGTACATTTTTTTTATTTAAAATTATAATTTATTTGTTTTGACCTCCACTCCCTCGCTCTGACCTAACCACCTAACCATTGTAACTTAAGATTTATCAACCAACATTACACAAGGAATCGAGGGATGGAAGGATTTAAAGTTTCAAAGAGCTAATTTATATTTAAAACAATCAATAAAGGACACAAGCTTCCTTTTTGCCCTCCTCTTGAGAGGGTGGCCTGTTTCCAGCTGGCTACACATAATGTTCCACTAATGATCACATGACTCAACCTCCATATGTCTCTAGACCTTGGCTGCTGCACGTGATGCGTGAAACGAGCGCTTGCTTGCTCATGGCGTCGTGACATCACAGGGTCGCCACGGGCCAGAGGTTCATCTGGAACAAGATAAGTGAAATAGTTGCGCCAGGAGCTAAGAGACCCGCATAGCAGCACGTGTCAATGATGGCTTGGGTTTTAGCGCTAGGGGGCCTTACTGCCCTTTCAGGCTAACCACATTCGTGAGGACACGTATGACGAGGATACATTTCAACAAAGATGCACCAAAAACCTGACTGACGGCCAAATATTACCCTAATGGACCCGTTCTGAAGTTATCATTATGATTACTATCAGTATCATCCTGTCTTCCTGCGTGTTCAGGCTATACGCATAAATGATAATCACTTTGATGGGATGAGATGAGGAAGGAAGCATTCATATGTAATTTACCCACATTTGCTTGCTAGGAAAGTGGTAAACAATTTAGTAAAAACCAGATTCAATAGACCCAAACCGGACTTGATCGCCGATATCCCCATCAATAGCAGGATCCTTAATTTTGAAGCTTGCGAAAAAAACTTAACAACTCATGATCTCGCAAATTGCAGGTTGTACTAAACCAGAGATAATTTTGAAAGGTTTATTCTATTTGGCGAGTTGGTGTGGCGTTGTATCGCTCGTGAATGAGCGTTCAATCTTACAAAACTGGAAAACCGATGACGTACCAAAGGATTGAGGTGATGGGATATTACAATGCACCATTGTAGCAGAACTTAAATGAAAGTAAATACTATTATTATATTTAGTGCATTATGTGGTACGATTTGTTTGGTGTTATTAAAAAAATCCTCTTTCGTTTGTTATCAAATAGACATATTGTCTCAAAATTTTTTCAGCTTATTTAAGAATTAGTTAAATTGCATTATATTTCAAATAGTTACTCTAGCTCATTTGGTAGCGTGCTATTCTGAATCTTTAAGTTCACGAGATTGATCCTTCATTGATTACATCCTTTTAATTTTGTTCGAGGAAAAAATCACTTATTAATTGGAATTTAGTGCAGTATTTTACTTTCGCAACGACTTTTAAAATATAAGTATGCCTTAAAGGTTTTCACTATACCGGTAATATCAGGCTTGACACATTAGGCCACGTGACCACCGATTCGGGATTAAGACATCCATTTAACAAAAGAAATACTTGAAATTTGTTTATTTTCCTTCTCATCTTGATACTGGTCTGGGCTACTCGCATTTAACTAGACTGGCAGGTTAGGGATGATAGAGGTCGAAGTTAGAGGAAATTTACCCACAGTCAAATGGAAGAATTATAAGAAACCTGGGAATGCCAGGCCGCCACCGTGGTTCGGATTCCACGTTAAACTGTAGGTCCTTCATTTCATATCTCAATCACCCTACCATTACACATTAGCGTAAGTGCGTATAACCCGAACGGGTAGTAAGACGCGGTGCTAATAATAATAATAATAAATAATATAAGAAACCAATTAGGGAGAATCTCTCAGGACACTCGACTGGAATTCTATCTCCAAAACCGGGAATACAAGCCTGACATTTAGTCCGCACACCCACCGCTGTGGATACTAGACCATTATTACATGAAAAAGGATAAGATTAAAGGTACAGTACAATTTTCATAGAAAGAACCTTAACTGACAGCTTACTTACTTATGTACTAATTACGGTAGTGGTTTTAAGGATTATAGGAAGTGTACCTGCAATTGCGGGGAGAGTGAGTGGATTTTTTTTTAACTACCCCTAGTACAATCTCCTTGTCATCGGTGGTCTTGTCTACTGCGAGAGTAGCGCGTTAGACCATGCAAAGTTAATTCCTGCCTATTAATACGCCAAGCTATGTGATATGTGGTTGTCACCTTTGAGAGATACCATCACTTCCCAAAAAATTAAAAAGAATGAAATAGTAGAATATTAAAAAATTTGGCCCCCCAAAAAATATGTTTGTATTTTTTAAAAGGGCTCTTCCTTTAAACATTGGGCTCTAGCTGTGTTTCGTACGGGTGATATTTTGGTAATAGCGAAGGTGGGGGAGGGGGAGGGGTGGAAATTAAGGTTGGGGGACTAAGCCTCATTTTAAGTAAATCCACAAAGGAAACAAACCTCTTAAATATGATATAATATAACAAATGATCAGCTGATTTCTTTCATAGAAAATAAAATCCTCAAATGAAACGCATTTGGTTATTGTTATTGTTATTGTTGTTATTGTTGTTGTTGTTGTAAATCCCCGAGATCTATCAAACACAACCTAAAACCATCCCAACTATTATTGAGACCTTGAATTCAAGCGAGCGTTATGCCGTTAGCGTATCGGCGAGAGCATGTCTAATTTATAACATGTGTGAGTGTGCGTACACACACGAACACATACACAGGTGAGCTCCTCCAGTGGAATGAGATATCGTATTGCAACATATTAAAGATGGCATAGTGTTTCCACTTTTATACATTGTGCATTTTAAAATCTGGTTTCTTTAAGATCCAATCGTTTGGTTCAACGCTAAGTTAGGGAGAAAAGTGACTTAAGTCTTTCTTTAACATTATCTTTTGTGTAAAAGAAAATCTTCTTAAAACATGTTAGGTTTTAAGTGTATGTTGTTACGAAGAGTTTATTCCATAATATAAAACTATTGGCTAATTTCCAAATGAGAAGTCTTTTTGATGGCTAGAAAAGCTATTAGATCTAATGTCATGTATTCCTGTGTAGTTATGCTACCTGCAACTGTCACTTTTGACAGAAATTACCAATACCTAAGAAATAACAATAATAATATATTAAAATGAAACCAATGCTAGCCACAATTTATTTTTATTTTCTAATTCTTATTCCTATCAGAATCCTACAATTTATAACTTTAATTACACATATAAAACTTGTCACTACTATGTTTGAACTACACGGGGGAAATAGTTGCAGTATTACAATATATTAAATGATAATGTCCCTAGGAAACTTGTCGAATTAAAGTATATAGTTAAATAATTCCCAAATACAATTTATTTGAAACATATACTTTCATTTAACTTTTATATAGGTTAATTAATTTAGGATAGAAGTAAAGAGCTATTACCACATTAGTATTTAATTTGTTATGTTTGTAACTAAATTATTTTATTACATTTATTCATAAGGCATTTTGATTTAAAATAGGTTTTTCCATAAGGTTTTTGATCTTAATTTGTATTTAACCGATATCACTAATTGACTACATGAAGACGTTTAACCATCAAAAGCGTAACTCAGATATTGTTAGTCTAGTTAAGGTTAGGGTTGACTAGATATTTCCTTTTTCTGATTCAGAAGCCCTAGGTTTGACCCTAAATAACTGAACTTTTTCTGGTTTTTTTAGAAGCATCCCTTCAGATTATTTCTGAAGTAGTTCCTTAAAACTATTCAGCTTTCTTATCAGTTGATAAACATAGACCCTACTTAATAATGAGGACCTGAGCCACTGACGTGGGAGACTTGCGTTTGATTCCCGAATGGATGAGATGGTATTTGTTTTACAAAAATATTTTCACCATCTTTCTGGTATATTATCATTATCATCAATCATATTATTGATACTAAATCTCCTAATTCTGTTTTCTTAAGTGTTGATAATTGATATCAATTTCATTGATATTAAAGGTTGTTAAAAATAGTTTTAAAATTAAATAAAAATCAGGGGCGTCAATATAAAAAAAAAGACGATATTTTATTTTTAATTGACTGAGTTGAAACTATTGAAGATTCAAAAGGAAGAAACTATATATAAATTTAATTTCTATTAACCCAAACTGCACATACAAATAAATTAGGAAAAAAATAGATGATATGTGTGAACTGTACTTTAAATAAGCCATCAGAAAATGTTCCTTTTTTAACAAACCAACCTTATAATAATAATGATAATAATAATAATAATAATAATAATAATAATAATAATAATAATAATAATGTAGACAGTTTTTTCATCTATAAAAATAAATATTTTACTGAGTTTTCAGGATCGTCATAGAGCTAGGGGACTATTAAACTTAGTGGTGGATGTCACGTGTTCAAATCCTAGCACTATTGAGAATTTACCAATTAAATATAGCCTTGACTTCAACTTAATACATACAATCATTATTAGCAATGGTTGATTTAATCAAAAATATATATCTTATATTTAAGTTACTATTTATCAGTTAAATTATATTATTTTAGTAAATAAAATGAGAGGCGTAAATTTTAATTGGAACTCATTAGTATTCTCTTGGATAGAAAATGAGAAACGACCTTGTATATAAAAATACCCTTATTACAACAGTTTGGGTACTAAACCGTGGTCTCCCGGGACAAAGTATTGTGACCTGGCCGCTGTGTTTTATACTAAATGTTTAACAATATCATTGTAAAATATATTTACTTAATTCTTCAACCACTTCTTACTACCCGTCCAGACTGTTCGTATTTGTTTCGCCGTGCTTAGTATCCGTTCATCTTACACGCACATATATTAATTACGCTAATGGCGTAGAAATAAGGACGGTAAATTTGAAAGGAAATATACCCGAAAATGCGTGTAGAAAAAGTAAAATACCATTAAGTAAATATTACCCTTGGTACAGCCTACCATGATTCGAACCCTGACATTCCCATCACCATAAAACCAGAATGCATTAGTTTGGCATTTAAAATAAACCTTGATTTTGGTTGAAAAAATCGTTTATAAAATTGAAACATATTTATTTGCGACCAACATTGACAACTATTAACCATATTTTTTGTGTTGTTGTATACGTATTGATAATATCTATCAAAAGTGACAGTTCCAGATAACATGACTTGATGTATAAATACATTAAAACTGTTTTAGTAACTTTAGTAACTAACTTCTACTCTTCTTCCAATTGAAATCATAATATATGTGCACAGTCAGTAGCTTGTGTGTCTAATGATCTTAGAGTCTCGAGTTTAAAACCCAGCATGGCTGAAAAATCTCTAATTAAGTAAATGTGGATATCTCTTTTCACAGGGACGAACTAATGTCTGGATCTTGTATCTCTTCTAGATTTAAGTTAGTTTTCAATTTGGGCGCTGATATAATCAGTCAGTTCAGAAAGTACATGTTAGATCCTCAATAAGGTTTAAAACAATTCAATATACCCAATATACCCAATGTGGTGGGATGTACGCATTTTATTTATTCTGACCTGGTAGGTCTATGAACGATGGAATTCAGAGGAAATATACCCTTATTTTCATTTAGATATAGTGGGGAACCGTTAAGGAACAAACACCCTTCGTACACCAGACACAGATTCAAACCACAACCCCACACCCTCAAAACAAAATTGTATGAATCTGAGATACTAGTCCTGATGCCCACCGGTGTGGGTGAAAATTGCACAAATTTATTGTAATGTTTAATTACTCTCTCTTCGACCCTGGAATATAAACGGCCATTGCTTCACTCATTAAAATTGATTGAGACGCTAATTTTCCGCTGTGTCCTTCCTTCACTATGCCACTAATTGCAATTGATTAATATTTACTTCTCAAAACCACTAAAAGAGAGGCTAAATAAAGTGCGCAATAAACATTTATTAGGTTTCCCATTTACAGACAGAAAGTTCATAACGTAAGAAGACATTAAATAATAGAGAAATTAAAAAATAATCATATGTTAATGTCCTTCTGCACACTTACATCACTTCGAGAGTAAGCGTTTCACACAACAGTCTAGTCCTCTTTTGTTTGGGTTTCTTCCCTCCCCCCCCCCTCCCCCTCACTTTTTAAATTGTAATGTTCAACCTTCATTTACCTGAGGTTACCTCATTGTAATTAAGAGATGAACGTGCATTCCATCGCAAATTAAATGACCAACTGCAGCTTAATTATTCCTAGTAGCTCATTTGTTTCCCCGCCGTTAAAGGCGGCCGGCCATCAATTGATCATAAGGTGTTGTGCGAATTGCGTCATTTAAATTTGTTCAGACCACAGACGTATACGGGAACCGAAAGTTTCCGAAAGACGTCGAATGATCTTAACAGACCTACAGTCTAACATCACGCCTGCATCCCATAACTACGGGGAGACCCAAAACATTCAAGATGGGCGGGGTAGATGACCCCCTCTTTATGGAATTTTAACATGAATACCATAAAGAGATATTTTCCAAACTGTGGTCAGTCGGGTACCCTTTTTGAGGCCATGACATAACCTAAGTACTCCATCTAATTCTTCATTAAAAATAAAACAAATAGTTCCTAATTTCAATATATATATTTAACCCGCTTCGGTGGCTTCATGATCTTAGGCGTCACTCACGCAAAATACTGGACTTCCAATGACGGAGAGATTATGGTTCGAATCTTGGTAGGGTGTACTGAGCTTATTTTACCTTAAATAATTCTCCAATTTCTCACCACGCAAATGCTTTTACACTTCCTCTAGACTCAAACTTCCTCATTTATAAGACATTAGAGTAATTAGTAGTCTACGTATGCCTATAACCCAAGTCGGTACTAGGACCTGGTTCTAATATTATTATATTATCAAACTTAACTATTGTTAAGGTGACCTGGCAGTCTAGGGGTAAGTTATCAGACTTCTGAATTATCTGATTACCAAACCCTTCCTTCACCTCTGACAAGACGTGTATTAATCACAACTTGTGAATGTGTGGAATGTCAGGCCTCCACCGTGGTTCGGATCCCACGTTAAAATGTAGGTCCTCCACTTCATCTCACAAACACCCTACCATTACACATTAGCTTAAGTTCGTATAACCCGAATGGGTAGTAAGACGCGGTGCTAATAATAATAATAATAATAATAATAATAATAACTATTGTTAAAAATATTTTTATTACATAAAGTACTGCCTGTAATCCTCTTGATACTCCTGGAGGTACACGTACCACCATTTGGGAAACATTACCTAAGAGGAAGTCCCAGAATTAAGTTGAAAAATACATAGAGGTATTATAGTTATCTGGATTCAAACTTAGCCCTTTGAACACAAGGTCCAACACGTTATCCTACCCTTGCCAATTGTGTTTCGGTTGATTCAGTCTTATAAACAAGAATCTCCACTTGGATTTGTTGTGGTATTTCACATTCAATTTGTATGATGCTTAAAATTAAAATATGAACACCAAATTATACGTTTAGTTCAGATAGTCCCAAAGAAAATACTGTGGTAGTAAACGGTTTGAACCGTAAGTAGCCATATTATTACAAATTTCCTTTCTTAATATTTATTCAAGCTGTTTAGAAGAAAGCACTGGGAGGAATCTGGGCTAAAATTAAGTAGAACAGTCAGCATAATTAATTATTCGGAGCAATGTTGGAGTTAAAAAATAATTGCCGCAACACATTTAACAAAAACAAAAGCGTATTTAAACATCATTATTCCCAACTGAGATAAATGTTCCACACTTATTTCAAATCTTGATAATAATTTATTAATTTATTTCAAATGTTTGCTTTGCTCAAATATGGCTATGTATAAGAACCAAGCCATACAAAATTAAAAGTTGAATTAATTTCAATAGAAATTTTAATGGAAGCAAACAAGAATAAAACAAGATACTATCTACAAAACAAAAGAAGGTTTGAAAGTGCGTTCGTTCACACCCCTTGCCATTTATGTTTTAATACTCTGTTTGGAAAAAAAAGAAGCTATAAAATTGTGCCTTAAAATGAAAAATCAGAGTACTTTTCTCATTTTATACAACTAGAAGATATTTAAGTTGGTAAAAACGATGTTATTTTGATTTTTTTAAAGGAAGTTAACTAAAGTAGGTACGAGATAAACGCTAACAGATTAGTTCTTGCCTCCTTCTCTACTAGACTTAACACACCAATTAAAAAAACAGGTTCGGCAAAGTTTGATTGCGTCCAATTTATCGTAACTCCCGAAGATTTCCCGAAGAACGATGACAAAAATGAATCCAAGCCTACAATATAGTATCACAAAACATAGCTTAAAAATTTTGACTTCTTTCCCCCCATATTTTCCCCGAAAGATAATAAATATATTCAATTTTAAAAACATATAACCAATAAATAATATTTAACTGCTTTAGGTCCATGATATGTTCTTATCTCAATATTCCATTGTATAGCATCTGCCCTATATTTATAACGTTGGCCTATATCCGGTAACCAATTGCACAGCTTCTATAATCCTCAAAACTTATTTGAAAATTAAAATCTCATATCACACATTAAATGTTCCTTTGATATACACTGTAAGGGAGGGAGCAAGCTAAGTAAAACCTTTTAAAATAATCATCTTCGTTGACGCATCATGGTATTTAATTTTGGAAAGATGGAGTTAGATGATTGGCAAGGGATCTTGATTATAACTCAGAGGGCTGTGGTTTGATTCTATTGGTAGTTAGTATTATTTCAACCATGTGGTGTGCCAACCTTTTTACAGACTAATACTTGTGTGTGACATTTGTTAAACAATTATTCTGTCTGCCTGGGTTAAGTTACTGGTAGCCGGTACTGAGATTAAACATTAATAGTAAAAAGCATATTTAAATTGAGTTGTATTCATTGAACAGATTTTAAACAATGAATACTACCATAGTGTAGAATTGATTTAAGTAAATAAGAAAATGTTTGGGTTTCAACGCATAATAGCTAACATGTGTTTATATTAAGATCGCGTTTCAACGGAGGAGGTTTGTTTTCACATTTAATTTTATTGAAGTTAATTTGAGAAGGATGTTTAAATATGATAACAGAGATTAGTATAGTCTTAAATTGACTATAACATTTTATAAAAATAATCATTACATCCCCGTTTTTGAAAAAAATTTATTATATGCATAAAATAGGTCTATTTTACTATTCAAGTTAATTCTCTATATTTTAATTCAAGTAAACCATTTTATTTTCATTTTTCAGTATTTTAGTTGCGAGCCACACTATCCCTCAAACACTTTTTGTTTATTCAATATTGTTTGATTTAATTTAAATAAACTATATCCAAAAATATGTAAAGCGGGAAGCCTAAGTTTAAATGGACAGTCTCTTTAGATGTTGCAGGTAGGTCTCTCTATTTTATATTTATTAATACATCTATCAATACACTATCTTACATTTATCATTTTGGTTCAGTCGAAAATTACAATTTAATTTATTCTTAATGCCATACCATGGTGAAAAACTTCATCTCTGAAGTCCACCTTGACTTCATAATACATTTAATGTCCAGACCATGAAAGCCAACCAACATATCACTTTCGTAACGCCTTCATTAAATATATCAAATATTACAACCCCCCCCCCCCCCATTATAAAAATGTGATGAGTAGTGATTGAATTCACATTAACATCTAAAATGGAAACACATGACATTTTGGCGCATAAACGAAGCCAGCCAGGTAACTACTCAGACCTCTTAGCTTCAGAGGTAAATCGTCATAACTCTCTTTCTAAACGATTTATTTTTGGCGTTTTATAGTAGGTACTCGGTTTTCCTCAAGCTCAAGGCAAAATTAATTTGTATCACAATAATATCTTACAACGCGGAAATATGAATATCATCAAATATGAATGGCTTGATTAAGTTTAAAAATAAGCCGATAAGCTTGAAAGCCTAAGTGACCATTCAGTATTGTTTAAATATAGTACAATTAAAGTGCTACGTAGTGAATGCAATCAAGTGAATAGAATTTAGATTTTTCTAAAATGTTAGTTACATTTTATAAATTGAGCTTTGAATCCATTACAACATAAATTGTCAAGAACTGTATGCTAAATAACCAAATGGTATTATCACCTAGAAAAGGTTGGAGTTATAGCAATCTACCTCTGACGTACACATATGAAGACTGTAGGACTGAAAACGGGATCACAAGATATGCTGCTACTTATTAACAAGTTATCTGATCTTAGGAACCTTTTGAAAAAAAAAAAGTTAAGTTGGTTTCAGGGGCCATCAACTTTTTTTCTTTAGCTTCCTTCTTTTCGAATGCCTCGGCACAAGAAAATTATGACAAGTTGAAGATGAATATCTCGACGTGTTTTAACACTCTTAACAGGAAATTAGCAAACACGTGGTAAGTTTATTTTTTGTTATCGTCTGATAAGCTTTAAATAAGTCTTAAGTTTACTGACACAACATTAAATATTGGACGGAGAAAATTAGTTAACTAGGTTTGTCACAATGTATAACAATCTAAAATAAAATATAACGTTTGATTCAGAGCTAGTAGTCATAAAAAATAGTTAATAATATGACTTTCAAAATTGAACATGTTTCCATAGGCTTGAAAATTAATTAAAAGGTTACTTACGATTGTGTATATTGTCTACTTAAGAACAAAATAAACCTTATACTGGATTGGAAATGAATTTTTCAGACTTATGAGGCGACAAGCCTAGTTGGACTTACGCTGTATATTTAAATAAAATAGTGATAGACTTTGAATAATATCATCTATCTTTAAGTACCTGTATTGACAGTTTTTTCGATATGTTATTTACATCAGCTTTTTAGGAAATTTATATTTCACTGCACAATTACATGAGTACTGACCAAGCAACTACGTCATGGCGTCAGACAATGTTCGCTGAAACACGAAGGATCACCAAAATTCGGTGGCGTCAACGAGTGATCAATATAGTCTGATCCCACGAGGGTATCACCAAAATCCGCCGGTGTCGGGGAATGATCCGCGAAGTCCACAGAAGCCAAGGAAGGTTCACTAAAGTCCGGAGGCGTTAAGCAATTCTCACTTAAGTCCGAATGGAAGTTCAAGGAATCTCCGTCAGACTCAAGAAGCAGCGTATCTAAATCGGGCGCAGGATCACCATAGTCACTAAGGAGGTCCCCCAGGTCTGAGGATGATGATACGGATATGCTGGAACCACTGGAGGAGGACATTTGAAGAGGTCCAGGGTTTGATTCCTGCAGTGATTGGCTAAGGGCGGATATGTACTTCATGGCCAGTCGGAGCGTCGTTATCTTGGTCAGCTTCTCGCTACTAGGACTTCCGCCACCACTACAACTGTCCGACAGAACTAGCTGAGGCACAGCTCGGCGGAGGCTCTCAAAGGCAGTGTTTATCTCCCGCATGCGGTCTCGCTCCCTGGCGTTGGCCGTCTTGCGCCGATACTTGCTCAGTGGGGGTGGTTTCTGCTTGGGACGGCCACTGCTTCCACCACCACCCCTCTTTGTCGCCTTTCCTGCCGACCTCCCCCTCTGCTCCACCTCTATCCTCTTCTGTATGGATCGCGGCCTAAGCGAGTACTTCTCACCCCTCTTAGGAACCGTTTTAGAACTGAGAACCTCTTCTCCGTTGCTCATACCACCCCCACTACTGTCACTACTGTTACTATTGTTACTGTTATTGTTCGAATCAGTTATGTCCTTGGACAAAGGTGGGTGTAACATTAGCTCGTGGATCTGTGAGGGTCGGTACAAGTGTTGAGGGAGTATCGCATTGGGAGGCATTGCCAACCTTTGGGACATAACTACATCATTCATCACCCTGTGAACTATAGAATTCATTTTGTGTTGATGTTTTACAATAGACACTTGAATTATACTACTTTATAATCTTTACGTCATTTACACACATTTGAAGATCACAGAGCTTACAGCGAGCATTATTAAATGTCTGATTAAATCTATGGATCAAAACTAAGATCACGTTTCTCGATAGTTCAGTATCCTCTGAAATCTCACATATCGTGGCTTCCAAAGAAGTAAAAACACGTAGGAGTGTTGTTAAGTGCTTTTAGCTAGACGTGTTGTGAAGTTGGCCCATCACAGGTAGCGAGATGTTGCTAGAAGATTATCGAGAATCAGTATGAACACTTGCAATCACCCGAGACACGCGAACACACCATTTAAGAGTCACTCCACTCTAAAGAGTAGGGGATGGGGGGCCACTAGCGATGTATTTTTATTATAGTTCTAGTTAGCGAACCCCATTCATTTCACTTACAAACCATGCCAAATGAAAGGTTAAAAAATAAATTGAAAATAACAAACCTCTGTCTTTATTTTTACCACCTGCTAATGTGTTTTTTCTTTCATTTTCTGCTTTAGCTAAATATAAACATAAATATAGAGTACGTATAGACTTGAATACTTTTTTTGTTAACTACGTACACAACTTTCACTTATCTTAGAGAAAGATATTTCACTCGGTAATAAGATTTCAGATATGTTATGATGGCTTACATTAATCTCAGTGAATGCTGCTAGACATATGAAAACAATTAAAAAACAATCAAAATTCATAGTCTCTTAGTTTTTTACGATTACCTTGAGCTTAAATTAAAAATTTAATAACGAACGTGTTTCACTTTCATCCATTGAGACACTGAAATTATGTTTGTGGATTGATCTACCAAACTAAATTCTATGTTTGAGTTTAAAATTAGTTTGGAAAAAGAATAATCTTAGAGGGTGACCGAACCTTTATCATTGACGTAATAAAACTAAATTAGTTGTATTATAACACGTATTTTTTTATATTCAAACACAAATGTACTCACCCAATTCAATCAAAAATTACATAACAAACGTATCTTCAAATCACAAAGCGATACGTTATCGATCTCACACAATCAACGTCCTTGTAAATTACGTCGCAACAAACGATTCGATATCACTCAAGCCTCGATTTGTTACCGTTGACCTAAATTCACACCTAATTACGCAAAAAGTTCGTTTTCTATTGGTGTGTTGGAGTCTCCTCTAACGTATGCGCGGAAAGCGCTAAACTAGCTTCGCTATCTTTTCCTACTCACTAAAGCCCTAAGGGATGCTGTAGCGAGATCAGCTGCACATGACGGTATCGTCATCTTTCATACTTGCAAGGAATGTAAGTAATCACCATCGCCCCCCTTCCCCCGCAGTCAAGTCACCTTGTACTAAGACTTTAATTACGGAATGTACCTTTTGGCTATGTTTAACCGGTGGTATACTGGTCCAGCAGTCTTGATGTTATTGCAGAGATAACTTCCTTACCAAAGGATATGCCCCACGCAACTTAAACTGTCTTTGTCTAGATGTACACATTTATGACATAGACAATCTCACCCTATATTGTTCCTCGATTTACAGCCAACCTAACACAGCACGATAAATACAATGCATGAAACATTTTACCTCAACCCCCTTAAATTACAATCGTTCTCATGAAACCACAAATCAAGGTCTTCTTCATATGTCAACAAACGAGGCTGAGAATCTTTACACTGGAAAACACTTCTTGTCCTTCCTTTCAAACAAACAAACAAAAATCTTTGTAATATGGTTATTGAATTTTGGTGTTCTCTTTTTCAACGTGCCAATGCCAATTATATCATATATAAAAAAGAGTGGAGAAATGAACATATCTACTAAAGAGAAAAAAGTAACAGTGTTACAAACCACACTTCACACTTTCAATCCCATATTAATTTTCACTCCATGCTATGCTTATTTTGTTAATTAATTATTCCATAACGTTCGTATTTTCATCTCACGTCAGGGCGACTCGTTTTGTTTCACAAATTATCAGAATATGTATATCTTCAATAAAATAAGTTTTTTTCCTTCACGTGTTTCACATTTATCTTATTTTATATAAGTACTATTGATAGTAAGGTCTCCACACAAATAACTTATGTACACACCAATAAAACAAGAGCTGCCAATGGTGTTCGTGTTCAATCCACTCGACCAAGTCTCCGGAGACGGTACTTGCACGCGGGTTTTACTATCGAAGGAGAGATGATTGCGAGTGATGCTGTGCGCTGGACCACTAGACATGAACTGAAGAAGGGAGAGAGAAGGAAGGATCCGGTGTGCGCGGGGCACACGCTAACCACGCACGAGCGGGGAGAAAGAGGGAGGTGGGGGTACCCAATCCGACTCGCGGCCCGACGCACGGCACAGGAAAGATCTTCGGAACCCCCCTTCTCCCCTCCGTCTTTCTTTCACTCCCCCCACCCCCAACCCCACCATCCACCGAGTAGCAGCATCCACGGCGGGACCCGCTACATGAGTGGACATATTTTTCATGGTGCAGGGAAATATGCTATGAGGTAAAGTCGAATCTCATCTAGAACTAGAATTGATGATAACTTTTTATCTACTTTAAAAAAGTTTATCATCAAATGTTATCTAATAAGTTCGGTCTCTACTAAAGCAATATTTGATTTATTTTGTCTGAAAAAAATGCTATGAAAACTGTAAAAAACCCCTGCCTTTTCTCGCGTTCCCTTTAGTCTCACCCTACTGTGCTTAGTTTATATTATGGAATCCATACAATCAACAGAGGTATGTTTATCATACGTACACTCCGTTTACTCTGTTAGATAGCAGTATTTACTAGATAAGTTACACTATGCCCCTATATTATAAGCTATGCCATGGTGGACTAGTGCAAGATAAGGTTGCTACCTAAGGGTAGGTGGAGTGTGTATCGAAGTACTTCAAATACGCGTTACAGATATAGGTGTTGGGTTATTTCATTGTTCAGCTTTCAAAGTCCTTAAAAATATTTGTATTGAAGGCTCAATCACGTACTTAAAACTTTTCTTTTTAAATCAATAAGTGTAGTAAATGGTTTTAAATATAATAAAGATAGTTAAGAGTACATTAACGTGTTTTTAAATAGATCTGACCTTTAAAGAATAATTAATTCCCTTTTACTCATATTTTAAACTACTATTTTTATAAACAAAGTGAAGCCTTAAAAAATATATGTATCTATAAGTTACTTTAGACTTTGACTTATTTATAGTATTAGTGCTAGAAACTAATATTTCGTAAACTTATATTTTTGTTTGGATTTGGTTTTTTGCTCCACATCTTACTACCCGTTCGGAATATAAGCATTTATTTACACTAATAATGAGGAAGGTGGAATTAAGGGGAAACGACCCATATTAGTGTAAAGATAGTGGAAAATCATTTAGGAAAAATAACCGCCAATATACACGTCTGGCATTTGAACCCAATCACCGGATAACTAGATTAGGTGTGCTTGGCACAATAGTCACACACTGGAAGCTTAGTTTTAACAACAATTACTTAAAATGAGGATAAACATGACAATAGTGTGCACGTGGTTTATGGTGTAAGGCTCACAATTTAATGAACTGTCAATGATGGTCAGTCTGAGTTTGTAATCCCAACTATATGCACTGGGGGTGATTTTCCATCCTTTCTATATCCTAATGGTAATTCCCATACTCTAAAGAAACATTACTCATTCCAAACCCTTATATTACACCATTAATAACCATGGGGTTTAACGTAGTCGTAAGAGTGAAAGGTATCGATAAACCTTACTGAACAAACTTTTTAGTATTATTGCGCGTATGTATTACGTTTACATGACCTTGGACAAAGTGCCCCAGTCGACTCCTTACGCAACACACTCACACTTTTTACTTTACAAATTGTGGAACTATACTTTATGGATGTGAAAATAATGAAATTCAAAACCAAAAGAGGAAGGCAAATTAAAGGTAAATCAATTTATACAAAATATGATTAAATATGTTAGGACATATTATATACTACAGTTATAAAAATTGTATCTGAACAAATTTTTCACCCATTTGTGGATTTAAAATAAGCAGGTCAGAGAAATACTAAATACATAAGATTATGTTTGTTGTTGCTTACTACCCGGCAGAGATGTACGCATTTTAAATACGCTAATAGTGTAGAGACAAAGAAGGTATAATTTAAAGGAAGTGCATTTGCATTTGTATAGACAGAGAGTGAGAAACAATTTAGGAAAGACTAGCCTTATTACACCCAGCCAAGACCCAAACCACGACCTCCCGTCTCCAGCAAACCAGACTAGATAATCCGTGTGCACACTCGTGTGGGTATCAAAGTAATTGAAATACTGTTATTGTAATTGTTTGAACAAAGTTTATCCATGAAAATAAATACTATGATGAATAAATCAATTAATTATTTATATATATTATATTTTTTATTTTGATTAAAATTTAATTATTAGTGTAAACAAAAACACATTAAAATCTGTAATAAAAGGACAGTTTATTTACTCTCCTAATTAGTACCTATTCCATCTCAGACTGTACTCATTAGATGATCCGAATATGAATGACCATAACTTGGCTTATTCAACTGTCAATGATTTGATGTCGATTATATTCAAGAGTTGTGCCAAAATAGAATAAAACTGTCACCAAAACAGAGTCCAACAAGCCTGAGGATTAGTCTTATCTCGGCTTTCTTAAATGTCCATGATTGTTTAATGTAATCTACAACTACATCGCCAGAAGGAAGGGGTGTTTCTCTTCAAAAGAAAAAATATTTGTTAAGAATTTAGAAACATTTATAAAAAGAACTGAAATGTATTTTATTTTAATCAGGGTTGCATTGACACATGACACCTAACGTATTGAGAGGGCAACATGCCGTATCTCTGAAATGCATTAAATACGTTTAGAAATACCACAATTATTTTAATAAGGGTTTCATTATTTCATAATATTGTTCTCACCAAAACAGTAAAGGCATCAAAATATTCCTAAAGGATTAAAAAAAAACTACATTTTTAGTTTAAAAATGATTTATTTAAAAATATTAAGCGAGGAATAAACTCATTTTCTTCTACGTTTCACGTGAAATGTAGTAGATCTGAGATTAAGTTAAATTATTAAAGTAATAGGCATATTATTATTATCACCACGTCTTAGTACCCATTTGGGTTATACGCACTTACGCTAATGTGTAATGGTAGGGTGATTGTGAGATGAAATGGAGGACCTACATTTTAACATGGGATTCGAACCACGGTGGAGGCCTGGCATTTCCCACATTCACAAGTTGTGATTAATACACGTCTTGTCAGAGGTGAAGGAAGGGTTTGGTAATCAGATAAATCTGTGCCGGGACCTAGGATTGAACCCCGTACATCCAGTAGAGATGCCTGCAACCTTACTCTTAGACCACCAGGTCACCTTGATGTGCCTCTCTGTTCAGGCAGCCTTCTTTCCTTCGCACTTGCACCGGCCGCTTCACCTTCCCTCCCTACTGCCGGTCCGGCCCACAGTCCATGTTGTCTGAGCCGTCCGTGACGCTCTTACCTCTATAATCAACTCCCTTCTTCCTATTGGCTCGCTTGGCGGCCAATAGCACTTTCGTTTTCCCGAACCAATGGGAAGCTCCCTCTTCTCTGATTGGACCAGGCCAGGCAGCAGCGGAGGGTATATAACCCGGTGAAATCTTGATTCGAGTTCAGTGGTGAGCCAACCTTGGGGAACCACACTCATACGAAAGAGCCAATAAATCGTCGTTTGCAGCAAGTGTCATCGCTATTCTCATTCCACCACAATCTACCCTACCTCCCACCGCGACTTTACGTTGCCGGGAATCTACCCTACCTCCCACCGCGACTTTACGTTGCCGGGACTCTACCCTACCTCCCACCGCGACTTTACGTTGCCGGGACGCTACCCTACCTCCCACCGCGACTTAACGTTGCCGGGACGCTATCCTACCTCCCACCGCGACTTTACGTTGCCGGGACTCTATCCTACCTCTCCACCCTTCCCCATCCACTTGTCCTCGTCATCACGGGATGGTCTACACTCGCCGCGCCGGCAAAGCCCACCGACGGAAGACCCTGGAGAAAACAGCACCGACCAAACAGTACTCAACTCGTGGACCCATTCTCTACGTTCCCGTCTACAACCACCAGACCCCCGAACACCCACACACTGCGCCCACATCTCCCAGCATCCCTGCCGCCGAGTCATCTCAGGCCTCCCCTCGTCTTCCCCTCTCACCGACCACCCGACTCCCCCCTACTCCAATTTCCCCTTTAACCCCTGAGGGCTATCATTTACATCCCCTAGCCACCCCCCCAACCCGCCTACGTTTTCTCCCCCATCTCTCTCCCTTACCCCCACCCACAAGACCCACGAGACCGGTACCTAATCACAAAGGCCAGTCGGAAGCTGCAGTTCCAGTAAAAACCAGCTACCTCCCTCGAAACCACAAGACATGGGATAACAGTTCTGGCGCCTAAACGTGGGGCAACTCAAGACACGGGACGGATGTCCAACGGACCGACTACACGACCCCAGAACACCACACAACACTTCCGGGAGTGAACAAAACCCGGTGGCGCCCAAACTACCTCACCCAAGAAGACTACCTCACCAAAGAAGACTACCTCACAAAAAAAAGACTACCTCACCAAAGAAGACTACCTCACCAAAGTAGACAAGATGGTTATGACTAGAAGTCAAAAGTGTAACAACCCATCGTGTACCCCAGGAGGGGACCGACATTATGTAACCTGCACAAACTGCCAAAAGCCCTACCACAACCTTTGCATTGGCTGGGCAGACGAGCCACGTGACATCAATGAACCAGCCTACCGGTGCACCACCTGCACCGAAGCACCAGTGGAAGTACGGTATTGCCCAGGGTTAACCTGTACTGGAGAAGATGGCCGAGAGGTTGTCTGCGAGGACTGTAGGCAATACTACCACTACCAGTGCCTGGGCTGGAAAAATGAGCCTAGAGACCTCAGGGGCCTATTCTTCCGATGTCCGCCGTGCCAACGGTCCACCTCATCAACTGCCAGCGCACCACCATACCAGCCGCACCTGACTGCCACCTACCGACGCCAGTGCTCAAGCTCTTACCACCTACCAACTCTACCAGACTTTCACGGTCGAGGGCATGAAGACCCTACTACTTTTACCCAACGCTGTGAGGTTCAGCTCAGGACCGCTCGAGTAGACCCGCTAGAATGGGTACCTACCACCCAACGGCAGCTTAAAGACACCGCCGCTCAGTGGTGGAAGCTATATGGCGAATATATAACGACTTGGGAAGAGTTCAAGCAACGACTAACGCACCACTTCGCCAGTACAACCACCATAGCCTCTCTCCACGCAGAGCTATACGGAAAGGAACAAACACAGACTGAGCCCGTTGAGATATTCCTTCGGCACAAAGTACGGCTGTATCAACGCTTGGCCCCCACAGCCCCATCAGCAGAAATAATCCCCCTGTTAATCGAACTTGTCCGACCAGGACTGAGACCTTTTCTTCGAGCTCCACACCCTCAAGAGTTAGAAGAACTTATCACTAGGGCCGTATCTGTGGAACGAGACCTGGCTAAAAACACTGCGCCAGTGACTACACGCCCCAGCAAGATCCCAGCAACCTCATCTGAACCGCGACCTCCAAAATGTTACCACTGTCCAGGGTACCATTTTCACCGTGACTGCCCAGTGCTAAACCAACGGCACCTAGAGAAAGAAAGACCGGGAAACGCCAAGCCAGAGGACAACAGGGCCCCGCCTCTGGTAAACAGGAATCAGGGCCGCCCCCAGTAATAAACAGCGTCAATCCCTCAACATCCCAACCACTCCCAAGAGTTATGTGCGAAACTCCTCACGGTCCCCTACTAGCCCTATTAGATACCGGAGCTACTGCTAATTTCATCCAATACCAACAACTCACCCCTACAAACCTGAAGAACTTACTTCCTTTCCCCACACCAATCCACCTGGCCAAGGTTGGGAGTGACCTTACCATCCGAGGCCAGATAACTTTACCGCTAACCATGCAAACCCTAGAAGCCAACGTCACGTTCCTGGTGTCCGATGAACTCCGAGAACCACTTATTCTGGGACAACCATGGTTCACAGAACAGAAGGTAATCCTGGACTACGAGAACAGCCGAGTGCTTTTTGGAAACCAGGGGCGTCATACTCTATACTGGATGCCAAGACTCAATGAGGATCCCCCGCCGGTTCCTCAAGACAAGATCAGACAACACGCCCCAATAGAACGTCAAGAACAACTCCTTAGACTACTAGACCAACACCGAGCCGTTTTCAACACTCAGGGACCTCTGCGAAGAACACGCAGCATCAACCATCAAATTCGACTCAAGGACAACCAACGGATTATGGTACGGCCTTACCGCTATTCCCCTGCGAAAAACGCGCTAATTGAAGACCAGGTTCAGGAGATGAAAGCCCAGGGGATAATAGAACCCGGAAACTCTGAATACAATTCACCCATTGTAATTGTGGAAAAAAAGGACAAAACTCCCCGTTTCTGCATTGATTTCCGACAACTGAACACCGCCACTATCGATGTCACTCCCCCCGCTGTCAACGTACATGACACTCTTCGAGATTTGGGAGACGCAGAAATATTTACCACCCTCGATATGAAATCAGGGTACTGGCAGATTCCCTTACACCCCGATTCCAAACCCCTGACTGCTTTCACCACGCCCAACGGAGAAACCTTGCAATTTACAGTTATGCCTTTCGGATTAAAGGGAGCCCCGAGTACTTTTCAGCGACTGATGAGTCAAGAAGTGTTAGCAGGGTACACCGGCCAGTTCTGTTTCGCCTACCTTGACGACGTGATAATCTACTCAAAGACATGGGATGAGCACCTCAACCACTTGAGCAAGGTTTTAGAAAGATTTGAGCTCCACCAACTGACCTGCAATCTGGAAAAATGCCAGTTCGGCAAGACTGAGTTGGAATACCTTGGCCATATCGTTTCTAGCCAAGGAAACGCCCCACAACCACAGACGATCAAAGCAATCACGGAAGCCCCAACACCAAGAAACCGTAAACAGCTCCGACAACTACTGGGCCTCTGCAACTGGTTACGAGAATTCGTGCCCCAAATGGCGGAACTAACAGCACCTCTCACCGAACTTCTAAGAACCAAATCCCGGTGGATGTGGAACTCCCAAACAGAAACCGCTCTACACACACTCAAAGAAGCCTTCAGAGACCTACCACCCTTAAGTCGTCCCGATCCATCACGAACCTTTACCCTACAAACTGACGCTAGCGGGATTGGACTAGGGGCAGTACTGTACCAAGAAGATGATGCGGGCAAACGAATCATCAGCCATGCCAGCGCGAAGCTAACCCCTACAGAGCAACGGTACCATAGCAACGAGCAGGAGTGCCTCGCTATCGTCTGGGCCATCAAGAGGTATAGACATTACCTGGAAGATAAACCTTTCATACTACGCACGGATAACCGAGCTCTCACCTGGCTGAACACGATGAAAGACCAACGGACCAAGCTGACGAGATGGGCACTCTTGCTCCAAGAGTTTCAATTTTCCCTGGAACACTGCCCGGGAAAACAGAACGATCTACCTGACGCGTTATCACGCCAACCCGACAGCGAGAACCTAATGAAGTCATATTGTTTGAAATTACGTTTACTGATATTTTATTGTGGATAATTTCTATTCAATCATAAAATAAACACAGCACATCTTGCAAGTGTGCTATACGATAGCGCGTCCGACCTATTGTAGACCGGGCCGAAACGACACAATACCAATTTGACAACTATAGATTGTTCACTCTGCCAGATATAGAAACCACGACTGCTAAATAAGAAGGTAACTGAGTTACTGACTGTGCTCGGGTGTTTTCATCAGCAGCGTACATCAAATAATATAAGTTGAAATTGTTATATCACCAGCATCGGTGGTCGTATAGTCTCATATGTCCCATCGTGTTAGAATGTATTGGCAATGGCGGAGAAAACGGGATTTGAATCCCATTCACGTGGTCTTTTTTTAATGGTTTTATCACTCCTTCTCCATGCAAATGCAAGTACATTTCCTCTGAAATGCCACCTCTCTAATACCTATTTTATCAGCTTAGTTAATGAATGTGTATAGCCCAAACAGGTACTAAGACCCGGCCGGGGGAAGGGGGGGGAAACAATTATATAATAATTATATTTACGCCTTGTCTTTATTACGCCACTGGTACATAACCCAGTGGCTCCTCGTAAGACTTGTGAATAAAACAAGTCTAGGAGTTGGTTGGCGCCATGGTCTGAGGAGGGGAGACTTGTTGGAAGGCCGGTAGCAGCAATTCCCCCTCATGTCGCTGGAGCGTGTGGGATGAGGAGGAGAATACTAGTACCTGCCACCGACACAGCGAGGCGCCACTTGACGGTCAGCGCTTCTCTGCGGTTTCACGAAAGAATAAGGCGATCACTAGTCTCACACCCCGGACTGATTTAGCCTGTAATTTATCTCTGCTAAATTTTATCTCTCATAAATAAATTTAGAGTAAAATAAGATTTAAAAAAAAATAGATACAAGGTCCCTTACTAAAAAAAAAAACTCCTTCAAATTATTCAAGTAATCGTCAAAATAAGTTGTGTCCTACATAATAAGTTATATAAATGTACACACGGCGGACCGTTTAGAAAATAAAACTTTTTGTTGTTGCGGGCAGCATTAATAATATTTTAATACAATATTAGTGTTATTTTTTATGGTTATTGGTGTTGTATATTAAAAGTGACGACTGCCTATCACATAGCTTGACTTATAAATACGAGAAAGTTAATCTATTAACGTTTTCTGACGTGTTTCAGTGGTCGAATGATTTAAGGTGGAGGTTTCCAAAAAAATTTCACCTGCGTACCCCTTGGCAACCCATTTCCATAAATTTTGCCCTTAATATTAATAAAATATTTAATTAATACTTCAGTTACAATAAAAAAATAACACATTTAATTTATTAATATCGTTTTATGTTTGGAAATGAAATCATTTTCTCAAGGACAAATATATAAGAAAACCGCACCACCCCTGGCCATAGAGTTGAGTTAATTTCACAACTTTTGACTGATCTCTTGTTTTACACTGCTGGCATATATAGATTTTCCCGTCATTTTCAAAATATCTTCACGTACCCCCAAAGTCCTGGCACGTGTACCCCACGTTGGGAACCAATGGTTTAAGGCATCGCTCTCATTTTAGATTAGACTGCTGGTGACAAGGAGATCAGAGTTCAAATCCTGGTCAAGTGTAGACGGGTGGTTTTTCCATAAATGTTGTCCACTATATCTCCACGAAAATTCCAGTACACATCCTCAAAATTCAACCTTACTCATACATAACTCAATAGCGTAACCAGTACATATGCGTATAATCTTAAAATATAGAAAACTTTTTCTATAGTTCCTTTTAAGTCTACTCCCAATAAAATTGGGGTATAATTTCAGTTCGGAGGCTAGTTAGTTAAATACTTTCATGTATCGTGTACGTGTGGAGGATAGTTAGTTAAATACTTTCATGTATCGTGTACGTGTGGAGGATAGTTAGTTAAATACTTTCATGTATTGTGTATTATCACTTTCCTAGATTCATAAATTAAATTTATTAACACTGTCCAAAAAGACGAATATTAAATAAATGGTACGGCGGACTGCACAGACTTTCACTCGCTTTTTTCTTAAAATAGACATTTACTAAAAACTTGTAGATTGTTAAACGAAATAATAGGTCTATACATTGTCGTTTAAACATTATACCAAAGACCATAAATGGAATAATCTATACTGTTACTTACTCACTCTATGGCATTAGGAACCAGTGAAACTGATACAGAAAAATTGAGAAAAGAGAAACATCTTTGTCCATCAACGAACGTAACAATAAAATTAATTTGCTGGTGAAGACCTAAATCTAAAAATTATAGATATTTGCTTGCTCAGACACTATTGGTATTATAGAAAAACTATTTCAAATCAAGATTTGTATATTTAATACAACTTTACAATATTATTATTATTATTATTATTAGCACCGCGTCTTACTACCCGTTCGGTTTATACGCACTTACGCTAATGTGTAATGGTAGGGTGATTGTGAGATGAAATGAAGTACCTACAGTTTAACGTGGAATCCGAACCACGGTGGAGGCCTGGCATTCCCCACATTCACAAGAAATCTTGTCAGAGGTGAAGGAAGGGTTTGGAAATCAGATAAATCTTTGCCGGGACTGGGGATTGAACCCCGGCCGCCAGCATAGAACTTTACAATAATAAAATATTTCATATCTCAAATAGTTGCGTAGAAATAATGAGAATTGGAAAATTTTCATCATGTAAGGTACTCTCAAAATCATGTTCACGAGGATATAAGAATTGACATCTTGTTTATAATGATAAACAGTGTATATATATCACATTGAATCAAAAATTTTAGAGCAAATTTTGAGAAAATCGATTTGTTCTTTTTTTGCCCTTCTATAAATTACCCTTAAATTTAGGGTTATATATCTAATTCTCAAAATCCTCTGGGGGACCTTATGAAAAATCCCAAATACCAAGTATTAGCACAATCGGTAAAACAGTTTTGGCTCTAGCCTGAGGTACAGGTGGACAGACAGATGGAAGACAGACAGACAGACAGACAGACAGCATCGTTAAAACCACATTTTTTATTTCAGGCCGTCATGAAACGTTGACATTTATTAAAATCTAGAGTTCGAATCTTTTGACGATCACAATACTTGTTCTCCGTGGTGTTGAGAGAAAGTAAAAACATTACTATTATAATTACTAAAAACTATTTAAATGGTATCACGCTCAACTTACTCCAAACACTTATTTTACTATCGATGTTCCCGAAAATTCCTTGAAAAATAATGGTCACTTCACACAAGAACCATCCAGAAACAGTGTCGAATTATTGTCTGATAAGGGACAAGAGATCTAGGCCTCTGAAAAGCTTTAGTGAAAGGTCTGGCTATATTTAAATACTAACGCTTAAGATAAAAACACTATACATGGTTCAGACGGTTCAATTTGAAGGATAATTGCTTAAAATTATGGAAACTTGAATTGAAATAGCTTAGAACGATTGTATTCGGTATTAATTTAAAACATAAATAACTATAGTATCGAGCTAATATTTAAGTAGATATAGAATCAGTTTTGGAAATATTAGTGTACGTAGATTTTAATTTTTTTCCGTCTGATTCAGATGCTAGTTTATGAATAAGCGAGGTCAACTATTCAATTTGAAGTGAACTCTAATTGAATATATTAAATATGCTGAATTGAGTATTGAATATCCCTTGTTAATCTTTCTATCAATAAAAAAAAAGTACTATACTGTACTTATTTAAGTAACTCAACACAGTAAATCCTTAATCAAAAGTGTTATCACACAATTGTTTATAAAACTTCCTTTTACTCTGATTAACCAAGCTATCATCATAGCATCTAATTCAATAACTCAATATTTTTTCATATAAATACTCATTTTATAATGTATCCAACCGCTCAGAATTGCAACAAGTGATCATACATTGAGTATTTTAACTGTCACTATGTTTATTGATAAAGTTTTGTAACTGTTGATGCCGGAATTTATATTTGAAAATAAGTTGAAGCTGATATTTTTCTCGGAGCCAAGTTTAAGTTTTGAAACATTCCACACTTCTACATATAGCAACTCCACAAGCTCTGTATCATGATGTTGTCTGTTATATGATATTCCACGAGTCTTGTATCATGATGTATGCTGTTATATGGTATTCCACAAGCTCTGTATCATGATTTTGTATGTTATATGGTATTCCACAAGCAATGTATCATGATTTTGTATGTTATATGGTATTCCACAAGCTCTGTATCATGATTTTGTATGTTATATGGTATTCCACAAGCCCAGTATCATGATGTTGTCTGTTATATGGTATTCCACAAGCTCTGTATCATGATGTTGTCTGTTATATGGTATTCCACAATATTAGTTGCTACCCTAGCTCACTGAATGAGTGGATCTTCAGTCTGCGAAAACCCCATATGTGGTACGAAGTGCCCAAGTTCTTCACTGCTAAGTTTTAAGCTCTACGACTAAGCTCGTCCTTGGTATTTTGTGTCCAGGACCCATAAAGAAAGGAAATTAGATACCCGTGAATGGAGTCGTGTGTGGCTCTTGCCGTTATCTGCGACACTTATCAACTTTATGTTCATTTCAAAGTGAGAGAATAGGAGGTGGTTTAACCCCCCAACCCCACTCTCCTCATTGCACCAAACACACACCTTCTTCCACTCCCTTCGTATTGAATCGTTACAAAACTTGTATTGTTAGAGATGTTAAAAAATAGTTGTGTATCTGTCCTTTATTTTATTCTTTATATACACGCTATCGTGTAAGAGAGATATATTTATTTACCTGCTAGCTCAGTGTCTTCCTCTTTTGCTTGAGTAACCGTTGTAACTTAAGAAAGACTTTTCTAAACAAAAATTGATTCAAAACAAAAGAAAATATGAACATGAAATACAGCCACGTGTAATAATTTATACAAAATACATCACAATGTTTTTACATTTGTCAGGATTAAATAAGTATCTAAGAAAATTAATAGTAAATATGTATGTTATATAGCAGAGTGCTAGATTTAAAGTTGAAAACTAAACATGAATTTATATTAAAATATTTCTAAAACATAATTTAAAAGTGTTTTATAGTAAAAAATGTATTAACTGTATTATAATAAAGTTACATTTGAAAATAGTTAAGGGTAATAACTTTATAAAATGTAAAATATATCAAATAAACCAAATCATTATTTGGATCTTACTTTGCTGTAGGTTTATCACAAAATAAAAATTAAATATGACTATTTTTAATTTAAGACATGAGTAAATACATATTTACAACTGAATTTGGTAAATAATTGATAACAAATGTTATTTCACTTCCTTCCCACGTGTTTAATACTCATCTACAGAAGAAAAATGTTAGATGGGATAATTTTTTCCGCAAAGTTGGTTGTACTGTACTGGCGAACTGAACAGGGGACTCTGATTCTAGTTGGAGTGACTGGACACAAAATGTGTTTCAATAAAAGATCTTATACGAACTTTGTAAAACTGAACGAATTCAAAGTTGTTTAGCTATATTTATTATATATTAAATATATTTACAACGATGTTATCATCTAATTTGGCCTTAATAATAGTTACATCTAAATATATATTTTATTAATATAAGGAAAATAAACATTGTTACATTATAATATTTGTTAAGTGGATTTTGTAGTTGAGGCCTTTTATCTTATTGAGACTATATATTTTATGTATCTTGAATATGAATCGGAAAGCGATTTAAATAGTACAAACAGAAGCTAATTACTAAGCCCCCTTTCCTCTTGCCAGTGTTTCTAATTACCTTCTATGTAGTCACGATTTGTCGGAGAGATATTTAACTTTTTTTTTTATTTCCTCTTAAGACCTTTCCTAAATTTCCCAGGTGATGATTTCATCTCAAAGGGGTGAAGGCAAACTCTATTTATATTAGTGTAAGTGGAGGGAGAAATGTCACCATTGCTAGTAAGTAACCTTAAGTTTTCTTCATATCTTAAAGCCCATTCGAGTTTTACGTATTCAATTGCACTGATGATATAGGAATGGGAACGGTAGAATTTATAATAAATATACTAGAATTTTAGTTAAGTTAAAGTAGTGGAAATTTGAACATCAACCTGAGTAAATTATTGCAACATAAGCCTTAACGTTTTAAGACATTTATTTAACGTTTACCATCACAATATTAAGAAATTGAAAATTATTCAAAAAATCTTATAAAGTTTATGCAGGCATGGTTCCACAACCCCAAAAATAATTTTAAAAACTTTACTTCAAGAAGAGTTTAATGTTTAAAAAAATGTCCCTTCCTTGTGATGTAACTTACTCCTATGTTTAGGCACCATTCCTGTATTTCACAATTTTTGGTACATATCGTATTATAGAACGATTTATTTGAATCAAATTATTTTAGTAGATAAATCGAATAAGATTCTATACTTTTTTGTAAAGGAAGTCACTTATGTTTTGTGGACACTTTTGTTAGTAAAATACCACTTAAAACGCAACACTTATGAACGTAATGGCCACAGTCTGATTGGAGGAGGGTCGTATTATCCCTTTCATAACATATCATGTTTACGGCTCATCGTGACTTTTCTTGCACTCGAGAAGTATAAAGGTTGGACACGGATGATAAATTTATAGAAACTAGGAATTTGCATTGTTAGTGTTTAGCCTTTGGCTATTGTGAGCCATTTCGTTATCAAACAGTTCCCCGTTTACGAGATACTGCTCTGTAGATATTATATCGAAATTCCTAGCTCCAACGATCCTTCACAGAGTAGCAAGGTCAGTCATTGACTCACTATCCTTCCTATGCTTTTAACTGACCATGCTGAAGCATAATAAGATAGCATAGTAATCAATATTTCATAATACTTTAAACACAATAGATTTAAATTCAGTGATATTTGCTTGGAGCAAAAATATACAAATAGAATAATACTATTGAAGGTAGGATGTTTAAATTCCAAATGTTAATAGACTAAAGAATAAAGCTAGCAACATCATAATATGGCAGTTTGATAATAATATTATACCGGGTGTTTCCAAAATAAGTAAATATAATTAATTATACATATTCACACCACATGTTTATGGTATAATAAACACAAACTTGTCATATATGTTCTGTAGAAATGTATTCAAAGTGATTAAGACAAAATTGTTTTATATATTGTATGTATATTTGTGTTATATTTAATTTTTACCAGTTTTAAGGTGTGTTTTTTCTACCCACGCTTAGGCTACTACCCTTCAGACTATTCTAAACTAACTATACTATTTGGATGGAATGATAAAGGTAAGATATAGAGTAAATATACCCACCTTTCTCATGTAAGGAGAGTGGTAAATCATAAAATAAAAACCACCCTCAGTACACTAGACTCGATTTGAACTCACACCTCTACGTCACCAGCAAATGACTAAATTTATGTATAGTTTGCTTGACCACCGATGAGGCTAGTTTTCAAACTCATTCAAAAATTATATTTCTCTCTTCAGGATTGTGATCTATTGTTAACCATTTAGCTATAATTGGTTAAAATAAGAGTAAATTAAATGTACATAAGCCCTTGCCGGTGGACGTTCGCTCTAAATTGTAAGCTCATTTAGTCGGTTTTACCAGCGACGAGGATGTTGGAGTTCAATTCCTGGTTGGGGTATATTTTTTATTAAATATTTCATCCATAACACCAGAGCTCAGCAGCCTCTTTGGTCCTCGATCAACTTAAGGATTTATCGAAGGTCCCGCAATCATCCTTTTTTTCTCTCCAATTTACTTTAACTTATTTTTTCTGTATAAGTTTGTTTTATTTCCTAAACTATAGATGTAAATATAGAATATATAAAAAATATTATCTCATACTAAACTATATAATTTTCTTTTATCATTACCAATTATGACCGATAAAAGTATTTTGGTCACACTCAAATATAATTTGAAAGATTAGAAGATTCAAAAGCTCAAATTTAATGGCAATGTAGCCTGTAGGTTTCTTATGTAATTGACTTAAAATTGAAACGATATGGACCATTTGACCGTGATCGTCCAGTTGACAACCCCTGCCCTCCACACTCCACGAAAATGTGGGTACATTTCCTATGGGATACGATTTTACCTTTCTATTCCTATTTCACTATTTTAGCCCAACTATTACAGCCTTGCAGTGTCTTGCTAGTGGTGTCAAGTGTGATCCAACGCATGAAGCACCTCACGATAATACCAGTAGTGGTGATTCCCTCCTCCCTACCAGTTCGCTGTTTATTTCAGCGCGGAGACTTGAGTGGTGGAGTAGGCGACGAGCCTCTACTCTTCTTGCCAGTCCTGTGCGGAGCATGGTCCCGAGATCAGTCCGTGGACAGCGGTCCAGCCGACAGCATCCTTTACTCGCACGTACTCTCCTCTCCGCGGGACAAACATCGGGCCACGAACACTCGTGTTTATAGAATGTTTGGATAGAATAGTGTCTCAGAGGAAGGAGATTGATGACTGCAGGTGGATCTAGTGATGTGAAATTCGTGATAAACAAAGTTTCAATGTAATGTTTATTTACAAACCATAATCATTCATATTGTAAATATAACAAAAATTTTCGCAAAACCTCTGTCATAAAAAATATATTTTAATTGTTTATCAGTAATGCTGAGATTGAAAAATATCTTAAAGTGAATCGTAGAAAATGAATGATTCCTTATCTAAATGACTAGAGTGTATTATGTTTTAAAGCACTTTGTTTTATTCTAGTGATAACGTGGGCCAACGTTAGTGTCAACATTTGAGTGTGGCTATTGAAGTGCGATACAAGTGAGACTGTTGAGGAATTGAAACAAATTCTTAACCTCTGGTAAGCGAATGTGACATTAAACAGCCATTCTTGAAACACCTTACGGGCAAACATACTTTGATCAAAGGACTCCTAACCTTACGGTTCTAATGGTTAAATGGGATCACGTCACCTCAGAAAATGTTAATTCACCAGAGGTGAGAGATCAGTGAAGAATTGTTGCCGCCCATCAAGTGACATTTAAACAACAATAAGAGAAACACTCATTCCCTTTCTTTCTCTCTCCACCCTCGCGATGTCGGTATCCCCGTTACGTCGCGATTATCGACAGTGGAGCTCTCAGCTGTTCCTCAAGGTCAGTGGGTGTACGCCGGTCGCGGCCAGTGTGGAGTCGGCTGCACGACGATAATAACAAGTATCATCATCATCATCATCGTCATCTTCTACTGACCTCCCGAGTGTTTGATGTCCCTCAGGGGGGTGAGCCAGTAGAGGTTCAGGAGTTGTATAGTTTCGAAAGAACTAGTCAGCCAGAGCTTTACGGAACATTTTTTTATCACCTGCAACCGTGTATTTTTTATATATAATTACACTTCAATGTGTTGTTTTCAGCTTGTCGATAAATAATCTTTAATACGGAAAAAAAATTATTTCAATGCAATTAAAGAAAGCGTGTGATCCTAAAAAATATATATTTTGGTTAAAAACTAATTCCTCCCATTCCTGGGTACCTGAAATTTCATATTACTTATTTATAAGTTACATATACTTATTAAGATTAACACCCGTTACCCGTTACTGTGATTGAGATCGAAACCACACTAGAGCAATTAACAATTAGCTTTTACTTCTTTTATCAGTCATGAACTCCACGGTCCAGAGCTCCATCTTAAGCAACATTATCATGTCGCCACTAATGTCATTTCCCATCAACCCCCTCTCGGGACAGTTCCTATCCCAGTCACCCCACTGCCTCACCCAACATGATAAGTCCACCACGGATTCAAATAACAACAGCGACCATGCTAAAGATATCCCTGTGGATGAACAAGTCTTGGTTGATACCCAAAAAGAGGGAAAGTACTCCCTGAGGCCGAGGTCCACACAGAAGAGGATTCAGACAGAGGAAATAATAAGGGCGGTTTCTCGCAGTTGCAGGAAAAGGAATGGAGGTGGGAGCCGACCCAAGCAGAAACCTCCCCCACTGAGCAAGTACCGACGCAAAACGGCGAACGCCAGGGAACGGGACCGCATGCGTGAAATAAACGTCGCTTTCGAGAGTCTCCGACGCGCTGTGCCCCACGTTGCTCTATCAGACAGTTGTATTGGTAGGGGTAGTCCTAGCAGTGAGAAGTTGACCAAGATTACGACGCTCAGACTGGCAATGAAATACATCTCCGCCCTCAGTCAGAGTCTGCAGCAAGAGTCACCAGTGACCATACCTGGAACTTCACCAGGATCAGCGTCCTCAGATCTCGGGTACTTGGTAGGTGGCTATGGTGACGCTGCGACGGACCTAGATGCCCTTCTTCTGGAGTCTGATGATGACTCCTTGTACTTCAGGTCTGATTTGAGTGACACGAGTAGTTTCACTCCTCCTGATTTCAGTGAGCACTCTATAGACTTCCACGGTGACCATCACTCCACCCTAACTACACCTGTGTTTGGTCACACTCTTGCCACTCCTGAGCTGGACCAGATATTTTCATCGTGACGACCATTGGGGTGTTCATGCGCTCTCGCGTTAATTTGACTGAACTTGTGGCTCTTAGAATCGACTTTAAAATTCTTGAGAAACAAGGAAAATATAACAACTCTAGGTGTGTTGAGAAATCTGTACATTCGATGTTTATGATTGGTAAGAAAACTTAGCAAACAATTTATGAGTATCTTTATGTCAATTATTTAATCTCAAATAAAATACACAGAACATAAATATTACAGATACATGACATATTGATCCTAAAATATGGTTATTGGCTTTGTTTTGAATATTAGCATAGGTGAATGCATTTAATAATAAATTTGTGTTATGTATTATGCTATAAAACAAATAATGTAATTGGTAAAAATAACGTTTTTTCTATCACTATTCCATACATTTAATTCCAAGTGGATTGTTTAGACACAATTTAAATTACTAAACTATATAGGTCAAGGTTATAAAACTCTTTTATAAAAAATACGGTATAATTATTTTTTTTATACTTTTAATTTGATTGAAGAGTATTTATATTGTGAATGTGAGTATATTATACAGATGTCCAAATGGTGAATATAATATAATTTACAGTAATTCAATAATCAAAAAACATTGAAAATTCAAGAAATTTGAACATATTAAAGTGAAGTTTTTTTAATGTAAGCCAAAATGTTTTATTGGGTTGATCATGAGGAATGTTTGATGTCAATCTTCACCAAGATATCTGCAATACATAAAAATAAATTAATGTTTCAATACGATGAAAAATATCAAACTCGCTTCACCTATGTTTGATTATGCAAGTCTTTTAACAAATCCTAATTGAGATGTATTTAAAATACGTGATCACGTAGTTAGGACGTGAGTAGAAGTAATGTGCTGGAAACATGTTTTCAAATGGTGTACCCTTCCAATGAATAACTTAATAAGATTCGAGCAGTATATAGCCTGTATTATCATATGGTAAGATCCACGGCTTACAATGTTTTTTGTTGAAATTAAGGTTTTTACGAATATTAGATGTGCATAAAATAAAAAAATTTATATTTTTCAGAAATTCACGCAATCATTGAATAAGTGTGAGGCAAAGGTCTGATGTAAATTTTTAGAAGAGAACACTTTTTTTTGTCAAAATACATATTTGAATCATTAGAATGCTGAAAAATTGTAGTTATTTGCATACAATACGAAGATCTTGAAAATAACGACCAAAATTAGATGCTTCAAAATAATCTATTCCAATTGAAATCACAAGCAGAATCTTTTTAACGTATTATTGAGTCAGAATATTGTATTTTATAATTAAAATATTTATGAAACAGAATATGATAAAACCTTTATAATTTAAGAACCAGTTTTGTGTCTTTTGAGGACAAAAAATATTTCACGCCAATATCGCTTAGCTGTACTAGAAATATTGACGGTAAAAATACATTACCACAGTCTTCAGGAATTTATTACTATGTAGAAATTTATAGCACGTCATGTAAACAAAACTCAAAGTACTAATCTAGCTCATAGCTACTATTTTTTACTAATCTAACTCCTAACTACTCTTTTTTACTATTATATACAACGGTTAACAGCTCAATAGTAGAGAGAGTACATTGCAATAATTCCTCTGTAAATTGGTGTGAGCGGAAAAAGATAGCGCCATAAACTAGAACGTGTAATGCCGCACTTCAAGCTTACACTCCGAGGTTTTTGATTCCCAGGATGTTTACAGGCATGCCAATATTCCAGGTATTTATGGTAATACATTTATAACAAATCACGACTTCTACGAACCCATTGACTTTGAAATACAATGGATGATGGTATCTTTAAATACACTCAAAAACACTGAACACAATTTTTGAAATGCATTCAACTGCGTTCCAGAAATGTTCTTATATGAAATAATGCCTGGAGACATTTCATCGGTGACTATTTTACACAAACATTTGTGGAGATTAAAGCATAGTTTTTATGTTTTTTCTAGCACCACGTTTGGTTTATAAGCCTCTATACTAATTATTCTAATATGTTATGGATTAGGAAGGTTGAATTTAGAGGAATTCTACCAGCATTTGCATGAAAGAATAATGGAAAAACATTGAGGAAAAACCTCTCTCAATACACACACCGGGATCAAACCCTGATCTCTCGTCGTTGGCAGTCTAGTCGATTGCGAGAGTTACGCCTTAGGCCATGCAGCCACCAAAGCAGATATTATAGAATAGTGGAAAATATTTTTTAGTGTTTACAAGTAACATACTAGTATTCATACATAGTGTATTGGCCTAAGTATATAATTAAAAACTAAATAATAAATAAGGAAACTCATATAATTTAAATATAATAATTTCTAGTGACGCGTGGGTAAAGGTGGTGTGTGTTTGTGTTATGAGGTGTTTATCTTTAGCTGTTTCTCACTTTCCCTCCACGTAAATACGGCTACATTTTTCTTTGATCCTACCCTTATTGTTATACCCTGTTTGTATAAATATTCGATGACCGGAGGGGTAGGAAGAGGTATAGCAGTGGGGGTTAGCGTGGGCTGTTGAGAGGCCAGGAAGTTAGCGTGGCTGTTGAGAGGCCAGGGGTTAGCGTGGGCTGTTGAGAGCCAGGAGGTTAACGTGGCTGTGAGAGGCCAGGAGGTTAGCGTGGGCTGTTGAGTGCCAGGGGTTAGCGTGGGCTGTTGAGAGGCCAGGGGTTAGCGTGGGCTGTTGAGAGGCAGGGGGTTAGCGTGGGCTGTTGAGAGGCCAGGAGGTTAGCGTGGAGCTGTTGAGAGGCCGGGGCTAGCGTGGGGCTGTTGAGAGGCAGGAGGTTAGCGTGGGGCTGTTGAGAGGCCAGGAGGTTAGCGCGGGGCTGTTGAGAGGCCAGGGGTTAGCGTGGGGCTGTTGAGAGGCCAGGGGTTAGCGTGGGGCTGTTGAGAGGCCAGGAGGTTAGCGTGGGGCTGTTGAGAGCCAGGAGGTTAGCGTGGGGCTGTTGAGAGGCCAGGGGTTAGCGTGGGGCTGTTGAGAGGCCAGGGGGTTAGCGTGGTGCTGTTGAGAGGCCAGGGGCTAGCGTGGGGCTGTTGAGAGGCCAGGGGCTAGCGTGGGGCTGTTGAGAGGCCAGGGGTTAGCGTGGGCTGTTGAGAGGCCAGGGGTTAGCGTGGGGCTGTTGAGAGGCCAGGGGTTAGCGTGGGGCTGTTGAGAGGCCAGGGGTTAGCGTGGGGCTGTTGAGAGGCCAGGGGGTTAGCGTGGGGCTGTTGAGAGGCCAGGAGGTTAGCGTGGGCGTTGAGAGGCCAGGAGGTTAGCGTGGGGCTGTTGAGAGGCCAGGGGTAGCGTGGGCTGTTGAGAGGCAGGGGGTTAGCGTGGGGCTGTTGAGAGGCCAGGGGTTAGCGTGGGCTGTTGAGAGGCCAGGGGGTTAGCGTGGGGCTGTTGAGAGGCCAGGGGGTTAGCGTGGGGGCTGTTGAGAGGCCAGGGGTTAGCGTGGGGCTGTTGAGAGGCCAGGGGGTTAGCGTGGGGCTGTTGAGAGGCCAGGGGGTTAGCGTGGGGCTGTTGAGAGGCCAGGGGGTTAGCGTGGGGCTGTTGAGAGGCCAGGGGGTTAGCGTGGGGCTGTTGAGAGGCCAGGGGGTTAGCGTGGGGCTGTTGAGAGGCCAGGGGTTAGCGTGGGGCTGTTGAGAGGCCAGGGGAGTGTTAGGCGGAGGTTACGTTTACCAATATTTACAATCGGCTATGTGAAATATATTAGAATTATTTAAGTCCTTCAATAACACTTTAACTTAAACCGTGCTGAAAAAGTATCTGAACCCAATGCATCTAAGTAATTTAAAAATCACGTAAACAACTGTGGTTAATACTTACACTACCATTAGAATGAGCGGAAGACACACTGATCAGATTATTGGGTAGTTTCCAGTGACCTAAAGGGGGTTATAGAGTTACTTACGTCATCTAAATTACAAAACTACGCACTTCATGAAAAAAATTATCTCCAAGAGACCTTTCTCCTTGTCATGGTAAAAAGATGTAAAAAGCTTTCTATCTTTGATAAACGCCACCTACCGCGTATCGGAAGAGGTTACTTCTTTCATTGTAATTAGTTATAAAAAAAAGTTCTTCCCTATAATGACTTAGCAAGAATTCTCAACAATAGTTCTATACCAGTAGTAACTAAAATAAAACTCATCGATGAATGATAATCTAAACAAATGGACACGATACAGGTGATATTTTGTTTAATTTTCACAAGTATTGCAACTAAGTAATGTATACAAATTCAACAACTTTTGTCAAGCAAAGGTAGAATACGAAATGAAATACAGTTTAGAAATTAAAAAATATAATATATTTAGTGCTGTCAACATTGATACCATTTTACTAGATTATTATTATATGTCTTGACACTATTTATCAAAATTGACACTTGCATAACACAGAACTTGAATGTATTAATAAAAGTAGCTTTGTAAATTTGTCCTTTAGGTCTACTGTTCATCATATAGCGTCCCTATTGAAGGAATTAACTTTTTTATAGTAGTACATAAACAGACCATTTTGTAGCAAATTGAATTTCTTGTCAGGTTTTGCAGAAAAAGACGACTAAAAATATATTAAGTTGAATTACTTAATCAGTGTTTACATTCATATGCTATAACCTAATTCAAGTACATTCTACCAATAAACTATATTAGCAAAGTAGTTTAGAATAAAAAGAGCAGAGTAAATTTTGGTTAGCAACAAAAATGTTCATATGGAACAAGTACTAAGGGCTGTAATTATAATCTAGTCTCCGTAATCAACAAGTATCATGCGATTTAGGCTGGATTATAGAATGGCTGACCTTTGACTCTTTATTATATATACGGCCCTTAAAGTAATATCTGAGGAAATCCCTGGTAAAGTAAGCATGCTTTCTCAAAGCTCAGCCTCACGGATTATATAATTGTGTCCTAACCCTGTAACCGGTAAGAAATGTCCTTAGACAATTTATAAAAAACATGAATCCTAAATAACATAGTTGAATGTTTACATGTTGACAAACATTCGACCACTAAACGATAGATCTTTTGTAGGTGATTACAGAGTCATTACACCACCCAAGGTGTTTTCTCGTAGACAGGAGGAACCTAACCCCTCAGTAACCCCAAACGCCCCTACCACAGTCCCCAAGCTCACGGTCTGCGCCAAGAGGTTGAGCAACCGCCAACCAGAGATTGGAGGACCTACTTTCCCTCGTCGACAATGGTAGGGAAGCCTGAGCGTGCGGGATCCAATACAAAGACTCGGCCTACCTTAAGGTAGGGGACACCTCCTTCGCCTTTCACAAGACAAACCGCGATGGTTCCCTTTTACCACCACCTGAATTCAATCAACTTGGCCTGGTGCTGATGGTTACCTAGCCTTCCCTCTCTTCTCGAGCTTTTCCTTCAAGCTTCACTGCGCAAGGCCCCCCTCTACCTCTTCTATACACCAGTACTACCAGCCGGTGAGGAATTAACCGACAATACACCTGCATCTCACGTCTTACTATGCGTCCGAACTATCCGCCAATTTACTCAAACAGGATAGCAGTAAATAATTCACAATGTAGAGGAAATGTACTTCTGTCTTAGTGGAGGGATAGTGGGACAACATTTAATAAAAATCACATCAAGGTAGGGATGTCAATAATGAGAAAATGTCTGTGTTTTTGCAGTTTTTATATCAAAACATGTTTTTGATCCATCTAAATAAAATATTTCTGCAGTAAAAACCAAGAGTTTAATTTTCTTCACATGTTGTGTAAACAACATTTAATTAATATCTGTCAAGGGTGTCCTGGAATTTAATGATAACCTCTTTTTTCTCCTAAATTAAAAAGTTTATAATCTAATGCTGCTATGCTCGTGGTAGATATTCAACAACTGTTGATATCACCATGCAAAGAAAATAAAACTATGTTTCTACTGAAGCAATATTTTATTTATTTTGGCTGAAAAAATGTTTTGTAAGTATTATGGTCAGTTCATCGTTAAGTGACACTTTTCTTACAGTTCATAAAATTACTTAATATACTTTCAACTATTTTTACGCCCCATGCATTCTGAAGACATCAACTGTTGATATTCTGGGCCAATCTAGATATACTTTCTTTATTTAAATAGAATCTGAAGGTGTCAAGCCACTACCATCTTAACAGTGTGAAAGATAAACAGATAAAACCATGGATTCATACCTTAGCGCACTCGGCTACAGAAAACACTTTTTTTTTTTAGTTTAAACCTTTCAATAGATAGGAGAGGAAGTGTTGCGAAGTCCGCTTGAGTGGATATAAGACCTCTATTATCTTAAAGCATACGAGAGGTAGACAGTTAATGGATTCCTTGGTAAGTTCAGAGACGATGCCCAAGGGCTTGTGGAATTTTCTCCTCTTAATATTTCTATTAACATACCAGAGATAAACTATTTTCACTTCAAGAAGTCTACTACAAACGCTCTCATATCTCTTTGATTCTTTTGACGTTTGTTAGGTTGAATATTCCATATAAACGCTTTTATATTGTTATATTTTGTATTCAGTAATTGTGACTTTACTGTGTCTATAAAACACTCTCCTGTTGTTTGTATCTGTGCAGGGTGTGTATATTGGCTTGATAAAATAAAATAAAAAATGCCAGTGTTGTATATCCAAATGTGACTTCACGAAGTATCATATTGCTTAGCTCTGTGTAGATGCACGTATAGCACGTTGTGTATTGTATATTAATCGTGGTTTTAACATTATGAGTATAGACCCTTTCACATAGCCTACTTTTTCACTTATTGACAAGACTTAATTTATCGACTAAAGGAAATATTATAAAATAAAATCATGAAACAATTGTCATATTACTACCTTATACAAATTACTTTATTGTTTCCAACTCTTGATTCCCACAACTGTTGGTACACTCCCTATAAATTATACCTTAATCAAGACTAGATAAGTGAATAGTCTGATCGAAAAGTTAAACGCGGAGAGTGATTTTATTTTAAGATTCATGTTGTATTTATTAATTTATCTTCCATAAATTAACATAAATATATAAGAAGTGACTTTTCTATGGAAGCTGTAGCTTATTGTATAACGTTATCACTCATCTATTTCTCTAAAATGTTATCACGAGTTGTTTGTCTAAATGGGTTTTGAAAGGTGGAGAATAAAACAAAACCAATACAAGACCCTGCCATGGCTCCCGTACTACTAAATCTATAAGTGTTTTTATAAAGGGTCCCATTTCAGGGAGGTGGTATTGTCCCGTGGTTGGGAAGGCTCTACCCCATCTTTGACACCTGAGGAAAGAAGAACGGTGAAATTCCACACCTGTTCCCCACCAGTTTTCCTTCACGCCTCTGGGAACTTCGTGACGATACGCCCTTTTCCCATGGCCGTAAACATTTCAAAACTTCATTATAATAAACATTTACATCATCCTACTTTGTGAGTACAGGGTCCTTTTAGTATTTAACTTTAAATCCAATATTTGAAGAAAAAATACATTTTTCTCGTCTCTTTTTTATTATTTGAATAAGAAAATGGGTAAAAAGTTTGTTATTGATATCTTTTCCACCATCGTATTATCAACACCCTTTTACGAAGGGTGCGCCCTTGTGAAATATTAAATAGGCATTGTTTTGTTCTAGTCCCTCATTTTTTAGTATTTGAAATACAATGCCTTGTTCATTAAGGATTCAACCATTATTTCAGCTTCGTTGAAGGATGTTTAAAAAATAAGGTGGGTGATGGTTAGAGAAATTTACCTGCCATACGAGGGCCTCATTTCTCAATCGTCCTTCCACTTTCAGCCAGATAGTATCTTGAGGTGCCGAGTAAGTGACATGTAGGGTGGGGGATTGTGGCCTTCAAGTTATAACACCCAATTAGTTATTATTATCATAAAAGAGAATTGAACTTAAAATTTAGTAGCTCTCAGAAATTGTTGGAATGTTATTGGTTCTAATCATTAAATACAAATGCTAGGATTTTCATTTAGAAAAATTAATTTGGTTCAACATTGTTTTTTTTTACTGTCTGTGGTTTTAATATTTATGATATGAGAAGAGAAAAACTGTAATTTTAATTCACAACCAAGTCATATCTTGTCTCAGTTGGTAGAGCATCTGCCCACTGAACTAAGTATGGGTACCAGGTTCGATTACTGACATGACCTAAAAACTGTACCATTGATGAAATTGAGGCCTACCTTTTCACAGGGATGGATTAATGGGAATAGAGGGGGTTTGGGGTGGTTGGTATGTTCTAAAGATAGTTTAGTTTGTGAGCCATGTACTGATTTGATTAGTCTGCCCAGAAAAAGCACGTTAAATACCTCAATAAATAAAATAAATCATCTCGACGTTTTAAAGAACAAAATCTATGGAATGAATCGTGTGGACAGAATTTATGACCGGAGGAATTTTAAACTCGGCTCCAATTTTAGATTCATTGAGGAGGAATTTCATTGAATCTACGCAGACACAAGAGCAGTTCCTTAGACAAGAGCTGTTCACCTTGTTCCTCCAACTAACCGTGACTAGCTGACCTCCCTCCTAGTTAACCTAAGACCACAGGAAGTAGAAGAATGATGCTACCACTTCCTCCCACAGACGGTAAAGAGAAGGTCTTATTTGGCCAAGACCCAAGACAAATGAAGCCATCTCGGTTAATTAAAGAGCTCGTTTGTTTGTTGATGAGTAAACAAAGAGAACAAATCGTGGGTGGAGAGGACAGGGAGAGGGAGGGTAAGACAGGGCTGTCCAGTTGGTGGGCCAAGAAGCGACAGTTGTTTTTGTGAAGACCTTCAAAGATGTAAGTTTCGGTGATCACGTGGAATAAATGTCAAGCTCATCTATTACAGATTGCCGGTAATATTGAATGGAAACTTGGCATCCATAGCACGGACAACTCAATCTACGGCGAGCCTGATGTCTTAAACCACCCGACCACCTAGATCCATTTACTGTTTTCCAGTATCACATGCCAATCTGATGGCACGCAACACATCTAGTCTAGTTGTCAAAAAGGTAAGGGTTCGAATGTCATCTAGGTGTTTTGGTTAAAGTACTTTATTTTCAATTTCCAATTTTTTTTCACACTAATTTCGGTAGATTTCCTCTAAATTAAGCACAGATTAACTATGCACGCAGACAATGAAATAATAACAAAAATAAGATCTCCCCACTTTTTTTCAAGATTTTTACACTTTCCCTGTGGGATTATTATTGATTAGAACTTCAAATGAAATAGTAATTCAAAATGAAATAGTAATCTAAAATTCTAAACTATACTGAAATTCTCACCCGCTAGAGACTAAATTTTAAACACCCCATTACTTGAATTAAACTATATTGTAGTTAATAATTCAACGTGTTAAGAACAATACTTGAACAATCTTGATAATTTGCTTTGAAAGTATTTCGTGGCTGATGTTTGATTTTATATCCCTGATGATGACCGTAGAAACGTTGGAAGTTATTAATCACTCAATACGGCTTAAGACCAAAACTTACATTTTTAAATCTTGACTATTGCTATGTATATATTGGTTTCACAAGGAATTGAGACAAAACATATTGAATAGTTTATCAAAATAATAATAATTAATGGTAGACAATATAATCGTAAAATCTTTCTCAAATAGTATAGATTGGTTTTAAGTAGATTAAAGTCAGGTAAGTTTTCAACAGCAAAACAGATTGTCAGCTTCTTACACAAAATAAACACTATACATCCCTACATTTTAAACAGATTTTTTTAAACCATTTATTAATAAATTCAAATTTTCAAAAATTAATTATTGTTAAACATTACTCAAATTATTTATAATTACAGAAATAAAAATATACATTCTTAATCATTATAAAAAAAATTCCCGGATACCGGTTTTAAAATAAATCGTAAGGGTTATTTTAGAAAAATTTCAAATTTTCTAAAAGTTGCTATAAATACATTATCCTTAAATTAATAGATGTATTTAAGATACCCATTTTTTTAAATTACTAAAAAATTGATAAAATATCAATTTTCTAGAAAATCAGCAACAAAAGAATATTTTTTAAGAATATCAAATCATTAAAATTATTTGTATTTTAAAAAACACATCAGATAGCAAATTGCTCGAGCCATTTTAAAAGAGTTATAATTTGTAGCAATTCAGTCATCAGTAAAATACCACTAAACAAGTTCTGACCAAAAAACAAGTATACATTTTATTGTTCAGGTCAAACATTCCCCAGATAAACGCTTTAAACAAATTAGTAAGAGACATTTCCAAAAATTTCTTAATTTAAAAAAAAATACTCATTACTTTATTAGTAAACAACCCCCAAATAAAAGAGTGTTTAGCCATAAAAACAAGTTTTCTTAGTTATTTGTCAGCTCTAGTACTTCCTATATACCCATTTTACCAAAATCATGAGTACCATTTTCGAAATAATTTAGAATTTTAAAAAATCATTCATTGTTAAAATACCCTTTATTTAAGGGATAGGCTAAAGTAAAGCACATAACATCTAAATACAAAGTTTGAACCATATAGACCAATATCAAATGGTTTCAGATCAAGGCCTGGGGGAAGACAGACAGACAGACAGACAGACAGACATGGGAACAGACAACTTTATAGAAGCATTTTTTTGTTGTTCAGGATCACAATATAAGTTCAAGGTTGAAAATGTTCACGATTATATAACTTTCTTTTTACATGAGAAAGTAAAACTAAAAATTTTGACTTATTTACTGGTTTTGCTGAAACAATTTTATTTCAATAAGTTTGACTAAGCAAAGTATTTTCCCATTGGTTGACATGACATCACATGATCGAGGACACGGAGTGTATGCACAGAATAATAAACTATACATGCCTAAGAACTACGGGAATACTTAGCTCACGGACTTAAGTTGGTCATCCTTGTCATGAGGAAAGGTCAAGTATAGAGGGTCTTTAAGGCGCAGTCCCCCTTCCTTCAACGCTAGAGAAATATATCTTGGGCGCCACAAGTCGTGACTAAGCCACACACGCACAGATTTACAAAAAACATCAAAGTGACAAATACAAATTCATTTCACCTTAAAGAAAGACAGATTAATTTGACAAAGGTTACATAAGACTCCAACCCCTGGTAACACAAATTATTATGAGTCTCAATTACAATGAAATGTAGATATCCATCAAAGGCTGATCCAGGGCCTGTAGTCGAGAGGGGGTGAGGGGTTTTTAAAAGGCTCCTCCAAGTATAAATTTAATAATACAAATTACTCAAGAATTTTATTTATCGTAATTTTAGTGAAAATAATAATAATTTATAAAATATCTTAACTTAATAATTATCATAGTAAAATAGAATAATAATAAAAAATTCAATTTGTATTAACAAATTTGTAATTTAATACAACAAACATAGAAACAAATGTCACTGTAACAATGAAAGCAATACATGTGTACAGGGTACCTGGTCCTAAAATGTTTTAATAAGTATTGATAGAAATATGTATTTTAATACAAATAATTGGTTATCATACTAAACTTAATGGAGAATTTTATTTTTCTGACACTTTCCTTTTTGAACATTAGAGATAAGTTTAAATAGTTATTGATTAGAACATGTAGAAGATAGTTCGAGGGAGGTGTTGGTTGGTCATTATTTACAACGTTAAGGTGTAGGTTCCCATATTTTTGATTATTTTCTAAGAGGGGTAATCGCACCTTTCCCTCCTACCTGGATCCACCACTAATATCCATCTTATTGTAAAATAAAAATAGTTATTGTTGGAAATTACTGTCGAGAAATTCTAGTCTGGAGGTATGTAAGTATGAATGACGATAATACGTAAGATTGTAGGAGAGATCAGCTCATGATTACAATGTAAAGAGGACCGCGCGTAGTGTCCAAACGGACAATAAGGCTTGATTCTTACTGTGGGATCACACTTTCACCGAAAAACGAGAGCAGAACATAAACTCAATCACGTAAAGAGTTCTAAGCCAATCACAAACTTTCAGCCTCATTGGCGTTGTACGCTTGGCGCGACTTGGAATAACTTCAGCTTTACTTTTGTTTCGAGACAAAATATCAAGCTGGGAGACGAGTCAGCAGACGACAGCAGTCAATCACGATTGACGGCACCGACGGACGACACGAGACACTTGAATTGAATATTCGGAGTTGGAAGGTTGACTTCACTCCTCGTGTTCAACAAAAGTGATAGCGGAGTTAGAAGGTCGATTGACGTCTGAGGTTCCGACCTAACCGGAATAGGCGGCCAAATTCAACGTTTGAAAGGTAAATATTCAACAAACTTGACTTAACCTGACAAACAACTTATAGAGACGAAGAAACAAATAAAAACCATAAATATAACAAAAATTACTCAAAGTGTTGTCGGCCCATTCAGGGCCAACAACAAAAACTAAAATGGACAAAACCCCTGACCTCACAAGAGCTCAACAAAAAAGACAGTTAACACAAGACTCTGTTAGAGATATTGAAATTGACGTAGAATCAGTATTATCGGACGAAGAGATGGGAGATGACAGTGAGTTTATCGCAGCAACTGCACTCAAAAGAAAACTCCTTTTCAAAGCCGTGGAAGACAAGCCACCAAAATCCATCAGGGTGACCAACAAATTTCAGACACTTGCAGACAAGGAGGTAAATATAGACACACCGGAAATAACAAACACCAACTCCCAGACAAGCACAACAACCACCCAAGAACTCAAACAAAAATTGCCCCCAATAGTTATATCAGGAACGGCAAACTACTCTAATATCGTTAGAACCATGAAAACAACCATGGTAGGGACGTTCAAAATTTTTTACATCAAAGATGGCTTAAAGGTACACACCAACACCCTAGAAGATTTCAAAGCCCTACAAATCATGCTAAAAAAGACAGGTCAGGAATACCACACCTACACCCTTCCGAGAGACAAACCACTCAAAATTGTAATAAAAGGACTTCCCCCAAACATGTCAACAGATGAAATTAAAGAGGAACTCCAACTATTGGGGTACACATCAACAGACGTGCGGCAGTTTACAACACGCACACAACAGGAAAACACCCCACACGATCAGGTCAAGCTATTACCCATCTTTGTATGTACTATGACAAGAACCGACAAGAACTTCCAATTGTTCCAAGAGACATATATAAACAACACACGAGTAAAAATTGAGCACTACATCCAATCACAGAACTACATTCTCCAGTGCCACAGGTGCCAAAAGTTTGGCCACTCAAAAAATAACTGTTCTAACAAGCCTCGGTGCGTCAAGTGCCTGGTACCCCACTTGACTGCCGAATGCCCTAGGAAAGACGCAACTACCCCAGCAAGCTGTGTTAACTGCGGAGGAAAACACACGGCAAACTACTCCAAGTGCCCAGAATATCAAAAACTAGTTGAAAAAAAAATAGAACAGAGACAACCGAAACCCTTCACTCATACGAAAATTCTGGCTACAAACGACAAAGACTTTCCGACACTACACGAAAAACCAGTGACACCAACCTGGTCCAACACGACACCACGCAGCTACAGGGATACTCTAATCGATAGAAATGACGCTAAACAGCAAACAAAGGAACAAGAGAAAACTACCCCATTTGACTTCAAAGATATAATAAACACCCTAAAAGATATCAACATATGCGGACTTATCAATTACTTCAGACCATACCTCACAAAGATTAAACAGGCTGAAGACAAAACTTCAAAAATAATGATTCTACTGGAAGCAGCCACAAATTATTTCCTCAAGGAAGATGACGAATAGAGACATGATTAATGAAAAAAATCAGCTTAGGATCCTAACCTGGAACGCAAATGGTATCCTAACCCAGAAACACGAACTAGAACAACTATTAAGTACATATGGTATTGATCTGGCCCTAATATGTGAAACCCACCTACAAGCGGATAAAAGACTGAACATCCCAGGATACGCCATATACCGGTCAGACAGAGAACACGGGAGGGGAGGGGTACAGCCGTCCTGATAAAGCACCATTTACCACACTACCGGACAGATAACCACGACCTACAAAACCTTGAGGCCACAACGGTTACAGTAAACACAAAATCCGGACATATCAATTTCGTGGCTGCCTATAACCCGCCGTCCAAGAGGATTCTAAAACCAGACCTTGATATAGTCACAACAGCTGACAACTTCTTCATAGGCGGCGACTTCAACAGCAAGAATACGATATGGAATAGTCGATTGACGAACGCCAACGGACGTATACTAGAGGAACACTCAAACGAATCAGACTACAACATACTGGCGCCAGATACACCCACCCACTATCCTGGAAACTATCTACACAGACCAGACATAATAGACATAATCCTGACAAGCCTAAAAATAGCACCAGACACACTAACAGTATTGCAAGAGTTGGATTCGGATCACAACCCTCTTCTATGCGAATGGGAAATAGACCTTGAACACCAAACCAACTGGCGAAAGCAAAAAATAAGCACGACTGACTGGAACAAGTATAATCTGGAACTACAAGAAGCACTACCAAGGGACATTGACATACGTACTGAACAGGATATTGACGCAGCTATAGACTTGTTTACAACAACACTACAGGAATCCTACAAGCACAACACTAAGACAACACCAAAGCAACAAGAATTCAAAATGGATCACCCGGAATTAAATTATTTGCTAGCACTTAAGAGGGAAGCCCGTAGGGATTGGCAGAGGCTGAGAACCCCGAACGAGCGCACCAAGTATAACAGACTTAGGGCTATAGTGAGAAGAACAATCAAACAAATCAGGAACAACAGCTTCAATACATTTGTTACCAATACAGCCACTAACCTACAGAAAACATGGGCAATAACCAAAGTGCTCAAAGGGACTACTAAAAAAACCAACACACCAGCCATCCACGGCCAACTGGGAATGGCGTACAACAGTGAAGACAAAGCAAAGGCCATTGCACTAACTTTAGAAGACCAACTCAAGCCAAATCCCACACTAGACGAAAACTTTAACAGAGAAGTCAACAGAGCAGTCAACAACTTCTTACACCGACCCATAACTGAGACACCAGCCCCCGTAACAACACAAGAGATCCAAGAGACTATCAAAAAACTAAAACAGAACAAGGCCACAGGACTGGACGGAGTAAAGAACGAAATGCTAAGGAACTTACCCGAGACAGCAATAGACCACCTCGAAAGGATATTCAACGCAGCCCTAAATATTTCATATTTCCCTAAAACCTGGAAAGAGGCCAAGGTGATATCCATTCCTAAACCTGGGAAAAACTCAATCTTCCCTCAAAATAGCGCCCTATAAGCCTTTTAAACACAACGGGAAAACTTTTTGAAATACTGATACTAGAAAGACTACAGAGACACACACAGGACCACAAGATCATTCCAGACATCCAATTTGGTTTCAAGAAACAGCATTCAACCATCCACCCATTACTAAATTTCGCTGAAGACGCCACGGACGCTTTCAACAACCACGAATACCTAATAGCCATCTTTCTAGACGTGGAGAAAGCGTTCGATAAGGTATGGCATATCGGACTAACCCAAAAACTGATTAACCATAACTTCCCAAGTGGCATCATACACCTGATATACAACTACCTCAATCACAGACAATTTCAAGTATCCATCGAAGGCACCCTATCTGAAAAAGTACAAGCGGAGGCGGGTGTACCGCAGGGGTCGGTGCTGGCTCCCTTCTTATACAATATCTATGTGTCAGACGTCCCGACTAGACCGAGAATGACTACAAGACTCTTCGCCGACGATACTTTAATATACACAAGAGAAAGGAACATTTATTATGCCTCCCTAGCACTGCAACGTTACTTAAAGACTTTTGAAACCTGGCTCTCCAAATGGAGAATCAAAGTGAATGCAGCCAAATCAGCAGCGATCGTCGTATCAAGAAGAAGACAGACACCACCAGAAAACTTTACGTTATACCAGGAAGAGATACCCTTCAAGACGGACACAAAGTACCTAGGGATTCATATTGACAAAAAACTAACATGGACAAAACACACTACTGAAACAAACAAGAAGGCAAAGGCGATATTCGTTCAACTCTACCCTTTGCTCAAAGGTAACCGGATAACTCAACAAACGAAACTGACGATATACAAAAGCGTTATTCAACCGATATTACTTTACGGCTGCGTTGTATGGGGCTATGCAGCCAAGACCCACCTCAGAAAACTCCAAATAACACAAAATAAAATACTTAGGACGATAACGGGCGTGGACATAAGGACAAGAATCGACCAACTACACGAAATGACTAAAAGCAAGACACTCGACGAAATCTTCCGTGAAAGAAGAGGCAGATTTTACGACCAAGCAGCAAACCACGAAAACACAATAATAAGAGCACTAGGAGACTACGACCCGCAAGAAGAAAGACCATACAAACGGCCAAGACTGGAATAAAATGGTTGCAAAACTTTGGTAAAAGGTAATAAGGTAAACGGTAACAAGGTAAACGGTAACAAGGTAAACGGTATCAAGGTAAAAAGGTAACGGTAAAATGTAACAGTCACAACTTCATATTCATTCCATCACTCATCATACCAAATCACCCATCTCTCACTATCATTCCATGAGGATAAGGGCTAGCGTAAGCTGCCTGTAACTCACAAAGCAATACAGCCCTTTCACAGGTGACCTAGCTTGGCGCTTCTGCCAAGGTGGATATCTTGTGTCGGGCTACAAACCAACTCAAACCGTGTACTTTGTACAATTAAATCATAGGTACCAAGTCATTTAATATTAAGTTCATGCAACGAGGATAAGGGTCTGTGAAAACAACCTGTAACTCGCATATCAAATCAGCCAAAACTTCCCAATGCTTGTCAATGTCACTATTGGCAAGTGGGGAGGTTGGGGCAACAGGGGCAACCCATCAAGCTGGGAGAACAAATCATATTTCAAATCCGACCTTTTCAATCAACGCGCGTGCGTCGTATTCGACCGACTCTAGCCGTGCGCATGCACCTACAAACTTTAACTGGATAGAACTAGATCAAGATAGGGATAAGTGGCGTACTTCTGTAAGTGTGGCAATTAACTTCCTAGTGCCATAAAGTAGACCTAAGCAATAAACATATAGTTTAAATCAATTTCAAAATATATTAATCATAGGTTATAATTATGTGTTTAGGAGTGTATCCAACTTATATTTTGCTGATATTCAAATACTTTGTGTTAAATAATTCATTAAGGCTTTTTATCAACTACTAGGGCTCGTACTTGAATTATCATACTTCATATTTGGTTATTTAGGTACTTGGCATCAGGGGGGAGGGGGGGACTGGGGTTTCCGACGTGTAAAATCTATTCTCAACACATATTCTAGAAAAGCACTACAAATGCAACCACGATGAAACCTGTGATTAATTATGGATCGTACTCATAAATAATGTTCTTAAAATTTCATACAAACAACCTTGGGAAGAGATCAAAGGATATTTTAATAGAATACGGTGAGTTTCTAGTTGTGTTGATGCTCTCGATTAAAGCTTATTGTTATTTCTGTAAAAAATTGATTAAAGATGTCTGTTTTCAATATTTACTTTTGTGTAGTTAATTTAAAATTCTAATTTTTAAAAACCTTTGTATTGTTTTATAAATATACCAATAGTTATAATAGACTGTGTGCCAACAGTAAAATAGTGACTATTGGTTTCATTGTCCTCATAATGGAGGGAGCGTGTATTATAATAAGCACACACCATTGTGCTTCTATCAAGTATTTTCTTACGTTACCACGTCATTATGGTTGACATAAGTGACTATAGGTGCTGAAGAGGTTCTGTAAACTTTTCTGTTTCCAATTAGTATAAATAACATCCAAAATGAGTTATTAGTCCCGCCAGCTAAGAAATCTACCATGCACCAACTCTTCGCAGATGAAACCTTTCCGCTAAAATCTAATATCCTCTGATCTTTATAGTAGTTTTTTCATTAAGTCAATATACAATTACAGACAAAGCTGATAAAGAAGAAATATCAAATACCTGAATTGATGAACACTTGGGCCAAGGTATCAACCTTGTTTAGTATAGTTTTCCGGTAGTAGGGAGGTTGTGGTTTGAGTTCCGGCTGGATGTACTCAGGGTTTTCCCTCTTCAATTGTTTCCACTTTCCTTCATGTAAATGCAGGTTCATTTCCTCTAAAAGTATGCCTCCTTTCTCCCTCCTACATTAGAGTAAATATTTGGATAATCTGTATGGGTAGTAAGACGTAATGAGGCCACAGACACAAAACATACACAACACTAAAAACATCCATCTCATCTTACTACCCATCCAGACTATCCACATTTAACTGCGCTATGGGGTCCGGACGAGGCATTTTGAGTTTAGATTGAATGTTACCACACATTTTTGAGGTTGGAGAAGGGGAAAGAATTTAGGAAGAACCACCCTCAAAACACATGGCCGGGACTCGAACCCCGTCCTTTCCTCCATCGGTGCACCGTACTATATGAGCTTGACGTTTATTCCATGTGCTCACCTATACGGTTTACAACTAAATAGTATTGGAAGCGTAAGTTGGGTGAAACCATGCTAACTCTGCTCTAAGAGGTCAGGGTTCGAACTTCAACGAGTCCCATATAATTCTTGGTGGGAGGGGTGTGGTGGTTGTGAAGGGGTGTATTGTTTCTAGAAGGGGTAGGGTGGTGAGGGGGTTGTGAAGGGGTGTATTGTTTCTAGAAGGGGTAGGGTGGTGTGGGGGCTGTGAAGGGGTATTAAATGCTTGTAGGGAAGGCGAGGGGGAAGACAGACAATAATTAACTTATATATAATATTAATAATAAATATCACGTTACGGTTTCTCATTCTTTCTTCAAGGCAATTTTAATATCTTACCCTAATATCGTCCTTTTTTATTTTTAATTAGACTAGATTGTTTAAATCGCTCTGGAACTAAGCTAATGACATGCTAATAAAAATTAAATACTTACAACAACAAAAATTAATTGGATAGAAGTTTTAACTAAGCCAGTTCGTTGTCGAGTCGTTAGATTGTGATTCTCATTGAACCGTTGTACTGAAACTTTTTTTTATTTTTGAGTAAAATTGGTCTATAAATACTTTTTAAATGAAGACACTAATGGATTAATTTATTTCTCCATCTTTTAGAAATAAAGAGTTAGCATGTTATTTCCCAATTAATGACTCTGCAAAGAGCTGTGAACTAGCATCACTAATTGAATATTCATCAAGGCGTTTTCAAAAAGGCTATTTTTAACTTATAGAATGAACTTACCTGAATAGGGTATTTCTACAAAAAAATACGAGAGACAGTTTTAGTACAGTGACATTCATTATACTCCTTAGATAATCTTGGTAATATATATAAATTGATGTTTAATTTTATTTGATTTCACCTCCAGTCATAATCTGAGAATTGTCACATTTCTGACGAATCGTATTGAATAGTGAATCCGGTTTGCTCCCACCCATCCTCCTACTCATGTCATGGCGACTGTTATGTTAACACTGTGGGAATGGATCAGGATTCGACTTAATACACATTTAAAACACTTCCGTAACCATCGCGTAAAGGTGTGGAGCCTCGGTAACGAATAGTCAAAAATATTCTAGAACATCTTAAGAGTTGCGATTAAAAAAACTCTTAAAAGAACAATTTTTATTATTTTCTTGAAAAGTTGTAATATCTTCATAACCCCGCATTGGTGGGAATGGGGGCTAAATGTCAGTCTCATTTAGCCTATCTATCTGGTGACGAGGATATCCTGGTTCGAATCCTGGATTAAATTATCAAGAGAGTTTTAAAATAATTTCCCACCCTCTCTCCATTCTAAATGTAAGATATTTATTACGAACCTTCCACATTAGCGTGGTTAAAAGTGTGTATCCTGGGTGTATGACAGGATTCAATGCATTTTAGTCTCAATGGAAATTATGATAAACTTGGTCCGAGTCGGTTGATGATATTAACATGCTAATCTATTACAGGAAGAATTTATCTTAATCTATCGTTAATATTAATTCCCTTTTCTTTGAGTTAAAAAGGGAGTTACTGCATCTTCATAACTTACTTTTCAACCAATTTATTAGAGCCTACTCGCCTCGGTGGAGTAGTTAGCTAACGCGCTAGTCGACTTGAGCTAGACTACCGAAGACGGGGAGATCAAGGTTCTAATCTCAGTTGGGTGAACTGGGGGTGGTGTTTCCTAAATGGTTTTCCACGCAAATGCGGGTTCACTTCCCATAAATTCATTCTTCCCAATTCCTAATCCATTAACGTAATTAGTACTTAAGCGTATATCCCGAACGGGTAGTAAGTTGCTATGCTAAAATAATAATAATAATAGTAATAATAATAATAGAGCATGCATGTTAAAATTATTAATTTTAAGGCCAATATGTGTTTTTCTACATTTTTAGGTTTTGAACGAAAGAACAATTTTCCCCCATTAATAATAGTTAAACCATCCAGGACATTAAACACAAATTGAAATTGTCAATCGTTAATTGAGAGGTTTTAATATGTGATATGTCATTATCATTGTCTCGTTTGTAATTCTCTCACCATGGTTATTAAGGGGTACTTCCTAAAACTATCCTTCTCATCCGTCCATACTCCTTAGATTAAGTAGTTAAGGTGCAAGTATTTTTCAGTTATTATATAAAAACATTTATTTTGGTCAAAATAAATAAATATTTCCCCAGTACAAACATAAAGTTTAATTTTCTCCACATGGTTAGCTCAACGGATGTTGAATATATGTCAAAGGTTTCCTGGAATTGAATGACAACTTTTTATCTTCATTTAAAAAGTGTCCCATCTAGTGTCGCCATGTTCATGACAAATATTCAACAATTGTTGATATCCCCGCGTGAAGATAATAATTATACTCTCTACTGAAGCAATATTTTATTTATTTTAACTAATATTTTTATAAGAAACTGCAAAAACTTTGTTCTTTTCTCGCGTCCCCTACAGCCTCAGCTTAATATCCCTGGTGATGTATGTACTAAATTACAAAAGATTAATTTTAACAAAGGGAGACATGCAATATTGGCCCAACAAAGAGGAGGAGAGGGTGGCAATATCTGCGTTTATGGCGGAATATCGTTTTGATATTAAGAAATCCAAAAATTGACAAACTTTCTATTAATATATACAAAATGACACAGATAAATTCAAATATTTACTTTATCAATTTTTCGATAAAAAAATTAAAGCTATTGCATTTGACAACCCTTTTTATTTATTTTTGTCTTAGAATAATTGAATTAAAATTGTTAGGATGAAACGCAGGTGTCTCTTATTAAAATGTGATAGTTTAACTTTGTGTCAGAAAAATTATATACCAACCTTGGTGGCTGAATTGTATAGAGAGTAACTCTCGTTATATACTGGACTACTGGTGATGGGGAGATTGGGGTTCGAATCAATGTCGGGTGTATTGAGGACGGTTTTTCCTAAATTGTATTTCTATTACCCCCCCCCCCCCCAAGAAAATTTTGTATTCTTCCTCTAGATTCAACCATCCTCATCCCTAGTGCACTACCATAATTAGAACAAATGCGTGTAACCCGAAATGGTAGTGAGATGGGTTGACAAAAGAATCAAATAAAAATAGTGAATTTTAAATTGGTTTTAGAAAGACTTAAAATAATCTATTAGTCTTTTTACAAATTTAAATCATTTGTTCTGTCAATATAAATTAGAAGACCATGTTTCCAAAACCTAATCATGAGTTTTAATCAATCTTCTAATGGTAGTTTGTGAAAAAATAAATGTAAAGCATTCCTCTGATATTTCGTTCTCGAGCGACCGTTAGGTTTATATGCATGCATGGTCGTATGTATAGCTTTCATTTCGAGCTGGATTGTCATAAACTGTGTAAACAAATGTGATATTTAGTTTTTCTGAAGCGCTCTTGTCAAGATTAGACAGCCTTGAAGAGGCGCCAAACGCTTGTTTAATTCACATGTGGGATTTTCTTAGTACCTACAAACAAAGTCTAAAAACACGTCTTTTAAAATAAAGATTGTCATAAAATTAATTTTAATTATAATGAATGACAGTGTTTTCTTTTCATACACACCTTTATGTATTTTATTTTTCACATTTTAGTAGCAGCCAGCTGACTAACTTGGTAACTGAGTACTTTCCCTCCGTAACTTGCACATAACCAGCACTTAACTCTATTGTATCATTTAATTAAACTAAATCTTGAATTAGGTTAACTTGATTTGGTAAGAAACCTGTGTTGTTGCATTTGTTTATAGAAAGAGAGATATAATTTCATAGTCTAATTGAGGTAGGTCAATGTGTCTATCAAGGATTTTGCATCAAACAAAGTAATTCCATTGAATCACAAACCAACCTACTTAGTTCAGAAAAAATTTCCAGCAAGCATTGATCTGAGTGAGATAGTATTGCTCACACTTACTATAACCGTATAATGAACACCAGGCCTGATTCAAATAAGTTATGGTAAATATTTTTAGTAACATTAAATTTCCTGTAAACTCTAAATATATTTTCTAAGAGGATCTGATTTAATTCACTATAGGTTACAGCTAGATTAAAATCATAATCTTATTTATTTGTGATTAAATGTATTTCTGAATATAATAAGTAGTTTAGTCTATTATTATAATTTAGAGGGTAATACATTTTTCAGTTAAATTTCATTGTTTCGTTTTGGTTTAATGCATCGCTCTCATGTTGGACTTGATTGATAGTGATGGAGAGGTTAAGGTTATAATCCTGGTCGGTTGTAATGAGGGTGCTTTTCCTAGATGGTTTATCACTTTCCATTATTTCAAATACGTGTACACTTACTCTAAAGTTATACCCACTCCACACTATTATATCAGATTGATTAGAATATTCGTTTAACGCGAACCAGTACTAAGACAGGGGGAAATCCCAACATAAAATCAAACTACGCATCATTTAAACACGATATCTTAGGTTTTATATATGTTAATTTAACCAATTCTCTCTTTAGAGCCAATGTTTCCTGTTACTGTTGTTAGGAAGGACTGCGCTGAGCCAGCGGATTGGATGGAGGCTGTAGTTATGAAAGTCATCAACAACCTACGTTGCAGCAGCACTGTACAATCAAGGAGACTCGAACGTCTGGTAAGAACATGAACCTCATCATTATATAGTGTAAGCCGTGTTGGCGGCGAGAGTGGTTTGAAACTTTAGATTCATATTTAATTTGGTAGCTGTTGAGGATGAGATTCAAATTTTATATACGTGTACTAAGATTGGCGTTTAGCATTGTAATTTTTAGTGTTTATTTTTATTCGTTTACCAATTAAATTCTTGTGTAAAACTTTAAAATTTAATGTTCTCACAATCGGCTATTACATTAATGTAATATTGTGTATTTTAGATTTAAAATAAAATACTTATCACTTAAGAACTATCCTGTACAAGTGCTTAAAATATAAAGTTTAATTTTCAAAGAAAGAGCCTTTTAGAAAATAAGAACTTATTTTTTGGCTGCCTACATTGACCACCTCTTACTAGATTATTGATGTTTACATAGGTATTAATAATATAATATAGTAAACATAGAAAATGCAAATCACATGACCTGATGTATGAATAATTGAAAGTAGATATGATAACGTTTCAAGCTGTAAGAAAATCGGACTCTTCTAATTTTCTGATATATTACTAACTCTTTTAAATTGTCAGAAGCGTCTAACCTGAACTGTTAGATGTTTGATATAATAAACAAAAATATAATGTCAACAATAATTTCTTTTTCCTCTCAACCTTTCGGAGAGTAATTGTAAAAAAAACAAATCGAGATGTTATGGATATCAACGTTTTATACATAATTCTCAATAACAGAAAAAGTGTTTTTCGTGATTTCATCTGTTTGTGTGTCTGTCTAGCGTCTTAGATTCAAAACCATTTTACCGGCATGGTTAAAACTGAGTATTTAGGCTTTTCATAATGTTTTCCAGATTAGTTTATCCAATTATCAATTTAATTATAAAACTAAAGACTTAAGAGCGAAAAGAGAGATAAACATATTTTATCGAAATAGATTAACGATTTTGATTAAAATATGTTTAACATTGAAAATAAAACGTATCTATTTTTTTTTCAGGATAATCACTTAGAGCGTACGTTACATAAATGGATGTATATGATTTTGATTATATATCCGTAACTCTTTGATACAAATTAACTTATCATTATTAAATAGTAGAACCATTAAAAATAAATAAATTTGATTTTATATAATATATATTTTTATAAAACCAATAGTTGCTCGGCTGAGCAGATAGATATTTAGATGGAGGTTTGGGAATTGGGGAATTGATTACTATTCTCTTAAGAGGGCTGAGATGTAATTATTGTCTCAATTTGTTTCTGTAACAGTGTATATTATATGTATGTCCGTTGTTTAGATATGATGCATTTTTAATATTGTTTATGCAAAAATGTACATTATTTGTTTCACATTTCTAACCAGTTTTAGGTAAATATCTCCATTTTTAGATAAAAAAAAGAGTGGGAAAGTCTTTGCCGTGACCGTATCATTTATTTACCTTAACCTTCTGTGACTTGCGCTGTTGAATTTTCACGACAGCTGTAATTTGTTTTTAAATTAAATTTAATTAGGTCGGATCCCTCCAAGTATTACTCAATTAGTTCCTGCTGCGTGATATTGTGTCATCAAACATTTTTTTAAATGTTCATTTTCTGAGATACAGGAACTTTAGCTGATGCCACTCTGAAATGTTGTGAGTACACAACAGTGCCAGTCGTGATGTCATACGTCTGTCTCTTTGCCACCATATGTTTAAAATAATAAAGTAACAATCTAGAAATTATCAGTAATTTTGTAATACAGTACAAGATAAAACAATGCATTCAATCTTTTTTTCTTATAATAAGCTATGTTTTTGTAACAGTTTAACATTAATGTAATTTTCTTTTTTTATAATATAATTTACAAAAAATACAATATTATTCAAATATTTATTTAATACTATTTCTTCAATAATAATATTATGTATTAATTTACATGTTTTTGATTTTTATTTAGAACATTGTAGGAGATTGCCAAATTGCAATGGCACAAGTACTCATGATATTTTTCTTAGCGCCAGTCCCCGATGGTTAATATCGTAATTCCATTTTTAATTTATTCTATTAAACTTTATTTAGAGCAAAGAGATTATTAAAGAGCTATTATTATTGCCAGATTTGATTCTCTGTTAGTACATAATTTCATTTTACTTTTGTTGGACAACGATATGACAAAACACTGTTTCGATCCATAGTATACGTTTAAATCATGTGAGTGTTTCAAACCCTTACTCAGAAACATACACACCACCCACAAAATGGTGAGAACAGGTTCATATTTCAAAACACAGAAAGGCTTTTAGTTTAACATTTCGCCTGTTTTTTTTTTGTTTTTTGTTTTTTTGTGTGTAGTGTCTACAGGTGCCCTTTGCATGTAGTGCTGATACAAATAACATGTAGCCACGCCTTTAAACGGCTTGATCATTATGCAATTATGAGAACAAAACTAATATCTGATACAAAAAATACAATAGCCTTTAGATTGAAAGAAATTTCAAAATGATCCAGTCAGTCTACTGGGTGTATTGTTATTATTTAAGGAATACAAATGCGTCAATATAAATATATAAGAGCTATTTATATTGTAAATAATTTAGTGCATCTACTATAGTTTTTGTTTTTTAACAACTAGCACCCCTCTATATTTTTTTAACAACACCTACCGGGTAGGGATTAGGAAGGTATAATTCAGATAAAATGTTTTTCTATTTTCGTAAGGGAGAGTATGAAATTATTTAGGAAAAGCTACCGTACATACACTCGGCTGGGATTCAAACCTGAATTTACTCATTACCAGCAGACCAGACCCTTTTAGCCTTACATTTTGTATGCGTTTCTGCGTTACAATAATTATGAAAATTAATTAAATTCTTGAATTAACTACTCATTAAGATAGTAAATATTTTTTAACGTAATTTAGTTTAATTTAAGTGGCTTTTCCGTAGTAAAATTTATTTAAAAAATCTTTAGACTCATATCTCTTTTGTTTCAATAGTAAGTTAAATTAGTTTCCGTCAACTTTATATTAATTTTGTATTTAGGTTATCTATAGAGAAACGATAAAATCCTAAAACTCTAAGAGAAAGTGAATTATTTAAATATTAAAATAAAAAAGTTCACGTGATTTTAAAATCGGCCACAATATGTTATTTATAGAACATGTGATAAAATCAGTTGTGGAAGAAAAAGCAAATGCAATCGTTTGAATGCTTAATCTGATTGAGGTTATGTATCGATAAAAACCAAGTGAAGCCTGGCCAGATAGGGATCAACAGTCGTTAGGTGAAGTATTAGGTGTTCGATCAAAGTAGGAGGGGGAGGGGTCCCTCGATACAGGGACAGATTCGTTTGGATCTTAGATGGTACGTCAATAAACACTAGGTGTGGCCTTAACATTGATTTACATTGCCTCACTATGCTACCCAAACTTATTTTTTAAGGACAAATGTGTCTTCTTTACCTTCTAGGAAGAAAGGAAAAAAAGTGTTCTGAGACTGGTTTGATTGGACAAGAAAGGTGGAGTTTATATATATATATATAATATATATATATATATATATATATATATATATATATATATATATATATATATATATATATATATATATATATATATATATATATGTGTGTGTGTGTGTGTGCGCGCGTACATTTGTATCCAAACAACGTGACATTTTGTAAATGCATTTACTTTTTTCCCGAAATAACGCCCTAAATTTTAATTTATCGTCTGGATCTCACTGAACGTGATAGTATTTATTTTCTATGAGTAAGAGGACTTGTATCAAGTTGTACCAGTTGAAAATATTTTACTTTAAAGAATAAATTGGTTTCATTGTGTATGATAGATTTAAATGTGTAATAAAAATTGAAAAGAGACATGTTTAGGCTACGATTTTTTTTTCAAAGATAAAAATACACTAATAATCTTTTACAGGAAAAAAAAGCCATATAGAATTCTTGAGAACGGATACACGTGTCTTTTTTTTCCCTATATATACCTTAAACGAATAAATATTTAACATAATATTTCTTAATTTTTAAACACTTTTCCCTAAAGGATTACTTTTAAAATTGTCATTTTAGCTCACTTCAGCAACTTAGGCTTTAGATTCAATTGCGAAATTTGATTGAAATTTGCAATGTAATATTGGGCCATGATATTTTTATAGGAATATAATAAGAGAATTTAAAATAAATGTGTGGTTTTCACGCGTGTTTAGCACTATCCCTCCTATCCATGTTGATGCGGACTCAATTCCTCCAAGACCGCTCTTCTCTTCTACAGCAAAGATGAATCCATTATTTAGCCACTATGCTAAAATTATTAATTTAACAAAAGAAACATATTTGACTTATATTAAAAATAATGTGGCTTAATATCTTTCAGGTAATGCAACCAAACCAAAATAAAAGTTAGTTTGGTTTCGAAAAGAAGAACCCTTTTTGGCATCTACAAAATTGAAAATGTCATATATTCATGCATAAAGTTATGTGATCTGAAATTTTCACTTTTTATATATAGTGTAAACACCTATAAAAGGATATTGATAGTTACACGAAATGTTATCATTATTAATAGAAGGTATGTTTTTATTTTATAGAAATTCCTTACTACCAAGGTTCAACTGTGGTTAAAGATTATGAGATACAAATACAAATTAGAAAATGTGGTGAAAAATCACCCGAACTTACTCATGTGGCCACATTCCAACCGCCAACAGGCATAGACCAGAAGAAGACAACTCCCATCACTCATACAAGAATGCACGTAATTAGTATTCCAACCCACCGCCCCATCCAACACTGCACTACCGTCACCTCTAGTTAATGGTTTCGCCGCAAGAGGTGTTGCGGTGCGAAATCTGAATTTTAATCTCACTCAATTCCATCAGCCGGGTTCGTCTTTCCTTTTCCTCTAGATCCCCTCAATCCCCTTTCTCACAGTCCTGGTCATTTTAAAACGATCACACCATTAACTGGCACATAACTTTTTATTATCATACGTGTTCGCGTTTTATCTATACTTTATTAATGGTCTTAATGAAATCTCGTGACTCAAATCGTTTAGAACAAAAGAAAACGATCCAATGTGTATCGTTCTAAGGACGGAGGGAAAGAGGGAATTCTTTCAGTAAAATACATCATTTTCAACACTTTTAGTTCGCACCTAGACAAAAACAAGGAGAGGGGGGAATCGTGTCCAGTAGATTCTAACACCGACCTTAAATTATGAAACAGATTTTTAAGTTTGATTAATTGAAGTTATGACTAGAAGTAATTTAAAGATAACGAACATGTGCTGCCACCATCAATGAGTACTTATAGACAAGCACTGATGTGATTCGTATCAGGAGAGGAATTACAAAAAGAACCCTTTAGATACAAGAACGATATTGAAAATTTGGCTATTTATGTCACCCCAGCTATGTTTGATTAAATGATTAGACATGAACGACATTGCAACTTTGATAACAGTGTGGTTTTATTTCACAACACCTCGTTGAAATTATGATTGATTTGACAAGCTTAACAGAAGTAGAAATATATTGTTTTGTAGGAGAATGTTTCAAGTAACAAAATATGTTCTACTTGCTTATACTCAACTCACCTATACGTATTTCCATGATTTGTTTATCCTCATAAATAATGTATAGCTAAAAAAAGGATTATAATCTAAGAATTTACCAATGTCAAATTTAACTTTAAAAAAAATATAATTTCAATGTGTTAAAAGAGTGTACCATGAAAATTCCCTAGTTGAATTGAGATATGATCAGTTTTGGTGGTTACATGGTCTAAGGCATCAGGTTCGCAATAGATTGGTTGCCTGTGATAGAGAGATCATTGTTCGAATCACAGCCGAATGCACTACGGCGGTTTTTCACATATATAAGTTATCCATGAGAGTTTTAAGTCCTCTTTACACGTTAATGCGGGTTCACTTCTTCAAAACAACCTGCCACATTCATACTTTTTAAATGAATCTGAACCCTTAGACGTAATACCTTTAAAAAATTGAAAGCCCTATTCTGCTATTAAGAGTTCTAATGGACATTTTATGCAAGTAGAATCCGTAAATTTTTATACTATTTTCTTTTTGCGATTGGCTTATTAACAGTTTCATTGGTGGTCTGGTAAAGTTTATGGAGCGTAACTTTTGATGGCAAGCGTATTATTTCAAACAGGGACCTTAACTAATAAGTATATTGAAGGGAAGTGGGGTTGAAAACGTTTTAAACCCGATAAAAAAAATTACAACAAATTTGTTCATATCAAGGGTAGTCAAATAAATAGTAATTTGTTTGTGTTTGTCCAATGGTTGTTATGTTCATAGACGTCTTTAAGAAAAAATTTCAGAGTTAAGTATGGCGGAGGCTTATTTGCTTTGCTTATTTTGGCACCCACCTCGGTGGCATAGTTGGCTAACGCGCTAGACGTGTAGAGCTCGACTGCTGAGGACGGGAGATAGAGGTTCGAATCTCGGTCAGGTGAACTGGGGTGGTTTTTCCTAAATGGTTTTCCACTCTCCCTCCACGCAAATGCGGGTTCACTTCCTCTAATTCGACCTTACCAATTTCTAATCCACTAGCGTAATTAGTACTTAAAGCGTATAACCTGAACGGGTAGTAAGACGTGGTGCTATTATTATTATTATTATTATTTTGGCTGAACATAAGAGTATTTTGTTTATAAGAATGTTATTTATGTATATTTTTAGGTTGGAGTATTATATATATTATAAACAAATGATAATAACCTCTCCATATATATATATATATATATATATATATAATATATATATTTATATAATTATTTTAAATAGTGGTTATTACAATTTGTTTATATTCTAGTTTGGGGGTATTACAATTTAATTTTGATAGGTTTATATGTTTGGCTTTAAAATGTTTTATCCATTTTTATTAAACTATTATTTTCTATTTTAGTTTAAAAAAAAGTTGTATGTATTATTTTAGTGAACTTAACCCACTAGGCTGTATAAACTAGCAACTTCTTTAGAATATTTTAAAACATAGTTTTAAATTAATAAAACTAATAACAATTAGAAATTACTATAAAATTGAGTAATTTATTTAATTAGTGCATAATAGCCCGTTGATTCTATTATAATTTAAAATTTAAAACAATCAAATATTTGCAAGGTCTCCTAGAATTTGGATTCACAAAAACTAACCCATCCATTATAACTACGTCAAATACCTTTCGGCGAACAAAAAACACGCATAAGCAATAAGAAATGGTTTCTAAAAATGACGTTTACGACTAAACTAGAAGATAGAAAAAAAAAACACTTCATTAATATTTTAGTCACTTCATCGTATTCCCGGATCATACTTAAGTTACAGTATTATAATTTAGTGTCGAATTATAAATCAAGGTGATTGTTTTTTTGTTTTTTTTCTGTTCGTTTCCCCATGTCGTTCTAAAACGTCTCCCTCGTTTAATAGTCGTCTGTGACTCACACTAGCAGAGGACCTGTTGGTTCAGTCCTCTGGCACCATTACCTTACAAGGTGGGCGACTTCACCTCGCGCCGGGTGCCAAACAAACAAACCAACAAACAAGTGTGACAACAGTGTCAAGAGGTCTTGTTTTCTACAGGCGATGCCAGTTTCGGTTAATTAGTTGCTACCAACCAACCGACCGGCATCGGTGAACACGTGAACTAAATATTAGGCTCACCTAGTTTTGCAGAGACGAGGAGGTCAGTGCTTGAATCCTGGCCGAGCTCAATGACGATGTTTTAATGGTGTTATTATACCTCGGCGCGTCCAACCTAGGTACCTAAAATAATTTGTCCCATCTCGGCGCCAGCTCCCACAACAAGTTCGAGTGACCCCACTTCGGCGCTCAGCTCAAAGGTCAAGGTTAGGTTAGGTTAGATTAATTTACTGTATTCTTGTTAACTATGTGTATTTGGTATTCAAAATCGTTGTGGACGAGAGAAGGTTTGCCTTTTATAGTTTTGAGGAAGATAATCCCTTGGCCACCCATTATTTTAAGAGCTCAAAGTCAACTAATCATGATCGACAAGCGCTGTTCTGGGATAAGAAGGGTTTCCTTCTACCATTGTGTTTAGTTGTAACATTGTCAAATGTTTTGTTAAGTGCCGAAATGTGACTAAAATGATCAAATTTAGGTAAATGTTTACTGATGCACCAGAGTGGGACTAAACCGTTTTAAAATATATAGTTACTCACCATCCCTTCACTAAAACTCGGGTGCATTTCTTCTCAATTCTAACTCTCTCACATTTATTCCCCTACCTTCAACCCTATATACTAGACCTGTATATTAAGATATGATGTAGGTAAATAACAGCTGTTCAGAGACAGGCTCTCGTCCTGTCAGTGACATATTATCTAACTCTGACCCGGTAGGCCCAGTTGCGACTCTAGTGTGATGCGCTAGGATTTTTTAGTAAGGATTCTTTGCTCTGCACTACTGCAAGAGGAATCCTGGAAAAATATATTCCCTTAGAGACTCGTCTGCGGTTGAGGACACTGCACAGCTCAGTACTAGACAAGGGCCTAGTTTGATTAATAATTATACCGGCTTGGGGCCGTACTTATTGCTTTATGTCCTTAATATTTATCTAATTACTGTGATGCCTGCTTGTATTGTGTATACAAGCTTGTTGGAATAGGGGGGAGGGGAGGGAGGAAGGCAGGAGAAGTAAATAACAATTTTCTTCTTAAATTTAAAAATTATACTGCTATTCTCACAAAATATGCTAAATCAATCTAACGTACACAAACACTTCAAAAGGTTTTCAGTGAAGTTCTTACTTTGTCAAATTAAGAGAAATTATTATGATCGTGAAGCACTCTATATAGAGATCATGAAAAATGTTTACGTTTTATGTGAACACGAGCCCAAAAAAGTGGATTTTTACAATTCTGTCGGTTTATCTGTCTCTGGCCACGGATCCAAAACGGTTTTATGAATTTGGTTCAAGCCTGATATTTATATTTTACACGGCCATACTAAAAAAAATATTATTTTTAACCCAAGTCCAAGGTTAAATTAGGGATGAGTAAATTTTTTATTCCAAATTTTTCTAAAATAAATTTAATGATTTTGTTTAAAATGCATATCTAATATTTGTTTATAATCTGACAAATAACACTATATAACTAGTTTTAGTTCAAAAATTCATTGAAGGATAGTTTACTGATCACTGACTTTTCAAAAACTAGAAATATGTATAGATTAACCCAAGTGATTTGGTTCCAAATGTGTATCTTGGGAGCGTTTGAGACAATTATCCCTGTATACTTCGTTTTGGGTACAAATTCTATAAAGGGTCTTTGACTGAGGAATGATATTTGAAAATTTGAATTATTTAGAAAATGACTATAACAATTTTGCTAAATTGTAGACCTACATCTGAGGAATGTTTGACATGAGCATCACAAAAAAGGTGTATTTTTGGTTTAGGGGAATATTTGATTAAGTATAGTTTACCGATTACGGTACATATTTTTATTTGAATATATAAAAAAATGCATTAGCAATTTTATTCAAAATTAGTATCGGGATATTATTTTACATATTAATAATAATTTATATATATCTAAAATAAACTAATTAAGGGGTGGTCACTTACAACAAATTATAGAAAATTATAATGTTTTGGAAATTTTCATTGAAGATTGAATAAAAATGAGAATTTGTAAATAGTATTTCATGATAAATAGGAATACGTTTTTATTTTTTCAAATAACCAATAATTTTATGGTTGTTTACAAATAATATACTATTGAAAATTGAAGTTTTTTAAACATATTTGAACATTTTTTTAATGTACATGTAAAGATTGATTATTATGATTAGCAATATATTTGTTTGTTTTTATGAGTAAAACTTATTTAGGGGTAGATTACTAAAAACATATTTTTGAAAAATTTGCTCGAAGCTTTAATACACAATATGGGAAAGTTTGTGCGATTGTGTCGTATCATTTATTTAATTGGTGGATCGCATCTTACTACTCGCTCAGGTTATTTGCACACACACACACACACACACACACATATATATATATATATATATATATATATACATATATATATATATATATATATATATATATATATATATATATATATATAATGGTTATGGATAGGGAGGGTTGTATTTATAGGAACTGTAACCCCATGTGCGTAGTGGAGCGATATGAAATAATTTATATGAAAACCCCCAACCCCAATTCCAGCCCCAATATTTCTGTCATTGGCAATCCAATCTATGCTTTATAATATTTACACATTTACTTAAGATAATAGCATTAAAAGAATACCACCGCTCGCTAGTATTTTAAAATCATAGTTTTGGCGTCATCAGTACAAATAGAAATTAATTTTAAATAATTAAAATTATATTTTACAGTAAATGTTGTCTTTTAATATACCGTAATTTATGAAGGTAAGGTAATGTATGTGGTTAGTGAAGTACAAAATAGATATTATTTGGTGGGCCTCAAGTGGTTTATTATCTTACTTGAATCATTGGATCACTAGAAAAAAGATCAACACTAATCTAAAAATAAAATTAAAAATTCAAATTCACAAATAAATTAGAGGAAGTATTTTAACTGGAAATCCAAAGAAAAATTACATGAGAGGTTTTGACTTCAAATCTAAAAAGAAATTCCACGAAAAGTTTTGACTTAAGATCCATGGAAAAGTTACGGAAAATTATATGCAGCCATCTTTTTTTTTCTATATGGTATGCACCTTGAGCGTGTGTTACATTTATTGTGTACTTGATGCCTTAAGCTACGTGACCACCAATGAGGGTTTCATAACAAAGATAAATAGAACGTTAAAACTTGTAATAAGGGAAACAACAGGGTGTACTCCTAAAATATAAATATTAAATTATAGATTGTGAGCCTGATACCTTAAACCACAGAAAATTAAAACTTTACAAATGTACTTCTCTAAGCCTTTAGGATGTGGACCAAATGCGTAATTTTTAAATCTTTACATCCATTGGTAGCAAAAAAATCCATTGGTAGAAAAAAAATTGTAAGCAGAGACTTGGTATTAATCTACTTACTTCAGGAAACACTAAACACTAAGTTTTGCATGCGTTGCGAACCTGACGTCAAAAGCCCCTTAATCAACAGTCTGGATAGTTTCATAGCCTAAAAACATCAAAAATAACTTGTCATATGTACTTAGGAAAACTTGTTGATGTGCATCAGGGAAGTTTTATTTTAAAATTTTATAAATAGTGGTAAATGTGTAACACATATCTTGGCATATGAACACATAGTAATAGAGATACAGTAATTGTCTGATATATTTATTTATATTTCTGCTTTTCTATTTTTATAACAAGTAAATAAAAACATGTGTCAAACTTTACCAATCTCCAGTTCTCTTATATACCTTTAGCGAACTGATGTGCTGTTTTGTTAAATAAGTAATAGCGTGTTACAATATTTAAAATTGGCTGAATAGAGTGTACTTTATTTTAATACTAGCTCAGTATAAACTTTCATAAAATTTGACTAGATATTAACGAATCATACCTTCTTCGGTGGCCACATGCTATAAGGCGTTAATTTCGCAATAAATTATACTGCCAAAGAGCGGGATATTGGGGTTTAATTTAGGTCAGGTGTATTAAGAGTGCTTTTTCATAAATGGGTTTCTACTCTAACTCTACGAAAATGCAGGTAAATTTGCACTAAATTCAATTATCCTAATCCCTTATACATTAGTGTAATTAGTACATAGGTGTATATCCTAAACGGGTAGTATGACGTGGTGCTAAAACAAAGAAATTATGTATTAACAACTCCTAAAAAATATAAAATTTCTTTGTCCAATTTTGACAATATTTAAAACTACTACCAGTATTTAGTATTATATAAAAATACACAAAAAAACTTGTATATTCTATATCATGCTTCAACCATATATCTATTTTTGCTGGCCAAACTCCTCAATATGCGTGACCATCAGTAGGGTTGAAACAAAAATAATTTAGAAAGCAAACACTTGGCATGCTTATAAAATAAAAAAATATTTTTTTAAATTGGTAATTTATTTTCTAATTTCCCATGAAGGAATTAATAAAATTTTCATCATTATGTGCTGAAACTATTCTTCTCTGTCAATATATGCTATAGAATAAAGTATCAACAAATATCAGGAAGGAAAAGGTTTAGTCTTAGCTCAAATAATTTCACAAGACCACTAACTTAACCCTGGAAGCACCAGGAGCTTGGATCTAGTTTTAAAATATGAATTATTTATTTAAAGTTAATTTAATAAAACATATTATTATTAATGATACCACTACAAAATTTACAACAAAATAGTTTATTACTATATTTATTATTATTTAAAATTCATATCGGATACATTATTAAAATAATACATTTAAGGATAAAGCTATTTTGAAATAACGTGCTACTAAACAGAGATATTGAAGGGTAGTTTAGAAAAACAAATAATTTTAAAAGAATATAATATCAATGAGATTCGATTATAGACCTTTTGCAATGCACGACGACCGAGTTTACAGGAAACGCCTTAAATTAGTTGGCTATACAACTTGTGTATCACAGAAGTAAGGAGGATTGCATAGCAATAAAGGTGCTACTTTAAATAGAAATAACCATTTATTTTAGGGTATTTAACTTGCCTTCACTAAACACAACATGACTCACAAACTAGATGAACTAAGGGCGGCATAATAAGATGCAATTACAAACATATATTAATTTTAAGAATTAAAAAGTTTGGTAGTTAGTACAGTCCAAGCTAAATGGGATGAACATTATCTGAAATCTAGAGAAAAATATTTGGTTTTCTTTCACGTACTAATACGTCAAGTCATTTGATCTCCATCTGTCACTTTTGATGAATAGTATTAATCTTCTTCTTCTTTAGTCCACAACCCAAAGGTTGGATTAACGTGATTTCTCTCCATCCGGCGTTGGGAGGGCACTCAGTCCTTGTGCGGGTTAGTGCTGCCTGCACCATCTGGTAGAAATCACATGTACTAGGGGAGTTCAGAAAGTGTGTGGGCTCTCTGTTTCTTTCCAAACTGAATTTTTATGAGCGAGAGTGAAAGGGCTTACCAATTTAGCCAGGAAAGGTATTTCTTATACCTTCCAAGGTTCTTTTACATGCTACAATTGCCATAGGAGTAACGGCTTTACTTCCCCTCCGGAGGAAGCTGTGTTATAGATGTTTATCACTTCAGAAAAACCCATTGACCTAGAATGGGTTTGAACTCAGGAATACCGAGTTCTGAGGAGAACACTTTATCCCAGGTCTATCGATGTCAACATATGATCAAAACCTATTAATTAAACTAAAAATATATTAACATCTTATCAATCTTGACTGCTAAATAAGTTTGTATATATTAATAATCCCTCCCTATGAAAATAAAACATTATAGAGTAAATATTATTAGCAAAATCAAATTGATTTCAGTAAAACGTTGAAATAAACCAGGAATACCTAAACCTAGAGCTGACGTCCTTGTATGAGAGAGAAGCTCTCACAAAACTTCAGTAAATGTGCAATGTGAAACGTGAAATGTAAAACTAAAGTTATTAGATATTATGGATTCTTCCATGAATGATAATTTTAAATCAACAAATTAATAAATTATAATATAAATAAAAATGAATTTTTATAGCTCAAAAAACACAAACGTTTTATTTGGTACCTTACGAATCGTTGAATCACAAACATGATGTATTTAATATTCCTTAACATATTTGTTAGATATAGTAAAATAAGTAAAATTGAACTAGTAATATTTTAAAACGCATCATTGGTCACATGGTCTTAGGCTTCAATTTATAAATATTATACTATACTGCCGGTAATGAGGAGATTGGGTCTTAAATCCCGGTGGAGAGGGTGTTTAATACTAAGAGATTTCCCACTCTCTCTCCAAGAAAATTCGATACATTTCATATAAATTCTACCTTTCTCAGTCTTATACCAATAGTGTAAGCAGATAGCACAAACATAGAGTAAGACGGGGTGAACAAAATATAGTAACGATTATTTATTTTTCAGTTAAGTCGGGAATCAAACCTTGAACCCTCATGTAAATAGTCAGACGCGTTAACAACTGAGCTAAGGTGTCGTAGAAATCCCTTTTGTTAACGTATACTTTCTAGCAGAGGAACCGTTTATATTTTATTGTATTCATCACTTCTGACTAACCAAGCGAGTAAATAATAATTACGCGGATAAGGGTAGTATGAAGAAGGTAGAATTTAGGGGAAATGTATCCACACGTGTGTGAATAAAAACGATAGATCATTTAGAAAAAGACATCCTCAGAACACTCGACCGGAATACGAACCCTGACCAACCCATTATATGATTTTGACATGTAGATCGCGTCACCATTGGTGAGGGTTGCTTTATTTTAAATTACCAATAAATTATAAAATCAATCAAAATAAGAGTTTTTATGTTAATAATTGAGTTGTGAAACTAATATTCTTCTTATTTTTTAAATACAAATCAAAGGAAGGCCTAAATAGTACACAAGATGAAAATATCATATAAATTAAATGCTAAAATAGACCATGAGTTAAAGTGTTTTTTGTGACAATAAATTGAAGAATTTAATTTTATATCTGATCTAATGTAGAAATATTATAGGTCTGGGTAATAAATCAACTCCTCGGTAGTCTAGATCAACATGAAACTAGCGTGTTAGCTAACCACGGTACCGATCTGGGTGAAGTTTATATTTCAAAATTGTTTTTGACCAAAATAAATAAATATTGCTCCAGTAGAAACATACAGTTTAATTTTCTTCACATAGTGACCTCAACAGCTTGTAGAAATCTCTCAAGGTGTCCTGTAATTTAATGGCATTTCCCCCCTTAATTTAAAAAGATTTTCATCAAATGCCGCTATGCTCATGACATATACGCAACAACTGTTGGTATCACCATGAGAAGAAACTAATTAAACTCTATGTTTCTACTGAAGCAATATTTTATTTATTTTGATAAAACAAAGGTTTAGATAAAAACTGAAAAACACTTACTTTTTCTAGCGTTCCCTTTAACCCTACCTTGAAAGCCATTCTCAACTCAGGTATAACTTAGGTAGATAATACTGCTAGATCCAGGCGTTCCGTCGTGTTGCTTGCTATTTTATGTATTTAATTTTAAAATGAACAGTCAAAGCGAGACAAGTGAAAGTGGTTTACCATATTTTATAAAATAAATTTTTTTAATGAAATAAATTATTAAACAGAATACAATTTCTGTTTCCAACAAAGAATGCAGATAACTGCACTTGGATACGTTTCATGGGTTCAAGCGTTATTTTGTATAAAAATTTCCGGTTAATTGAACGTACCCGCCTCGGTGGCGTAGTTGGCTAACGCGCTAGTCGTGTTGAGCTCGACTGCTGAGGACGGGGAGATCGAGGTTCGAATCTCGGTCGGGTGAACTGGGGGTGGTTTTCCTAAATGGTTTTCCACTCTCCCTCCACGCAAATGCGGGTTTACTTCCTATTATTCAACCTTCCCAATTCCTAAATCCATTAACGTAATTAGTACTTAAAGCGTATAACCCGAACGGGTAGTAAGACGCGGTGCTAAATATTATTATTGTTATTATTATTAATTGACCGTAAGTAACTTCTGAGCTTGAGCAATAGCAAACCGAGCAAAGGTTTCTAGAGTCGAGTCTTCAGTCTACTACACTTAATTAAATAAAGCAAATAATTAGTCTAATTAGACTAAAATCTGTAGTTGATTTAATCCTTTAGATGTAGTTCTAGGTCAAGTTAAAGAAATAAAAATAGCAATTTTTTTTATCTCCGTGTTCAGCGTTGTTCAGGCGATACGCTTATTTACAAATTACGCTGATGAGCTAGTACTGAGGAATGTTTAATTTAAATAAAGTGTACCTGCATTTGCGTGAAGGGAGAATGAAAAACCATTTAAAGAAAACCACCCTCTGTATACTTGACTGAGATTCGAACACCAATCTCCCTGTTATCGGCAGTCTAGTCTAAATCAAGAATAACGCTTTAGACCATGCGGCCGCCAATAAAAACTAAAATAAGGAACATACTAAGGAATTCTAATAAAGTAGGCCATCGAAGGCCGATTGAGTTTCTTCATAGCTCCAGTGACAAAAATTATTACCTCCGTAAAATGTTCGGTCATAATATAAAGGGACCGACAGCCTATAATCTAAATAGCAAGTATGTATATATTTCAAACCAGTATTCAAACCACTTTGCTACTGGTTATTGGGGAGTGAGTGAGCCCTTTTAATCTGCGACTAATTTAACAACTCCCCGATATGGTAGGAAAAGGATGTCTAGCAAGCTTGACATTAATTTAATTCAGGATCACCAAAACTTTAAGTTTTACCTATCAATTAATAAACACATTCAGATTGTTCATGGAACATTTTCAATCCGTTTGAGGGAAACACTTTTCTATCAATTAAAGACATTAAAATGATATTTTCAGTGATTTAAGAAAACAAGTAAGTTACGGTAACAGGACGTGAAGAAACATCATTATAATTAGCCAATAGGGAGAGTAATAAACCATATAAAGTAAAAACCTACGTCACTGTGCCTATCTGCCAATCCAATCTTAGTAACCCGAGTCAGACTCAAAGGGCGCTGGAGAGTTGAATGTAATGACTCAAAGAACACGATAGCAGTGGTTTGCCTCCGCCATCTTTTGCAGGTCATAAACCCACTTGAAATAAATACCACATCTCACCGTATGGTACTTATATGTGTGTGTGGTAGGTCTATTTGTATGTATGTGGTATTTGTATACAGTGTGTCAGAAAATTCGTAAATATGGACTGTACCACACAATTCTTTGGCCTAGACTAAATAGAAAATACTCTTTGGTAAAAATGCGTTAGGCACTTAGTGTTCGAGAAAAATGACGTGAAAATACAGAAAGATACTTTATTCCACTTTAAGCACAACACGTTACATCAGCTGTAATATTTTCGAACCTTCACAATAGGTGTTCGAAGCTTGCTCCGCGCATAGCAATGCATTTTTCCGCACGTTTGATGCATGTGGCGTTGCATGGGGACGTCGACCGTGGTGGTAGCTGCACGTAACCGTGCGTTGATGTCCTCGACTGACTGCGGCAGGTCATTTGGCAGGTAAACCAGTGATTGTAGGTGTCCCCACAGAAATAAATCTAGTGGTGTGAGGTCCGGTGACCTAAGTGGCCATTCCACAGACCCCCCACGACCAATCCACTTGTGGGGGAAGGTGTCGCACAGCAATCTGCACACTATTGCTGCATAGTGGGCTGGGGCACCGTTGCACTGAAATCACATATCCTGGCACACAGGCAATGGGACGTCTTCAAACGGGCGAGGTAAGATGGTGGCAATGAAGAAACGGTAATACTGCAAATTCAGCTGCTCCGGGGGGCAAATAGGGGCTCACAGGGGGTTGTTGTGAACGTTAGTCATACCATCACGTGTGAAACAAGCTTCATCGGTCCACAATATGTGACTGAAGAAATTCCGATCCACCTCATGTTGTTGCAGAAGCCACTAACAGAACATTACATGGCAAGGAAGATCACCTGGCAGCAGGTGCTGTGTTGTGGTGTAATGGTATGGGTGGTAGCCCTCATCATGTAGAATCTGATGTACCACTGACCTTCATACGTGTGTAGCCCACGCAATGTCATGTGTGCTGCATGATGGTGCCTGTTGGACAGCGGCTAGTACAGCAACCTGAAGATCCGCTGTCCGCACTTTGCGTGATCGTCCTGTATTCACGTGCTGTGCTGGTCCCATTTTACCAGTCTCTCGGCAACGCAACACATTTACACTTGGGTGCCGTCTGTTGGCATAATCGTGCTGCAGGTCCAGCTTGGCTGTTTGATGGACCCATGGCCATGGCCATGCCCCAATACCCTACATGTGTGCACCCCAAGGCCTATTTTACACTACCAAACTAGACTCTTTATCTAGCCCTATGCCGTACCACCGACTCATAATGTAAGGCACAGCATTCTTCTTCTGTTTTCAGAACTTTCGTGTAGTTTTTCTCGTGAACTGAGGGCTAACGTATTTTTATCAAAGAGTATTTTATCCATAATTTGGGGCACAAAATCATGTGGTACAGTCCGTATCCACGAGTTTCCAGACACCCTGTATATGTAGTATTTGTATGTATGTGGTATTCGTATATATTTGGTATCTGTATATATGTGGTATTTGTATATACAGGGTGCTCGGAAAGTCATAGCCCAAATTGCACATATAGCTTGTTTAAACCAAAAGTAATACAAAATCCCGATACACTTGCATGCGGAAAACTATGCTAATACCATTAAATTGCCTTCAAAGTTTCGTTGTATAGTGCGTGGAGATCAAAGCTGTTCAAGCATGCGTGTACAACGAGTTGCATAGGAGTTTGGCGCACATATTTTATACACATATATATTTTTTCGCGTATAGCCTGAACAGATTTTAATATTTATATATACAGATTAAATTTTGATTTAAATATTTATATATGAGGGTTGTAGGCTATATATACTGCGAATGTGCTGACTTTGTTATTTTGTAAAAAAAAAAAAAAACAGTAAATGTATAGAATCGCCGAATGCGATGGTTTATTTAACAAATAATAGGATTTATCTAAACTCACCAAGGATTTTATAAATTTCCCAAAGCAGTTTGGTGAAAGTATGAAACATGAACTGTATTATCTACATTTACCGGTAATTTTATCCCTAACCTACTCTAACCTAAACTAAAATAAACTAGTCCAAGTTTGTATGAACTAACCTAATTTGCCTAGACTAACCTAAGCAAATCTAATCTTGACATGACTTATTAATATTCACTGGTGGTTGATGGTAATTTTGTAAGCTCACCGTTGATTTGTTTAATGTTTGGCGAGTATGTGAAATAGTAAAGACTTTTTTAAATTTCCCAAGTGAGCCAGTGGCTTTGTAGAATCACTGGTGATTGTACAAACGCATCACATTCAGCACATACACAGTAGCATATACATAGTATACTCTAGTAACCATCAGAGTGGAGCTATCGAACAGCTTGCAAAAGATACAGGATCTACTCTCATGTTGTTATTATTATTATTATTATTATTATTATTATTATTATTATTATTATTAGCACCGCGTCTTACTACCCGTTCGGGTTATACGCACTTACGCTAATGTGTAATGGTAGGGTGATTGTGAGGTGAAATTAAGGACCTACAGTTTAACGTGGAATCCGAACCACGGTGGAGGCCTGGCATTCCCCACATTCACAAGATGTCTTGTAAGAGGTGAAGGAAGGGTTTGGTAATCAGATAAATCTGTGCCGGGACCGAGGATTGAACCCCGGCCGCCAGCATAGAAGTCTGACACCTTACCCCTAGACCACCAGGTCACCGATTACCCTCATGTTACTGTAAATGTTAAAGGACTAGTTAATATTAGAATCTACCATTAAATCCTAACATCACCAATATTAGGTGGTAAAATTCCGAAATATCTTATAAAATATTTATGTTTTGAACTTTTAGCGGGTTGTATCTGTAAATACCATACATTTATTGGTAAAGTTAATCATAAGTAGTATTTTAATAATTTAAATGTATTATTTTGGTTAGCATGATCCTGAGTGAATGTAAACCTTTCTAAGATATTTCGTACTCCAATGTGTCGAAAGAAGGTAAAATCCTACATACGAGTATTTGTTCATAATTAATAATCCATCATCATATATAGTTACTAATAAGTAGGCTAATCAGATTTCTGCATTAAACAAACTGCAACATTGAATACGATGTTCTTTTGTGTTTCTCCACAACAATCGGCTTCAGAATTATGGCTTCAAGGACAATATTTTAAGTCCCAGATCTGGTTCTACAAGTATATTAAGTTTATTCGTGTGTTTACTCTTTATGTGAATGATGGTCAAGAATGAATCAATTACATTGGTATATTGCGGCAAAGTATTTTCTTGCCATTCTAGAAACATCGGGATGCCAAAAGTCTAGCATTGTAAATAAAGACAGCTATAAAAATGTATCTTCAATAGTTGACAATTTATTTTCTATCTCATTGAGACAGTTTTACAATCCAAATATATTTTGATTAGAAGACGGTAAGTATTATGTTAATTTAGACCCCAGTGACTTCATATGGACAGTACCTTCATGTTCTCAACAATATTACTAAGTTATTTATCACAAGTTGCAAGGAAATCGTTGAGCATAGGTAACGAATCAAATTCAATATCAACAACTCTGAGACCATCATTTTAATTTCTTAACTTTCCTACCTATTCTGTCCCGCACTAAAAGTAGAGCTATAATTGAACATTAAAGATGTAAGTTGAGTCTATTAAATAAATTGAAAATGTATTTTAAATATACAAATATTATAAATAGCAACAAAACCTCACTATGCATGCGTCAAGAGCTGTATTTAATACCTCAACCGAAATGGGCCGGTTGCCAATATTGTAGCCGTCGTTATATAAGAAGTCCATTTAAATAGTACGTGTTGGTGAGTTCTGTTGAATATTTATCTTAGTCAAAACCAAACTTTCTATTTACTTTATTACAGGGGTTGGCATCGGGTCAATCGTGATCGATCGGTGGATCTCGCAACAATTTTTAGTCGATAGCTTAAGAAAACTACATCATCACTACAGCTTTTAAGATAGAGCCATAGTGTAATCCATGAAGGCAAGACTGCTATCTTTCGGGAGAAACGGAGTGTACAGTTTTATTTATTTAATATACCTACTATAAAGACAGGGACGGAATTATTGGAGGAAATATTGAATTTTAGGAATAAATACAAAACGTATATAAACAAGAAGGATTAACAGTAGTGTACAAACTAAGGGGGATCGCAGACCTTTGATAGAATTAATATACAAGCCAATTGAGGCCCAGAGAGATTTCCTACCCCTGTTATATTATATAGCAAAGAGTTAATTGTGTATAGCCTGCAGAATTTATCACCATGGACCTCAGTTTGGCAACCATTCATATATACAGTTAGTTGAAATTTAAAATTTTCTCACATCTCACCACAAAAAAACTAGTACAATACACTTAGGGGGAACAGGGTCACAAAATATTATATTCAACCTTTCTTTCGAAACTGTCTCTTGGTTGGGAGGGGAGATAAATAGAACTATAAAAGCTATAGTGATCGTTATAGACACATTCACTTGGATAAGGAAACACTAGCGATCCTGACGGAGATATATTAGCTGTTAATTAAAAACCTTCCATTTCACTTGTTTAATTTGACAGTGACCGGTCAGATGGTGTAGTGATCAGTGCACCTGGTTACGAACCTAGGGGTCCGGGGTTCTGTTTCTGACTGGTACCTTGGGGATTTTCCTGAAAGAGGAATTACCCCAACGGTCACCAGGGTTTGGCTTGTTGGTCTTAAGCTAAGTGTAATGTGTTTCCACTGGTTCCACAACCTCATACTCACTATCCCCATCATACTCGCTATCACCATCATACTCACTATCCCCATCATTCTCACTATCCCCTCATACTCACTATCACCATCATACTCACTATCCCCCTCATACTCACTATCACCATCATACTCACTATCACCATCATATTCACTATCCCCCTCATACTCACTATCCCCCTCATACTCACTATCCCCATCATACTCACTATCACCATCATACTCACTATCACCATCATACTCACTATCACCATCATACTCACTATCACCCTCATACTCACTATCACCATCATACTCACTATCACCCTCATACTCACTATCACCATCATACTCACTATCACCATCATACTCACTATCACCATCATACTCACTATCACCTCTCATACTCACTATCACCATCATACTCACTATCCCCCTCATACTCACTATCACCATCATACTCACTGTCACCATCATACTCACTATCACCATCATACTCACTATCACCATCATACTCACTATCACCATCATACTCACTATCACCATCATACTCACTATCACCATCATACTCACTATCACCATCATACTCACTATCACCATCATACTCACTACCACCATCATACTCGCTATCACCATCATACTCACTATCACCCTCATACTCACTATCACCATCATACTCACTATCCCCTCATACTCCCTATCACCATCATACTCGCTATCACCATCATACTCACTATCCCCATCATACTCACTATCACCCTCATACTCACTATCACCATCATACTCACTATCCCCATCATACTCACTATCACCATCATACTCACTATCACCATCATACTCACTATCACCATCATACTCACTATCACCATCATACTCACTATCACCCTCATACTCACTATCACCATCATACTCACTATCACCATCACCTCATCCCATCACGACATGGGAAGAGCCTCCACGGAAAGGATGTATTATTACTCGTATTATAATCTGGCACTACTTTCTTCACTTCTATCCAACCACCTTATTGTATTAGAGTCTGTCACTTGATATTGACATTTTGTACAAGTAGTATAGCTATTTCATTATAATTCAATGAATTATTGAGGTGTATATAATGAATTACCTCAATTGTTTTGTAACCCCAAAATTATAAATCTTATCATGGGGTGGGGTGGGGTTGCCCCTGTTGCCCCAACCTCCCACTTGCCAATAGAGACATTGACAAGCATTGGAAGTTTTGGCTGATTTGATATGCGAGTTACAGGTTGTTTTCACAGACCCTTATCCTCGTTGCATGAACTTAATATTAAATGACTTGGTACCTATGATTTAATTGTACAAAGTACACGGTTTGAGTTGGTTTGTAGCCCGACACAAGATATCCACCTTGGCAGAAGCGCCAAGCTAGGTCACCTGTGAAAGGGCTGTATTTCTTTGCGAGTTACAGGCAGCATTCGCTAGCCCTTATCCTCATGGAATGAGGGTGAAAAATATGAATTTGTGAAAATATATATCTAGTGAAAGATGGGTTGATTGATTGTGAGTTTGTGACGATTATCTGAAAAGGAAACGCATGTTTGATTAGTCAAAATATACACTTGATGAAGGATGAAA
>JBCFYV010000935.1:2254287-2296694 GCA_039000515.1 Timema cristinae
TATATCAGATTGATTAGAATATTCATTTAACGCGAACCAGTACTAAGACAGGGGGAAATCCCAAAATAAAATAAAACTACGCATCATTTAAACACGATATCTTAGGTTTATATATGTTAATTTAACCAATTCTCTCTTTAGAGCCAATGTTTCCTGTTACTGTTGTTAGGAAGGACTGCGCTGAGCCAGCGGATTAGATGGAGGCTGTAGTTATGAAAGTCATCAACAACCTACGTTGCAGCAGCACTGTACAATCAAGGAGACTCGAACGTCTGGTAAGAACATGAACCTCATCATTATATAGTGTAAGCCGTGTTGGCGGCGAGAGTGGTTTGAAACTTTAGATTCATATTTAATTTGGTAGCTGTTGAGGATGAGATTCAAATTTTATATACGTGTACTAAGATTGGCGTTTAGCATTGTAATTTTTAGTGTTTATTTTTATTCGTTTACCAATCAAATTCTTGTGTAAAACTTTAAAATTTAATGTTCTCACAATCGGCTATTACATTAATGTAATATTGTGTATTTTAGATTTAAAATAAAATAGTTATCACAAGAACTATCCTGTACAAGTGCTTAAAATATAAAGTTTAATTTTCAAAGAAAGGGCCTTTTAGAAAATAAGAACTTATTTTTTGGCTGCCTACATTGACCACCTCTTACTAGATTATTTATGTTTACATAGGTATTAATAATATAATATAGTAAACATAGAAAATGCAAATCACATGACCTGATGTATGAATAATTGAAAGTAGATTTGATAACGTTTAAAGCTGTAAGAAAATCGGACTCTTCTAGTTTTCTGATATATTACTAACTCTTTTAAATTGTCAGAAGCGTCTAACCTGAACTGTTAGATGTTTGATATAATAAACAAAAATATAATGTCAACAATAATTTCTTTTTCCTCTCAACCTTTCGGAGAGTAATTGTAAAAAAACAAATCGAGATGTTATGGATATCAACGTTTTATACATAATTCTCAATAACAGAAAAAGTTTTTTTCTTGATTTCATCTGTCTGTGTGTCTGTCTAGCGTCTTAGATTCAAAACCATTTTACCGGCATGGTTAAAACTGAGTATTTAGGCATTCATAATGTTTTCCAGATTAGTTTATCCAATTATCAATTTAATTATAAAACTAAAGACTTAAGAGCGAAAAGAGAGATAAACATATTTTATCGAAATAGATTAACGATTTTGATTAAAATATGTTTAACATTGAAAATAAAACGTATCTATTTTTTTTTCAGGATAATCACTTAGAGCGTACGTTACATAAATGGATGTATATGATTTTGATAATATATCCGTAACTCTTTGATACAAATTAACTCATCATTATTAAATAGTAGAACCATTAAAAATAAATAAATTTGATTTTATATAATATATATTTTTATAAAACCAATAGTTGCTTGGCTGAGCAGATAGATATTTAGATGGAGGTTTGGGAATTGGGGAATTGATTACTATTATCTTAAGAGGGCTGAGATGTAAATATTTTCTCAATTTGTTTCTGTAACAGTGTATATTATATGTATGTCCGTTGCTTGGATATGATGCATTTTTAATATTGTTTATGCAAAAATGTACATTATTTGTTTCACATTTCTAACCAGTTTTAGGTAAATATCTCCATTTTCAGATAAAAAAAAGAGTGGGAAAGTCTTTGCCGTGACCGTATCACTTATTTACCTTAACCTTCAGTGACTTGCGCTGTTGAATTTTCACGACAGCTGTAATTTGTTTTTAAATTAAATTTAATTAGGTCGGATTCCCTCCAAGTATTACTCAATTAGTTCCTGCTGCGTGATATTGTGTCATCAAACATTTTTTTAAATGATCATTTTCTGAGATACAGGAATTTTAGCTGGTGCCACTCTGAAATGTTGTGAGTGCACAACAGTGCCAGTCGTGATGTCATACGTCTGTCTCTTTGCCACCATATGTTTAAAATAATAAGGTAACAATCTAGAAATTATCAGTAATTTTGTAATACAGTACAAGATAAAACAATGCATTCAATCTTTTTTTCTTATAATAAGCTATGTTTTTGTAACAGTTTAACATTAATGTAATTTTCTTTTTTTTTAATATAATTTACAAAAAATACAATATTATTCAAATATTTATTTAATACTATTTCTTCAATAATAATATTATGTATTAATTTACATGTTTTTGATTTTTATTTAGAACATTGTAGGAGATTGCCAAATTGCAATGGCACAAGTACTCATGATATTTTTCTTAGCGCCAGTCCCGATGGTTAATATCGTAATTCCATTTTTAATTTATTCTATTAAACTTTATTTAGAGCAAAGAGAGTATTAAAGAGCTATTATTATTGCCAGATTTGATTCTCTGTTAGTACATAATTTCATTTTACTTTTGTTGAACAACGATATGACAAAACACTGTTTCGATCCATAGTATACGTTTAAATCATGTGAGTGTTTCAAACCCTTACTCAGAAACATACACACCACCCACAAAATGGTGAGAACAGGTTCATATTTCAAAACACAGAAAGGCTTTTAGTTTAACATTTCGCCTTTTTTTTTTTTTTTTTTTTTGTAGTGTCTACAGGTGCCCTTTGCATGTAGTGCTGATACAAATAGCATGTAGCCACGCCTTTAAACGGCTTGATCATTATGCAATTATGAGAACAAAACTAATATCTGATACAAAAAATACAATAGCCTTTAGATTGAAAGAAATTTCAAAATGATCCAGTCAGTCTACTGGGTGTATTGTTATTATTTAAGGAATACAAATGCGTCAATATAAATATATAAGAGCTATTTATATTGTAAATAATTTAGTGCATCTACTATAGTTTTTGTTTTTTAACAACTAGCACCCCTCTATATTTTTTAACAACACCTACCGGGTAGGGATTAGGAAGGTATAATTCAGATAAAATGTTTTTCTATTTTCGTAAGGGAGAGTATGAAATTATTTAGGAAAAGCTACCGTACATACACTCGGCTGGGATTCAAACCTGAATTTACTCATTACCAGCAGACCAGACCCTTTTAGCCTTACATTTTGTATGCGTTTCTGCGTTACAATAATTATGAAAATTAATTAAATTCTTGAATTAACTACTCATTAAGATAGTGAATATTTTTTAACGTAATTTAGTTTAATTTAAGTGGCTTTTCAGTAGTAAAATTTATTTAAAAAATCCTTAGACTCATATCTCTTTTGTTTCAATAGTAAGTTAAATTAGTTTCCGTCAACTTTATATTAATTTTGTATTTAGGTTATCTATAGAGAAACGATAAAATCCTAAAACTCTAAGAGAAAGTGAATTATTTAAATATTAAAATAAAAAAGTTCACGTGATTTTAAAATCGGCCACAATATGTTATTTATAGAACATGTGATAAAATCAGTTGTGGAAGAAAAAGCAAATGCAATCGTTTGAATGCTTAATCTGATTGAGGTTATGTATCGATAAAAACCAAGTGAAGCCTGGCCAGATAGGGATCAACAGTCGTTAGGTGAAGTATTAGGTGCTCGATCAAAGTAGGAGGGGGAGGGGTCCCTCGATACAGGGACAGATTCGTTTGGATCTTAGATGGTACGTCAATAAACACTAGGTGTGGCCTTAACATTGATTTACATTGCCTCACTATGCTACCCAAACTTATTTTTTAAGGACAAATGTGTCTTCTTTACCTTCCAGAAAGAAAGGAAAAAAAGTGTTCTGAGACTGGTTTGATTGGACAAGAAAGGTGGAGTTTTATATATATATATATGTGTGTGTGTGTGTGTGTGTGTGTGTGGCGCGCGTACATTTGTATCCAAACAACGTGACATTTTGTAAATGCATTTACTTTTTTCCCGAAATAACGCCCTAAATTTTAATTTATCGTCTGGATCTCACTGAACGTGATAGTATTTATTTTCTCTATGAGTAAGAGGACTTGTATCAAGTTGTACCAGTTGAAAATATTTTACTTTAAAGAATAAATTGGTTTCATTGTGTATGATAGATTTAAATGTGTAATAAAAATTGAAAAGAGACATGTTTAGGCTACGATTTTTTTTTTCAAAGATAAAAATACACTAATAATCTTTTACAGGAAAAAAAGGCCATATAGAATTCTTGAGAACGGATACACGTGTCTTTTTTTCCCCTATATATACCTTAAACGAATAAATATTTAACATGATATTTCTTAATTTTTAAACACTTTTCCTAAAGCATTACTTTTAAAATTGTTATTTTAGCTCACTTCAGCAACTTAGGCTTTAGATTCAATTGCGAAATTTGATTGAAATTTGCAATGTAATATTGGGCCATGATATTTTTATAGGAATATAATAAGAGAATTTAAAATAAATGTGTGGTTTTCACGCGTGTTTAGCACTATCCCTCCTATCCATGTTGATGCGGACTCAATTCCTCCAAGACCGCTCTTCTCTTCTACAGCAAAGATGAATCCATTATTTAGCCACTATGCTAAAATTATTAATTTAACAAAAGAAACATATTTGACTTATATTAAAAATAATGTGGCTTAATATCTTTCAGGTAATGCAACCAAACCAAAATAAAAGTTAGTTTGGTTTCGAAAAGAAGAACCCTTTTTGGCATCTACAAAATTGAAAATGTCATATATTCATGCATAAAGTTATGTGATCTGAAATTTTCACTTTTTATATATAGTGTAAACACCTATAAAAGGATATTGATAGTTACATGAAATGTTATCATTATTAATAGAAGGTATGTTTTTATTTTATAGAAATTCCTTACTACCAAGGTTCAACTGTGGTTAAAGATTCTGAGATACAAATACAAATTAGAAAATGTGGTGAAAAATCACCCGAACTTACTCATGTGGCCACATTCCAACCGCCAACAGGCATGGACCAGAAGAAGACAACTCCCCATCACTCATACAAGAATGCACGTAATTAGTATTCCAACCCACCGCCCCATCCAACACTGCACTACCGTCACCTCTAGTTAATGGTTTCGCCGCAAGAGGTGTTGCGGTGCGAAATCTGAATTTTAATCTCACTCAATTCCATCAGCCGGGTTCGTCTTTCCTTTTCCTCTAGATCCCCTCAATCCCCCTTTCCCACAGTCCTGGTCATTTTAAAACGATCACACCATTAACTGGCACATAACTTTTTATTCTCATACGTGTTCGCGTTTTATCTATACTTTATTAATGGTCTTAATGAAATCTCGTGACTCAAATCGTTTAGAACAAAAGAAAACGATCCAATGTGTATCGTTCTAAGGACGGAGGGAAAGAGGGAATTCTTTCAGTAAAATACATCATTTTCAACACTTTTAGTTCGCACCTAGACAAAAACAAGGAGAGGGGGGAATCGTGTCCAGTAGATTCTAACACCGACCTTAAATTATGAAACAGATTTTTAAGTTTGATTAATTGAAGTTATGACTAGAAGTAATTTAAAGATAACGAACAATGTGCTGCCACCATCAATGAGTACTTATAGACAAGCACTGATGTGATTCGTATCAGGAGAGGAATTACAAAAAGAACCCTTTAGATACAAGAACGATATTGAAAATTTGGCTATTTATGTCACTCCAGCTATGTTTGATTAAATGATTAGACATGAACGACATTGCAACTTTGATAACAGTGTGGTTTTATTTCACAACACCTCGTTGAAATTATGATTGATTTGACAAGCTTAACAGAAGTAGAAATATATTGTTTTGTAGGAGAATGTTTCAAGTAACAAAATATGTTCTACTTGCTTATACTCAACTCACCTATACGTATTTCCATGATTTGTTTATCCTCATAAATAATGTATAGCAAAAAAAAGGATTATAATCTAAGAATTTACCAATGTCAAATTTAACTTTAAAAAAATATATAATTTCAATGTGTTAAAAGAGTGTACCATGAAAATTCCCTAGTTGAATTGAGATATGATCAGTTTTGGTGGTTACATGGTCTAAGGCATCAGGTTCGCAATAGATTGGTTGCCTGTGATAGAGAGATCATTGTTCGAATCACAGCCGAATGCACTACGGCGGTTTTTCACATATATAAGTTATCCATGAGAGTTTTAAGTCCTCTTTACACGTTAATGCGGGTTCACTTCTTCAAAAACAACCTGCCACATTCATACTTTTTAAATGAATCTGAACCCTTAGACGTAATACCTTTAAAAATTGAAAGCCCTATTCTGCTATTAAGAGTTCTAATGGACATTTTATGCAAGTAGAATCCGTAAATTTTTATACTATTTTCTTTTTGCGATTGGCTTATTAACAGTTTCATTGGTGGTCTGGTAAAGTTTATGGAGCGTAACTTTTGATGGCAAGCGTATTATTTCAAACAGGGACCTTAACTAATAAGTATATTGAAGGGAAGTGGGGTTGAAAACGTTTTAAACCCGATAAAAAAAATTACAAAAAATTTGTTCATATCAAGGGTAGTCAAATAAATAGTAATTTGTTTGTGTTTGTCCAATGGTTGTTATGTTCATAGACGTCTTTAAGAAAAAATTTCAGAGTTAAGTATGGCGGAGGCTTATTTGCTTTGCTTATTTTGGCACCCACCTCGGTGGCATAGTTGGCTAACGCGCTAGACGTGTAGAGCTCGACTGCTGAGGACGGGGAGATAGAGGTTCGAATCTCGGTCAGGTGAACTGGGGGTGGTTTTTCCTAAATGGTTTTCCACTCTCCCTCCACGCAAATGCGGGTTCACTTCCTCTAATTCGACCTTATCAATTTCTAATCCACTAGCGTAATTAGTACTTAAAGCGTATAACCTGAACGGGTAGTAAGACGTGGTGCTATTATTATTATTTATTATTTTGGCTGAACATAAGAGTATTTTGTTTATAAGAATGTTATTTATGTATATTTTTAGGTTGGAGTATTATATGTATTATAAACAAATGATAATAACCTCTCCATATATATATATATATATATATATATATATATATATTTATATAATTATTGTTAAATAGTGGTTATTACAATTTGTTTATATTCTAGTTTGGGGGTATTACAATTTAATTTTGATAGGTTTATATGTTTGGCTTTAAAATGTTTTATCCATTTTTATTAAACTATTATTTTCTATTTTAGTTTTAAAAAAAGTTGTATGTATTATTTTAGTGAACTTAACCCACTAGGCTGTATAAACTAGCAACTTCTTTAGAATATTTTAAAACATAGTTTTAAATTAATAAAACTAATAACAATTAGAAATTACTATAAAATTGAGTAATTTATTTAATTAGTGCATAATAGCCCGTTGATTCTATTATAATTTAAAATTTAAAACAATCAAATATTTTCAAGGTCTCCTAGAATTTGGATTCACAAAAACTAACCCATCCATTATAACTACGTCACAATACCTTTCGGCGAACAAAAAACACGCATAAGCAATAAGAAATGGTTTCTAAAAATGACGTTTACGACTAAACTAGAAGATAGAAAAAAAAAACACTTCATTAATATTTTAGTCACTTCATCGTATTCCCGGATCATACTTAAGTTACAGTATTATAATTTAGTGTCGAATTATAAATCAAGGTGATTGTTTTTTTGTTTTTTTTCTGTTCGTTTCCCATGTCGTTCTAAAACGTCTCCCTCGTTTAATAGTCGTCTGTGACTCACACTAGCAGAGGGACCTGTTGGTTCAGTCCTCTGGCACCATTACCTTACAAGGTGGGCGACTTCACCTCGCGCCGGGTGCCAAACAAACAAACCAACAAACAAGTGTGACAACAGTGTCAAGAGGTCTTGTTTTCTACAGGCGATGCCAGTTTCGGTTAATTAGTTGCTACCAACCAACCGACCGGCATCGGTGAACACGTGAACTAAATATTAGGCTCACCTAGTTTTGCAGAGACGAGGAGGTCAGTGCTTGAATCCTGGCCGAGCTCAATGACGATGTTTTAATGGTGTTATTATACCTCGGCGCGTCCAACCTAGGTACCTAAAATAATTTGTCCCATCTCGGCGCCAGCTCCCACAACAAGTTCGAGTGACCCCACTTCGGCGCTCAGCTCAAAGGTCAAGGTTAGGTTAGGTTAGATTAATTTACTGTATTCTTGTTAACAATGTGTATTTGGTATTCAAAATCGTTGTGGACGAGAGAAGGTTTGCCTTTTATAGTTTTGAGGAAGATAATCCCTTGGCCACCCATTATTTTAAGAGCTCAAAGTCAACTAATCATGATCGACAAGCGCTGTTCTGGGATAAGAAGGGTTTCCTTCTACCATTGTGTTTAGTTGTAACATTGTCAAATGTTTTGGTAAGTGCCGAAATGTGACTAAAATGATCAAATTTAGGTAAATGTTTACTGATGCACCAGAGTGGGACTAAACCGTTTTAAAATATATAGTTACTCACCATCCCTTCACTAAAACTCGGGTGCATTTCTTCTCAATTCTAACTCTCTCACATTTATTCCCCTACCTTCAACTCTATATACTAGACCTGTATATTAAGATATGATGTAGGTAAATAAAGCTGTTCAGAGATAGGCTCTCGTCCTGTCAGTGACATATTATCTAACTCTGACCCGGTAGGCCCAGTTGCGACTCTAGTGTGATGCGCTAGGATTTTTTAGTAAGGATTCTTTGCTCTGCACTACTGCAAGAGGAATCCTGGAAAAATATATTCCCTTAGAGACTCGTCTGCGGTTGAGGACACTGCACAGCTCAGTACTAGACAAGGGCCTAGTTTGATTAATAATTATACCGGCTTGGGGCCGTAGTTATTGCTTTATGTCCTTAATATTTATCTAATTACTGTGATGCCTGCTTGTCTTGTGTATACAAGCTTGTTGGAATAGGGGGGAGGGAGGGAGGAAGGCAGGAGAAGTAAATAACAATTTTCTTCTTAAATTTAAAAATTATACTGCTATTCTCACAAAATATGCTAAATCAATCTAACGTACACAAACACTTCAACAGGTTTTCAGTGAAGTTCTTAATTTGTCAAATTAAGAGAAAGTATTATGATCGTGAAGCAATCTATATAGAGATCATGAAAAATGTTTACGTTTTATGTGAACACGGCCCAAAAAAGTGGATTTTTACAATTCTGTCGGTTTATCTGTCTCTGGCCACGGATCCAAAACGGTTTTATGAATTTGGTTCAAGCCTGATATTTATATTTTACACGGCCATACTAAAAAAAATATTATTTTTAACCCAAGTCCAAGGTTAAATTAGGGATGAGTAAATTTTTTATTCCAAATTTTTCTAAAATAAATTTAATGATTTTGTTTAAAATGCATATCTAATATTTGTTTATAATCTGACAAATAACACTATATAACTAGTTTTAGTTCAATAACTCATTGAAGGATAGTTTACTGATCACTGACTTTTCAAAAACTAGAAATATGTATAAATTAACCCAAGTGATTTGGTTCCAAATGTGTATCTTGGGAGTGTTTGAGACAATTATCCCTGTATACTTCGTTTTGGGTAAAAATTCTATAAAGGGTCTTTGACTGAGGAATGATATTTGAAAATTTGAATTATTTAGAAAATGACTATAACAATTTTGCTAAATTGTAGACCTACATCTGAGGAATGTTTGACATGAGCATCACAAATAAAGGTGTATTTTTGGTTTAGGGGAATATTTGATTAAGTATAGTTTACCGATTACGGTACATATTTTTATTTGAATATATAAAAAAATGCATTAGCAATTTTATTCAAAATTAGTATCGGGTTTTTATTTAACATATTAATAATAATTTATATATATCTATCTAAAATAAACTAATTAAGGGGTGGTCACTTACAACAAATTATAGAAAATTATAATGTTTTGGAAATTTTCATTGAAGATTGAATAAAAATGAGAATTTGTAAATAGTATTTCATGATAAATAGGAATACGTTTTTATTTTTCAAATAACCAATAATTTTATGGTTGTTTACAAATAATATACTATTGAAAAATTGAAGTTTTTTAAACATATTTGAACATTTTTTTAAATGTACATGTAAAGATTGATTATTATGATTAGCAATATGATTTGTTTGTTTTTATGAGTAAAACTTATTTAGGGGTAGATTACTAAAAACATATTTTTGAAAAATTTGCTCGAAGCTTTAATACACAATATGGGAAAGTTTGTGCGATTGTGTCGTATCATTTATTTAATTGGTGGATCGCATCTTACTACTCGCTCAGGTTATTTGCACACACACACATATATATATATATATATATATATATAATATATATATATATATTATATATATATATATAAATGGTTATGGATAGGGAGGGTTGTATTTATAGGAACTGTAACCCCATGTGCGTAGTGGAGCAATATGAAATAATTTATATGAAAACCCCCAACCCCAATTCCAGCCCCAATATTTCTTTCATTGGCAATCCAATCTATGCTTTATAATATTTACACATTTACTTAAGATAATAGCATTAAAAGAATACCACCGCTCGCTAGTATTTTAAAATCATAGTTTTGGCGTCATCAGTACAAATAGAAATTAATTTTAAATAATTAAAATTATATATTACAGTAAATGTTGTCTTTTAATATACCGTAATTTATGAAGGTAAGGTAATGTATGTGGTTAGTGAAGTACAAAATAGATATTATTTGGTGGGCCTCAAGTGGTTTATTATCTTACTTGAATCATTGGATCACTAGAAAAAAGATCAACACTAATCTAAAAATAAAATTAAAAATTCAAATTCACAAATAAATTAGAGGAAGTATTTTAACTGGAAATCCAAAGAAAAATTACATGAGAGGTTTTGACTTCAAATCTAAAAAGAAATTCCACGAAAAGTTTTGACTTAAGATCCATGGAATAGTTACGGAAGATTATATGCAGCCATCTTTTTTTTTCTATATGGTATGCACCTTGAGCGTGTGTTACATTTATTGTGTACTTGATGCCTTAAGCTACGTGACCACCAATGAGGGTTTCATAACAAAGATAAATAGAACGTTAAAACTTGTAATAAGGGAAACAACAGGGTGTACTCCTAAAATATAAATATTAAATTATAGATTGTGAGCCTGATACCTTAAACCACAGAAAATTAAAACTTTACAAATGTACTTCTCTAAGCCTTTAGGATGTGGACCAAATGCGAATTTTTAAATCTTTACATCCATTGGTAGCAAAAAAATCCATTGGTAAAAAAAAAATTGTAAGCAGAGACTTGGTATTAATCTACTTACTTCAGGAAACACTAAACACTAAGTTTTGCATGCGTTGCGAACCTGACGTCAAAAGCCCCTTAAACAACAGTCTGGATAGTTTCATAGTCTAAAAACATCAAAAATAACTTGTCATATGCACTTAGGAAAACTTGTTGATGTGCATCAGGGAAGATTTATTTCAAAATTTTATAAATAGTGGTAAATGTGTAACACATATCTTGGCATATGAACATATAGTAATAGAGATACAGTAATTGTCTGATATATTTATTTCTATTTCTGTTTTCTATTTTTATAACAAGCAAATAAAAACATGTGTCAAACTTTACCAATCTCCAGTTCTCTTATATACCTTAGCGAACTGATGTGCTGTTTTGTTAAATAATTAATAGCGTGTTTCAACATTTAAAATTGGCTGAATAGAGTGTACTTTATTTAAATACTAGCTCAGTATAAACTTTCATAAAATTTGACTAGATATTAACGAATCATACCTTCTTCGGTGGCCACATGCTATAAGGCGTTAATTTCGCAATAAATTATACTGCCAAAGAGCGGGATATTGGGGTTTAATTTAGGTCAGGTGTATTAAGAGTGCTTTTTCATAAATGGGTTTCTACTCTAACTCTACGAAAATGCAGGTAAATTTGCACTAAATTCAATTATCCTAATCCCTAATACATTAGTGTAATTAGTACATAGGTGTATATCCTAAACGGTTAGTATGACGTGGTGCTAAAACAAAGAAATTATGTATTAACAACTCCTAAAAAATATAAAATTTCTTTGTCCAATTTTGACAATATTTAAAACTACTACCAGTATTTAGTATTATATAAAAATACACAAAAAAAACTTGTATATTCTATATCATGCTTCAACCATATATCTATTTTTGCTGGCCAAACTCCTCAATATGCGTGACCATCAGTAGGGTTGAAACAAAAATAATTTAGAAAGCAAACACTTGGCATGCTTATAAAATAAAAAAATATTTTTTTTAAATTGGTAATTTATTTTCTAATTTCCCATGAAGGAATTAATAAAATTTTCATCATTATGTGCTGAAACTATTCTACTCTGTCAATATATGCTATAGAATAAAGTATCAACAAATATCAGGAAGGAAAAGGTTTAGTCTTAGCTCAAATAATTTCACAAGACCACTAACTTAACCCTGGAAGCACCAGGAGCTTGGATCTAGTTTTAAAATATGAATTATTTATTTAAAGTTAATTTAATAAAACATATTATTATTAATGATACCACTACAAAATTTACAACAAAATAATTTATTACTATATTTATTATTATTTAAAATCCATATCGGATACATTATTAAAATAATACATTTAAGGATAAAGCTATTTTGAAATAACGTGCTACTAAACAGAGATAATGAAGGGTAGTTTAGAAAAACAAATAATTTTAAAAGAATATAATATCAATGAGATTCGATTATAGACCTTTTGCAATGCACGACGACCGAGTTTACAGGAAACGCCTTAAATTAGTTGGCTATACAACTTGTGTATCACAGAAGTAAGGAGGATTGCATAGCAATAAAGGTGCTACTTTAAATAGAAATAACCATTTATTTTAGGGTATTTAACTTGCCTTCACTAAACACAACATGACTCACAAACTAGATGAACTAAGGGCGGCATAATAAGATGCAATTACAAACATATATTAATTTTAAGAATTAAAAAGTTTGGTAGTTAGTACAGTCCAAGCTAAATGGGATGAACATTATCTGAAATCTAGAAAAAAATATTTGGTTTTCTTTCACGTACTAATACGTCAAGTCATTTGATCTCCATCTGTCACTTTTGATGAATAGTATTAATCTTCTTCTTCTTCTTAGTCCACAACCCAAAGGTTGGATTAACGTGATTTCTTTCCATCCGGCGTTGGGAGGGCACTCAGTCCTTGTGCGGTTAGTGCTGCCTGCACCATCTGGTAGAAATCACATGTACTAGGGGAGTTCAGAAAGTGTGTGGGCTCTCTGTTTCTTTCCAAACTGAATTTTTATGAGCGAGAGTGAAAGGGCTTACCAATTTAGCCAGGAAAGGTATTTCCTATACCTTCCAAGGTTCTTTTACATGCTACAATTGCCATAGGAGTAACGGCTTTACTTCCCCTCCGGAGGAAGCTGTGTTATAGATGTTTATCACTTCAGAAAAACCCATTGACCTAGAATGGGTTTGAACTCAGGAATACCGAGTTCTGAGGAGAACACTTTATCCCAGGTCTATCGATGTCAACATATGATCAAAACCTATTAATTAAACTAAAAATATATTAACATCTTATCAATCTGCTAAATAAGTTTGTATATATTAATAATCCCTCCCTATGAAAATAAAACATTATAGAGTAAATATTATTAGCAAAATTAAATTGATTTCAGTAAAACGTTGAAATAAACCAGGAATACCTAAACCTAGAGCTGACGTCCTTGTATGAGAGAGAAGCTCTCACAAAACTTCAGTAAATGTGCAATGTGAAACGTGAAATGTAAAACTAAAGTTATTAGATATTATGGATTCTTCCATGAATGATAATTTTAAATCAACAAATTAATAAATTATAATATAAATAAAAATGAATTTTTATAGCTCAAAAAACACAAACGTTTTATTTGGTACCTTACGAATCGTTGAATCACAAACATGATGTATTTAATATTCCTTAACATATTTGTTAGATATAGTAAAATAAGTAAAATTGAACTAGTAATATTTTAAAACGCATCATTGGTCACATGGTCTTAGGCTTCAATTTATAAATATTATACTATACTGCCGGTAATGAGGAGATTGGGTCTTAAATCCCAGTGGAGAGGGTGTTTAATACTAAGAGATTTCCCACTCTCTCTCCAAGAAAATTCGATACATTTCATATAAATTCTACCTTTCTCAGTCTTATACCAATAGTGTAAGCAGATAGCACAAACATAGAGTAAGACGGGGTGAACAAAATATAGTAACCGATTATTTATTTTTCAGTTATGTCGGGAATCAAACCTTGAACCCTCATGTAAATAGTCAGACGCGTTAACAACTGAGCTAAGGTGTCGTAGAAATCCCTTTTGTTAACGTATACTTTCTAGCAGAGGAACCGTTTATATTTTATTGTATTCATCACTTCTGACTAACCAAGCAAGTAAATAATAATTACGCGGATATGGGTAGTATGAAGAAGATAGAATTTAGGGGAAATGTATCCACACGTGTGTGAATAAAAAGATAGATCATTTAGAAAAAGACATCCTCAGAACACTCGACCGGAATACGAACCTTGACCAACCCATTATATGATTTTGACATGTAGATCGCGTCACCATTGGTGAGGGTTGCTTTATTTTAAATTACCAATAAATTATAAAATCAATCAAAATAAGGTTTTTATGTTAATAATTGAGTTGTGAAACTAATATTCTTCTTATTTTTAAATACAAATCAAAGGAAGGCCTAAATAGTACACAAGATGAAAATATCATATAAATTAAATGCTAAAATAGACCATGAGTTAAAGTGTTTTTTTGACAATAAATTGAAGAATTTAATTTTATATCTGATCTAATGTAGAAATATTATAGGTCTGGATAATAAATCAACTCCTCGGTAGTCTAGATCAACATGAAACTAGCGTGTTAGCTAACCACGGTACCAATCTGGGTGAAGTTTATATTTAAAATTGTTTTTGACCAAAATAAATAAATATTGCTCCAGTAGAAACATACAGTTTAATTTTCTTCACATAGTGACCTCAACAGCTTGTAGAAATCGCTCAAGGTGTCCTGTAATTTAATGGCATTTCCCCCCTTAATTTAAAAAGATTTTCATCAAATGCCGCTATGCTCATGACATATACGCAACAACTGTTGGTATCACCATGAGAAGAAACTAATTAAACTCTATGTTTCTACTGAAGCAATATTTTATTTATTTTGATAAAACAAAGGTTTAGATAAAAACTGAAAAACACTTACTTTTTCTAGCGTTCCCTTCAACCCTACCTTGAAAGCCATTCTCAACTCAGGTATAACTTAGGTAGATAATACTGCTAGATCCAGGCGTTCCGTCGTGTTGCTTGATATTTTATGTATTTAATTTTAAAATGAACAGTCAAAGCGAGACAAGTGAAAGTGGTTTACCATATTTTATAAAATAAATTTTTTTAATGAAATAAATTATTAAACAGAATACAATTTCTGTTTCCAACAAAGAATGCAGATAACTGCACTTGGATACGTTTAATGGGTTCAAGCGTTATTTTGTATAAAAATTTCCGGTTAATTGAACGTACCCGCCTCGGTGGCGTAGTTGGCTAACGCGCTAGTCGTGTTGAGCTCGACTGCTGAGGACGGGGAGATCGAGGTTCGAATCTCGGTCGGGTGAACTGGGGGTGGTTTTCCTAAATGGTTTTCCACTCTCCCTCCACGCAAATGCGGGTTTACTTCCTATTATTCAACCTTCCCAATTCCTAAATCCATTAACGTAATTAGTACTTAAAGCGTATAACCCGAACTGGTAGTAAGACGCGGTGCTAAATATTATTATTGTTATTATTATTAATTGACCGTAAGTAACTTCTGAGCTTGAGCAATAGCAAACCGAGCAAAGGTTTCTAGAGTCTAGTCTTCAGTCTACTACACTTATTAAATAAAGCAAATAATTAGTCTAATTAGACTAAAATCTGTAGTTGATTTAATCCTTTAGATGTAGTTCTAGGTCAAGTTAAAGAAATAAAAATAGCAATTTTTTTATCTCCGTGTTCAGCGTTGTTCAGGCGATACGCTTATTTACAAATTACGCTGATGAGCTAGTACTGAGGAATGTTTAATTTAAATAAAGTGTACCTGCATTTGCGTGAAGGGAGAATGGAAAACCATTTAAAGAAAACCACCCTCTGTATACTTGACTGAGATTCGAACACCAATCTCCCTGTTATCGGCAGTCTAGTCTAAATCAAGAATAACGCTTTAGACCATGCGGCCGCCAATAAAAACTAAAATAAGGAACATACTAAGGAATTCTAATAAAGTAGGCCATCGAAGGCCGATTGAGTTTCTTCATAGCTCCAGTGACAAAAATTATTACCTCCGTAAAATGTTCGGTCATAATATAAAGGGACCGACAGCCTATAATCTAAATAGCAAGTATGTATATATTTCAAACCAGTATTCAAACCACTTTGCTACTGGTTATTGGGGAGTGAGTGAGCCCTTTTAATCTGCGACTAATTTAACAACTCCCCGATATGGTAGGAAAAGGATGTCTAGCAAGCTTGACATTAATTTAATTCAGGGATCACCAAAACTTTAAGTATTACTTATCGATTAAAAAACACATTCAGATTGTTCATGGAACATTTTCAATCCGTTTGAGGGAAACACTTTTCTATCAATTAAAGACATTAAAATGATATTTTCAGTGATTTAAGAAAACAAGTAAGTTACGGTAACAGGACGTGAAGAAACATCATTATAATTAGCCAATAGGGAGAGTAATAAACCATATAAAGTAAAAACCTACGTCACTGTGCCTATCTGCCAATCCAATCTTATTAACCCGAGTCAGACTCAAAGGGCGCTGGAGAGTTGAATGTAATGACTCAAAGAACACGATAGCAGTGGTTTGCCTCCGCCATCTTTTGCAGGTCATAAACCCACTTGAAATAAATACCACATCTCACCGTATGGTACTTATATGTGTGTGTGGTAGGTCTATTTGTATGTATGTGGTATTTGTATACAGTGTGTCAGAAAATTCGTAAATATGGACTGTACCACACAATTCTTTGGCCTAGACTAAATAGAAAATACTCTTTGGTAAAAATGCGTTAGGCACTTAGTGTTCGAGAAAAATGACGTGAAAATACAGAAAGATACTTTATTCCACTTTAAGCACAACACGTTACATCAGCTGTAATATTTTCGAACCTTCACAATAGGTGTTCGAAGCTTGCTCCGCGCATAGCAATGCATTTTTCCGCACGTTTGATGCATGTGGCGTTGCATGGGGACGTCGACCGTGGTGGTAGCTGCACGTAACCGTGCGTTGATGTCCTCGACTGACTGCGGCAGGTAAACCAGTGATTGTAGGTGTCCCCACAGAAATAAATCTAGTGGTGTGAGGTCCGGTGACCTAAGTAGCCATTCCACAGGCCCCCCACGACCAATCCACTTGTGGGGGAAGGTGTCGCACAGCAATCTGCACACTATTGCTGCATAGTGAGCTGGGGCACCGTCGCACTGAAACCACATATCCTGGCACACAGGCAATGGGACGTCTTCAAACGGGCGAGGCAAGAAGGTGGCAATGAAGAAACGGTAATACTGCAAATTCAGCTGCTCCGGGGGGCAAATAGGGGCCCACAGGGGGTTGTTGTGAACGTTAGTCATACCATCACGTGTGAAACAAGCTTCATCGGTCCACAATATGTGACTGAAGAAATTCCGATCCACCTCATGTTGTTGCAGAAGCCACTAACAGAACATTACATGGCAAGGAAGATCACCTGGCAGCAGGTGCTGTGTTGTGGTGTAATGGTATGGGTGGTAGCCCTCATCATGTAGAATCTAATGTACCACTGACCTTCATACGTGTGAAGCCCACGCATGTCATGTGTGCTGCATGATGGTGCCTGTTGGACAGCGGCTAGTACAGCAACCTGAAGATCCGCTGTCCGCACTTTGCGTGATCGTCCTGTATCCACGCGCTGTGCTGGTCCCATTTTACCAGTCTCTCGGCAACGCAACACATTTACACTTGGGTGCCGTCTGTTGGCATAATCGTGCTGCAGGTCCAGCTTGGCTGTTTGATGGACCCATGGCCATGGCCATGCCCCAATACCCTACATGTGTGCACCCCAAGGCCTATTTTACACTACCAAACTAGACTCTTTATCTAGCCCTATGCCGTACCACCGACTCATAATGTAAGGCACAGCATTTTTCTTCTGTTTTCAGAACTTTCGTGTAGTTTTTCTCGTGAACTGAGGGCTAACGTATTTTTATCAAAGAGTATTTTATACATAATTTGGGGCACAAAATCATGTGGTACAGTCCGTATCCACGAGTTTCCAGACACCCTGTATATGTAGTATTTGTATATATGTGGTATTCGTATATATTTGGTATCTGTATATATATGTGGTATTTGTATATACAGGGTGCTCGGAAAGTCATAGCCCAAATTGCACATATAGCTTGTTTAAACCAAAAGTAATACAAAATCCCGATACACTTGCATGCGGAAAACTATGCTAATACCATTAAATTGCCTTCAAAGTTTCGTTGTATAGTGCGTGGAGATCAAAGCTGTTCAAGCATGCGTGTACAACGAGTTGCATAGGAGTTTGGCGCACATATTTTATACACATATATATTTTTTCGCGTATAGCCTGAACAGATTTTAATATTTATATATACAATTAAATTTTGATTTAAATATTTATATATGAGGGTTGTAGGCTATATATACTGCGAATGTGCTGACTTTGTTATTTTGTAAAAAAAAAAAAAAAAACAGTAAATGTATAGAATCGCCGAATGCGATGGTTTATTAACAAATAATAGGATTTATCTAAACTCACCAAGGATTTTATAAATTTCCCAAAGCAGTTTGGTGAAAGTATGAAACATGAACTGTATTATCTACATTTACCGGTAATTTTATCCCTAACCTACTCTAACCTAAACTAAAATAAACTAGTCCAAGTTTGTATGAACTAACCTAATTTGCCTAGACTAACCTAAGCAAATCTAATCTTGACATGACTTATTAATATTCACTGGTGGTTGATGGTAATTTTGTAAGCTCACCGTTGATTTGTTTAATGTTTGGCGAGTATGTGAAATAGTAAAGACTTTTTTAAATTTCCCAAGTGAGCCAGTGGCTTTGTAGAATCACTGGTGATTGTACAAACGCATCACATTCAGCACATACACAGTAGCATATACATAGTATACTCTAGTAACCATCAGAGTGGAGCTATCGAACAGCTTGCAAAAGATACAGGATCTACTCTCATGTTGTTATTTATTATTATTATTATTATTATTATTATTATTATTATTATTAGCATCGCGTCTTACTACCCGTTCGGGTTATACGCACTTACGCTAATGTGTAATGGTAGGGTGATTGTGAGGTGAAATTAAGGACCTACAGTTTAACGTGGAATCCGAACCACGGTGGAGACCTGGCATTCCCCACATTCACAAGATGTCTTGTAAGAGGTGAAGGAAGGGTTTGGTAATCAGATAAATCTGTGCCGGGACCGAGGATTGAACCCCGGCCGCCAGCATAGAAGTCTGACACCTTACCCCTAGACCACCAGGTCACCGATTACCCTCATGTTACTGTAAATGTTAAAGGACTAGTTAATATTAGAATCTACCATTAAATCCTAACATCACCAATATTAGGTGGTAAAATTCCGAAATATCTTATAAAATATTTATGTTTTGAACTTTTAGCGGGTTGTATCTGTAAATACCATACATTTATTGGTAAAGTTAATCATAAGTAGTATTTTAATAATTTAAATGTATTATTTTGGTTAGCATGCTCCTGAGTGAATGTAAACCTTTCTAAGATATTTCGTACTCCAATGTGTCGAAAGAAGGTAAAATCCTACATACGAGTATTTGTTCATAATTAATAATCCATCATCATATATAGTTACTAATAAGTAGGCTAATCAGATTTCTGCATTAAACAAACTGCAACATTGAATACGATGTTCTTTTGTGTTTCTCCACAACAATCGACTTCAGAATTATGGCTTCAAGGACAATATTTTAAGTCCCAGATCTGGTTCTACAAGTATATTAAGTTTATTCGTGTGTTTACTCTTTATGTGAATGATGGTCAAGAATGAATCAATTACATTGGTATATTGCGGCAAAGTATTTTCTTGCCATTCTAGAAACATCGGGATGCCAAAAGTCTAGCATTGTAAATAAAGACAGCTATAAAAATGTATCTTCAATAGTTGACAATTTATTTTCTATCTCATTGAGACAGTTTTACAATCCAAATATATTTTGATTAGAAGACGGTAAGTATTATGTTAATTTAGACCCCAGTGACTTCATATGGACAGTACCTTCATGTTCTCAACAATATTACTAAGTTATTTATCACAAGTTGCAAGGAAATCGTTGAGCATAGGTAACGAATCAAATTCAATATCAACAACTCTGAGACCATCATTTTAATTTAACTTTCCTACCTATTCTGTCCCGCACTAAAAGTAGAGCTATAATTGAACCTTAAAGATGTCAGTTGTGTCTATTAAATAAATTGAAAATGTATTTTAAATATACAAATATTATAAATAGCAACAAAACCTCACTATGCATGCGTCAAAAGCTGTATTTAATACCTCAACCGAAATGGGCCGGTTGCCAATATTGTAGCCGTCGTTATATAAGAAGTCCATTTAAATAGTACGTGTTGGTGAGTTCTGTTGAATATTTATCTTAGTCAAAACCAAACTTTCTATTTACTTTATTACAGGGGTTGGCATCGGGTCAATCGTGATCGATCGGTGGATCTCGCAACAATTTTTAGTCGATAGCTTAAGAAAACTACATCGTCACTACAGCTTTTAAGATAGAGCCATAGTGTAATCCATGAAGGCAAGACTGCTATCTTTCGGGAGAAACGGAGTGTACAGTTTTATTTATTTAATATACCTACTATAAAGACAGGGACGGAATTATTGGAGGAAATATTGAATTTTAGGAATAAATACAAAATGTATATAAACAAGAAGGATTAACAGTAGTGTACAAACTAAGGGGGATCGCAGACCTTTGATAGAATTAATATACAAGCCAATTGAGGCCCAGAGAGATTTCCTACCCCTGTTATATTATATAGCAAAGAGTTAATTGTGTATAGCCTGCAGAATTTATCACCATGGACCTCAGTTTGGCAACCATTCATATATACAGTTAGTTGAAATTTAAAATTTTCTCACATCTCACCACAAAAAAACTAGTACAATACACTTAGGGGGAACAGGGTCACAAAATATTATATTCAACCTTTCTTTCGAAACTGTCTCTTGGTTGGGAGGGGAGATAAATAGAACTATAAAAGCTATAGTGATCGTTATAGACACATTCACTTGGATAAGGAAACACTAGCGATCCTGACGGAGATATATTAGCTGTTAATTAAAAACCTTCCATTTCACTTGTTTAATTTGACAGTGACCGGTCAGATGGTGTAGTGATCAGTGCACCTGGTTACGAACCTAGGGTCCGGGGTTCTATTTCTGACTGGTACCTTGGGGGATTTTCCTGAAAGAGGAATTACCCCAACGGTCACCAGGGTTTGGCTTGTTGGTCTTAAGCTAAGTGTAATGTGTTTCCACTGGTTCCACAACCTCATACTCACTATCCCCATCATACTCGCTATCACCATCATACTCACTATCCCCATCATTCTCACTATCCCCCTCATACTCACTATCACCATCATACTCACTATCCCCCTCATACTCACTATCACCATCATACTCACTATCACCATCATATTCACTATCCCCCTCATACTCACTATCCCCCTCATACTCACTATCCCATCATACTCACTATCACCATCATACTCACTATCACCTCAACTCACTATCACCATCATACTCACTATCACCATCATACTCACTATCACACTCATCATATACCTATACTTATCACATCATACTACTATCACCTCATACTCACTATCACCTCATACTCACTATCACCACTCTCCTATACCTCAAACTAATCACCATCATACTCACTATCACCATCATACTCACTATCACCTCATACTCACTATCACCATCATACTCACTATCACCATCATACTCACTATCACCATCATACTCACTTCCCATCATACTCACTATCACCATCATACTCACTATCACCTCATACTCTATCACCATCAAATCACTATCACCATCATACTCACTATCACCATCATACTCACATCACTCTACTCACTCACTATACTCACTATCACCATCCCATACTCTCACTATCACCATCATACTCACTATCACCATCATACTCACTATCCCATCATACTCACTCATACCCATCTATCCTATCACCATCATACTCACTATCACCATCATACTCACTATCACCATCATACTCACTATCACCATCATACACACCCATCATACTCACTATCACCATCATACTCACTATCACCATCATATCACTATCACACATCATATCTCTACTATCACCATCACCTCATCCCATCACGACATGGAAAGAGCCTCCACGGAAAGGATGTATTATTACTCGTATTATAATCTGGCACTACTTTCTTCACTTCTATCCAACCACCTTATTGTATTAGAGTCTGTCACTTGATATTGACATTTTGTACAAGTAGTATAGCTATTTCATTATAATTCAATGAATTATTGAGGTGTATATAATGAATTACCTCAATTGTTTTGTAACCCAAAATTATAAATCTTATCATGGGGTGGGGTGGGGTTGCCCCTGTTGCCCCAACCTCCCCACTTGCCAATAGAGACATTGACAAGCATTGGGAAGTTTTGGCTGATTTGATATGCGAGTTACAGGTTGTTTTCACAGACCCTTATCCTCGTTGCATGAACTTAATATTAAATGACTTGGTACCTATGATTTAATTGTACAAAGTACACGGTTTGAGTTGGTTTGTAGCCCGACACAAGATATCCACCTTGGCAGAAGCGCCAAGCTAGGTCACCTGTGAAAGGGCTGTATTTCTTTGCGAGTTACAGGCAGCATTCGCTAGCCCTTATCCTCATGGAATGAGGGTGAAAAATATGAATTTGTGAAAATATATATCTAGTGAAAGATGGGTTGATTGATTGTGAGTTTGTGACGATTATCTGAAAAGGAAACGCATGTTTGATTAGTCAAAATATACACTTGATGAAGGATGAAAATTGAATGTGAAGGTGTGGATGATATTGCTCCTTCCTCTTATCCCCCTCTACTCCAGCCTTGGGCGTTTGTATGGTCTTTGGTCGTGAGGATTGTAGTTACCAAGTGCACGTATCAATGGATTTTTGTGTGCTACACTTTGTGTGTAGAATTTTTCCCTTCTTTCTTTGAATAACACATCGAGTGGTTTGCTCTTGGCTATATCATGGAGGTGGTCTATTCTTGTTCTAATGTCTGTTCCGGTTATGAGCCTTAGTATCTTGTTCTGCACTGTTTGTAGCTTCTTGATGTGTGTTTTGGCTGCGTATCCCCAACCTACGCAGCCGTAGAGGATGATGGGCTGGATAATACATTTGTAAATGGTTATCTTGGATTGCTGACTCAGTTGACGCCCTTTGAATAGAGGATAAAGCTGTATGAAAAGCGCGGTTGCAGTTTTCTTTGTTCTGTCAATATGTTTCGCCCAGGTGAGCTTCCTATCTATGGTTATTCCAAGATATTTTGCCTCGTTTTCGAATGGTATGTCCTCTTGAAAAATAGTGAAGTTCTCTGGTGGTAATTGTCTCCTTTTAGCCACCACCATAGCCGTGGACTTCGCAGTGTTGACTTTCACTCGCCATTTTGTGAGCCAGGTCTCCAGTGTTGTTAGGTATCGTTGTAGTGCTAGTGTCGCGTAGTATATATTCCGGTCTCTTGTATAAATTAGTGTATCGTCCGCGAATAATCTCACTGTCATTTTAGGGTGTGTTGGTAGATCAGAAACATAAAGATTGAAAAGGTAGGGAGCCAAGACCGACCCTTGCGGTACCCCTGATTTTACTTTCACCCTCTCGGAAAGTGAGCCCCCAATAGCGACCTGAAACTCTCTGTCTTCTAAGAAGCTTTTAATGAGCATTATGTCTCTTGGTGGGAAGTCGTATTGTATCAGTTTGTATAGCAGTCCATAGTGCCACACCTTGTCGAAGGCCTTCTCGACGTCCAAGAATATGGCGAGCATGTATTCGCGTTTATTGAAGCTATCGGTGGCATCCTCTATAAAATTTAGTACAGGATGGATTGTGGAGTGAAGTTTCTTGAATCCAAACTGTAGATCGGGGATTATTTCGTTCATCTCTGTGTGTTGTTGCAGTCTATTTAGTATCAGGGATTCATAAAGTTTACTGGTTGTATTGAGCAGGCTGAGTGGTCTTCTGTTCTGCGGGAAGATGCTATTTTTGCCTGGTTTCGGGATGCTGATGACTTTGGCCCTTTTCCAAAATTTTGGGAAGTAGTGCAATTTAAGGGTCGTGTTGAATATTTGGGTAAGCAGTGCTGTTGCATTGTGAGGTAGGTTTTTTAACTCTTCATTCTTGATGCCGTCTATACCCGGTGCCTTATTTGACCGAAGTTCTTCGATAGCTTGTTGAAGTTCCTCTACTGTGATAGGGGCTGGTATGTCGTCTATTTGTCTGTCAAAGTAGGCGTTTACTCTCCTGATAATGTCTCTGTTTAAGTCTTCTTCCTGCACTGGATTGGGTCTGAATTGTTGTTCTAGTGTTGCCGCTATCGCGTTTGCCTTGTCGATGTTAGTATAGGCCATTCCTTGCTGCCCATGTATGGCTGGAGTTCCCGCTCTTCTCGCAGTTCCTTTTAAAATTTTTGTCAAAGTCCACGGTTTCTGCTGGTTGGTTGTAGTGTCTATGACAAAGTCGTTCCATCTGGTTCTTATAATGTTGTTGACAGTCCTTCTAACCTGCGCCTTTAGCCTGTTGTACCTAGTTCTTTCTTGTGGAGTTCGTAGCCTCTGCCAATCCCTACGCGCTTCTCTTTTTTGCGCTATCAGGAGGTTGAGGTTGGGCTGATCAACCCTTACGTTTTGCTGTTTTCGGGAGGTCACTGTGTTTTGTTTGTAAGCTTCTTGTATTGTATTTGTTAGTATGTCAATGGCGGCGTCAACGTCCTCTTCTGTTTCTATTTCTATGTTTCCTGGTACGTTTTCCTGAAGTTCTTCTTTGAACTTCTTCCAGTCTGTTGTCTTAGTACTCGGCCTGTGCCAGTTGGCCAGATGTTCAGTGTCGATGTCCCATTCGCAGAGTACCGGGTTATGGTCGGAATCGAGTTCTTGTAATACCGTTAAGGTTTCCGATGTTATTTTTAAGTTAGTTAGTAATAAGTCCAGGACGTCCGGTCTATGAAGGTGATTGCCAGGATAAAATGTCGGTGATTCTGGAGCTATTATGTTGTAGTCTGCCTCTGTTGCGTGCTCTTCTAGTATTCGCCCATTTCTATTTGTCAGCCTGCTATTCCATAGTGTATTTTTGCTGTTAAGATCCCCCCTATTAGGAAGTTGTTATCTGCAGTGATGATGTCCAGGTCGGTTTTGAGTAACATCTTGGTTGGAGGGTTGTAGGTGGCCACGAAGTTTATGTGTCCGTTTTTGGTGTTGACAGTCACTGATGTGGCCTCCAGGTTTTCCGAGTCTTCGACGTTGTTTCTATAGTGTGGTAGGTAGCTCTTTATAAAAACTGCTGTACCCCCCCCCTCTCTGTTGTACTCTGTCTGTCCTGTATATATCATATCCTGTTATGTTAAGCCGTTTGTCTGGTTTCAGGTGGGTTTCGCATACAAGTGCCAGGTCTATTCCATATGTTTGCATCAGGTCTTCAAATTCTTGTGTCTGTTGTAGGATTCCATTAGCATTCCATATAAGGATTCTGAGTTGAATTTGTTCTATTGTTTGTGTTTTATTCGTCATTGGCACCAAAGTAAAAGTCAGTTGCTGCTTCAAGTATTATCATAAGTTTTGTCATTTTATCCTCTGCCTGTTTAATTCTCGATAGAAAAGTTTTTAGATGTTTAAGTAAACCACATATATTCATCTCTTTAAAGATTGTCAATATCTCTTTAAAGTCAAAAGGGGTCGTTTGTTCTTCTTCCTTCTGTTGTTGTGGGTCGTTCCGTGTGCTAAGTAGGGTGTCTCTGTATGATCGTGACGAACCGCTGAGTTTGGTTGGTGGCATAGTTTTGCTTGGTAGTGGCGGGAAGTCAGTTTTTGTTGGTGTCAGTTTTTGTGTGGAGGTAGATATCTTTTCATTTTTTTTCTGTCTTTGGTCGATCTTTATTTCTATCAATTTCAGGTATTCGGGGCACTTTGAATAGTTTGCGGTATGGCTACCACCACAGTTCACACACTTAGCAGGAGTTGTGTTGTCTTTTTTTTTGCAGTCAGAAGTCAAATGGGGCGTCAGGCATTTGACGCATCTGGGATTGTTGGCGCAGTTGTTCTTAGAGTGCCCGAATTTTTGGCATCCATGGCACTGTAGGATGTAGTTTTGTGTTTGTACATAGTGTTCTATCTTGACACGGGTGTTATTGATGTAAGTTTCCTTAAAGAGTTTATAGTTCTCGTCGGTTCTTGGGAGAGTGCATATGAAAATTGGTAATAGTTTGACGATATCTTGTGCTGCATTTTCCGTCTGTGTTTTGGAAGTAAATTGTCTGATGTCAGTTGCTGTATAGCCCATTGTATGAAGTTCCTCCTTTATATCGTCAGTGGCATGTTGGGTGGGAGCCCATTTATGACTAGTTTTAAGGGCTTGTCTCTCGGGAGTGTAAAGGTATGATATTCTTGCCCTGTTTGTTTGAGATAGGCTTGTAGGGTCTTGAAATCATCGAGGGTTGAAGTGTGGATTTTGAGCCCGTCTCTTATATAAAGTATTTTGAAGGTCCCTGTCATGGTTGATTTCATAGTCTTTGATATTCTAGAATAATTTGCTGTCCCTGCTACGACTATGGGTGGTAATTTTGGTTTGGTTTTTTGAGAGTTTGAGGTGACTTGTCTAGCGTTTTCTCTTGGTATTTCTATGGTTTCCATAGGCTCCTCCTCACGAACTGTCAGTATCTCGTATTGGTTGGCAACTTTGACTGATTTTGGAGGTTTGTCCTCCTTTGGTTTGAATAGAAGTTTCCTCTTTAGGATAGATGCGTCAGTGAATTCAGATTCCTCCGTCTCATTATCTGATAGTTCAACGTTAATGTCCTCATCCTCAAGATTCCTAGCCCAGTCCTGGGTTTGGTGTCGTTTAAGTTGTGCGCGTCCAAGCTCTGCAAGCTTGTCCATTTTTTTTTTAAGTTTGTTGTTGGCCCTGAAAAGGGCCTACAACAGTTTAGTCGGTTATTGTATTTTGTCCGTGGTACGACCACTTGATGTTATGCTCACCTTTCTGCCGTTGAGGTACGATACGTAAAATAACGCAGCGATGAAGGCTGCGCGAAAAATTACTGTCGTTCGTGTAGCTTTTCGACAACAGTTGATCCTCGTACAGTGAAGTCAACCTTCTAACTGTCCGTCGTCGTCTCGTCGTCTCTAATAATTAAGTAGATACCTGGCACACGAATACAAGACCTCGTCTCGTCAATCTTATCACAAAACTTAAATACTTACTAATAAAAATCACAGCAAAATTTATAAAATTCTAAAGGATCCTCTCGCTATCCAATCAAACCTTTTTGACTTCAAAATGAAATGTTAGTTAAAAATTAACCAAAGAGAGTCAATTCCTCGTCAAACATTTTATTCCAAACCACATTTAAAAGACAATTTACTATGCAGCCATTGCACTCGAGATTTAATCATGGGGCACGTCCTAATTCATATTCATATTATTAATCAAGAAGACATATTTTATTAAATAGGTGATTAATATTTATCTGTTAATATTCACTTATTTGCTTAGGTCCCTCCGTTAGCATATTAACTAATTAACTTTATAAATTTTTAACCACAATAGTTAAATCAATATTTTAATTTATCGAACATAAGGCTGGATAATATTTGGTGTTTAAATATATATTGAACGGCTTTAGTTTTAAGTCCCTCATAGTCATTACTGGCACTGAAACACGTAGATAAAAAAAAAACACCACTGTGACTGCCACGCCATAACATAAATCATGTTTTGGTCGCCCTTAAAGTATTGGCCGGTCTCCGAAACGCTACTTCGCCCGTTAATTGTATATTAGTCTCATTACCGAGATTGCGTCAATTGACACGACCACTAATGACTTATAAATTACAGTCCCTTTCCTCCCTCCCCTCTTTCTTCCCAAACCCATCCTATCCCTCCTAGCTAGAGTAATCGTTCAGTTAACTGACGACTTGTAATTGAACCAGAACGTTCTTTTTATTTTTAAATAAATACATTAAAAAAAGAACAAAAATCCGCCGGCGCTTCTGTGAGCGCGACTATTTAAGAGTTTTGACACTTTGATCAGTCGGTTGTAATTTCTCAACGAACCACGCCGCCTCATACACTATTCATAGAGAGAGTATATACACGTTTGGGAGGGGTGCTCCGAAATCACAAATTCATTTGGGATATTAAATATCGGCTTTCAAAAACAAAAGGAGGGAAAGGGGAAGGTGTGCGTATTAATGGCCCCATCTACTTGAATGGAAAAATCCTCATAATACGGCATTTCCAAGTCATCAAATATACTAAAACAATCCTCAATTTATGTTATAACATTTAAAATATGTCTTCATTTGTTTGAAGAACTCTAGATGTGTGTGTCTATCCATTAACTTTGATAACATAACTGCAACATTTCACGTGGAACATCGTTGAAAATCAAATAATTTCAACTTTTCATTAATTATTTTAAGGTCATAAAACATAAAATGTAAAGTTATTAACTTTATAGTAACATATTGACATCTTTAATTTCCTCCAGACTAGGATCACAACTGTGTCCTAACTTCCTCTACTTGAATAGCATCCCCACTGAAGACTTGTCTCTCTCCAGACTAGGAACACAACTGTGTCCTCAACTTACTCTACTTGAATAGCATCCCCACTGAAGACTTGTCTCTCTCCAGACTAGGAACACAACTGTGTCCTCAGCTTCCTCTACTTGAAGAACATCCCCACTGGAGACTTGTATCTCTCCAGACTAGGAACACAACTGTGTCCTCAACTTCCTCTACTTGAATAGCATCCCCACTGGAGACTTGTCTCTCTCCAGACTAGAACCAACTGTGTCCTCAGCTTCTCTACTTGAATAGCATCCCACTGGAACTTGTCTCTTCCAGACTAGGAACACAACTGTGTCTCAACTTCCTCTACTTAATAGCACCCCATGGAACTTGTCTCCTCCAACTAGGAACACAACTGTGTCCTCAGCTTCCTCTACTTGAAACATCCCCACTGGAGACTTGTCTCTCTCCAGACTAGGAAACAACTGTGTCCTCAACTTCCTCTACTTAATAGCATCCCCACTGAGACTGTCTCTCTCAGACTAGGAACACAACTGTGTCCTCAGCTTCCTCTACTTGAAAACATCCCCACTGGAGACTTGTCTCTCTCCAGACTAGGAACACAACTGTGTCCTCAACTTCCTCTACTTGAATAGCATCCCCACTGGAGACTTGTCTCTCTCCAGACTAGGAACACAACTGTGTCCTCAGCTTCCTCTACTTGAAACATCCCCACTGGAGACTTGTCTCTCTCCAGACTAGGAACACAACTGTGTCCTCAACTTCCTCTACTTGAAAACATCCCCATGAGACTTGTCTCTCTCCAGACTAGGAACACAACTGTGTCCTCAACTTCCTCTACTTGAATACATCCCCACTGAGACTTGTCTCTCTCCAGACTAGGAACACAACTGTGTCCTCAACTTCCTCTACTTGAAGAACATCCCCACTGGAGATGTCTCTCTCCAGACTAGGAACACAACTGTGTCCTCAACTTCCTCTACTTGAAACATCCCACTGGAGACTTGTCTCTCTCCAGACTAGGAACACAACTGTGTCCTCAACTTCCTCTACTTGAATAGCATCCCCACTGAGACTTGTCTCTCTCCAGACTAGGAACAAACTGTGTCCTCACTTCCTCTACTTGAAGAACATCCCACTGGAGACTTGTCTCTCTCCAGACTAGGAACACCACTGTGTCCTCAGCTTCCTCTACTTGAAGAACATCCCCACTGGAGACTTGCTCTCTCCAGACTAGGAACACAACTGTGTCCTCAACTTCCTCTACTTGAATAGCATCCCCACTGAAGACTTGTCTCTCTCCAGACTAGGAACACAACTGTGTCCTCAACTTACTCTACTTGAATAGCATCCCCACTGAAGACTTGTCTCTCTCCAGACTAGGAACACAACTGAGTCCTCAACTTCCTCTACTTGAAGAACATCCCCACTGGAGACTTGTCTCTCTCCAGACTAGGAACACAACTGTGTCCTCAACTTACTCTACTTGAATAGCATCCCACTGAAGACTTGTCTCTCTCCAGACTAGGAACACAACTGTGTCCTCAGCTTCCTCTACTTGAAAACATCCCCACTGGAGACTTGTCTCTCTCCAGACTAGGAACACAACTGTGTCCTCAACTTCCTCTACTTGAATAGCATCCCCACTGGAGACTTGTCTCTCTCCAGACTAGGAACACAACTGTGTCCTCAGCTTCCTCTACTTGAAGAACATCCCCACTGGAGACTTGTCTCTCTCCAGACTAGGAACACAACTGTGTCCTCAACTTCCTCTACTTGAATAGCATCCCCACTGGAGACTTGTCTCTCTCCAGACTAGGAACACAACTGTGTCCTCAGCTTCCTCTACTTGAAGAACATCCCACTGGAGACTTGTCTCTCTCCAGACTAGGAACACAACTGTGTCCTCAACTTCCTCTACTTGAAAGCATCCCCACTGGAGACTTGTCTCTCTCCAGACTAGGAACACAACTGTGTCCTCACTTCCTCTACTTGAAGAACATCCCCACTGGAGACTTGTCTCTCTCCAGACTAGGAACACAACTGTGTCCTCAACTTCCTCTACTTGAAGAACATCCCCACTGGAGACTTGTCTCTCTCCAGACTAGGAACACAACTGTGTCCTCAACTTCCTCTACTTGAAGAACATCCCACTGGAGACTTGTCTCTCTCCAGACTAGGAACACAACTGTGTCCTCAACTTCCTCTACTTGAATAGCATCCCCACTGAGACTTGTCTCTCTCCAGACTAGGAACACAACTGTGTCCTCAACTTCCTCTACTTGAAGAACATCCCCACTGGAGACTTGTCTCTCTCCAGACTAGGAACACACTGTGTCCTCAACTTCTCTACTTGAATAGACATCCCCACTGAAGACTTGTCTCTCTCCAGACTAGGAACACAACTGTGTCCTCAACTTCCTCTACTTGAAGAACATCCCCACTGGAGACTTGTCTCTCTCCAGACTAGGAACACAACTGTGTCCTCAACTTCCTCTACTTGAATAGCATCCCCACTGAAGACTTGTCTCTCTCCAGACTAGGAACACAACTGTGTCCTCAGCTTCCTCTACTTGAAGAACATCCCCACTGGAGACTTGTCTCTCTCCAGACTAGGAACACAACTGTGTCCTCAACTTCCTCTACTTGAATAGCATCCCCACTGGAGACTTGTCTCTCTCCAGACTAGGAACACAACTGTGTCCTCAGCTTCCTCTACTTGAAGAACATCCCCACTGGAGACTTGTCTCTCTCCAGACTAGGAACACAACTGTGTCCTCAACTTCCTCTACTTGAATAGCATCCCCACTGGAGACTTGTCTCTCTCCAGACTAGGAACACAACTGTGTCCTCAGCTTCCTCTACTTGAATAGCATCCCCACTGAAGACTTGTCTCTCTCCAGACTAGGAACACAACTGTGTCCTCAACTTCCTCTACTTGAAGAACATCCCCACTGGAGAGTTGTCTCTCTCCAGACTAGGAACACAACTGTGTCCTCAACTTCTCTACTTGAAGAACATCCCTACTGGAGACTTGTCTCTCTCCAGACTAGGAACACAACTGTGTCCTCAACTTCCTCTACTTGAATAGCATCCCCACTGAAGACTTGTCTCTCTCCAGACTAGGAACACAACTGTGTCCTCAGCTTCCTCTACTTGAAGAACATCCGCACTGGAGACTTGTCTCTCTCCAGACTAGGAACACCACTGTGTCCTCAGCTTCCTCTACTTGAAGAACATCCCCACTGGAGACTTGTCTCTCTCCAGACTAGGAACACAACTGTGTCCTCAACTTCCTCTACTTGAATAGCATCCCCACTGAAGACTTGTCTCTCTCCAGACTAGGAACACAACTGTGTCCTCAACTTACTCTACTTGAATAGCATCCCCACTGAAGACTTGTCTCTCTCCAGACTAGGAACACAACTGAGTCCTCAACTTCCTCTACTTGAAGAACATCCCCACTGGAGACTTGTCTCTCTCCAGACTAGGAACACAACTGTGTCCTCAACTTACTCTACTTGAATAGCATCCCCACTGAAGACTTGTCTCTCTCCAGACTAGGAACACAACTATGTCCTCAACTTCCTCTACTTGAATAGCATCCCCACTGAAGACTTGTCTCTCTCCAGACTAGGAACACAACTATGTCCTCAACTTCCTCTACTTGAGTAGCATGTCCCCTAGAGTGCGTGTGATGTCATCGGTTCTCTATATACACACTCGCACGAGAAGAGCTCTTGGAATGGTAGGGTAGGGAAGAGTTTGTTTACTTTGATTCATACAGTCAACACTGACTGGCGCCGTCCTGCACCTTCACTTTCTGTCAACAACCAGTGTGTGTTGGACTTGCTAAAAACTCTGTACTTGTAAACATGCTTTTTATAGTTTCTGGAAACCTCAGTAAGGAAAATCTCCATTAGTTCTACTCAATTGACTTTTAACCCAAATTTCCTTATTAGCTGATTTTATCGCACCTCGTTTTGATACTCACCCGATATAGTTGCCTGGTTATAATTAATGAGTAGGAATTAAGAGGTTATAATTTTAGAAAATTAACCCGCATTTGGCTAGGGAACGGAAAGCACTTTAAGCTCCCTAAACCAGCCAGAGAGTCATTCCAAAATTATTTAAAATTATTTAAAATTTATTTCACTTAAATGTCCCCCACCCCCTCTAACAGCTCCCTCAGTAAGCCCGGCAGAGATTTTATATAGGTCTTTTTTCTTAAATATGTGCCTTTTTTCTCTTGCAGCCTCAACAGTACACCCAGCCGATATTCAATTTGAGAGTTTTTCTTATATAAATCCCACCAAAGTAGGGGTACAACTACATTATATTTTTCCTTCCTCATCTATATCTTGATATTTTAGAAAAAGGTGGAAAACCTTGACGTGTAGTAAGGCGCACTGAATTTTTTTTATTATTCAATTTAAATAAATGGTACGGTGCACCGCACAGACTTTCTCTCTCTTTATAAACTCGTAAGATTTCTGAACGGAATAATGTAGCCTACATTGTATCATCACCAGTCCACATAAGAACACGAATAAAATAATATACAATGATATAGAATCAATGAGAAAAGAAGTGCATCTTTGTCCACCTAAGGAAAAATAACATATTTTTTTAGATACTTATATTTAATTACTCCATGGCAATGGAGAATTATTTCCTTAAGACTTAAGTAGTATATGTTTACAACTAAAGATCACAAAATTGTATTGATATATTTGAAAATATCTCAGAAACTGTTGCTTTTATAAAAATATATGTCAAATAAAAGTTTATTTATTTATAATAGTCCTACAATTTTGCAATGATAAGTTGTTTAGTATCTCAAATAGTTGTGGAGATACGGAAATTAACGCTTCTGTAAAGTACCCTAAAAATCATTTTCATGGGGAAATGAAAATAGCCAGTTTATTTATAATCTTAATCAACATCTAGATAGGAATTTTAATCAAAACTGCTTGAACAGATTTTGAGATTTTTTTTTTCTTTTCGTCCCTTATAAAACTACTCTTAATTTTAAGTTTTAATAGACACAGAGACATACGGCATTGCAAATACTATTTTTTAGTGTTTGGGGGGTCATGAGACGTCGACATCCATTAACATTTCAGGTTAGATTTTTTTTACGGTCGCAATACTTAAACTTTAATGTCCAAAAAGTTAAAAAATATATTTAATTGCGTATAGATTGGAATTTATTGATTTTATAAAAATATGTTTCGAATAATATATTTGTATTACAAATATATATACATATTTGTAATGCTAAGTAATTTCATATCTCAAATAGATTCGGAGATATTATAAAAAATGTTAATTTACGCATCAGACCGGAGCACTTAAATCCATTTTTCCGAAATATTGAGAGTAGCCATTTTGTTTTGAATATTTATTAATGTTTATAAATGAATTTTAATCAAAATCGTTAGAGCCGATTTTGAGAAAATCGACTTATTCTCTTTTTGCCCTTCAGTAAACTACCCTTAATATTAGGGGTATATATCCAATTCTAAAAAACCCTCGGGGAAACCATATGAAAACACTAGATATCAAGTTCTAGCCCAATCGGTAAAATAGTTTAAGCTCTAGTTGGAGGTACAGACAGACAGACAGACAGACGTAAATTCAAAAACCACTTTTTCGGATTCAGGGAGTCATGAAACGTCAAGATTCATCAAAATCTCGAGTTTGATTTTTTTGACAATCACCACACTTTTTCTACCTGTAAGATAAAGAGAAAGTAAAGAGGGAATACGAGTTCCAAGTTTTATAAAACCCACAGTTTCATAAAAAGTTGCATGAATTTTACCAATCCCAAAATGTTAGTTGATGTCACAGATATCTGTCACAGCGACCAAATACCTGTTAGTGATCATACCATTCCTTCTCTTCACCGTGATACACATATACTTTCATTTTTATACCATCCATATTAGAAGTAGTAGTAGAGTAAAGTAGGAGGAATAGAAGGACTTGATCAAACACATATAGCAGTGTTTCACACTTGTATAAATAATAGTGACCCAATCTAACATTACTTGAAATATCAGTGAACCAGATCAACATAATTACTCAAGTGCTAAGAAAACAAATGATGAAAGGAAACGTTATAATGTATGCAGAAAAGAAAAGTCAACATGGTAGGACATATACTGAGACATGATAGTGTGATAAAGATAATAAAGAAGGAGAGGTTGAAGAAGGAAACCAAGATTGGAGTGCATGAATCAGGTAGCAAAAATATTGGCAGAAGAAGGTACAAAGATGTACAATATTCTGTCTAGGATAGCTGCAGAAAGCCACTCACAAGATTGATGACATAATGATGATGATATTCAACATAACATTGTAACATCCAATCTTAACGTTAAGGTACTGTGAGCTAGAATTTGCCATCGAGCGTGTTGTAAGAGGGTTAAAATGTAAGAGGAATCAGGAATGTAGGTACCTGCAAGAAACTATAAATAACAAAGAATCAAATATCCAAAACTATTATGTATGCTTTTAGTGAGGATTTACTCCATCTAGATATCATAATCCTAAAATTTAAATATGACACCTGAACACGGGAATCGAACCTGAGACCTTTAGCTTAGTACGCCAATTCTCTAACCATTGAGCCATCCAGGAATCGATGCCCGTGTCCAAGCATCATTTTTCCATTTTCAGGATTTGATATCTAGATGGAGTAATCCTAACTAAAAAGATAAATATTATCTTTGGCTATTTGATTCATTAATATGCGATCCCTTACAATTATAATAATTGTACAAGTGGCAGCAATAAGCCAACTAACGAGTCGACAGTGGCTGCGTTATCTGATAGCTCGTGATCTTAATAAAACCACATATTTGTAGCCGACGATTTCCGCATGTCCATCATAGACTCTGCCTTAAGATATGAGTAAAGAATGACCCTGGGCACGGGAAGATTCCTAAATAGCTCAGTGGGTAAAGCTTTGACGTACTAAACCACAGTCCTAGGTTCGATTCCCGTGTCTATATAAACCAGCCTGAGGCTAAGTGTGGCCACATGTTGCAGGGCGCTTGTCTGTACGGCCGGTTTCTGGTCATGCGATCATAGCTATGTTCTGATTCGTTGCAGGGCCCAGTTTCAAAATCTACAGTTTTTAAAATCAAAAGTATTTCTCGGGGCATTCAGCTGAGAGCTTTTTCGAATACGTGTGTGTTTGTGTGTCATCCTCTTATATGATTTATAAATTATAGCATTTTACTGGTAGTGTTTTTCATGTGTAGGTGTGAGCTTCATCCGCACGTATATTAATTATTAAATGACAAATAAAAGTATTTGTATTGGCCACAATTATAAATAAAAAATTATTAATTATCAAGTTGAACTTATTATTCTATAACGTGTACCTTCCACTATACGACTAACCAAATTAACGTAACAAAAGTATTATATGTTTAGTTCTTATTCAAGTTTATAGAAAATATTGTTAAAATCTTTGTCCTCCATTCTGAAACAAAATAAAATATGAAACACTCATCATCATCAACTGTTTCCAGCCTGTGAAGGATGCAGTTTAGTAAAATACCTCCATCTTCCTCTATCCTTCCAACATTCTTCCTTCTTTTAATCGCTTCCATTCTTCTCCTCTCACTTGCATACTTTATGCTATCTGCTCCTCCTCTCTCTTTCTTGGCCTCTCTTGTGGCCATTTTTTCTACATATTTAATCTCCATCTTTATTTTTGGTATGTTCTCCTTTTCCATCCTCATCACATGCTACTCTCTCCAGATAACTTCATTCCTAATATTGTTTCTCCTCGTGACAGCTAGCATGCTCCTCACAAACTCCATTTCCATATCCTCCACTCTCCTGTCTCTCTTACAGTCACTTTCCAGGTTTCTGCTTCATATGTGACACTTACACTTCAAGGGCACTCCTCTACTCCATAGCATGTACAGTACAGTATAATATTACACAATACATCACCAACCGAGTACTTGGAAAACAGATTGGATTTTTTTTAAATTTGAACTACGCTTGTGATGGAACGGAAGAGAGTGCAATTTTTATACATAATTTTGCGTTTTTTAAGGCAAAACAATACATTTTAATCCAAAATAAGAAAATATTTCTTCAATAAATAAAACTTTGTTTAGTCTAATTTTCAAAATAAAGTAATATCAACAGTTATTGTAATTGGTTGGCCGCCTCTGTGGTCTAGTGGTCAGAGTTCCTGGCTACAGATCTAGAGAACCCGGGTTATATCCCGGGTGCTTTCAGAGTTCTTCTGTGAATCATTGGGTCTGGAACGGGTTCAAACTCAGTCCTTGAGGGCGAATGAAGAGCTACTTAAATAAATAAGTGACAGTTGCGTTATAAAAAATTGAGATTAACAGCTGGAGGGTTCATTGTGCTGACCATATGACACCCTCTATCCATAAATGTTATCTTGTATCACTATCATCGCTAACGGTGGCGGGCGCTCGGTCAGTATAGTTAAATCTTGTGCTTGAGCCATGGAGTGCTTTTTTAATTAAATTTGTTTGAACATAAACTTGAGAAAAAAATTGTTAGTTTCCAAGAAGCCGTTGACAAATCTTCAAAAACTGTTGGTATAGTTAGTATAGGTGTTTATATGAAGATTTGGGGTTGCTTTTCCTCAAATTAAACTTTGTAAAGCATTCACCTTAACTTGCATTCCTTTCCATCCCACGAAAAAAGGGTTTACATATATTACTGTATATTGTAGGGGTAAATTCATCCTTAAGGTCATTTGACAGTTAAAATTGTATCGCACAATTTTAATAAGTGTATAATTGTAAGCTATAAATAGTTCAATTATTTTAAATTATCATAGTTCACGAGTTATAAGGAGTAATATTTGCTATGTTATGCTTTCCTCGTACCATTGTTAAGGTAAAGTAGTTAATGTGTGTGGCTATAATTTAGTGGAATTAGACATTCATATGAGGTGGCAGAGGGTCAGATAGTTCCAACTAATGACACACCCAGGTGAAGCGTACGTCAGCTTTCTTACCTGCTCGGTGTTGCTGGAATGGGCTGACACATTGCTACTTGACATATTTTACAAGATAATCCACTAACCCCACATATGTTTAATTCCTTGACTAGATTTTATAGACTCAAAATAATCTTAGTAGTTTTTATTGTCAAATGACCTTAATTTCTATCAGGATTAAGAGATAAGTGTGATTGATAAGTTATAACTAAATAATACCCGAATCAAAGTTCGCGTGATCTAAAGAATCATGCGTGACCTGGTGGTCTAGGGGTAAGGTGTCAGGCTTCTTTGCTGGCGGCCGGGGTTCAATCCTCGGTCCCGGCACAGATTTATCTGATTTCCAAACCTTCCTTCACCTCTGACAAGACATCTTGTGAATGTGGGGAATGCCAGGCCGCCACCGTGGTTCGGATTCCACGTTAAACTGTAGGTCCTTCATTTCATCTCACAATCACCCTACCATTACACATTAGCGTAAGTGCGTATAACCCGAACAGGTAGTAAGACGCGGTGCTAATAATAATATAATAATCTAAAGAATCACCCTCGGTTTTGATTGGATCGCCTGTGACGAGGATGTCGGTTTTCAAATTCCGGGTGTACTTAGTATGTGCTTTTATTTAACGGTTTCCCACTCTCCCTTTGTGCAAATGCGAGTACACTTCCTCTAAAGTTATATCTTACCATACATTATCTCTTTAATGTAAATATGGCCTGGATGGCTGGTAAGACGCGCAGCGTGGTAGATACAATAAAACGTGATACGAATTAGAATGTGTTTATATTCCCGCCAGAGATATACTAAATACCATTACTTGTCATATTTTACCATATGTTTGACTCTAAAACTTACCTCGCTTGCTATAAAAAAAAAATACCTCCATAAAGTCTTCTTTGAAAGTATCTCTAAATTTTTATCACAGTGTTTAAATAACACGATTACGCAGATCATGCACATTTGTTGTGAATCAAATTCAGTTAGAGCGCCATCAATACGAGATTACGACCCCCAAGACGTACCCAAATAACCCATTGTCGTCGGTGTGACGTAGCACGGAAAAAAATGGGCGTGTATGACCGTAGGAACACGCTTCCATTTTCTGCGGTCGTGTCCGATTTGACCTTAAGAGTGTGTGTGTGTGTGTGTCGTGTGTGAGTGTGTAAGTGTGTGGCCGGGCGCCTTGGAAGCGGCGAGGGGGTGAGGGAACTCCTGTTAAAGCCTATTAAGCCTCTGAACAAAGTGAAAAGAATTCCCCAAAACATGTGCCCTCCGGGGATAAGAGACTGACCGCACAAGTACTGGTGTATTAAATAGTGATAGGAGGGGGGGGGGGAAGATATACCACCTGCTGGGAGACACTAGTACAGTCATCACACTGACTGATGCCGTGATCACGACCATCGTAACCTTCACGTTACGTAAGGAAACATGGGCCAATGACTTACGTCTCAAGTGCGGTGCTACACTAAATACAGGACGACACCTACCTAGACTAGAATGGAATAGAGCAGTCTTGCATATGAAACGGGTCTATTATATTCTAGTCTACAGTAGCCCCATGGCTTTTTTGGTGCTGACTGACAGCTCACAGCTGACTTCTGACAGTCAACATTTAGGTATATACCTAAATTTTGATTGTCAGAAGTTACAGCTGCTAAACACATGTTTTTGCAAATCATATGGTTTGGCGTAGGGATACATAATTTAGTCTGGTAGCTTTTCATAGCTTTAAGCTGTCAGTCAAAAGCAAAGAAGTCATGGGGCTACTTTAGGTAGGTGTAGTCCTGTAGTTAGTATAGCACCACACTTGAGACGTACTAAGTCTGACTATGAAACTGGCCCACTCCCTCTGGTCTAGGTAGGTGTTGTCCTGTATTTAGTTTAGCACCACACTTGAGGCGTACTAAGTCTGACTATGAAACTGGCTCACTCCCTCTGATCTAGGTAGGTGTTGTCCTGTAGTTAGTTTAGCACCACACTTGAGGCGTACTAAGTCTGACTATGAAACTGGCTCACTCCCTCTGATCTAGGTAGGTGCTGTCCTGTAGTTAGTATAGCACCACACTTGAGACGTACTAAGTCTGACTATGAAACTGGCCCACTCCCTCTGATCTAGGTAGGTGTTGTCCTGTATTTAGTATAGCACCACACTTGAGACGTACTAAGTCTGACTATGAAACTGGCCCACTCCCTCTGATCTAGGTAGGTGTTGTCCTGTATTTAGTATAGCACCACACTTGAGACGTACTAAGTCTGACTATGAAACTGGCCCACTCCCTCTGATCTAGGTAGGTGTTGTCCTGTAGTTAGTTTAGCACCACACTTGAGACGTACTAAGTCTGACTATGAAACTGGCCCACTCCTCTGATCTAGGTAGGTGTTGTCCTGTAGTTAGTTTAGCACCACACTTGAGGCGTACTAAGTCTGACTATGAAACTGGCTCACTCCCTCTGATCTAGGTAGGTGCTGTCCTGTAGTTAGTATAGCACCACACTTGAGACGTACTAAGTCTGACTATGAAACTGGTCCCCTGCGTGGGCTCAAGATTATCATAACGTAACAAATCAAACGAAACACAGTCAATGGAAATTAAAGGTTTAAAAGCAGTTCCCTACAATAATACTAAAATTGTTAAGATTGATTAGGCTTGCAATAGGACCTACAAAATAAATTATAAGAAGTTGTTATGACGTTGTGTTTTCTGAGAGACGTGGAAATTGAACGATAAATAAGATGGCGTCTGCACAAAAAAGACAAATGGAATACTAAATAGCCGTGTTGATGTTGCTTCCGACATGATTGGCTGACAAGAACACGTGGTAGGCTTCACAGAACGTAACGTAACGTAACGTGACTTTAAAGTTCTCTCTGATTGCGATCCATGACAATATGGTCCACGTGATTGAATGATTATCGAGGTCTCCTACAGATATCGGTTCAGTCGGGTGACTGTGGTTCAATCCCCCCGGGGCCTTGGATAATTTAGTACCTGCTTCTAGTACAAAATCTATCTAAAATAATTATTGAGGTTACCCACCTCGGTAGCGAATCTAGCTAACGCGCTAGTCGTGTTGAGCTCGACCACTGAGGACGGGAAGATCCAGGTTCGAATCTCGGTCAGGTGAACCAGGGGTGGCTTTTCCTAAATGGTTTTCCTTTCTCCCTCCACGCAAATGCGGGTTCACTTCCTCTAAATTCAAACTCCCCAATTCCTAATCCATTAATGTAATTAGTACTTAAGCGTATAACCCGAACGGGTAGTAAGACGTGGTGCTAAATAACATAAAATGTTGACGTTACTGCTGAAAGATTGATCAAGGTTTTGGTTAATAGAGCTATAGTGACGTCACACGGTACAAGCTATAGTGTCCCTACTATACAGAGTGGAGACTTGGCCAATGTTGAAGCGTCTGCTGGTGGTTACCTGTCGCACAATGGAAGGTGAGGCTCATCCACGACTGACTCAGTGTTGTTTACAGAGCTGTTATTGTGACGTCATCTCGGGTACACCCAGAGCTGCGGATAAAACATCACATTTTACTATCGTCATTGTCAGAGGGGGGAGAAGTAGAGGGAAGGGAAGAGAAACAACCGGGGAATACAGTATCACAAGTTTGGGACTTCTGGGAACATAGGGCCAAGAGATCGGGGACATTTATTTCGAGATAAAGATGAATTTTCTACAAATGGTGAAGCTGTCAAACGATAAAAAGAAATGGTATTTATTCAACAGGTCACCAGTTTTAAGAGTGTGTGTGCTCCCCGTCTTACTATCTCAATGGGGGAAAAAATGAAAATAATAGAAACCTGTTTCAGTGGTCGAATAATCTTAAGGGGGCCGCCTTGGTAAGTTATAAATAGCCGAGCAGACTTACAGCTCTAACGCCATATTTAACTCTCCCATGCGTCATTTCAAAATATGGTTCACGCCAAAATAAAGTCGAAAGATTCCAACAGCGCTCTTCTCTCTTAACCACCCTATAGTTTGAGTTTTATTAATAGCAAAAATGTGCGAACATGTGACATTAGGTTATTTTCAAATAATTTTTAAGCTTAGGCTATTTGTGGAGCTATGAGACTAGGCTTTATTTAAAAAAACGCTTTAGATTTAGCTTTCATCTGACAAATACAGTAATTTTTTTAATAATCTAAAAATAGAAAATGTTAAGATACTTTATAATTAGAAGTCTAGCGTGTCAACCAGATGGATTGAACAGCTACAAATAAAAATTCAATATTTCAGTGTTTTTTGTGCAAGATAGAAATTATATCAACATATTTAATATAAACTACCTCTAAGTTTATATTTTCTGATCTACTAAAGTTACGTATCGTCCTACATTCAAACACGTGGTTGGTCAAAAAATATTGTCTTTTTGTAATTACTGTACTAAATATCGAAGAAGAGGACTAATATTATTGTATTTATGAATAAGATATGTGAATACATAGCCTTTTCTATGAGATGATGT
>JBCFYV010000935.1:2296794-2471794 GCA_039000515.1 Timema cristinae
CAAATAATAACTTCCTCTTCTCGAAGGTTCGAAGAGAGATTTTAAAATGTAACTTGAGTCAGTTTCCGGCTCTCGGACCTTCTAGTAAAACCGAGATGTTTTTATCTTGTATTTTGTTTTTCTAAACTAAACATTCTCGAAGCTTCCATGAGCAATATATATATATACGAAGGATGGTGCAATGTAAAGACAGAACTGACTAGTACTGCTCAGAACTCACTAGGCACAAATCACTTGGCGTCCAGCAACACCTGTCCGCGCTCATACAATAGGCCGCGTATATATTTCGACGACATGATCTATTTTCTCCTTAAATAAACTTAGTTTCAGAAATAAAAACATGTCAAAATAATAAGTGTGTATTAATTATAATTCTTTAATTGGCGCTCAATCACGGGGCTATAAATACCAATTAACTCACAACATCAAAAAACTGGACCGCTTTAATTAGTGCTCGACCACGGGGCAATTACCAGCTAATTAAACGGTTAACTTCAATCGACGCTCAACGCGACGAACCAGAACATCACAATTGGCGCCCATCGTGGTAGAGTAATATTCCAGAACATCATAATTGGCGCACAACGTAGGGACCCGTAAACCAGAACATTTCAATGTATATAACCGTGATTTTTTTATGGATATGATTAATTATGGGAAATTATGTTAGCAGGTTTATTACGTTTGCAAATAAAAGTGAAGTCCCTTTTTTGGACTCACGTGTTAGCTGTGTTTTCTCGGACTAATATCAGGGAAATGGCTGTGATATTTCCTTTTGGAGTTTTGATTTTTTGAGTAGGACTATTATTGCACATAATGTATATCCCGTATGGCGCGAGACATCATTAATTTTTTTGTTAATGTATTAGCTTTATACAAATATTAAATATATATATCAATATTACAGCCCGTCCGGCAAATGTTTCTACGATTAAATGTTCGCAAGTTTTTGTATGGTCTGTTATACTTAATACCCAGTAAGGCAAAATACGTCGAGGTTTTGTAAATGCTAGATTTAGGTAAGAAGAAAACTTAGAGCATATCTGGCAGTAAATTAGGTCATTACTATTTAATTATTATTTTTTGCTATCCCTTTTTGTAATATGTTTAATTGTGCTAACGTGTATTCCTTTTGACTAGAAAATACCATCACTGTACTTGTAAACAAGCTTTAATACTATTGTGGGTGGTCCCCGAGGCCTGTTGTTATTAGATTTTCTACTGCTATACATATATATTGATATTAGTATTCAAATCAGGGTGATTGTGCAGACCCATCGTTATTACTTTTCTAATAATTTTATATATTATTATTTAGTTTTGGGTGATTAGTGAGACCAATTGTTGTTATATTTCAAATATATTTTATATTATATATATTTTTATATTCTTCCTTCAAATTGGGGGATTGTTAAAAAACAATTGGTATTGTTCTTATAATATACACATATGTTTATTTTTATAAATTTTTCTTGTTACTTCTTTGATTATAATATGAATCAAAATAAATTATTTCATATCTTATGTTAATGCTTCTCTTCTTTTATAGTAGTCCGGTATATGATCTAATTGAATGAAATATATCCCGTTCTCTACCGTGATATTAACTAAATTTTGAGTCCCATGAATAATATTTGTAATGTGGGTTCATGGAAGCAGAAGGACCTATATGCCGGATTAAAGCCTATTTGTCATATGATGGTCCTATCAGCTCTTCTGCAATTATTGTTTATTTGTTTTTGGTATTTTAGATTTAAAATTGAATCTTGTGTACCCACCTTTATTCTTGGGAGAATAATGGTGGTGTTACAAAACGGCAACGTATTAAATCATCGTTATTCGTCGTTTGGTGAAAATGGGCTGGTAGAATTTATTTTGAGAAACGGTAAACACTGTCGAAAAACCTTTTCTTAAATATGTGTGCGTTAGCTATATGTATCTTTCCGCGGCCTATTCATTGACCACCACTTTCAAAAAGTAAAAATTAACGTTGTTTCAGTTGCGGTAGTTTATGCTGATCCCGCAAACCTTGTACACCGTTATTGTTTTGGCAGGATCACCACCAACACAAACTCGGTACGCGTAATTCTTGGGACCGCCAGATACAAAGGCGCTAAGGTAGCTTCCCGAACCGTAGTCTGAAGTAATTCAGTGAGGTCACCTAAAAAGTCTTCAATCGATGAAATCCAATTTCGGGGCGTTCCGAGAATAGAACGCTTGCTGTATCGTGATACAAAACGCAGTCCCCAATTTTTCAAACATGCTGTATAAGTACAATCTAATAATAGTAGTCAAGTAGTATGCGAACGACACACTCATATTTGGGTTAGAGTGCAACGCGTCACGCACATCCTTGTAATTGAAGAACATAACCTCATCATTTATATCAATGACACTGTCCATGGTGATGTAAGAATCCGTCAGGTACTTGTGGATGCCCTGATAGTCGTTGACAGCGGCTACGTGTGGTAAATAAGTCTTTGCCCAAACTTTCCCTATAGCGAATTTAAAAATAGTTTAGCCAAATTGCGGGGACCGGGTTTTTTACAAACAGAGCCGAAATTGAGTTTTACCCCTTCCCTTTCCACATAATTTTGAATGTAAGCTAACGTCCCATTTTGTTATGTACAACACACTGGCCATCCACTGGTTTATTGTTTAATTTTCAAAAAAGTATCATTGTACCCGTGAAACCATACGCCAGAACTTGTCTGATGATCCTAAACAGATACATTGTACTACCACATTTCATGTACTGCTTCAACGGTGTAGCTTTTCTCAAAGGCTTTCCAAATCCCGTCAATCACCCAGACGTCTATCAACCAGCGATCTTTCTTGATGTTGTGCTGACACGTACCTTGGTTTTCTCCTCCCTACATTTCCTGCACAAGATGAACATTAACTTGTTGAGAATCCGTGTAGGCAATATGGGCATGAATAAATCCCTCGGAAGCGTCACGGTAACTTTGGCTATACCTTATATTTGATCTATATACGGACAATTTGGTACCAAGTCAATTTTGGGTGAGCGGTGTGAAATTTTTTGTACTTCCAAACGCAAGGATACAACGAATACACATCCATGTACTTGATCTTCTCTCCACAAGAAAGTTCTGCTTCGTGGAAGAGCTCGATTCAATTTGTACGCATGCAAAAGAATGCATATCTGTGACTGAGGGGCTCCTTGCTGTACACCTCGTGCTGGAGTACAAATTGTTTCAAGTCCTTGTCTGTGAGTTTCATCGCATTAAACATAAACTCCCACATCTCAACGATCGTGGAGCCGACATACTTAAAAATCTCCACGCAAGACATGGTCACTTAATAGCGCGTCTCCATGGTCTCATGGTTGCTGTTTTTGATAGTGGTGGTCCTTTCAGAATAACAGAGAGGGCACCCATGCCAATAACAGCCCCAGAACTGGAAGATGGTGGTGGTATCTCCAGCTTTAACAACGCCGTCTACACGTGCTCTAACACATATTCCTCACTGCCGTTACCCGCATGAAGGATAGAGACCCCACGTCGGTGGGTACCACAGCAGAGCCATTGTACGACGAAGTACGACTGTTGGTCTGCACACCAGTAGCCACTGTTAGGGATTATACCGATGGTATTCTCCTTAAGATGACTTAGGCGTTAAACCTACATGGCCGCTCCTGCAATCGTACATGCCTCTCTGAAAGGATCCAGATTTGCTTTTTCCATAATAATATTTCTAAACTTTAGGCAGGCCTTCTGTAGGATCTCTACCTCTTTCAGGCAATACAGTTCCAATTCGCGGTTAAAATCAAAGACATAATTTTCTTTAACCAACGTGTCATACCACTTCTCAAAGTACTCATTTCCCTTAACTGACATCTTAACGATGCCGTATGCCGAATATCTTGGGCATCTCGGGCAACGACATCGGGAGAAAGTTCAGCGAGTCAATAAATTAGAGTGGGCCGTAACGCAGGGACATGATCTTCCCACAATTCATTACGAGCTCTGGAGTTCATTTTTTTTTAACTTTCATCATATATTTTAAAATAAAATTCCCATTATAGCTTTTTACATTATGGCATAGGAGTGTGATGTCCTTAAAATTGTGTTGCTTTAATTTGATCTATAAATTCGAAAAATTGGGCCATTGTTATATCATCTTTGAGTATACGAGTCCTATCGCCCCCAACTTTGGTACAATGATGATCATTTACATTTATTTGAATGCACGCCTTGCAACACGTCTGAACGACAAAGAGGTTAGGTTCGTGAAAGTACGTGTTGGCTGCATCTCGAAGAAGCGTTTCTTGTATATATTCAAAATCATAAAGCACAATCATGAAATTGCTCTTTTCCAGTGACGGATTGGTTGGGGTATGCTTCATATAGCAGAAATGACCAAAAGGACGATAATTATCGCATACTCTGCAAAAAGTCTCATAAGACCTGTGTGGATAATTTGATCTTTCTAAACTGAAAAAACTTGCCCACAGACCTAAAAACCTTTTTGACATCACAGACCGACATGTGACCTCTGGAAAAAGCAGGGACGTTTGTGGTTATCAAAACATGTCTGGTTTGTGATCCAACACCTACACTCTTTATGGGTCACAGTTAGACCTCTACTACAGACCATTTTAGCGTAGCACTTTTTGCACGCGGATTCGCCTTTGTGCTATTTCTAATGATCAAATGACACATGGCACTCGTGGCAAAATTACGCGCACTTAAATGCGGCTGTCAAGGATATTATGACATCAAAATGGTTTTGCTTATCGCAGGGAAAATACAAATCAAAGTAGCCCTTAAAGGAATGTTTGGGGATAGTAGGCCCCTCATATAGTACAGTACATTTCTCCCCGACGTTCCCTGAACACTGTGATTTTGTATTTGGAGAAATATGGTTGAAATCGTTTCAGTTCAATGATTCCACTACCACCACCTTTCACAAGTTTCACACGGCCATCACGGCATAAATCTTTTGCTTTGTATTTTTATTAGGATGAAACTTTTTGATTTGTTTAAAGGTATTCACGTCCAGGGATCCTGACTCTCTTTTAATTTAACATTTAGCTTTGGCGACAACCAATGCATGGGAGAGGCAGATTGTATCACCACCATATTGAATTGTAATCACTCCTTGGTTTTTACGGCTGCATGTACTAGTGGGAGGGAGTTTATCAGATTTATGATTATCCCTCCCTTGCGGCTTTTAAAGTGGTGTAACTTGATATACAAGGGGGACGAAGAGAGAAATGAAGTAATGCTTTGTAACACTCGTTCTACATTAGAGAGAACAGCCTGCGCATCAAGCTTATCTGTCCACCTAATTAAAACAAATACAGGTCTTGACGAGGAGTCTGTGTTGACTAAAATTAGACCTACGTGATCGTCGGTGCTAGCTCCATGATCCTGGAGACGTCCTAGAAAAGCAGTTATTTGCTCCTAGAGACAGGTATAGGCGTCACGATCGCCCTCTCGCGTCCCTAATTGTATGGTCAATTCACGCCCGATATAGGAAAACTGCTTTAATATCTTTATTCTCTCCTCGACGATTCTAAGTGGGATGCCTTGGGACAAAGCCCCACCAACCTGGTTTACTGGGCCACTAATTCCCGATTGTGGCGCCGAATATGGTTGCCCCTGCCACGGGTTGTGGGGAGACGACCCCGTCTGCCTCGCCCCAGCTTGGGCTCCGACATCATTTCCTGATTTTGGTGGTGGTACTCCTGAGGAGAGGTGAAGGGTTCTTACATCTTGTGGTGGGGGGAGGATGATGCCGATATTTCCACCCTCCATTTGAACTATTACACAAAAGAACGTGCACAGTAAACACTTTAAATATAATTATACCAAACATATTTTCTGCACGCTACCATGTATTTTTTTTCTATTCAAAATGATACCACAAAATATGTAATACGTTTTAATTTCAATCTACTTTCGGTATTAATATAATATGTTACAATTTTTCCTAAACATAAATTGCTTTAACTAATACCACCATTCCCAAAAGTGTGTGTAGTAAATACACTTTAACCCTAGAACATGTACACAATACATTTCAGGACAGTTAATTTATCACTATGAAAGTTAAACCTATATTTTCACCCATGACAGGAAATTGAACCCGGGCCAATGGATCAACAAAACATATATATAAGGGTTTTCTCTCTTTTAAATAATCGGCTAAATCAACAATATAATTTTCCCGGTTTATTATTATGCCGGTATATATGTGAATAGCTTTAAGAAATATATGTATACTTAAAACAGATTTTAATACTAGATTTAAACTACCCCCGTTTTAAAACCATATGATTGGGCAGCAAAGCATAACATTTTTTCACTTCCAAATGGAATTGTAATCCCATCAGTTATTTCGATAAGTAACCAAGTTTACCTGTAAAATTTTGTCGACTCTAAAGTGACTTCCAATGCCATCTGTTATTTCTATAAGTTACCAAGTGTACCACAACTACACTAATCATTCAATAAATCTAGTTTTAAATAAGGTATTGGGGGAAAACATGTCTTAGCACAAATTGGTAAAAATAGCTATTGATGTTAGAAAGTAAGTTTTAAAGGTCAGAATTAATTTTTTAATTGGTAGAAATAGTTTTGATTTAGAATTAAATAAAGACTTTTTTCATTGAATATTAAAATTTAATTTAAATCCGTTACTGTTTTCCAGCATAAACTTGGGTCACTTTTTATTCATAAAATGCGAATAACTTAAATACTAGGCAATCCACTAATCCATCCCGCTGTTTGTTAATTTATCAGACCAACATTTTTTAGCTGTGTTGGGAATCGAGCCCAGAACTTATAGTTTAGTATACAGACATTCTATCGAATGCACTAAGATGGAGGTTGAATTTGATTCAGCCCATTACAAACACGGTTAAAGCGACAATTATAATTTTCTTTCTCTTTTATTGTTTGTAATAATAACATTCTATACCATGAATATGTAACACCCGCTTACTCAGTTCTTTACCTCGTAGGAATAGGTCACTAACAAAAATACTACAAGGATAAAAGGGAGTCATCTAACATAACAATATTAAAGAGAAAATAGAAGCAAGAGTTAAATTTAAAGAGTAATTTAATTCATTTAAAAAAATAACAAACAGTAATTTTAGTGACCTTAATCTCTTCAATTATCTAGTAGAACGGATAAAAACATAGTTGAATACATTAATGCTAAAGAAGATTAATGCAATTAGACCAAGTTTAGCATTATATTAAAAGCTAGTAATAAACAGTAAATCAATATCTATCCAAGAAAAATATAAAAACTTGAAGAGCCTTTCTAAATTGTTACAAATGTGTCTGATTATCTACAGACATTCCGAAAACATTAACCTTTCCCAAGTAAAGCTATATCATAATTTTAATAATATTACTTTAAATATCTCGACTTTAAATATTAAATTTTACACAAAACGAAAGTACCTTCAAATGCTACAATACATATTTTAGCTACAAACATTACATTAAAATATACACGAGTGTTTAACATCTCAAACCTAATGCAAACTCACGCGGGACTACTTGAATCGGCATCGTTCAACTACAAAACATAGTCTAACAATGATATTACGTTAATGAACATTAGAAGGTTTCCAAATCTACGTTACACAAAATATTGAATTGTACATATATGGATTTAAATGTATAACAACAAAAGTTAGGATAATACGGAAAGTCCTGATAATTAAGAATTATGATTTTAGTATATTTCAACTAACATTACGTTAATTTAGACCAGCTAATATTAAGAAATTTACTAACATCTCTAAGAAACAAGCCCTTAGTGGCGACATGAAATTGAAGTTAGATTTAGTTAGAAAATCGCATTTAAATAATGCCCACATCTAATCAACACACATCAGCCTATCTCGGCTATAACCAAATTAAATTAAATTGTTAGAGTTCCATAATTCAAACAAAACATATTAACAGAGTATTTTAACTTTCCTTTATAGTGTTCAGAATTTTAGAAGTCATCTCCTGACGATATAAAATAATCTCCACAGTCCATCCATCATGGTGTCGATTTTAAAAGTACAATATTTAATAAATCTAATAGAGGTCCATCCTCACCGGTGCTGGTTTCAATAGTCGTCCATTTAATAAATATAACGGAGGTTCATCCTCGCCGGTGCCGAATTCAATAGTCGTTTAATATCTTCCCAACATCCATATTATATAGTGAGCTAACTGCGCAGGAATTTTGGTAGGATTAGTCCATTTTAAGCCGGGTGACGCCGCAGCGTGGAGGGGCGTGCCTCCTCTGGCACGTACGCCAACTTGCTTGTAGGTCGCAGATTGGTCATCCCACATCATGTAGACGCTTCTCAGGTTTGTTGACAAAACATCTTTTTTGGCGGATTGGCTGCTGACGTCAGAGAAGAGGTTTCGCCAGGTGTGCAGGAAAAACGCCCATCCGATGCATCTAAGACAGCCAGGTTGGAACATCGAGTGTTGATAGTAAATTATATTGAAAGATATTGTTTATATATTGCTTGAAGTGACATGGAACTACAATAGTGAAGAATACTATTATAGGTGATTTGAATAAATGTCGACGTTTCTTGGAGTGGGTAGTATGATTAGGATGATAGTATATGCGCCATCAGGTTGGTTGGGGCTTCAATTGTACAATACAACTCTTGTATTGTTTCAAATATAAGAGCAAATATTCTCAAAACGGTTAGCTGACCAAAGGTTTTGGTATGCCAACGAAACAACGGTGGTTTGGGGGAAGAGAGGACGTGAATAACTCTTGCGTCATAATCTGTCTATTTCTAACCTAGTGGCTATAGTATAGTTACTTGTAGACGGTGCTAAAATCTATAATGGCAAACTTACATATCAGCCTGTCTATTGCATCCATTTCACCCCAAACATCAGGTATCGAATTTCCGCTAGCGTCAGTAAGTTCTGGGGGGCTTAAGGCTGATGGTGGCGCTGTGCAGAGCACCGACCGCTTCTAGTAGGTGCGCCGGTACAGGGCCACTCTCCGCTTTGCCAATATCAAGCGGTGGCACCGCGCACACACACTGTTAAATCCCATGAGGGCACTACTTGCTCCCTCAGATTGGTGTCCAGCTCGTACGGATTCCAATATTCTGAAGAAAAATAAATACATATAAATTACGATAGTGGGAGAGAAAAAAAACTGACAATTCTATAAAATATATCGCAGGACGTTAGTTACCCATGGACCAGTCGCCATCCACCAGGCAAATTTCGTCCTTGCTATTATTATTATTAGCATCGCGTCTTACTACCCGTTCAGGTTGTACGCACTTACGCTAATGTGTAAGGTAGGGTGATTTTGAGATGAAATGAAGGACCTACAGTTTAACGTGGAATCCGAACCACGGTGGAGGCCTGGCATTCCCCACATTCACAAGATGTATTGTCAGAGGTGAAGGAAGGGTTTGGTAATCAGATAAATCTGTGCTGGGACCGAGGATTGAACCCCGGCCGCCAGCATAGAAGTCTGACACCTTACCCCTAGACCGCCAGGTCACCGTTTCGTCCTTGCTAAAATGCTCTAAAGTTTCTGGCCTACCAGGCGCTACCGACGCTGCTGGTGGAGGGGGTGGGTTTTCTTGAAAGTCTGACAAAGTAACAAATACCGCTATACACCAAAGACGTAATAAGTAAAATATTTACCATTAAATATACAAAACGTTTTAAAATATACCTGAATTAAGCCCATTTTCCAGTGCGTCGAAACTCATTTTGATGTTTAATAGCCGTAATTATTAATTATATTGACCGAATTTAATGATTTCAAGGTCTATTTATAGTAGCTTCAACGGGTTTTGCCATATGTAAAGGTGTTGGCTTCTTAATAGTCGATATATTGTTTGTGCATCGGTGACTGCACGAGCCCAAGCTATTTACAGCTATCCGGCATTTACGCTATCTCTCCCTCTGAAGATGGAGATCTTTCTCAGGTTCTGGCTAGAGGGATCCTATATCCTATATTTTTATAACAATGCAAATGCGGGTACACATATTGCCCTGTGATGAGAGGCGGTAGGGGTTCGAGTCCATGCAAGTTCGACAAATGCTAATACTAGCCAAAAGCATAAATAATAGCTTTGGCTGTTTTCACATTTAAGCCCTCCGCAAATGATGGTACCTCACTAATTTTTTTTATTCTGTCTCTCTCTTTCATTCAGGCAAAGATATCCAGATGGTGTTGGAGGGTTTGATCCGCCCCTTGTGCTCAGTTGTCAATTACGCTCAAATGTGGGTACACATCTCGTCCTCTGACGTAAGAAGGTAGGTGTTAAATTCCCTTGGAGGGCAACAAACGCTAATTACTTCACATTTCAATCCCTGGCAAATGCTGTTACACATTTCGCCTGGTCAAAATCATTTCTTATCTAACGCTTGCCTGAAGAATTTAGTTCGAATTCCTGTCATGCGTGTGTACTGAGGCTGGTTTCCTCCCTCATCGTCCACGACTTGTATTCCAGTGTGCACGCCATCTAAATCTCAGGCTCATCTAATTATGATGGGGAGGAAATCCTCTCCTTGGTCCCAGAGTGATCATTAGAAAGTACATCTGAACCAGCAGCCTTCCACGACCGATGCGCCAAGTGGCCTTGGGGCTGGGGGAAATCACATCTGAACCAGCTATCTTCATAAGGACACGACTGATGCATCAAGCAGCCTTGGGGTAGTGGGGTTCATGACTCTAAAACAGAGTCGTTGCCACCCTCTTTTAAAATTAATAACAAATAACAAGTTACGGTTGTTGCGACATCTGACGACCCCCACTGTTCTCACAAATAGAGGGGTATGACGAAATGAGGGTAGGAGGTGAGGTGAAAGGCAGTCCAACTGAGTCTTGTGAGAGGGAGCAGTCAGTGTAACTTAGTTCATTCCGTGCCGTGGCGATGTAAGGAGGGTTGGGAATTACGGAAAAGTAAAGGGGTCTTACGGATGCGATACGCTGTCAGCTGTTCAGTGGTCACACGCTTAGTTAAGTGGCTGTCAGGAAAGGTTCGTGCTCCGTGCCGATTCCATGCCCGACGCCGTGAACTGCACGCCAATAAATAAACAAAAATCTCCAACACCCCATCCCAATCCTACCCAGACATACAAAACCAATGAATAAATATCCAATGAGCACAAATAAAAAATAAATGCCACACATAAATAACAATTAGCACACATAAAAAGCAATAAACACAATTTAAAAAATGAGACAAAAATAAACAAGTTTGGAACCCTGGAAAGGGGAAAGGAGGGGAGGGGATGGGAGGGGAAAACCAACAATCAATCAGAGGATGAGGGGGCGTGGTAACGTGACCCAATTCAGCCAATCAGCGAGCTGTTCTCATAAGCCCTGCTAGGTAGTGACATGATTAGAACCTTTACCTCCTCGTCGACAACTATCGAGAGCTATCTGCTAATCATGCACTCGCCAGTTTGGCCACGCAGTCGCTCGCTCGCACACTTGTCAGTCTGGCTGAACTCTAAGCCTAGTCCTAACCAAACAACTACTTATTACTACTAACTATAACAAATCGTTTGATGAACATAATTCATAATGCAATTGCAAATAGAGATAAAATGTAAAGCTATTATATGCAAAAACACACTTAATGAAACAGAAAAATAATTAGCACCAACGTGAGACGATTTGGTAAGTTAACAGAGGGAGTAGAGTGGTCACTTACTTCTCGACCTAGTTACCGTCCCTAACAGGGCTGGTATCTCCCGACGACCTTCTTAAACGCATTTGTCGGTAGTTTCATGGTACATTATCAACCGATTTTCAATAACTGTTCTCGTGGTGTTAATAATAGCCCTGCTGTTGAGGACCTACTTTACCTGAGTTTGTCATTAGTTGGGATTATCTGACCCCTATGCTAAGTTTTGGTATATTATGTTCCGCTAGTCTGTGTTGTCTCTACGATCAGTACAGTCAAAATAAGACATTTTATGAAGTAGTAATTTAAAATCTATGATTGGAAGGATCAATTCGGAAACACATATAAAATTAACGAGTAAAGCTAGGTAAAAAAATCTAAATCGACATTGTATGCTATAAAATGTGAATGAATCAATTTATCGGGATATAAAAATAGCACTATTTATACAATATGATTCAAATTTATGTAATTTTACCATTTTTAAACTGCTTGTACATTAAACTCTTTTTTTAAACATATCTTCAATATTTCACTTAGTACACCTCTTACGAATATTTAATTCTACTTAATTCCTGTCCCATACATTAGATACGTTACTTTACAATGGTTCGCAAAAAAACCAAATAGTAGGTCCTAAGTTTTACCCCTTAGAGCTCGTGATTTGTAATGATTTTAAATCATTGAATCACCTTTTATAGCTTATAATTAATTACATATTTGTTAAAATGCTGCAACAATTTTATCGTTGAATGACCTTAAGTATCGCAGGGACTCAGCCATAGTTTTTGTCATGTCTAAGATCTCGTGTTAATATTATCTATAAGCGTTTTAAATCATTTAATTTAAGATACCCGTTTCAGTGGCCACATGGTATAAGGTGCTATCTCACTAGACTAGACTGTCGAGGGCTGGGAGATTAAGGTTCGAATACCGGTCCGGTTTACTGAGAGGGGGGGAGGGGGGCGGTGTTCAAAAAATATTTTTCACTCTCCCTCCACATTAATGCGGGCACACTTCCTATTAATATGGCCTTCTTCTTTAAAATCATTATTGTAGTTAGTAAATAAGTATACAACCCAGACAGATAGTAAGACGCAGCGATAAAAAAAAATCATGTGATAAGATGGAAAACGCGTACTAACAAAATTAAATTAACATAGATTCAAAGATGTAGTGTTCGAATTCATGTTGAGGTGTAATATTTATTAATTTAATAAAACTATACTATTTGTCCAACCTTTTGAGTCTTCTGGCATCTTCTGCTCTGTCAATTTGGTGAACATGTGAATCCGCTTTAACACAAACGTACCTCTACTGGCCTGTCCTTGCTTGACGGCGAATGTCGACGCGTTAAAGAACATGAAGAAGCTTCAACAAGAGAATACTTCCATTTCACATTCATGTATCGGATGGCGGTGGACGTGAAATTAGTAAGAGAGTAAAGCACCCGCCCACAGTTAATCACGACCCTAAATGCCACCCTTGTTCCATATTCATTCCTTTTTGTCTTGTTTGAATAATTTCCTCTCTCAGCTTGAGAGTTGAAATTTATCACTGTGGACATTGTAGGGAAGTTAAAAAAAAGGTAAAGAATGAAAGGGTGGGAGTGTTATTATATCCCTCCCCCTTTTGACCTCTTTAAGACTTACTTTTTTTTGCCCTTGAGTGATGGGTTTGGCTGCGAGGACCAACACTTTTATTTTTATTCTGTTACGGCTGTTTCCTTTGTCGTGGGTGGCAACTTTCAAGGGAACAAAAGATAGCGAGTAACGTTTTCACAGGAGGAGGGTTTTTATTTTCTTTCTGCATTTAGGGGGGAAACACCCAAGTTACATTTTTATATTCCTTTTTTTCTTTATTCTCCTTCTTCCTTCTACAAAGTTAAGAAATAAAAGTAAATGCATGTGAAAAAACAACACTTGATTTGGACAGTTCTACATCACTAAAGAAAGATACCTTTTTATAACTTTCAATTCAACTTCGCTACTTTTTTTCTATTTGCTATTATTTCATTCTTACTGATAAAGTGATAAAAGAGTTTTTTTATATTAGAACATTCACTTCATTTTTTCATATATTATTACGATAAATTTATTTAAGACAGCGTTTAAAAACTCTAACTATACATAAGTAAATTATATATTTTATTAAATTAATCTGAAATACTAAACCTACTTTTAAATTATAAGGTGTTTCAAAGATCAGATATTTTCCAAATAAACTTGATCAATTATCTGTACCTTCTATAAATTCAACTATTTTTGTATAATGTCTTACCAATAAAATATCGAAGTTTTAATTTTTAATTTTAGATAAAATAATTATTTCAATAAATATTGAAAATTCCATTCCTATAGTTAGATACGGATTTTTATTTTTTTAAATTTAATAATGAGGAGTTTTTTTGTGTGTTATTGAAGCGACCACTTTTTATTGGCATTCTATGAGACACCCATTACAAAATATGATTTAAAAAGTATATAATACACCCATCATGGTGATTTTTTTATGATTGTATTTTTTGACAGAGCCAATAAAGAAGTTATGTGAAATGTATATAATGAAAGTGACAGGTTACAGTACATGTCAGTAGTAAACAAGCCTGCACGCAGTTAGAGAAAAAGGTGCGTATTTTGACAGAGTCTGCGTTTAATAATTTTATCAAATGACAGAATTAAAGTTATTTTGTTCAACCCATACATAATTTCAAATTATATTATTTTATTTAATGGATCGGGGAATAAATTAGCCCTGCACATAATTCCCATTTCAGGGATTATCACCAAAAATAGTGAGCGAATGGTCACATTAATGCAGTGGTATTAAACATTTTTTAACTCACGGCACACTGAAAAAAGACTCCAAAATTGTCTAGGCACACCCTCAGATTTTTAAGGAGAAATTTTATCATTAAAATAACGGATATTAAGATTGGTGTTGGGTGACCTGGTGGTCTAGGGGTAAGGTGTCAGACTTCTGTGCTGGCGGCCGGGGTTCAATCCTCGGTCCCGGCACAGATTTATCTGATTCCAAACCCTTCCTACACCTCTGACAAGACATCTTGTGAATGTGTGGAATGCCAGGTCGCCACCGTGGTTCGGATTCCACGTTAAACTGTAGGTCCTTCATTTCATCTCACAATCACCCTACCACTACACATTAGCGTAAGTGCGTATAACCCGAACGGGTAGTAAGACGCGGTGCTAATAATAATAATAATAATAAGATTGGTGTTTAAAAGTGCAACAGCTAAATTTCTAATAACTTTGTTTCTTTTAAAAATAATGGATTGGAAAAGATTTATATTTATTCCTCTTTTTTTTTTCTCGCTTCCTTTTCTGATCTTCCCCCAAATTCCCGTGGCACACCTTCCGACCTTCGTGGCATACCTGTGCGCTACCGCACACCAGTTGAAACACTCCGCCTTAGTCTATAGTCCTCATTCTCTCATGCTCTTCCAAATATCTCAAGTTAAGGTATTTTTATGTAATAGGACCTGTTAGAGATAAAATGGCCTCCACTATGTTTTGGCTAGTACCGCAATGTATGGTCCATAGATCACTAACTATTTCCCGGGGAAGGAATATTTGGACGCGTGCGTCCTAGTTAGAGCGTAATGTTATTCAAACTGGCTCGATCCAGGTGGACAGACCAAATTATTTCACTTTTGTTCTGTACCATCCGGAACAATAACCATGACTTGAATAAAAGAACTTCAGATTTCACTTGAACTTTAGGAGAATGAAAGGTCATCTTTGCCCTATGGGGGAGTGAGTGCTGAAATTCTTCCGTTAAAATATTCCATAATTTGTTTTCATCTTTTGTATGCCACGGAATAAAATGGCCATCTATGGCTAATGCTTTACTGATATAAGAAAACAAAGAATACACCATGAGGAATGTTTGACGATCGCTTCTACAATTTATTTATTTTGAGAGGGGAGTGGAGATTCTTTAGGGTGTAAAAGGGTGATTAAGGGAAATCTAAGAGGATTTAATCATTTTAATTTGTTTTTGTTGGGAAAACTTTTGTACTCTATTGAATAACAAAATTGGGTTATATAATAAGCACAGTCAAAACCTTATCCAAATTTACATTATCTTATAATAAATTACATTTTATTTATTGAGGTTTTAATTATCTATTAGGACCCGCATTGGTGGCCACGTAGTCTCACAGTAGAGAAAATTGCCGATGATGGAGATATAGGTTCGAATCTCGGTTGGATGTAATGAGGGTGGTTTTTACAAACTGGTTTTCCACTATCCATCCAAAAGATGCAGATGCACTTTATTTAAATATAACCTTACTAATTCCTTAACCCACTCTCATAATAATTACATAAGCGTGTAACCCAAATGATTAGTAAAACGTGGTGGTAAAAAAAAATAGATATATTAGTAAAACATTACTGAATGTTGATAGATATTATTTATATATATTAATAATATTTATCAACCTCCTGTAAGGTTTTGGCTCTGACATTGTTTATTGTAGAACACATGTTTGTTATTTAAGAGAATATAAATGTTTTCCCATCAAAAACAAATTAAAATGATTAAAACATCTCAAGGTTCACTTAATCGCCCTTTTACGCCCTCAAGATTCTCCCCTACCCCTCTCAAAATAAATAAATCGAATATGCTGAATGTACAGTATATATAGGCATAAATTGTATATATATATATAATAGCCTACATATATATGTATATATATATAGCTTACATATATATTTATATACATATATACACATATTGTAATGTAACTGACTTGCCCCTGAAAAGTATGTGAAAGCATTGACAATAATATCGTCCTAATTTTATAAACGTATTTAATTTTATTTAAATTATATAGAATATTAAATGGCGCTTAAAACACTTCTTCTTCTAAGAAGGCAAAAGCCACTGATCAGTGAACAGTGAAGGATCATCATAATAATACTAATAATTAAAAGTGGATCCGTGAAGGATCAATAAAAAATGAAAAAATAGTGCAACGAAGTGTTTAAACCAATAAATGATTTAATCATTTATTGGTTTAAACACTTCGTTGCACTTTTTTTTTCACACTTTGATTAGTGACGATTAAATTCCATTTTTATTTAAAAAATTTAATGTATTTTAATCAATCTTAAGGACGTTATAGCAACAAATTTTGTTTAGAAAAAAAACTTTGATTAGTAATAATTAAATTCAAATCTTTATATTAAATCCAAATTTTTATATAATAAACTTAGATTATTTTATTTCATTTAATTGTAATTATACTTAACAATTCTATATCTTGATATTTGATTTATCTAATTTCAACTTTTTAATTAACATTTTATATTTTAATGTTTGATTTATATAACTTCAATATATATATACTTCATGTAAACTAACAGAAGAGATTAACACTTCAAATATTATCATCATTCAAGAACAGAATTATACAAGATGTTCCAAAATATTATGATTTATCAACTTTGTAAATTTTGCGAAACATTATACAGGTTGTTCCAAATTATTGGAATTTATGCAAAATATTGTAATTTCTGTAACTTTGTAAATTTTGTGAAACTTTATACAGGCTATGCGAAAAATGATCATGTCGTCTTTTTTTTTTTTTTTTTAATTTTAGCAAAGCGTATCAAAAAGTATACGACTAGGTCTCTACTTTCAGATACACTTTGGGAGGTATTGTAATGTAACTGACTTGCCCCTGAAAAGTATGTGAAAGCATTGACAATAATATCGTCCTAATTTTATAAACGTATTTAATTTTATTTAAATTATATAGTATATTAAATGGCGCTTAAAGCACTTCTTCTTCTAAGAAGGCAAAAGCCACTGATCAGTGACGTCACGCACGTGACATTAGCCAAGTCAAGTTGACAATATAAGATTTTCTAATAATAACTTCCTCTTCTGGAAAGTTTCAATAGAGATTTTCTAATAATAACTTCCTCTTCTGGAAAGTTTCAATAGAGATTTTAAAAGGTAATTTGAGTCAGTTTCCGGCTCCCGAAGCTTCTAGTAAAACCGAGATGTTTTTGTCTTGTATTTTGTTTTTCTAAACTAAACCTTCTCGAAGCTTCCATGAGCAATGGATATATACGAAGTATGGTGCAATGTAAGGGCAGTACTGTTCACTACTCACTAGTCACTAGCACAGCTCCTGTCCGCGATCCCTACAATAGGCCGCGTATATAGTTCGACGACATGATCTATTTTCTCTAGAAATAAACTGAGATTTAGAAATAAAAACATGTCAACATAAAAAGTGTGTATTAATTATATAATATTTAAATCACCAATAACGCTTTAATTGGCGCTCGATCACGGGGTTATAAATACCAATTAACTCACAACATCAAAAAACCGTACCGATTTAATTAGTGCTCGACCACGGGGCAATTACCAGCTAATTAAACGGTGTAACTTCAAGCGACGCTCAACGCGACGAACCAGAACTTCACAATATATTTATAGAGGCCTACTTATATATTTTACTTTATATACTTTATATTTATATAATATATACATATATAGGCTATATATATTTATACACACAGAATATATACTTGTTTAATTACAATAAAATATTAGAGGTGTCCAACAGTGTTTATTATAGAACAAATAGAATACAAAATAGTTTCTTTGCATTATGATAAAATTTTAAACCCACTTAAGTTTAACAATCACCTGAACACCCGTTAGTGATCTTTGAATCATTTGTTTATTTTTAGTCAGGATACCATTATCTCTTAATTAACTAACTTTTATTATAATATAAGTACTGTTTACGAGCTATTTAATATTTTCATTTCTATATAAAAACAAACTCATTTTTATTTGTATTGATAAAATGTATGGGTGTCAGTCGGGTCTCATCACAGAACTCTGTGTAAGAAGTCCACGCCTGAAGTTGGAATACAGGTTGTTATTGTTTTGTGGGTGCGCTAGGTGAAGGTTTGGTGCATCAAGCTAGTTTTGTTCTCATATTTTTAATGTCCAAAATATATTTGAAAGTGACCCATTTGACCATTGCGTGGAAAATAAATAAATAATCCTACTTTGGGAAGCGGCTTAGAAAATAACACAATATTTTATGATTTTTAATGCCTACATTTTCACACATGTCTATCATTTTTACAAAGAAAGATATTACAAGGAAGATAAGAAGAATTTAAACATTAAAAATATCCGTTATGGTTTTACGCTTATGTGCTAATTGCGCTAGTGGTTTTAGGAATAAAGAAGGTTATATTTAGAGGAAGTGTACTCGCATTTTCGAGGAGAAAGAGAGAGAGAGGGAGTGGACAACAATTTTGGAGAGGAAAACTAATCACACCCGGCTGAGATTTGAAGCTCAATCTTCTGGTTATCAGCAGTCTTGTCTACTGTGAGATTGAAGCCCTAGACCAGAGGTCCCCAAACTTTTTGTACCTTAGAGCGCATTCAGAACTAACGGTAGTGCGGCGGGCACCAATCACCTTTTCAAGATAAGCTTATAGCCGAACATAATTCATAATCTGAAAATTGAAAAATGACACCTGGACACGGGAATCGAACCCGGAACCTTCGGCTTAGTATGCCAATGCTCTAACCACTGAGCTATCCAGGATTCGTCCCGTGCCCATGGTCATTCTTCACTCAAAGTTTAAGGCAGAGTCTAAAGTGGACGTGCGAAGTGAAGAATGACCATGGGCACGGGACAAATCCTGGATAGCTCAGTGGTAAGAGCAGTGGCGTACTAAGCCGAAGGTCCCGGGTTCGATTCCCGTGTCCAGGTGTCATTTTTCAATTTTCAGAATATGATATCGGAGAGGTGTTATCCTCACTAAAATGCATTAACAATAGTTCCGGCTATTGTTTCACTATAATTCATAATGCAAATAACACAAAAATACATATTATTAAAAAAATGTGAATTTAATTTTTTTTTTTTATTTGCATATAAATAATGCAAATGGTACACACTCAAAGTTAGTCCAAAACCAGTTTAAAACAATTGAAACAATTTTCACCAAACCAAAAGTCAATGTCAATACATAAATAAAATACTGCTTTATTTACGATTTTAACAAGACCAAACTAAATTCACAAGGAACTATTTAGCTACTCACCACCATTTTGTTGCTTGGGTACTTTTTTAAAATATATGTTTATTCTGTGTTTACTCAAGCGACAAAGTTGGGTAGATACATGTCAAGATATTTACAAAGGAAATAGGAAGTATTAGTATGGTACTAGTGAGTATAATGATAGTTCCGAGTAATAAAGTACACTTTGAAAATGAGCCGGCAAAGACAGAGGAATGAGAGGGAGGGATTGGAAAGAGGGGGACTTTCAATCACCAAATTCTTGAGAACAGCATACCTGAAGGGAAGCAAAAACTTGATTTTTGTCAGAAAAGTGACATTAAAATTATTAGTCAAGAACTTTTCAGCTGTAGTCAAAAAGTGGCGGGCAGACGGAAAAGGCTTGACGAGTGCCATGGCGCCCGCGGGCATAAGGTTGGGGACCCCTGCCTTAGACGATGCGGCCACCGAAGTGGGTTCAGACCATATTGTTTGATACTTGATCTATTGTTAAACGTTATAGTGAATGATAACTAAGCAATGAAGCTTATTTTGTTCCTGATAAAATGTAACTTGGATATATTTAAATTAAATAGGATATTTAAAATTTAATTGAGTGGTATGGGAGCAGAGTGAGGAGAGAAATAGGTGGGTAGCAGGAGAATAATATTTTAACAATAGTACTTTCAACTGAGAATAATAAATTCTTAATCTGCAATATATGTATAAATAAATTAATGCACTTACTGGCATAATACGATTACCATCACCCGGTTCCAAAGACAAACAGTCGTTTGTCTTTACACCTCATTATAATGCAAGTCACTGTCAATAATATTTGTCCTTCACAATGCCTCATCAAAATGCAAGCTATCTCAACAAGGAATAATCAATTATAGTAATTTAATTTTATTAACTATTTAACTGCCTCAAATCTATGCTTAGCCATTTTAAAAAGTGTATTATAACTTCAAATATGTCAGATGTAAAATTATTTATCATCATAGAGAAGGGGATTCCTAACACTCTCTCTCTCTCTGTATATATATATATAATGATATGTGTGTGTGCGCACGTGTGCGTGCGTATGTGTATCGCGACTTACTACCCGTCGGGGTTATCCTAAAACTAGCATCCTGACGTCATCGGGACGAGAAAAGGGGATATTATTTAAAAGTTAAAACCAGGTCAGGTTGGAGAAGATGTAAGCTACGTGATTTATCCAATGACTACTATAGTGTTAAAATGATTAAAGTTTCAAATTGTATGCCATTTCTAACATAAGCGTACTTATTTAGGCCTATTTTATGATATTAGGAACTCAAAAGTTCATTGTCGCACTCATAAAAGTACGCCACTTACCCCTATAATGAGCTAGTTCTATCCAGTCCACCTCACTAAACCCTATTCCTATCTTAATCTAGTTATATACAGTCAATCACATTAACCCTATCCTGATATTTAGCTAGTTCTATCCAATCCACCTCATTACACCCTATCCCCATCTTGAGCTAGTTCTATCCAGTCCATCTCATTACACTCTATCCCTAGCTAGTTCTACCCAGTCCACCTCATTACACCCTATCTCTTTCAGATCCATTCTTAAACTATCCTCCACCCTGAAAAAGGTTCTAGATTCTTCCATTCGCGTTTCATGAACTGCCCGCCGTGATATACGAGCTTTTATTATCCTGACAATGTATTGCTATGAGTACAGTGTATGTAACACATCATTTTGTAACTTCCTCCACTACCCAGTAATATCTTACAATACTAAACATCTTGAACTAAACTTTATAGCTTGAAATTCCAAAGGAATTTCTAAAACAAATTGAATAATTACTTGATAGAGTGAATCGATTGCTTAAGAGAGTCAGAAATATTGTTTTGATCGAGAATCCACCATGGATGCTAACATCATCATTTCCGGCATTGGTGGGCACGCAGACTATTAGTGTTAATATAGATAGCTTGGGTGGGTAGTACGACTTGTTGGTGGAGGGAGCTGGGGCGACTAGAACTATATAAAGATCTAGATGACATTCTACATTAGATCTTTTTACTCCCTCGACTCCTTGGAGAGAGAAGTATTTTAATCGACAAAAAAATCAAACTTGAGATTTTGATAAATAGTGGTGACGTTTCACGACGCCCTGAAACGGTAAAAGGGGTTTTAGCGATTCTGTCTGTTAGTTTCTTTGCCTGTCTATATCTCGGACTAGAGCCAAAACCATTTCACTGGTCGGACTAAAATTTGGTAACAAGAGTTTTCATAAGGTTCCCCCGAGGGGTTTTTGGAATAAGACATCTAAACCCTAAAATTAAGGGCCATTTACTTAAGTACCAAAAGAGACAAAAATCTTAGTTAATCGGTTCTAATGATTTTGAATAAAATTAGTAACTAGTCACATTTTGTCATTAAAAACAAAATAGCCTATTCCATATTTTCGGTAAAATTTCAAAGAGGGTATTTTACGTAGGCAAATATCTTCAATTTTGATAATATCTCTGCAACTATTTGAGATACAAGTTGTAGTATTATTAAAAATAAAAATAAACATTTAAATATATATTTATAAATCCAATACTTCTGAGCTATTGGCAAATAAATATTATTTTAGATTGATTTTTATTTTTTTACCGTATGGCATTACTGAACGGGAGGAACATGACATCCAGTTCTGTCTCCTGTATGTAGACTATTAGCCTCTCTGTTGGCACAGAACGTTATCCAGGGTGCACCATAGGAGGGTGTCTACAAGTACCAGCAGTGAGATGATGTGAGGATAGTGAATATGGAGGTGTGAGGCAGTGGAGGTCTTAACATTAATTTACCTACCCTAACGAGCATTGGGATAATTCCACTCAAGAGAAAAATAGCTACTGTATCAGCCGGGAATCGAACCCAGGACCCCAAGGTTCGTATTCAGATGCACTGAACACAACTCCATGGGGCCGGGCAATGAGAGCTCATTGTTGAACAGAGATGTTAATTTGTTCTTATTGTTCTGTAACCGTATACATTATTTCATGTATGTGCTTTGATGGAATGTTTCTGCAACAATGCTTATTATTTCGTTTCACATTTTCAAAGATCTTTGAGTGGATTTCTCAATTTTTAGGTAGAAGAGAGAGAATGTCTTATTGTTCTATAATGTATTTTATGTAGACTATGGTTTATTCAAACCTAGCAATTCACAAATATATTATAGCAGAGCTTTGGTTGACAGAAACTTTTATTTAAAAAAAACTTTTTTTTTTTTGCTGTTAGCAATGGTAATATTTTACTCTTCTCTTTATAGGTACTGATAGTATCGATCCCAAATGATAGCTGCATACTTGACGTACGATTACGTGAGTAGACCGTAAAGGTAGTTCGTTTACAGAGGTTCCCAAACCCTGGGTCACAACCCAAACTTTATGAAATATCACCATTACAAACACTTCAACAAACTGGGACCTTTTGAAGAGTTACTTCAATGCCAAAAGTGTTGAAACAACGTTTTGAATATCTGCTGTACTCGGAATTTTAGACCCAGCCCATAGACAAACCCATATTGACCTAGACCAATTTATAAGGCTCTTTATAGTTTATATTATTGAGCAAGTATTTTCAGGTCTTGTAGCGATCAAAATATCCGGAAGTATTTGCGCTGTATTCTGCACACAAAATATCATTCAAATTTAAAAATATCACCTACAAAATGAAACAGCATCATGTTTGTCACTAAAAAGCTCAGATTTTGTCACTTACCAAATTTATCACGGGAATATATTGTGTAATTTTCTATTTGTAAGCTTAAAAAGTTACTAAAATTGATTCAATTTAACTAGTAACATTTATCAATACCAAATAAAAACTCATAATTCACCCCAAGAATGAAATAACATTATAGAAGCCACTGAAATTGTTTCTTTGGTCACTTACCGAACATTGTAACAAAGTTACAAAGTGCTTTACATCTTGTTTGATTATAAAGTTATTGAAATAATTATGTTTTTGCCATTTTATTTTCTTCAATTAGATGAATTTTGGCTGATTAAAACTAATATGAAAATAGTAGGGAATTGAAACTACCCAACCCTTTGGGTTGCCACGCCGGGAAAATACTATATTTAGGGTCACGATCAAAGGAGTTCGGTAAACACTGGTTTGAATATTAAATTATTGATATGTAAATTTGACTGTAGATATTCTAATCACCATCCTGATAGTACAAAGGACTACTACATCGAGTATCAACTCCAAGGTAACGGCAGGCCTTCGGAGAAAAGCTATATCTTCGCTCTCTCTTTGTTAACTCTCGCAAACATCCTCGCTCTCAGTTATAGATGTCGGATGGTGGTGAGGGGTGTAAGAAGGAGCTCTCGGCAAACCATCTTTGGAAAAGAATTATTAGATTGACCATATGGAAGAAAACAAGAGGATGACATCGCTGCTTCCCAATAGAAACCATGCAGTTCCCTCAACATGATAGACATATAGTCACATAGTCAGCCCCCCTCTACCTCGGACAAAGGCGTGAAATCTGTTAAAAGCGGGGGAAGACTTTTAAAAGCCGGTTTCTCTATTCATTATAACTTCCCACTTTTAAGGGTGCGTCTCGAGTGGTGAGAGTTGTCTCTTTCCATTCCTCCAAGAGGTCTCGTGAGAGCTGCACTTAAGAGAGAATACGAGGTGATAATGATTCGGGAATGACAACTATTAGCGGCCTTTTATCCAGTGTAATCCTACCGTCGCGAAACACAAGATCATGACTGACAAGGAAATGTTATTAATTGTTTAGAGTGGTGTCATCTACAGTCACGTGGCCCCCCACCCCGTTTACATGGTGTCAAGTCTGGCCGGGACTTTGAAGAAGAATGAGACGCTAAGTGTAGGGATTTCGGGGTCAAGAGTTTGTGGGGTTATTTGTGTTGAGTATCTGTTTGTTTATTAGCAGGGCCTGGATTTTAATGTCATGTCATTTTTGTTGTTACATCGCAGACGATGCTCGTGTGTATATAAACTCTGTTTATAGTCCTCTGGTGGATAAATGTATAGGTAATTTTTTCTATCGTTATTTTTGTAATTTTGAATTTTTTAAATAATATTTACATGCATTGAATATTGTTTGTAGTCAATTTGAGGTATTTAACTTACGTAGAATAATTTTTATGTTTTGTAAATTACTTAAAAATAAAACTTTTCACCACAAATTTGTCAAACTGACAGGAAAAAGTATACTTTAAGGTGGGAGTTTAGGAAACTTTTGTTAAGGGCAGCATTATTGCAGTTTTTATTTTAAACTTTTTTTTTTGCCAAAATAAAATAAAATTTTGCTCCAGTAGAAATATAGAAATCAAGTTTCTTCACATGGTGATATCAACAGCTGTTAAATATTTTTCATGAGCCTAGCGGAATTAGACGAGAAACTTTTTAAGTAAAGAGAAAAAGTCATTACATTTCAGGACACTTTTGACAGATATTCAAGAACTGTTGAAATCAACATGGGAAGAAAATGCAGCTCTGATGTTTATACTGGGGAATTGTTTGATTTCTTTTGACCAAATGTTTATTGATATAAAAACTGCAGAAATAGTGACCTAAACATGTGTTCCCTACATTGCCACCACATATATAAATTTGTCTAGGTTACTTTTTATTTTGGTCGTTAGAAAATCCATATTCCTGATTTATCATTTAACTTAAATGAAAATAGGTCTGTAAGATTTGATCTTGAAGCGGATATTAATATATTATAAAGGTTCATGGTTAGAGTAATGCAGGAGTTTACTTGTTAAAGGTTTTTCATCGCATATTCTCACTTTGTAAAGGTCTGATTGAGTCTATATTGTGCATTCTTTTAGGTAATTTACTGTGAATTTAAAGTATGTTTTTAGTATTTCTAATGTTAGTATATTGTTAATTTTTTTACAATATTTGGATCGTCAAAACCCGGGCCCTGACTACTATCAGTGTTATTTATTCATGAGAATATAGATAGATGTTAGCCATCCTAATAAGTGGTATCATGTCCAATGTTTTTATATACTCGCATTCTAAATATGAAATACGAATGTGTGTATTTATTTTCCAAGCAAATGCACGCGTAATAAAAGTATATTAAAAATTTACTCTAAAATAGTGAACACTAACAAAATATTTCCATTTAGTTTTTTAATAGATATGTTTAAACAATAACTACATAGGGTGTATTTAAGAATGTGCAAGAACCACTTTTTATTTTGAGATGAAATAGAGACGAAAATAAAGGTCTGCGCAAACCTAGGCGGGATCGAGACTTGGAGCGGAACGCGGGATCAGGACTGGAAGTGGAACGAGGGATCAGGACTGGAAGTGGAACGAGGGATCAGGACTGGAAGTGGAACGCGGGATCAGGACTGGAAGTGGAACGAGGGATCAGGACTGGGAGTGGAACGAGGGATCAGGACTGGGAGTGGAACGAGGGATCAGGACTGGGAGTGGAACGAGGGATCAGGACTGGGAGTGGAACGAGGGATCAGGACTGGAAGTGGAACGAGGGATCAGGACTGGGAGTGGAACGAGGGATCAGGACTGGGAGTGGAACGAGGGATCAGGACTGGGAGTGGAACGAGGGATCAGGACTGGGAGTGGAACGCGGGATCAGACTGGAAGTGGAACGAGGGTCAGGATGGAGTGGAACGAGGGATCAGGACTGGGAGTGGAACAAGGGATCAGGACTGGGAGTGGAACGCGGATCAGGACTGGAAGTGGAACGAGGGATCAGGACTGGAAGTGGAACGAGGGATCAGGACTGGAAGTGAACGAGGGATCAGGACTGGAAGTGGAACAGGATCAGGACTGGAAGTGGAACGAGGGATCAGGACTGGAAGGGAAGCGGGATCAGGACTGAAGTGACGAGATCAGGACTGGAGTGGAACGAGGGATCAGGACTGGGAGTGGAACGCGGGATCAGGACTGGGAGTGGAACGCGGGATCAGGACTGGAAGTGGAACGAGGGATCAGGACTGGAGTGGAACGAGGGATCAGGACTGGGAGTGGAACGAGGGATCAGGACTGGAAGTGGAACGGGGATCAGGACTGGGAGTGGAACGAGGGATCAGGACTGGGAGTGGAACGAGGGATCAGGACTGGGAGTGGAACGCGGGATCAGGACTGGGAGTGGAACGAGGGATCAGGACTGGAAGTGGAACGAGGGATCAGGACTGGAAGTGGAACGCGGGATCAGGACTGGAAGTGGAACGCGGGAATACTTCAGGAATAATTGTCGGGGTTAAGCGGGGTCACACCGGCGTGAGTGACGCGGTGGTTAAAGGAAGGATACAGTGTATGCAGCAGGGTGGAGTTCCAGGATCGAGTGTGAAGTGTACCGTGGATCAGCGGTGTGGAAGGGTAACATAGTATGCAGCAGGTTGAAGGTGTACCCGTGAGTATGCAGGTGTGAAGGGTTACCAGTGTATGCAGCAGGTGTGGAAGGTTACCAGTGTATGCAGCAGGTGTGGAAGGATACCAGTGTATGCAGCAGGTGTGGAAGGTTACCAGTGTATGCAGCAGGTGTGGAGGTTACCAGGTATGCAGCAGGTGTGGAAGGTTACCATTGTATGCAGCAGGTGTGGAAGGTTACCAGTGTATGCAGCAGTGTGGAAGGATACCAGTGTATGCAGCAGGTGTGGAAGGTTACCAGTGTATGCAGCAGGTGTGGAAGGTTACCAGTGTATGCAGCAGGTGTGGAAGGTTACCATTGTATGCAGCAGGTGTGGAAGGTTACCAGTGTATGCAGCAGGTGTGGAAAGGTTACCAGGTATGCAGCAGGTGTGGAAGGTATACCAGTGTATGCAGCAGGTGTGGAAGGTTACCAGTGTATGCAGCAGGTGTGGAAGGATACCAGTGTATGCAGCAGGTGTGGAAGGTTACCAGTGTATGCAGCAGGTGTGGAAGGTTACCAGTGTATGCAGCAGGTGTGGAAGGATACCAGTGTATGCAGCAGGTGTGGAAGGTTACCAGTGTATGCAGCAGGTGTGGAAGGATTACCAGTGTATGCAGCAGGTGTGGAAGGATACCAGTGTATGCAGCAGGTGTGGAAGGTTACCAGTGTATGCAGCAGGTGTGGAAGGATACCAGTGTATGCAGCAGGTGTGGAAGGTTACCAGTGTATGCAGCAGGTGTGGGAAGGTTACCAGTGTATGCAGCAGGTGTGGAAGGATACCATGATGCAGCAGGTGTGAAGGTTACCAGTGTATGCAGCAGGTGTGGAAGGTTACCAGTGTATGAGCGTGTGGAAGATACCATGATCGAGTGTGGAAGGTTACCAGTGTATGCAGCAGGTGTGGAAGGTTACCAGTGTATGCAGCAGGTGTGGAAGGATACCAGTGTATGCAGCAGGTGTGGAAGGTTACCAGTGTATGCAGCAGGTGTGGAAGGTTACCAGTGTATGCAGCAGGTGTGGAAGGATACCAGTGTATGCAGCAGGTGTGGAAGGTTACCAGTGTATGCAGCAGGTGTGGAAGGATACCAGTGTATGCAGCAGGTGTGGAAGGTTACCAGTGTATGCAGCAGGTGTGGAAGGTTACCAGTGTATGCAGCAGGTGTGGAAGGATACCAGTGTATGCAGCAGGTGTGGAAGGTTACCAGTGTATGCAGCAGGTGTGGAAGGTTACCAGTGGATGCAGCAGGTGTGGAAGGATACCAGTGTATGCAGCAGGTGTGGAAGGTTACCAGTGTATGCAGCAGGTGTGGAAGGATACCAGTGTATGCAGCAGGTGTGGAAGGATACCAGTGAATGTAGGTATGTGTCTCTTGAGTGGGTTCTAGTGAACCTGTTCAATACATTATTAGAGAAGCATAGACTAAGCTTGTAGCTACGTGTACATCATCATAAAGAGGAATATTACTGTTACTTGTTGTAGCTGAAGATGAAGATAAAAGAACGAGTCAACAGGAGCATGACATTAATATATACAGACTGTTACACGGATAATATTTACTCGCCAGATACTTTTAATTCCTCCCCGATCTATTTCCGTATCCGGTCCTTCTTCTTGATGTTCTTGTAGTATTTATTACTTGCATCGTGGAGTAAGTGTACATTATTATTTCTAACAACTGCTCTGTGATGTACATGATGATCACACACACAGCAACACAGTTTGCAACCAAAACCACTAGAGGGCCGCCGGAAAACAGTGCATGCAGCGAACCACGCGGGACGACGCTGCAATCCCACGTTCGACCGCAAATACGCGGAACGCGGGATTTATTCTCCCCGGTTAGTGCTCGCCTGTATCCCGCAATTATATTGTTATTCCGCTCCCGTTCCCGCGTTGGCCCGCGCAGACCTAAGGAAAAAATATAAAGACGCGAGAACGAGAAGATAAAACTTTCTTTGAAAATACAAAAATGTAAATTATCTTTAATAACGTAGGTATATGATTTATAGTGCTAAAGCTCCTTTTGACATTTGGGCTGACACTTGCTTTGGATGATCTTATAATTCATTCCAATACTTAGGATATAACTAATACACATTTTAAATGCAATTAATAAAATAATGATAGCTGCAACGCATACCATTTATATTTTAATTTTTGTGCTGTAACAGTTTATAATGTCCACGTTTGATAGTGAAAACCAATATTTATAACTAAAACCTTTCTGAATGAAGACTGTTTTGAGAGAAAAAATTGTGGACTACTTTCAGGTCTTTGCGGTATTATTATGAATAAAAATATCTCAGTTGGTTTGTAAATTTCTTAGGGATTTTTTAAAATATTTTTAATCTCTTTTAGTTTGTCCAATTTTCAAGAATCATCTATAATTAATTTAGAGGAAAATTCGTGATTGGATTTCTCGTCTCAATCGAGATGATTTTAAGTCTCGCACACCCCTACTATTTATCTGTACATACATTATATACGGTAGTTTTAAAAGAATGAAACATTTATTTACCAGTACCATCGTAAATCCTTATAAATTAATTTTTTAAAATAATTTATACAATTTTAAAAGTAGTGAAGTGTACATTTTTAGTACTTAACTGAAATATTTATATTTTTAAAATAAATATAATTTAATGGGAAATCTATTAGTATTTATGAAGTAAAGGATATTTTTGAACAACGTTTTAAAAATGTAAAATCTTACATTTTTAATACTAATATATATATATATAAAACATTGCATTATTATTATTATTATTATTTTCAAAACAAATTTGGTTTAATGTGATATCTCGATATACTAACATAAATACTGAGTTATGTATATTTTCGACCTCCCCTTGCCTGTATCCATAGCTGCGCCATTGAATATGTGTCCAGAAAGGTATAAATGACACCAGAAAGTGTATGTGAGAAAGTGTGTATGCTTTTTACAAGCTCTAAATCTTTAAAAAAAAGAATTACACTAAGCTGCCCCAAGTGTCGACTATTTTGATTTACAACACAAGGTATGAGCAGGCCTCCCAACTCAATGTTGGTATATTATTATGTTATACCAAGGTATTCATGCAACATATTATAAACATGTTAGAAATGAGATTCGTGCTAAGATATTTTACAGCACCCTACGTCAAAATGTAACATCTTCCAAAGGCTACCACCACGCCTCAATTCACTTGTACTACGTCCAAGAATACCACACTCGACGCATTTGCAATACAAATCGGTTAACCCCACCATATTTTATAAATATCTATACCTGTATGTCACACACACACACACACACACACACACACACACGCACACACACACACACACACACACACACACACGCATACATTGAGAACAAGTTTTGTTAAGAATCGCGATGAGACTGCATTCATAAAGACAGACTTTTGTAACGCATATAACATGAGCTCACTTGGGAGAACTGGTATAAATGAATATCGGTTTTCTTATGTAGATATAAATATTAGAAATATACACTTGACGTTACTAAAAATAAACTTGAATTGTAAAATGATTTAACGTGTTTTCTAACCAAACAAAAAATGGTTGCTACAAAACTATATTATACTCACAATATAAAGTTAAAATATGTTTTACATGGAATCAAATGTATTTTATTAGCAAGTATAGACTGACTGAGCTGCAAAGGGTTAGTATATTCTGACTTTCAATTCAAAGATAGATAAAATACAGGGAAACTTGAATATAATGTATGAGTAATGGTCTAAGAGATATATAGCACAAGCAATAACATTATTTTGGCACATAATTCACATATATTGATGATAGATAGATGTGGGCCTGTCCAATTTCCAGTCGACTCGAACTGAAGATGTCCGGTACAACCTTCTTTCGCTTTCAGTCATAAATTATGTTTATATACGAATATACTTGTATAAGGAAAATAATAACTGTGCTAGTCTTACTACCCATCCGTAGTATCAGGATATGTATACTATTAGGGTAGGGGTAAGGAATGTGGAGTTGAGAATTGTAGCCTCTTTTGCGCGTAAGAAGAGTGAGAAGCAATTTAGTAAAAAAACTAAATAAGTCCTGATGGGGTTTGAACCTCAATCACCAGTCACCAGAAAGTCAGTCAGATGATACAAGACTGACACCTTTATCTGTGTGTCCTCCATTGTGGTTATAAGACCATCAAAGTATGTAAATAAAGCTTACAGAAAAGTTCTTATATTCGTAGAATATAACTATTTAGTTTATTATTCTTTAATAAAACTCTAGATAAATAAAATAGTAAAGCGATTATTTTTTATTTACAATTATAGACGGATCTAGATATAATGTTTATTAAATTTAAAAATGACATCTAGACACGGGAATTGAACTTACGACCTATAGCTTATTACACCAATGCTCTAAACACTGAGCTATCCAGGAATCGCCCCGTGCTTAAGTGTCAGTCTTCACTCATAGCCTATTTTAAAGCAGATTCTGTGATGGACGCGAGAAAATCCTCATCTACATATGAGTGAACAAATAAATTTCTGAGCTTTCAGATAACACAGCCTCCTTGAACTCAGAAGGGCTTTATGCTGTCACTAGTACAATTATTACTGTACGAGTCCACATATAATGATGAATTAAATATCAAAGCAATTATTTCGGTTAGATACGAATACAGCCGTATCTAGATATCAAGCTATTTAGATGACAACTCTAGGTGTCAACACTTTAAGTTCTCACTAATTTTGCCATATATAGTAAGATTTTTTTTAACTACTAGTAACAATTTATTTTCATTAAATAAAAAATAATTCTTCGACTGCTCACAAAGTTTAAATTATTGCAATAATAAAGTTTTTATATCATAATTTCAGACAAATTCAGACTAATTCAATTTCAGACAGACTGGGATTTGGGAAATGATTCTCCCTCATAAAATATCAAATTCCATCATTTTTAATTGCGTACTCTCACCATGTCCCACATAAAAATTTAACGACGCAAAATCGATTTTCTAGAAATCTTATTAAGTAAAGTGTTCTAACGATATTCTTTTTAAATGCTACTAATAACCTATTGCACCTGTTAACAAAATAAGAAGACTTTTATTCGCAATTAACTTATTAATTATTAAAAGACTTCTGAAACGGAGGCTTCTCAAGGTACAGTCATTTCCTAGGTTTGTGGAGACCAATAATTTGTCACCGCATATTTTGTTAAATTATAGTTTTAATTTAACATTTGAACCTATGACAGTTTTATAACTTGAAGATAACTATTACTCTGACTCGTGGGTGTTTAATCAGCTATATGATTGTCATTGACTCAGGGGTTTGGATTTCGACTCTCGACCACGTGAATAAAGAGTATTCTGGATATTTTTCCCAATAGGGGAATTACCCCAACGGTCACCAGGCTTTGGTTAATTAGGCTAAAAGTAGATTTAAGTGTTTCCACTGGTTCCACACCCTCTTACTCACTATCAACATTACCTCATCTCATCGATTGGGACATGGACAGCTCCTCCACGGAAAGGATGTACGATTAGTACACTTGGGTATCCCCTCGAAAACGGTACATTAGTACTGGTTAATATTTCCACAAATTGGGCCCCAAGTGTTGTAGCCTGGACGTAAGATATATATATATAATCAATCTTATAAAATAGATAACATTATTAATCAAATAACATATTATCAATGTTGACATCAACAAATTATATGTGTATTTTCTAAAACTGTTCTTCCTACCAGAATCCAATATAGGCCCACAGATCAACAGATAACTGAACAGGGTAAACTTCTTTTACGTTTTTAAAGATGAATTTCAATCAATAATAAGATTTGTACAGCCTATATTCAGATATTGAACTTATATTTTAGAAATATAAACTCTTAAATGGATTGCAAACGTAATTTACGCCATTGAACTCATTTTATTGACACACATCGACTAAAATAGACTAAAGAGAACCTCTTCTTCTAAAGGTGTGCAGTGCCATCGTTGTTGACCACAACATAATGTTTGTATTTTCTTAGTTTCCTTCCTACAGAATTTCTGTTGTTGTAGTCCTGAGGGAATGGTTAAGATGTAGTTTCGACGTACATATCTTGGTAAATTTGTGTCGATTCTGACTACTGGAGAGGATCGTTAACATGCCGACTGAGCCATGGAGCACATGAGCGCGGGTACAAGGATACAACCTAAGCATTAAAAACTGACCGTGATCAATCTTGCACTTCAAGGTACAGCTATCTATCAATCTGTCAGCACTTAGTGGAAATCAGCCTCGTCATAACTCCTTCCACTTGCAAGGTACAAGGCTATCTATCAATCTCGTCCAGCACTTAGTGGAAAATACAGCCCTCGATCAGAACTCCTTGCCACTTCAAGGTACAAGGCTATCTATCAATCTCGTCCAGCACTTAGTGGAAAATACAGCCCTCATCAGAAACTCCTTCCACTTCAAGGTACAAGGCTATCTATCAATCTGTCCAGCACTTAGTGGAAAATACAGCCCTCGTCAGAAACTCCTTGCCACTTCAAGGTACAAGGCTATCTATCAATCTCGTCCAGCACTTAGTGGAAAATACAGCCCTCGTCAGAAACTCCTTGCCACTTCAAGGTACAAGGCTATCTATCAATCTGTCCAGCACTTAGTGGAAAATACAGCCCTCATCAGAAACTCCTTGCCACTTCAAGGTACAAGGCTATCTATCAATCTCGTCCAGCACTTAGTGGAAAATACAGCCTCATCAGAAACTCCTTGCCACTTCAAGGTACAAGGCTATCTATCAATCTTGTCCAGCACTTAGTGGAAAATACAGCCCTCTCAGAAACTCCTTGCCACTTCAAGGTACAAGGCTATCTATCAATCTCGTCCAGCACTTAGTGGAAAATACAGCCTCTGAAACTCCTTCCACTTCAAGGTACAAGGCTATCTATCAATCTGTCCAGCACTTAGTGGAAAATACAGCCCTCATCAGAAACTCCTTGCCACTTCAAAGACAAGGCTATCTATCAATCTGTCCAGCACTTAGTGGAAAAACAGCCCTCGTCAGAAACTCCTTGCCACTTCAGACAATCTATCTATCAATCTTTCAAGCATTAGTGGAAAATACAGCCTCATCAGAACTCCTTGCCACTTCAAGGTACAAGGCTATCTATCATCTCGTCAGCACTTAGTGAAAATCAGCCCTCTTCAAACTCCTTCACTAACAAGCTATCTATCATTGGTTGTCAGGGGGTGACATAGAAAGCCTCCGCTGTTGGCAAGATAGTTAAGACTTTTTTATTACTGCTTTTAACAAAGGGTTATTTAATTATTTTTTAAATATCATTGCATCATACTACCTGTTCAGGTTACACGAATGTTTTATAATTACTCTAATGTGCTAGCGACGAGAAAAAAGCATTTAAGAGGTATTCCACCAGCATTTGCTTGGAAAGAGAGTGGAAAATAATTTAAGGAAAAACACCCTTATTGCACTCAACCGGGGCTCTACCCCCGATCACACCGGCACTGGAAATCCAATCTATTGCTGGAGCGAAGCCCTAAACCGCACGACCACGTTGTAGCAAAGGAGAGCATCAATAGTCCTAGACCTAGTTCTGTAAAATATGTATATTTTTTTATTTTAACATCGCGTCTTACTACCTGTTCAGGTTATACGCTTATGTACTAATTACGCTAATGAATTTAGGGATTAGGAAGATTATATTTAGAGTAAGTGAACTTGCATTTGCGTGGATAAAGAGTGGAAAATAATTTTGGAAAAACCACCTTCAGTACAGCCTACCTAGATTCGAACATGGATTTCCCCGTCATCTGCAGTCTAGTTAACTGCAAGAGTAGCACATTGGACCACGCAGTAACCGAAGCTGATTTATATGAAATCATTTCTATATATTTATATCAAAACCATAAATATTAAAATACCTAGAATTTATGCCGCTGAATAATTCAAAGAGGCATAAATGTTTCTTTAAAACTGTTTTGCACACACCCTTAACGATCCGGTGCACATTATATCCAATGAAAAATTGCCGAGCACTCATTAAATATTCATAGAGCATGGCCATGTTTACCTCTGTTTAGTACGGGCATTAAATAAATGACGTTCATTTAAAAGATGTCAAAGCTACTTAAATCATGCAATAAAAATAAAAAATAGAATAAAATGTCTTGAGATACATTCGTTCCACTGGTATTGTGTGCGGTGACTGGGTGGACTTTACTTTCTCTTGACTCCTAGGAGAGAGAAGTATTGTGATAATCAAAACAATAGTACTGGAGATTTTAATAAAGGTTACGTTTCATGACCACCTGATACAAAAAAAATATGTTTGCAATGTCGTCTGTCTGTCTGTCCATCCTTCTATATGTCTGTCTCTCAGATTAGAGCTCAAATAACTTTATCGATCAGGCTAAAAGATAGTATCTAGGGTTTTAATAAGTTTTTCCCAAGGAGTTTTTGGAATTAGATATCTTACCCTAAAATTAAGGGCAGTTTATTGAAAGGCAAAAAGGAAAAAATCGATTTTCTCACATTTCAATGTAGTGGTTTTAAATACATTTTGTATCTAGATGCTATTTAACAACACAAACAAAATGGTGGCTTTCATTTTTCCGTGAAAACTACTTTGAGGTCACTTAAGTGGAAGTTTTCAATTTTAATCATTTCTCCACAACTATTTGAGATACGAAATAACTTATTGTAAATTTGTAGTACTATTAAAATTAAACATATTTTATTCTGGAATATATTTTTATAAAAAAAAAATTCTAAGCTATAAGAAAACATATATGTGTTGTGGGTTACTTAGAAATATTTATTATTATTATTATTATTATTATTAGCACCGCGTCTTACTACCCGTTCGGGTTATACGCACTTACGCTAATGTGTAATGGTAGGGTGATTGTGAGATGAAATGAAGGACCTACAGTTTAACGTGGAATCCGAACCACGGTGGCGACCTGGCATTCCACACATTCATACTTAGAAATATGAAGTTGATTATTATACTCTATGATGGGCAGATACGTTCCTCTTTTCTCAATATTTCTGTAACAGTGTATATTATTACATTTACGTTCTTTGGTGAATTTTTTTGCAACAGTGTATATTACTTCGTTTAGTACATTTTACACGTTATTAGTAAATGTATCTAAGATTAAAGAGAGAAAATGTCTGTGCGGTGTATTATACCATTTATTTATATGGTCCTTAAATTAAATGGTGCTAAGATTAATATCTTAAAAAAATAAATGACATGCTACGTAATTGAAAAGTGACAAGGGACGTCTACGTTACGTATACGTTAGTATAAATACATACCCGCTTCAGTGGTTGCAAGGTTTAAAACTCTACTCTCACAGTATAATAAACTGCTGATGATGGGAAAATTGAGGTTCGAATCTCGGTCAAGTGTACTGAAGTTAGAGTAGCTACCAGACCTCTCGCCCAAATTTGACCTTTGACCCCGAGTTGAAGAGTTTATTGACCTACTTTCTACATCCGGTTGATTTACCATTATTTCCACACCCACATCCTGTGGTTATGAGGACCACCTGTCACAGTCCCGAGGATCTTTACAGTTAGAGAGTGTGTATTGTGATGTCAATTAACCTACTTTCCACATCTGGTTGATTTACGGTTATTCCCCCTCCCTCATCCCCTTATCTCATCTCCTCTCCTTATTACCCTCCCCCCGAGATCATGCCCCCAGACCAGGGGTGCAGGGCCACCTACCCACTAGCCAGGTCTGATGGGTTTAGCCCATTTGATTTTTATGTGTGCTCATTAGATTTTAATGTGTGCCCCAGTTCCAATAAATATTATGCGTGCACATTGGTTTTTTATGCTTGGCCGTTGGATATACATGTCTGGGACATACGTGGGCGTTTTTGGGGAGCGTGCAGTCTTGGGCGTCAGGAACTCCTCCCGCGACGTGCTGGCCCATGAGGAAGGGAGGAGTATCCTCTCTCGGCGAGTGTCTAACATTAAGTGTGAGCTTTTGGAAATGTCTCGCTAAGATTTTCCCTGACCCCCTTTCCACATCCGGATGCCCCAGGTCATTACTCGGTGTCTAAACATGTTCAAACAGGACAATATTGGCTGGCACTGGTTCAGTATGGCATTGTGACCCACTTTCCACAAACGGGTGCCACAAGTCATTAGTCGTTGACTAAACATGTTCAAACAGGAAAATACAGGCTATTAGTGGCTCCGCTGTGATTTCCCCCGACCCTCTCTCCAAATCCGGCGACAATTGGGGATGAATATATAGGGAGGGTCGCTTGGTCGACTATTTATAAGTATCTATAGAGCGGATCACGATGGACAAATTAAAGCAGCTGGTAAATATTGTTGACGCCGTGCAAACCATAATATTTATATATATATATATATATATATATTATATATATATATATATATATATATATAATATTATATATATATAAATCAAAAGTACTCAGTGGATAAACCAAAAGTAGTCAATACAAAGTTCGGAAGACGCCTAATAGTATATCTAGATAGCAAATTTAGTGTATTTTACCCTGTCGTTTTGGAACTCTAACGGATGAAGACGTCTGTGATCTTAATAAGGAAAAAATTATATTTAACTATTTACCTGTACCAGAGTAAAACCCGGTACATCTACAATTGTGAACTTTGAACACGTTTAATAGATGTGCAGCAGCATCGAGCAGTTAACCACAACATCAGGCAACACATCTTCACTGGCAGTTAGAACAATTTTAACATCAGTGCAAAAGTAAAAGACGTGTAATACTTAATTGCGCAGTGGACAGGTTAAAGACGCAGCAAATCATCGTGCGCGTTTAGCGGTCAGATACTCTCACCATGCTTAGAACCAGCTATATTGATTTAACGTTTGTGGGCCATACGACTGCGGGGAGTGTCTATATGACAGCAGAAAATATTCACAGTATGACCGTGAGCGATAGACATGTAATTTACAAAGTATTGAACCACGACAGAGAGGAACGAGGCTACATCAATTTCTGTCAATCTACCTGTCACACGATCAGAACGACTGAAGTACTACCCTACGAGAGAGTTGAGGAATCTTAACTGTGTGATATGACATGCGCTGTGTACAATTTCCGCAAAGGGGACGTTGTAGCCGTGTTGCCCAGGCCTCCACCACCTTCTGAGATCCACACCATCCACCACCGTCCTTTACGAGGCTGCAGCCACCAACTCCACCCCCGAAATCACCAGCGTACCCGCTGCCAAAATCTCCCGAGTACCTACCGCAAGAGTCGTCTGCCTACCAGACATCAGACTACACACAGCCAGAGTCACCCGCGTACCCGCCACCAACGGAGGAGGAGGTAAAGTCTGAAAATCCCATAAATCTTGAGGATTTAACAATTTACAAAACTTATTCAAATGTTAAAATTATCGGTGAAACGCCCGATGACTACATAATTTGTCTGAGAAGTTTCGGTAAGGGTTTTCTTCCAAAATCTATCTATTATTTGGATTGTAAGTGATTTATATCTAAACCTCGCTGTATGAAATATCTCGTAGGACAAAGTGTGATGTTTAAAAGTGAATTTAAAAACTAGGCCTAAATAATATCGTTGATTGTAATTTAAAAAATACTTTGTTGTTTCTGTTGTATGCTATAAATGTTTTAAATAAAATCTATTAATCACCTGATGTCTGTCAATAAAATAACTAGTTAGAAAATGTGGTTATTATTATTATTATTTAAAAAAAAACTAGAATATGTTGTTTGGAAACCTTGGAGAGTCAAAGACAGGCAGGAGATTGAAATATACATGTGTCAACATTGCTGGAATGAAATATTATATAGGTCAGATTAGTAAACTTTAAGCTTTACTGATTACACATGTGTAGTTAATATAGTTTGAGTAAAAAATATTTGTTTGGGCTGTAGGATATGAGTAGAAAGTAGGAACAAGTATATATTATTATTATTATTATTATCATTTCCACCAGTTTCACTGCTTAAATATTGGTTTACAATTTTAACTAATATGGGTTTAAGGTAATTTTATTTATAGGATAGGGGGTGGGGGTGGAGGTGTTTGGGTAGAGACGTTAAAACATAAACATAACAGTTTAAGAATATTTATTTACAATCATAATCTACACAATTAACAGGTTTTTTTCGTGTGTATGTTAATTCAACGTCACTCTGCAAGAACTTAAATTTATTCATCAGTAATATTGAATACAATTATGAGGATCTTGAATTTATTTTAAATGTCATACGGAACAATCATGGCGGTTATATGTTAATGAAATAATGTATGTCTTTTACATATGTTCCTAAGTTAAATACCTAGGGAAAAATCATGGCTGCTATATATTTGGATGAATTAATAATTTAATACTTTTACATGAGTTCATAAGCTAAATATCTAGGAAAAATCACGGCGTCAATATAACTTTGCATACATTCATAATTTGTAACGCTTAAATATCTATAAATAGTGTGTTTTTAATTCCCTTAATACAAATAAAAAAATTAATCGATTATAATAACTGTCTCAAATTATGGTTGTGTAATACCGCAGGGGATATAAATTTGTTTGTTTAATAAATTCACTAATAAAATAATAGAAAATTAAATGAACAGTTTTTAAATTTCCTGCAAACCGTTAAAGTATTTAAATATTGAGTTACTATCACACATAAGAATATTTTGAGTGCATGTGTTTCTTATCAATTATAATCATTAAACTATGTTAAATAAAATTTCGTATACAACTAAGTGATTGAAAACATTTATTTCCTGTTGCAATTGTCTAATAATTGTTGTATATTTTAAAGTTTTATGAACTTATAGATTATATACCTTTTCACTGCATGTGTTTCTTATTCAATTACGTGCAACTATTCCAAACAAGACTTTATATAAATCTATGTACAGTAAAGCCCCGATTATCCTCAAGTGGATGATCCGCGAGTTACACGAAAAAATGTTTAATTATGAACCTCAAAAAATCAATTTCAATCCAAGCCAACACAGGGAAAATACAATAGGCCCTACATTGCGAAGGTCGAAAATTACTGACAGGCTTATTGTTCATCATAATCCTATAGGCCTTCTCGAAATTTGATAATAAGTGGCAGGCTCTTGCTCTTTTGTTTTGGTCATGGCTTTCACATTCTCTGATCACTGACCTTGATGACCCGAGCGGGCCTCCAGTGGTGTCAGTTGTTAGTAGGCGTGCTTAGTGATCAGTCGTGTTTTATGTTTCTTTGTCAGTGCTCAAGTTTAGTGTTTTGTTAGTTCCTGAAATTAATAACGGCTGAAAAAAGAAAGAAGATTATGTTAACGATTGCACAAAAACTTGAAATGATTTCTAAAATAGAAAATGGCGTTTCAAGGAAGCAGATGTGTTTGTATTACGGGATCGGGGAAACAACAGGGTGAGAAGTTTTAAAGCAAAAAGAAAAACTGCTGGCCTTTGCATCAGTGTCGGACAGTGCTTTTGGGATGAAAAAATTAAAAGCAATTAAGAAATCTACCTATAATGAACTTGACTCGGCATTATTGGAATGATTAGCTCAGGTTCGAAGTGATGGCACCCCCGTGTCTGGTCCTATCATTGCAGCTAAAGCAATTTTTTTTATTTGTTAGGCCTGGAAGGAAATTTTGATGCGTCATCCGGTTGGTTACATCGTTTTAAGAAACGTCATGGAGTTAGAGTTATTGGTCTACACGAAGAGAAGTTGAGTGGTGATCAACAAGCAGCTGATGATTTTCAACGTGACTTTGAAGAGTGTGTGTTGTCTGAAGATCTGCCATATGAACAAATTTATAACGCTGATGAATTAGGGCTATTTTGGAAGTGTCTTCCCACTCGTACTTTACTATTTGAAAGTGAACATCAAGTGGCAGGTCACAAAAGTAGCAAGGAAATAATTACAATCTTGACATGCAGCAACGCTGTGAGTAGTCACAAACTTAGGCTTCATGTAATCGGCAAATCTAAGAAACCGAGGTCTTTTAAGGGGACAAAAGCAGAAAATGTACTAGTTGATTATTTTTAACTAAATGAAAGTTTGGATGAACTAGCAGATTTTTCAAGAATGGTTTGATAATATTTTTGTGCCTCAAGTACGTTAACATCTTGACTCAAAAATTTTTCCAAAGAAGGCTCTTTTGTTAATTGACAATGCGCCTTCACACCCAGCTAAAAGTCTGCTTAAATCTTCTGATGGGCAAATCTTCGAAAAGTTTTTGCCCCCAAACGTTATTGCACAGATACAACCTTAGGACCAGGGAGTCATTGCAACCATGAAAAGAACATAAAGAACAAAGTTGTTACTGTCAAAAATCGAAGAAGGCTGCGATCTCAAAGAATTTTGGATAGAATCTACGATATTGCGTCTGCATGGAATTACATCAAACCCTCAACCCTCGTTAAATCGTGGAGAAAACTCTCTATAATTACCGAAATAAATGTTAACCAAAACATTTGTGAAGAAGAGAATGAAGTCATGCCGACCGCTACACTTGTAGACCTAGTGAAAACCGTTCTGGGAAGTGAAAATGTCGATGAAGAGAACATAGAAGAGTGGTTGGAATGCGACGCAAGGGAACTGGGGTTTGAACTACTGACTGACGTAGAGATAATGAACAAAGCAATGGGAGCGAATGAGGACGAAGAAGAACAAAGTGAAAGCGCGTGGATGACACTCAAAACTACTTTGCAGCACGTAGACGGATTGCTTCAATATTTAGAGGAACAATACGACGACGCACATCTGGCAGAAAAACTCATGTTTCACCTTACAGGTTTTAAATTTTTTATTTATATGATATATAAGATAGTCCATATGATTAATCAATATATTTTATATCTGAGCCAGCTCCAAACACTGACTGATTAATTATGATCCCGAGATTGAACCCCGATGCCAACACGTCATGGAAAGAGTACCCGAGACTGCACGCTCCCCCCACGCCAGTCCCATCCAATGGGCACACATAAAAAACAATGGGCACACATTAAATGTAAGGGGCATTAAAATCTAACAAGAACACATAAAAATTAAATGGGCTAAGCCCATCAGTCCTGGCTAGTGGGTAGTTGGCCCTCCCCCCCCCCAGGACTGGGGGCATGATCTTGGGGGGAGGGGAGAGGGAATAACGGTAAATTAATCGGATATGAAAAGTAGATTAATTGACATCCCATTACACACTCTCTCTAATGGAAAATAACCTCGGAGCTGTGACAGGTGGTCCTCACAACGACAGAATGTGGGTGGGGAATAACGGTAAATCAACCGGATGTGTAAAGTAGTTCAATGAAATCTCCAAATCGGGGTCGAAGGTCAAATTTAGTGAAAGGTCCAACGACTACTGGGCGTTTTTTCCATAATGGTTTTCCACTCTCCATCCACGCAAATGCTGGTACACTTCCTCATCCCTAAGAAATTAGCGTAATTAGTACATAAGCGTAAGGGTAGTATATATTAATAGTACTATATATATATATATACACACACACACACACGATTACGCTCAACTCAGAAATATCATCTAAGTACAGCTAATATCTGAATTAGTCACTTTAACAACAACAAACTTGAGGTGACTAAATAGTTTTTTAATATTAATATAAATATAATTTTCAACTATTACAAATTACTCGTTATTCAGGAGGCACCGCCATTTTGAAGGACTATAACCCCATTCAACGATAATTCTTTAAACCAAAATCATATTTTATTTTTCTTACCAAATTTCTACAAATGAAATGTTATTACTTATTAGTCATACATCTATTCAGTTATTTTTTTATAACCGCGTCTTACTACCTGTTCAGTTTATACGCATAATATGATCATTACTCTAATGGAGTAGAGATAAGGAAGGAAGTATTTAAGAGGTAATATACCCGTATTATAGTGGAAGGAGTTTGGGAAACCTTTTAAGGTAAAACCTCACTAAGGAGATTTGACCGGCATTTGAATTCCGATCTCCCCGTCCTAAGCAGACTTGTCTAGCACAAGAATGACACCTTGGACAGTTCTACCACCGAAGTGGGTCTTTCCGTCATAAAAATAAACATTCATCTAATGTAGCCTTACGTTCGCATAGTTATTGAATGTTCATGCTCTAAAAGTGTCGAACGAACGAGGCTCCGTCAATTCTAGAACAGAACAACGAACACCAACTTGTTCGCGACAAGTGTGGACGGTTTTACGAACAGAACATTGTAAAAGAACGTGTTGGTTGTTTTGTTCGAAACTGATCCAATAGTTATCGGTTTTCACCCGTACACATCAAAGGATATTCATGTTTGGTCCTGTTCTAATTCAGATTCCTTCACAAACATTTCCCCGAACATACAGTCACTGACCGGACAGCAGTGGAGTCTCACGTGTCTTTTGATTTTTGTAAGTAAGTCTAAATATAATTTTTGGCGAGTGTATTTCTTAGTGTGGTGTTGAGATAATAATAATAATATCATATATTTATAGTATTTTTTTCATATTACTTCATGATTTGGCTAGTTTGTATTTAGTCATGACAAATGGTATTATCTTTCTACCAGTTGAAAATGTAATAATACTAATATTGTCTTCATTATTTATAATAAACAAAACAAAATTGTAAAAATGTTTTACAATATAATAATATGAAATAATAAACTATGCTTAAAAATAAAATATAATGTATTCGACTTAAACTAAATGTAGTCATTAAGGACTTCGTTGAGTGCTAGCCGCACTTCAGGAAAGAGAGTGCTGATGGTCTGTTTGGAAAATTTAAAACAATATTGTAAGTCAAAAAGTATTTTCTACTTGCGAAAAAACCAAGCGTCAGAGCTAATCTTTCTTGAATTGATATTGAATTTCTAAATGGTGTGTCTTTTTCCGAAATTCTTGGTCCAATTTAATTTATTAAGATTTCAAAATCAGATGGGTTAGTTCGAGTAAAGTTTGTATATCTTGGTGTAATCATGTCATCCAACATCGGCGGAATTTTTGTTCTTTTTTTGGTTTGGTAGTAATGAATAAATATATATTCTGCCACTACTGCTTGCAGACGCTTGTTCATCACACCATTGATATCGAAGCACAAATGAGCTAGATGGAAATAATTATGTAGTAACCAACTATGAAAATACATTGCAAACATATTCGCGAACATGTTCTGTTCAAGTCTGGGCACTCGGCCACAGTGAACAGAACAACGAACAAGTTCGAGGAAATGTTCGTGTTCGTTATTCTGTTCTAGTTTGGACGTGGCATCTGAATGCTTATTGTTATATATCTTTGTTATTTTCCCTTAATTTACCTGTGTATAGCTACAGTAAGAACGCAGTGGAAATAATATTTTAGAATAAAACTTTTTTCTTGCCTCTTATTAAAGTGGTAAAAATAAGCCATACCTATCTCCTTTCCGCACCTAGTTCCTACCTACCCAGTTCGATTCATATATTAGGGTTAAGAGATAGATTAGGTATGGTCTATCTTTGCGGCTCTTAGTAGGTAACCGTCTAAGTCATCAGTATTTAATTATACTAATTGGTTAGGATGGATAAAGGTAATAATTTAAATGAAATGTGTCGCCATTTGTGTGAAGAGAGAACAATGTAGATAGAAAACCATTTATGGCAAAACCACCTTCATAATAGGTGGACAGTATTCGAACCTCGACCTCTCCGTAACCTCAAAACCAGACCTGTTTTCGTTTCAGGACACAAAAACCACTGGACATCACTTTAGTCCACCAACAGTTCGGTAGTTTCCCTGTAGTATGTTCAAAAAGGTCACGGCTCGCCACTGGCCACATGACGACAGGGAACAAACTTAAATTCACCGTGACCTTGCCAGAAGTCAAACCCTGTCTTCTCGGATCAGTAATATAAGCAGAAGTTCTCGTAGCTGACGCTCTAATACAGGGGTTAGCAAACTTTTATTAGTGTTGTGCCGATGACATTGCAAACTCACTCAGCGTGTCAACCAACCAAGGCCCTAACTCGTTTATATTTTTATACCGGGTATCTAAGTTAGTACAACTATTAAAACAAATTTAAGTTTAACGTCTATAATTTAAATGTGACAACATGATTCTAAATCGAATACATTAACTAACTGGGCCCACCTACTGTATTTAGTGTTACGAATAGATACAAAGTTATAAATGTGTTTAGTAAAATTTAAGCTCCAAAACATTATTTTTAAATTTTGAGACAAAACAATTGAATCATTTAAACATAAAACACGTTGCTATTGAAATTATTACTCACACAAATGGTTTAATAAAAAATAAATGTTTTATATGATTTTTATTCAAATCACTCAGCGTGCCATTGAAAATAATTCCACGTGCCACTCTTGGCATGCGTGCCATAGGTTGCTGACCCCTGCTCTAATAAAGGCGTGCAGTGTTGACAACTCATGTTGCCCAGATACCACTAAAAGGGCTCAAAATAATTAAAAAAAAATCCCTTTAGATTTGAACTACAATAAGGAAAAAAAATTGTTAAATTTTTTTAACATATGAAAATTAAATAAAAGATTAATCTTTTTTAAATTATTGAGATCAAGCACTGCTCAAAATAAAATGACCTGCCAATCCTTGAAGCATGATAAACAATTATGCAAAGTAAAAAGCCAAACACTTTAGTCAATTAAAATGGATAATCAATACTTGTTAGTTCAAAAAGTACTTTTAGATAAAAACTGAAAAGAATGGCAGTGTTGATTCAAAAATAAATTTCCACAATTCTTACCTACCAAAGTAAAAAGCTAATTCTTGCGTGAAAAAACTGAGCTGGCAATACTACTAATGTGAGTTGACAAACTTTTATCAATGGCATTTACGCCAACAAGTCTCAACAAACTGTGTTTGGTGAGTCACTGATCACACAGTCTGTCGTCTTGCTTCTCCCCGCCCCCCTCTCCCAGGCCCTTCACAACCCCCTTCCATCCCCTCCCTCCAACTCTAGTATAAAGCGCACTCGACGCATCACTAACACGCACCTTCCATTCTTTCTCCTCTATTTGTCCACTTGAAGTGAACTGTATACGCGCTTCTTGATTCTTCTGGCGCCCCTACTGCGTACAAAAAGAGCGTAAGTGCCACTTTACCTTTCTTAAAGGAGTGAAGGTCAGTATTAGTTAAAGTTTCTCAGTAATAAAAAGTTTGTGGCCAAAATGGTTTTTTTAAATCAGTAAAGAATGTAATTTTAATTTTCTACACATAGCCTCAACAATAATTCTTGAATATTTATTCTGGGCATCATGAAATTCAGCCACGGATTTTTCTCTTCATTTAAAATGTTTCTGGTCCAATTCTACCATGCTCATGACTAATTTAATAACTGTTAATGTTTCTGGTCCAATTCTACCATGCTCATGACTAATTTTAATAACTGTTAATGTTTCTGGTTCAATTCTACCATGCTTATGACTAATTTTAATAACTGTTAATGTTTCTGGTTCAATTCTACCATGCTCATGACTAATTTTAATAACTGTTAATGTTTCTGGTTCAATTCTACCATGCTCATGACTAATTCTAATAACTGTTAATGTTTCTGGTTCAATTCTACCATGTTCATGACTAATTTTAATAACTGTTAATGTTTCTGGTTCAATTCTACCATGCTTATGACTAATTTTAATAACTGTTAATGTTTCTGGTTCAATTCTACCATGCTCATGACTAATTTTAATAACTGTTAATGTTTCTGGTTCAATTCTACCATGCTTATGACTAATTTTAATAACTGTTAATGTTTCTGGTTCAATTCTACCATGCTCATGACTAATTTTAATAACTGTTAATGTTTCTGGTTCAATTCTACCATGCTCATGACTAATTTTAATAACTGTTAATGTTTCTGGTTCAATTCTACCATGCTCATGACTAATTTTAATAACTGTTAATGTTTCTGGTTCAATTCTACCATGCTTTATGACTAATTTTAATAACTGTTAATGTTTCTGGTTCAATTCTACCATGCTCATGACTAATTTTAATAACTGTTAATGTTTCTGGTCCAATTCTACCACGCTTATGACTAATTTTAATAACTGTTAATGTTTCTGGTTCAATTCTACCATGCTCATGACTAATTTTAATAACTGTTAATGTTTCTGGTCCAATTCTACCATGCTTATGACTAATTTTAATAACGGTTAATGTTTCTGGTTCAATTCTACCATGCTCATGACTAATTTTAATAACTGTTAATGTTTCTGGTTCAATTCTACCATGCTCATGACTAATTTTAATAACTGTTAATGTTTCTGGTCAATTCTACCATGCTCATGACTAATTTTAATAACTGTTAATGTTTCTGGTTCAATTCTACCATGCTCATGACTAATTTTAATAACTGTTAATGTTTCTGGTTCAATTCTACCATGCTCATGACTAATTTTAATAACTGTTAATGTTTCTGGTCAATTCTACCATGCTCATGACTAATTTTAATAACTGTTAATGTTTCTGGTTCAATTCTACCATGCTTATGACTAATTTTAAGAGCTGTTAAGATTACGAGAACTACAAAACTAAGCTAAACGTATCTACTGAGAGAGTATTCTATATTTTATTTTGACTAAAGTTTTTTTTTCGCGTGAAAACTTGGTTAAATTAAACATGCCCATTATAAAAAATGTTTAAAGCATGGGATCTTATACTACACCAATAAGTCCATGATAAGAAATGAAACACATCAACTGTACAGAATCTCCTTGAATAAACTTGCACTTTCACCCGGAGATGACAAACGCTATATTTTAGATAATGGATGTGATGCTCTTGCATACGGTCACTAAATAAGACAAAAGTGTTCACCACTGGAGAACTAAAAAAAAGTTCATCCTTTATATTTTGTACGTGAGTTATTGAAAAGGAAGTTAATGTATTAACTTTTGATAAATATGTTATTACCTAAAAGGTTCGAGTGCTTGTGAGTATCATAGCCTGATTTCATCAGGTGAAACAGCATGGCTTTATCATAATTAAATAGTTTAGTTAAAATTAGTTATAGGTGGGAGGTGACGTTACTCGCTTCCCTGCAGTGCCTCCTGGGAAACGTTTTAATAAACGGCTAAACGAGTAACACCCAATACGTAGTAATATTATAATAAAATGTCGGTGATTTATAAAAGTTTTATCAAATTAATGGTGTAACTATTTTAGAAACACCTGGCTTACCACCCGCCTTCCCCTCCCTAAATATTTTTTCCTGATTCGGCACTGAGCAATGTTATTCCTATGAGATAAATTAACTCACTGACTATAGGAAGGGTCTATGTGGGAGAAAATGATCCAACTTCGTAGGTAGGAGGATCAATGCTAAAACTAGAAAATATGGTTAACCCCCAAAATAATATTTCCCGACCTGCCACAGACTCACCTTGAGAAGTCTTAATATTATCCATATGGGTGAGCGTTACCTGCCTCAATAGTAAGGAGAGCCCAAGAATAAACTTGATATAATTAATGTCAACCTCCCAAAATAATATTTCCTGATCCGCCACTGATCAATGCTATTCTTATGGGAGAAAGTTACCCACCTTCCCTGTGAAGACGAGAGAAAGTGACCAAACTCCTCAGTGAAGAGGATCAATGCTATTCTTATAGGAGAAAGGGAGCCAGAACTGTCATTTCAGCCACTACTCATGTTTTCCTCATCTCTCTGAGCGTATACAAGTGCTCGCTGGTGGTGAGTTTAATCACAGTCGAGAATGTTTAAATGGTTCATCTACAGGTTGGAGAATATAAGCTAGATATAGATCTAGGACGGAGGGTCAACGTACAACATTGAGGGGTGAAAGAAAGGTTACTGCGAATCGTACAAAGGATCGCTACACTGGCTGGAAGCCATAATCCTGATATGTGGAGGCCCACCCAGTTATTGGAGGCCTGCTACGAAACCTGGCCTGTGTACAAGATGAATAGCGGTGATAGTCCCCAGATCCTTTCCATAAGGCATCGGTCAAGGAACTGCTGGATGAAGATACATGTCGCAGTGTTAGACCAAGTGAGCAACAACAATCCGATCATGTGAAAAGTTTGTCCGGACATATAAAGTATGTCGTTTAGAAGGGGAAGAAAATGAATAAGAAGAGTATGTGGCAGAAAAACTCTACATCAATGTGTTCGATAACAGGGAGAGTTCTAATACCCGGTAAGAAACTTGGACAGGAAGTTATAAGCCGTTTTAACGCTTCCCGACGTGGTCTAACCTATTTAGAAGGTGATAGCTTTCAAGTGGTAGTGTCCCGAGAACATAGTGGTGGTGGTGCTTATGTGTCACAAACATACCACAAATACTATATGTTGCACGTAGGAGAGAGCGGGAGAAATCTGTATTACTTGCATATTTGTATGTATGATTATCATAAAATAAATGCATTTATAGACTCTAAATTATTTATTTAATAGGGTGTAAAACTTATATAACGATCATATTTTAAGTATTTGAATTTTACAGATGTATGCTAAGCGAACATCTCACAATGACTCGAGTCGAGTAAGAGGGGTGAGTTACCATCAGCTTGGGGGATTTTTACATCACGAAGTCTGTTTGCGGGAGAAGGGGGCAAACACTGGGGAGGAGGCAAGAAATGGAGGGGAATCTCAAATCCCCTGATTAGTCTGGTAGTGTATATATGCTATGAATATTGGAGACTGTATGCTAATGAGTGTCCTGGTGGTGAACTGGATGTAAAATCCGTATTTGAGGGGGTCCATTGTTGTATCGAGGTAATGCATAGCCTTACCTGCTTAATAAGCTTTTTTCATGTCTTGTTTTCTAGATTCATTGAGATGCAAGGTTGAATCTTGGACATGTCCACTAATTTGTTGTTTTTTCTACCCTAGAAACTTTCCAATTCTTACTTTATTTATTGCAGGTATATTTCCTCTAAATTCTACCAAGTACCAACCTCACCCTTACTCAATTTAAACGCATACAAAGCAGTCAGGTAGGGATAGGCAGATCCAATAAAAATTGTCAAAAGGTTTCAGGTTAAATTCCGAACGGTGGCAGAGGTATTTCACTGTGTATTTAGTTTGTTAACATTCTGAGTTTTGATTACTTAGGTTTGCTATGTTGGTATAAACCATTATAAACTTGTACATCTATTAATTGAGATGATTGAAAATTGCATGTGGATCATGACCCGTTTAAGAGCGAAAACACAAATCAAGATTTGTTGGGAGACAATCACTTTAGTGCTCCATGCTGCTAGAACACCCATTTGTATAACGGGCCGGGCACCCTGAATATTTATTTGACACGATATTATAGCACATTCTCACTAAGGGTTTAATCTAAGAGGAAGATTGGGGATTGAATCCTGGTTCCGTATACAATGGTTTATTTTCTAAATTTTTTTCCCACACACCCTTCACGCAAATTCAAGTACATGCCCTCTAAATTCTACCGAATTAGTGTAAATATGTGGATAAGCTGGATTGGTACCAAGGTGTGTGTGGGTGTGTGTGTGTGGTGCGCGCACGGGTGAATAACAATGGTCAACTCATTGTTAACGCAATAATTGTAGGTTCTATCGTTGAAAACAAAGTTATGTTTCTTATTTTTATATCCGGTCTCACTACACTAATGTGTTACAGATAAGGTTTGTTGAATTTAGAAGAAGTGTGCCCTTATTTGTGGAGGGAGAAAGTGTAAATTAATTAAGAGAAAAACCACCTCAGTACACCCGACCATGATTCGAATCCCGATCTCCCGATTTTTAAAAACCATTACGGCCCGAGATATCAAATAGGTTGCCAAACCCTGCCTTTAACAATGTTACTACTCAAGAGGGTCGTAATTTTAATAATAATCATAAAAGGCTGTGATTGTGGTTAAAGCTCCAAAAACATTTATTTGCTGCATTATATTTAGAATAATAGAATAGTTGAATATTTTGATTCATTTTTAATTCTGTATTCAAAAAATAATTGATAAAAGCTGACAAATTGTAAACTATTGGGATTATCCAGTCAAGAGAAAATAAAGTTATTTGTGTTTATGTTAAGTCCCTTGTCCCTGTTGAGTGTATGTCTCAAAATTATCTTGTGGGCGGGTGAAAGGTGTGGCGTGGCTTCACAACTGACCAAAGTATCCTTCCACGCCAACAAAGAGAGATGAATCACGAGAACATTAGAGGGTGCTATCTACCGGACAGGTATTGCGGAAAAATCGTACGTTGGGAAATATCAGTTTTCTCGAAAGCAAATGAAATGTTTATTTTAATATTTTCAACACCCCGTCTAATATAAAGTATTGATGTTTATTAATTGTTACATTTTCTAATTTTTTGTTATGAAGCCGGCAGTTTTCTATTTAAAAATGTCAATGTTATCAATATTCGATCACTGTTAAATTATTGAGGAGGTGTGTATATAAACAGTATAACTTAATCAACATGTTTCTATTCTTGGACAAACCGTTTCCAAAAATAAAATTGCAAAACAATAAAAAAAAATCTTGAAGATAACCGTTTGTTCCAATGGCTTCGCATTTCCAGGCCAAATGAAAAGGGCCAATAACCTTAAGTATTTGAATGAAAACTGAGTAGAAATTATTATCACTACACTGTCGTTATGAAATTTGAATTCGTTAAAAATGTTACGAGCCTAGTAGTAAAAACCCTTTTCTGATTTAATGTTAATATTTCTCGGTCTTATTTTAGTACTGAGCGTCCTACAGTCTGTATGGACTGGCCGCAGTTTAAATACAAGACGAGAAGGGTGAATTTGAATAAAATGCAGTGGAATGCCAGGCCTCCACCGTGGTTCGGATCCCACGTTAAACTGTAGGTCCTCCATTTCATCTCACAATCACCCTACCATTACACATTAGCGTAAGTGCGTATAACCCGAATGGGTAGTAAGACGCGGTGCTAATAATAATAATAAAATAATAATAATAATAAAATGCACATCCCTTTATTTGGAGATAAAAAGCAAAAAGAAGAGATGCAAAAGAACAAATGGAACAAAAAAAAACTCAATCTCGTTGTAACGTGCTGAGATTCGAACACCTACCTTACGTTTCAGACTCCCTCAAGCTAGTGCTATCGGTCTTTACAGTGATGTGGCAGAAGGAAGGAAAAAATAAACTTCAATGAAAAAAAATTATTTAATCACTGCTTCTTACTACCTGTTCAGGCTAGATGCATATGTACCTACTAAATACGCTAATGAGTAAGGGATGAGGAAGGTTGAATTTAGAGGAGGTGTACACTCATTTGCGTGGAGAGAGAGTAGATAACAACTTTGGAAAAACCACCCTCAGTACACCCAACCGGGACTCGAACCCCGATCTCACTGTCATCAGCCGTCTACTCTAAGATGAGAGTGACGCCTTAGACCATGCGGCACCAGAGAATGTTTTCCTGTTGTTCTGAGCCAACAAATATTAAATACACCCTGGTGTACCAACCCTATCTTGAAATAACCACTGTCCTTCTTCCTGTACACCCTCCCTCCCCCCTTTACCAGCAAGGTTTGTAAAACAAAGCCAAGTTCAGCGCCCTCAAATCAAGAACCCACCAACATTGCCGCTTGGACCGTTCTTCCTCCAAGCCCTTTATGTTTTTCCTACCTATGACTGTCCCATGGTTAAAATGAACTGGAATGTTTTAGCTAAACACTTCACCACAATTTGAAGAAGGTGGGAGTGGGACATTTTATATATTAAAAAAATATCACTTGAAATTCCATGCCCTTTTCATTCATTCTTTGACATTCCAACTTTAAGGCATTTATTTCCTTTTTTTATTTCTTTTTTATTTTATATCAGACGTTTCACAGACCTAACTAAACCTTTGTATTAGTTAATATTTATTCAAAGCACGAACAATTCATATGTTCACTTATTTAACACGTTTATATTCTCTTGAGGAATGATTTTATTTTTTCAATTGTATCAGAATTTTGAGGATTATTGAAAAAACACACACACAATATTATATAAGATTATTTTGTAAGTATTATTACTCGCAGTGATAATTGAGTGGTATCATAGATTTGATTTGGCTTGCACTTGGTTGTCATTGAATGGTGGCTTAGGTTTCGAATACCAGTGGAGGGGTTATCAATACACTGCTTATTAAAATTAGCTAGCATTGCCTAAAACCTGTTAAAAATATAAACTACTACTATTTTATATATAAAATATTTATTTATGCAAAAATCTATTTTGTAGACAGTCAATTTTTGTATAGCATATCTAAACCTGACGAGTAAATGAATTATTTTAAAGAGCTGATTGTCAAAAAACGTATAAAAATATTGACAAAAAATATTTATATAAATAAATGGTACTGAACAGCTTACAGACTTTCTCCCTCTTTTATCTTAAAATAGGCATTTACTAAAAACTTGTAAGATTTGTGAAGCGAAATAATAGTTCTATATATTGTTGTAGAAAGACTACACTGCAGATCATAAATTAAATAATATACACCATTACCCTATGGCGTTATGAACTAGGAACACTGTTACAGAAAATTTGAGCAAAGAGAAACATGTCTGCCAACCAAAAAGTATATGAATCAAATTCATTTTCAAAGAGCTGAATTAAAAAGTATTTTGTATTTGATAATAAACCTAAATGTATTTCAAATAATAGATTTTTATCTTTAATAGTATTACAACATTACAACGATGAGTTATTTCATATCTCAAATAGTTGCGGAGAAATGATGAAAATTGGAAAATTTCCCTCATGTAAAGTACCCTCAAAGTAGTTTTAATGAGAAAATTAGAATTGCCATCTTTTTTATAGTGATAAACAATGTATGGATATATATAATTTAATCAAAATCGTTAAAGCAAATTACAATAAAATCGATTTGTTCTCTTTTTACCCTTTAGTAAGCTACCAAAAATAATTTTAGGGTTGTATATATAATTCCAAAAATACTTCAGAGAGATCTTATGTAAACTCCAGATATTAAGTTTTAGCCCAATCGGCAACACAATTTCAGCTTTAGCCCAAGATGCGACAGATAAGCAGCATTGCGAAAACCACTTTTATGATTTCAGGGGGTTATGGAACGTTGACATTTATCAAAATATTGATTTCGATTTTTAGGATGATCACAATACTTTCCCTCCGAGGTATCGGGAGAACATAAGAACATGTATTTTGAAAGATTGTTCGCACATAATAAACTCACATGAATAGTTTTTGTGTAAAATCACTCAAAGCCTGTAATACATTTTAAACAGCTTTTATTATTTTAAATTATTAAAAACCATAACTAAACGATCGGGATGTGAGTAATGCTTAGGCTATATTTAAGGTTTTATTTTAGATATAGAAGAAGCGACTACAACAAGAATATAGTCATTTCGTAGCGTTTATCTACCTATAGTGTTTACATAAATATAAACCAAAGGACAACTGCATGAGGCAAACTTTTCTTTAACGTTTTTTGAAATGAAGCTGGAATTCAATTTAATCCAACCTTTATGGACATGTATATCTCAGTCAATATATAGTTTTATTTTTATTTCAGACCAACATCTTACTACCCATTTGGAATGTATGTATATTTTTCTATCACATGACTGTATTAATGGTGAAAAATGTTTTATGAACGGAGAGTGAAAAACCATTTAGAAAAATCCCTCCTCAGTCCACCGACCGTAATGTTAAACCTTATCTCTCCTTCATCGTCAATCTTATGTATATTTATATGTATGTATATAACTTATCAAGTTATGTAAAGTTATGTTTGACAGATACGCGTGGAAAGTGTTAGGGTGTAATGAGGTGGACAGGATAGAACTAGCTCAAGATAGGGATATGATGCAATGAGGTGGACTGGATAGAACTAGCTCAAGATAGGGATAGGGTGTGATGAGGTGGACAGGATAGAACTAGCTCAAGATAGGGATAGGGTGTAATGAGGTGGACAGGATAGAACTATCTCAATATAGGGATATGATGCAATGAGGTGGACTGGATAGAACTAGCTCAAGATAGGGATAGGGTGTAATAGGGTGGACTGGATAGAACTAGCTCAAGATAGGGATAGGGTGTAATGAGGTGGACAGGATAGAACTATCTCAAGATAGGGATATGATGCAATGAGGTGGACTGGATAGAACTAGCTCAAGATAGGGAAAGAGTGTAATGAGGTGGACTGTATAGAACTAGCTCAAGATAGGGATATAGTGTAATGAGGTGGACTGGATAGAACTAGCTCAAGATAGGGATAGGGTGTAATGAGGTGGACTGTATAGAACTAGCTCAAGATAGGGATAGGGTGTAATGAGGTGGACAGGATAGAACTAGCTCAAGATAGGGATAGGGTGTAATGAGGTAGACTGTATAGAACTAGCTCAAGATAGGGATAGGGTGTAATGAGGTGGACAGGATAGAACTAGCTCAAGATAAGGATAGGGTGTGATGTGGTGGACAGGATAGAACTAGCTCAAGATAGGGAAAGGGTGTAATGAGGTGGACAGGATAGAACTAGCTCAAGATAGGGAAAGGGTGTAATGAGGTGGACTGTATAGAACTAGCTCAAGATAAGGATAGGGTGTGATGTGGTGGACAGGATAGAACTAGCTCAAGATAGGGAAAGGGTGTAATGAGGTGGACTGTATAGAACTAGCTCAAGATAAGGATAGGGTGTGATGTGGTGGACAGGATAGAACTAGCTCAAGATAGGAAAGGGTGTAATGAGGTGGACTGTATAGAACTAGCTCAAGATAAGGATAGGGTGTAATAGGGTGGACTGGATAGAACTAGCTCAAGATAGGGATATAGTGTAATGAGGTGGACTGGATAGAACTAGCTCAAGATAGGGATAGGTGGCGTACTTTTGTAAGTGTGGCAATGAACCTTCGCGTTCCAAATGCCCAAGATTAGATAAGTAAAGGTATAGTTACATTTTACCTATGAACCCTCCTTAGACGCTGTTGAACGAGGATATTCCAACCCTATTTATGTATTTAAATGCGGATAAATCAGATGGGCAGTAGTAAAATTCGTTGCAAAAATTAAAATGCGTAAATATTTCACTTAGTGATGTGACTAAGCCTTTCAAAGATTATGTCTGCGATTATTACATTATAATATTTAAAAAAAAATGAAACCATTCTACTCACGTGCCGTGTAAGTACATCCAACCAAACGACTCAAGGTCACCGGAAACACAAATGGCCTTAATGTTTGAAACATGAGATTTGTTCTGACATATTATAAATGCTGTAGTGTCATTGGATATGATAATAGAGGGACTATTGATCACAACTTTCTTGGTCTGCTATGCGGACATTATGTAAACAGTTTGATGTAATTCACTAAATGTACTGGTGAGGAATGCAATAAGTAGGGTATTTATGGTGATTACCAAGCTTTTCACTGTCGGATCAATCTCAAATTGACTTAGCTCTTGAAGTTCTTAAGGGCATTAGTACCTCTAGCAACTCTAGAGCTTCGCATGGATACATGACTTCATCTTTATCATGGTAGTGTACGTCAAGCAGCCTTGTTGTGTCGGCACAGAAGCACAGACGTAAGCTGATACTCCTTGGGTCAACTGTTTGAACTTAGTGTTTGATAATTTCGTTGCTGGTCAGTGATGAAGTATCAGAGTAGCAAGGGCCGGGAATTGTTGATTAGCTTGCAAAAAGAGCAATCCATTCATTCTTCGGTTACATTTCTGGCTGGATATCCGTCATTTACGTCCGTAGTTGGTCTATCATTATGAAAAGGTCAAGATTTTATGATTACAATCTTTGTTCTGGATTGTTCCGTGAAGATTTTCGTTTGTTCCATTTTGATAAACCCAAAAATGATATGCTTATTATATTGGGGGGAATCTTTACGGTAGACCTCCCCCCCCCCCCCCATACATTTGGAAAATTGACATTTTCATTGTTTCATTGTTTGTTCCGAATTGTTCCGCAAAAAGTTTCGTTTGCTGTGTATTTGTTCTTGCACAAAGAGGACGTAAATTTGACACTTTCTTTACTCATGAGGGGCCAACTTCATGGAAACATCTCCCCCCCACACACTTTTGAAAATTCATGGCGTTTTGATTGCAATCGTTTGTTCCTCGCTTGTTCCGGATTGTTAGACACATGTTTTTGCTTGTTCTGTTTTGAAAAACCCACAAATAGTATGTTTACATTGGGGGAAGAGGGGCCAACTTCATGGTAGCCCATTCTGGTTTAAATAAGATCGAGGCACTTATGTTAAATTAGTATATTTTTAAATGATATCGATATTTTATAATCTATAAATACTCAAACCTATTGTTTTTAATCAAATTTGTAGGAATGATAAGATAATGTTGAAAATGAACTATGAATCCTATTTGTTTGTCATGTTTGTAAAATCTACATAAACAATTAGACGCTGAAATTAAACGATGGGATGGGATTTTTTTTAAACTAAATTTTTGTAAATCAATATTATATTTACCAGAATGCAAGAGTTTAGCTGTTAAAAGACTTTATTGCATAGCTATTTTTTATTTTCCATTTGTAAAGGCACGTGTTTGATATAGTTATGTGCATTCATTTCGATTTTTTGTTTAATTTCTTAGTTTGGTTTTTTTGGCAAATTTTTAGCAATTTTTTTAGAATTTCAGGCTATTCTATAGATATTCTTAATAACTTTTTTTGGAAATTTATTCTAGGTCCTGTTAGTAAACTTTGATTTAAAAAAATAATTTTTACTGTCGAGGAGTTTCTTAGTCTTTTTTGTAAGTGTCAGAGTTGGAATAATTGACATTTCCTTCTAATCATGTCTCTTTGCGGTCAAAGGTACTATTTACTACATCATAACAGTAATAGTAGCAAACAAAAGGAGGGTGCGATGTCAATACTTTAGGATAACCTAGCTATGAGCTCTCTTGAGGGGGTGAGGGAAGGAGGATATCTTTCGGTAATTTCACAACAGCCCAATTAGACGAAACCAATATTTTGAAGCTTAGGAGGAAGTAAGGCCTAAAAAAATACTTTTCTTTACTATGAGTTTTATGGCATGCAATAAGTTGAAGACCAAGTTTTTGTATTTCTGACTTGCTCCGCCATTTTATTGCTTTTTTGTGCATAGTGAGCGAATCAAAGACATTATTTTTCATACTTTGACACAGAGGGTGGGACATTCTTATACAGGTCGCACATACAAAAGGCCATCATCTCTAGTGACACTAGTTTATTTAGCGTTTGTAAGAGATCTAAGAACTAACAAACTAAAATATAATGCACAATAATCTGGAACAAACTAATAAAGTTTTAAAATAAAAAATACTAATTTTGTTATATTTTATCCAGTTGAGGTGAGGAAACGGAGCTTAGCATAGTGATAAAAATATAGTAATTTTAAAACTATCAAAATGAAATAAACACATTTTTAAAAGAAATTCAGAACGAAATAAAGATAAACATGTTAAGGAACTCAAACAAAATAAAAACAAACTTTAAACAAAAAATGTTCAAGTTTTGAAATAATGTGAGAGAGCTACTACTAGAAACAATTATCGAGGCTTTACAAAAGGAATAAATGGAAATCTTCGCAAAAAGAAATTTAAAACTAACCAAGAACGTATTATTGTTTGCAAAGATAAAATACTATTTTTAAAAGTTGTATGTGTTCATGTGGAGAATATGGTTGCCATAGAGCGTCAATCTACGCTCCTAGTGTAAATAAATCTTGTGTTGTCCTGTCAAAACGAAATGTGCGTTTTTTTTAGGAACCTTACGGAACAAACGAAGAACAAATTATTACAATCATAAAAATATGGATTTTTAAAAGATGGGGGAAGGGAGTCAACTTCATTGAAGTGCAATGTAAACATACAATTTATGGGCGTATAAAGACATATCAAACTATTTTTTCCTGAACAATCCGGAACAAACGAAGAACAAAAATTGCAATCATAAAATTTATTTTTTAAAAGTTTTTAGGGGGAAAAGATGGTGAGGTAGCTTCGTGGAGGTACAAAGTAAACATATCATTTGTGAGCATATCAAAACGGAAAAACAGTTGTTTTTTTTGCGGAACAATCCGGAACTAACGAAGGAAACAGTATTGTAATCATAAAAAAAATTGTTTTTAAAAGAGGAGAAGGGTGAATTCATGAATGTCAAATGTAAAGTATAGCTAATTTTGGGGACGTATCAAAAGGTAAATAATTTTTTTTTAACAATCCGAAATAAATGATCGCAACCATAAAAATTTCATTTCTCAAAAGTGAGGGGAAGATATCGTAAAGTTGGCACTACCAATGTAAACATACCATTTGTGGGCCTATCAAAACGGACAAACGAAATTTTTGCTGGACAATCCGAAACAAGCGAATGCAATAGTAAATACATGAATTTTTCAAAGTGGAGGGGCTACCGTAAAGTTGGCCCCTCACGAGTAAGCAAAGTGTCACAAGTTCATGTCCCATTTGTGCAAGAACAAATGCAGAACAAACGAGCCTTTTTGCGGTATAATCCGGAAACAAACGATCGGAAAACATAAAAATGTGATTTTTTCAAAGTGTGTGTGGAGGGGTGCGGGGGCGGAGGGGGGGGGAGGGACCGGGGGGGTGTTACCGTGAAGTTGGCCCCACCAATGTAGACATATCATTTGTGGGCCTATCAAAACAGAACAAACGAAAATATTTGTGGAACAATCTGCAACAAGCGAAAAACAAACGATTGCAATAAAAAAAACTTGAATTTTTAAATTGGTGGAGAGGGCAACTTCGCGGACGTGTTTTTTTTTACAGTTGGTACCTACCCATGGTACAAATTGTGGGATTATTTAAGAAAATATTAAATATCTATCCATGATTCCTGTTATATTATTTTTGACGGAGGTATCGTTCTCATCAATAATCTAGGTATGTCATCGTCACTTTCCTATACAACTCAAAATTCTTAATTTTCTATTGAACTAATCTCACAACTATCACCTTCTTCAGAGCTTTGGAATTTTGAATCGGTATTAGGGCCTAAATTATCATTTTGAAATGTATATTATTTATTCTAATAAAAACCAGGCCAATAATGATTTTTCATTAGAGATAAAGCGTATTATAAAGATAAATATGTTTTATACAACAATATAAGCTGTAATTTTATATTATATATATATATATATATATATATATATATATATATATATATACACACACACACACACACCAGAGAGAGAAAATTGAACAAAACTGATGATTACGTTGTTCATTTGTGCAAGTCATATGACATATAATAATATATTATTTCAAAGTGAGCATATATTATATAAAGCCAAACTTTGATAAGGACTTGAATCGGTTGGTGAATCAGGTAGAAAATATGTATTCAAAAAATTACTAGGAACTTGCAGCAATAAACTAGAGTTTACAATAAAAAGGTGGGTTTATTAATAATTTACCTAGACAAATAAAATATATATATAATTTTTACAAATTTTTAGGTGGCTTTCCACATATGTTCTCTTTCTATAGTTTTGCAATCCACTATCCAAGTAAATAGGGTGCATTTAATATAAAATTGTGTTTCCTTCTCCTTGCACCCTAGAATAACTCAAACCTCAAAACCTAATCACTAAATAATTCAAAGGGTCTAAAAACATTGGAGAGCGATTATATATAAGTTACATATTATTTACCCGCCTCGGTGGCGTAGTTTGTCTAACGCGCTTGTGTTGAGCTCGACTGCTGAGGACGGGGAGATCGAGGTTCAAATCTCAGTCGGGTGAACCTTCCCAATTCCTAATCCATTTGCGTAATTAGTACTTAAAGCGTATAACCCGAAGGGGTAGTAAGACGTGGTGCTAAATATTATTATTATTATTATTATTATTATTATTATTATTATTACATCTTATTTGGATAAGAATGTTTCAGTTATTTTGATTAAATTAATCCAAATAAAAATCGTTCTCTCTCTCACACATAATTTTTTATGAGTCATATGTAATAAAATACATTCCTTAGTGAATGAAATAATTATTTTATTACATTATTTATTTGCAAAAAAAATAATAAAAAAATCTGTAGAAAGACTGTCGTTACAATAGTAAATAGCGGTTTTTCATTTGAGGTAAATTCAAAGTGCTCACACTCTTGCAAATGCAAACATCAATTACTACTATACTATCATACTTGGTTCTAAAATTACTCTCTAAGTGAGTTAAAAATGCATAAATAATTAACACTATACCTTCCTATATTGTTTAGGTCCCCAACAAGATATCTCACTAATTGGCACATCATCATTATAGACTACTTATATAGGAGCTACAACGTTTAACTTGACCTAATTATACCCTTATAGGTGGAATTAACAGAGAAATTCTAAATATTCCAATAGAATTTCAAAATTTAAGTCATATAAAATGCTGGAAAAATTGCAAGCTTAAACGTAGATTCTTGCATTCACACAATTTTTAAGGCGATAAATAATCTATTTCTTATCAAGCATATTTTCAAGAGGCCACTCGGTGACCTGGTGGTCTAGGGGTAAGGTGTCAGACTTCAGTGCTGGCGGCCGGGGTTCAATCCTCGGTCCCGGCACAAATTTATCTGATTACCAAACCCTTCCTTCACCTCTGACAAGACATCTTGTGAATGTGGGGAATGCCAGGTCTCCACCGTGGTTCGGATTCCACGTTAAACTGTAGGTCCTTCATTTTCATCTCACAATCACCCTACCATTACACATTAGCGTAAGTGCGTATAACCCGAATGGGTAGCAAGACGCGGTGCTAATAATAATAATAATAATAATAATAATAATAATAATAATAATAATAATAATAATAATAATAATAATAATAATAATAATAATAATAATAATAATAATAATAATAATAATAATAATAATAATAATAATAATAATAATAATAATAATAATAATAATAATAATAATAATAATAATAATAATAATAATAATAATAATAATAATAATAATAATAATAATAATAATAATAATAATAATAATAATAATAATAATAATAATAATAATAATAATAATAATAATAATAATAATAATAATAATAATAATAATAATAATAATAATAATAATAATAATAATAATAATAATAATAATAATAATAATAATAATAATAATAGGCCACTCAATTAACAGTTTGACAGTTGTGGGAGAGAACGTAAGAAAATACAGGCTATAAATGTGATATAATTATAGTATTATAGCCCGACATGTTAACTCAGTCGCTAGCGGGATGGTCTACAGTGCAAAGAGCTTCGGGATCGATTTCTGATAGGGGCGTAGTATTTATTATTTGAACACTTCTCGGCCTTCTTCTGGATGTTGTATATGTCTTAGAATTCAATAATTCTATTTAACTGTAGAAACTTGCCGTATTCCTAAAATTATCAAATATTTGAACCAGATAATCAATTTAATTGTAACCACTTGACTTTTTGGGTTTGCTTCTTAAGATAAAGTGCATATATATATATATATATATATATATATATATATATATATAAATGCTTTAATAATCACCATTTATGCCCACATTATATTTACCTATAACCTAGGCCTAACTAATTTGAGGAAAATCACCCATATGATTTAAAATGTAAATAATCACAAAATTTTAATGTTATAAAATGTAATTAATCAATCAAATTTATCATGCAGATAATCCCATATGAACCAAGATCTAAGTCTGACTGACAGTATAAATATTCTACCTCTAATAAAAACATAAATAATTTAATTGAAAATAATAATTGCAGTGTTCACTAAATTGAAGATTGTGAAATTATTTTTTCCATATGCATATTAATGTATTCAGAGTAATAAGTTTTGCCAATTTAAACTATATAAAATAATGCCTTTTTCTGCATTAATAATGACTTGATTTCTTAGCTAGTTTAAACACTATAAACTGTCTAAATTGAAATTTTTTCATGAAAAAGATTTTTTATACAATGGCTGTAAAAAGTGTTTTTAAATGTTAAATATTTATTTCATCATTCTTGATATGAAATGTGTCGAAACCTTGGGCGATCGCTTACAGCCATTTATTGTTTACTAGATCGTATATTCTATGTTACTGATTCTGGAAACCCCTAACATATAAAACAAACATAAAGCCTTTACTACAACATGTTTTAATAATGAAACAACCCTGATGGTGGTATAAATATTAATATCACTACAATATGATTCTACCCGAACGGTTAGTAAGACGCGTTTCTAAATATTATTATTAATATGAGTCTAACTATTTTAAGAGACAACTTGTGAATGATCGTTCAAACAGAAATCTCGAATCTCGCAAGGACTGCAGATTACTTGTGTGTTTGTGATAATACAGCTGGTGTAACTGCTGTGGAGGCGGGCTATCAACCGTTCTTGTCGACTAAGCTACACTTCCCTACAAAGTTTTGATCCCGTCAGCGAACTTGGAAATTCAGTGCATATTTTTATGTCATACGCAAATCAAGTTATTCAGCAAAACTTTGCATATTTAAATCTGAATATATTTTTAATCTTAAGTATACACATCAACACATCGCATGAATACTAATATTATATATTTATAGATGAATTAGTATTAATTAACAATTGTTGAATTGTGTTGATTTTAAGGGAACTTTGAGTATATTTATATAGAGTATGCTAATAACTACGGTAAAATCCCAGCTTTATCAAATAGGTATAGTATTAAAGATACTAAATTTTAATTTTCAAAATTTTATTTCAAAAAGTTTAGCCTAAAACTTGATTTGGAAAACGTAAAAATTGAAGTTTCTTACCCTCATAGCTCTTGAATAAAAATAGTTAAAAATAAATTTTTGATGTTTAATATTTCATAGAATAAAACTCTTTCGAATGACGAAAAAAAAAAATTCTGTACATATGGCCTTAACAGCTCAATGAGCCCAAGGATTAGCAAGGGGTGACCGGGAGTTCGTTGGAGAGCCATGTGTGGCGTGCGTTTGAACATGAGGAGAGAATAAACGAGGTCTGATGAACACTGGATTGGTCATAGCTGGCCCAACCTGTATTGGTCTTGCTCAAGATATATTCTCTGATATATCTGGTCCCCGGGACTAACACCTATCGACTTCTACATATGGGGGACCCTAAAGGGTGATATTTATCTAAAATAAACTACACTGGGCGCGCTACGAGAAAACATTGACATGTCGTGTGCAGCCAACACATTGGACACATTACAGAACGTAGTTCGTGGAGCAGTTCGGTGGCTTCAACAATGTTTGGATGCTGTTGGTGGCCATTTTGAACTTCTACATTAGTACCACTAGCAACTCTAGAGCTTCGCATGGATACATGACTTCAGCTTTATCATGGTAGTGTACGTCAAGCAGCCTTGTTGTGTCAGCACAGAAGCACAGACGTAAGCTGATACTCCTTGGGTCAACTGTTTGAACTTAGTGTTTGATAACAGTTGTCTTGTAGCTTTGAAAAAAAAAACTTTCTAAGAGTGTCGAGAGAGGACTGGGATGTGTGTCATGTTGGACACCCGACCTCTATCCATCTAGTTTTTGAAAACGCCCAGCATTTATGCTACGTTTGTGCTGGCTAGTGCCTACCGCACCTAGTTTTTTTCACCCTATTTAGATAATCTCATTTTCTAGAGCCTCATTTTTAAATTTGTCTCTTTTATACTTTTGATTAAATGGGATGTTCCCGCTACCTACAAAACAAGTTTATTTTCAGCTCATCTTGATTTTTTTTTCTGGACACAATGTATGCATTTAAATTCTAGTTATGGTGACAACATTCTAGCCATTCATCCAGATAGTCTACAAAAACGTATAGCTCCTGATGTGATTAGTCATTAGTTTATTACAAAATAGTATTTTAAATATATAATTGTTATCATAGCAAATTTCTGAGTATTTCATTTCTCTCGATCTCTCAGAGAAAGAAGTATTGTAATCATAAAAAAAATCAAATTTGAGATTTTGATAAATGTCGACGTGTTCCCATGAAACATAAAAAAAATTGTTTTCGCGATTCCGTCAATTTGTCTATCTGTATCTCAGTCTAGAGCCGAAAGCGTTTTACTGTTCGGGATAAAACTTGGTATCTAGGGCTTTAATAAATTTTCCTCGAGGAGTTTTTGTAACTGGATTTATTAACTAAAATTAAGGGTAGTTTACAGGGCAAGGGAAGAAGGACCCTGGGTACGGGATGAATCCTGGATAACTCAGTGGTAGCGCACTGGCGCGCTAAGCCAAAGGTCCCGGGTTCGATTCCCGTGTCCAAGTGCCATTATTAACTAGTTTAAATAAAATATTTTAATATTAAAAAAATTGACAACTCCATTCAAAGACTTTACCACGAGCCACAGCCAGTAACAGTAACCCTTCCTCCCAACTTTCTTTCACTCCTACAAACAAAAACCGAGTACGAACTTTGTTTAATCCGTCCTACCCTCCCCAACCTATTTAATAAAAACTGGTGAAGCATATGATACTGGGAGGAAAAACAGGATCCTACATCTACAAGAGTAACTATTTTTTTATTAATATATTCATAAATCAAGTCATGGGGTCTGAAGCCGACATGTTTGATAGATGATATCAATGACATCACTTATCAATGTTGATCGCAAATAAAATATGTTTGTATTTCCAAAACGTTTCTTCCTACCATAATACTAATTAATTTTTACATGCGAGCAAAGCCAATGAATGGTATGATCTGAATAGTGAGTGAATACTAATTGCACTATAATTTCACGTCCTCTACAATAATACAATACCATATTTGGATATTAAAACAAAAGTACCTTAATACTGGTCCCTGGTAAATTCTCTTAGGGCTATACACAGTATGTGCCTGTTCATGTGGCCGAGATAGCCGTATATTTGCGCTAATGGAATACGAGTGAGGATGGTAGCAAGTAGAATAAATGTATCAGCATTTGCGTAAAGGAAGAATGGGGAACTATTTAAGTAAAAAGCCCTATGCACATCAGGCTAATATTGGAACACCAAACTCGCGTCACCAGCCAACCAGACAAGATGAGACAAACGCCTTTTTTCCACCTGATTCCTGATGTGGGTGGTGACATGGTTTAAGTCATCACTCTCGTGATAGAATAAACTACTTATGATCCGGAGATCTGGGTTGGAATACCGGTCGGGTGTACTAAGAGTGTTTTTTCCTGGATAGTTTCCCACTCTCTATCTCTCCAAGCAAATGTGGTTACACTTCCTCTAAATTCAGCTTTTTTTGATTATTCAATAACATCTACCTACGTATCAGATATAGGCTATTTTCGTATAAAATCAAATGTCTATGAAAAAATGTGTGGTATTGGTTACAAAGATCACGCCGCAGTAATAACACTTACATGGTTACCAGTCCTGCAGGGGGTTTATTCACAGCACATTTAGGTCCAATTATAATTATTCAGCTCTAACAACACATAGTTTGTCTTTCTGTTGTCTGTAGTCAGAGCCAACCAACCTTATTTTAGTATAGATGCCTGTACTGTTCTTGACACTTACCAAACCACAAACTAACATATACACAAAGCACACACACATATGTATATAATATATTTGTTGTACATACACATAGCTTCTTCATTTAAATTCCTCTCATCTCTAGAAGAATAATACCACAATCTGTATGTTATTGAGAAATGTATATCTTGCAAAAGGTATTGCATATATTAGTTTAAATATACTCTATTAGACTAATTTCCCTACAATCCAAACACAAACGACGAAAATTTTACTACAGTTTAAAAAAAATGTTTTAATAAGTTTTTAAACTGACATCATATCCCTACTCCAACCCTCCACACAAACTGATTTACTGGCACATTTTACCCGCGCTTCTTTTCAGTGTGCGTGCAGTCTGAGCCTCTAGAATGTATTTGGGATCTCGGCATCTCATTTTCCTTCTTATACGGCTATCAATTATTTCTGGAACCATACACTCAAAATAAAATCTGTGCAGTTTTGGCAACATAATTTCAACCCAGAAGACTTCATTTTTGTATATTCTCTCAAACAAGAAGTCATTCTCAGCATAAGCAACGAAATCGCAGAAGGATTTCTGTGCAATGTTGAGCTGGCCTTGTATTTGATAGTAGTAGATATGAGACCGTTTCAAAGACAGCCTACCATCCTTCTTCTCAAGACAGATGTTCTTGCGTTCCGTTACTGCATCCTCAAATTTTATATTCCCGATTGAAGGGAAACATTTTATCTCTACAATGCCATCGGTCCCAACAGTGGCATCTGGACTAGCACCAAGATAATAGGCATCAGGACGAACAAAAATTCCACATTTATTGGTTTTTACATCTTGAATTTCCTCATATTTACCGAGTGCACTCCGTTCATGAAGCCTTCCGTATTGAATTGCAGACGTATTTAGCTCTTGCTTGAAAAGGATGTTTTTTACTATATTGTGGCATGGTGTGTGTTCCAATCGACGAACCACTATACCAAATTTAGATGCAGTTAGGCGGTTAAGACGGGACTCTCTCCAAAGTGCATTTTCATGTTGCCCCACAGTTTGTCTTTCCAATGATGAACACTTTTCTTCACTGTCAACTTCTTTCAATATTTTTTGGAGGAATTCTTGTGTCTTAGTTTCCAAGTCTTCTGCTGGAATATCAGGTTGTGCAGCCTCTGGACCATAATCTATATTAGGACCTGCGCACTTTCTTTTATTTTTCTTGCGTTTTCCTGTGAGGTACTTCTTATGAAGAGATGACCTAACTTTCTCTCTTTTCAAGCACATATTTTTGAAAGATTTACCAGGGCTTCTTCCAGATAATCTTTTCTATGGGCTGCAGTGCCATGACGGGCCAGAGGAATGAGCCAAACCCGCACCAAGGGCTCGTCTTTTGTAGGATCCACGCTTGCAGAAATCAATTCGTTTGCCTCCGGTCAACTTAGCAACCAAACTCATATATCTAAAATAAAAGGAACAAAATTATTAATTAAATAAATCCATACAATACATGCCTGAATTATTTCGCTCAATATAAGTTATTTGTTATGATATTCTCACCTTTCTGCTTGATTAGTTGTCTGATTATATGCTAGACGATCTGCATTGCGAACAAGTCTGTCCAAGAGTTTCCTCATTGGAGCGAGAAGGTTACTTGAGGTAAGGCGTGGAGTGACATCAGTTTCTTGGGTTTCTTTCCTCTTACAGTATTCTGGTCGGCAGTTATCATGTTTGCCACATACATGATCTATAGAGTTCAAGAGATCTTGCCGCAGTATTTTACATCCTTGTGAGTGATCTTCTATACTTGAAGATTCTTTTATAGCTGTGCGCACTCCCTTTACCAAGCGTTCTATACGCGACACACCATTCACTACCTCTGTAAGAACTCGTCTTCCATCTAGAGCATAGACTGTATTGGTTGCAAGTTTGTGAAGTCCATCGCTAAAAGCTCTAGTCGTATGATTAGAGCACTCTATTTTTATTATATGACGTCCATAGGATACATGTTCCTGTAAGCGTGCATATACACTTGAGTCTCCATCGCCAATGTAGTTCAAGTATAACAACCCGTGCTAGTCGACACTCTGTGAAAATCCCTCGACTATAATACTTTGCTCCATCCCTGTGGTGGGTCCAACATAGTTCTTGTAACAAGTGTGCGAAGGAATTTTTGTCCTTGATGTTTTATAACGTGCACACAGAGAACAGAAACGGTTTATTACGCCCAAGAACAGCAGTTTATTAGTTTCTGCACCAATTATGACACCCTGAAAGAAATATTTACAATATACATAAAATAATACGTTGGCATAGCTATATATTCATTCCCGACTTTCCCACACATCTACAGGTTGAAAGGAAATACTTATAAAAGAAAAATTATTGCTCATACTCTTGTATTCATAAGTTTCCCAATGTTTAGTTACTGAATCAAAAACGCAAAGTTGCACCTATCCAATATGTCACAGTCACAATACAATGGTGTGCTTATAGTTACATGTGTCGTCTGAATGATTGCTGTTTGGAAGATGTCTAATCTGTCTGACTGATTGAAACAATATAACAATGGACTTATCTACTTTTAAGTAACTTTTGATAACCGTGTACACAGTTTTTAATTATATTTATAAGTATTAAATTTAGCCTACTTACAACCCCAGCTGTTGAACTGAAACCATGACCATAGGATCTTTTACTCCACCCACCATCACCTAGAACTGTTATAAAGGGAATAACATCTTTAAGATGACCTTTATTTGTTGCAATTAGTTTTTCTTGTTCACCATTTGCTTTCATTTGTAAGTATAGGTGCTCTTCCCAAGTCTGAAAGCAATATTATTCACATTAAAAAACAATTTATTTGAAAACTCACAAAAAAAAGATAATGACTTTAATACAATTATTGGTATATCACACATGTTTGTTATTATTTTTTATTTATGATTATGTTGTATAAATATTTGAAATATTTATTTATTTTATTATAATTAGCAAAAAAAAAAAAAATTACACTAAATTTTGAATCTTACAAAAATTCATATACACTACATTACGAAATATTTTAAAGTGTTTTTTTTTTATTGTTTTATTCTGCACACTGGTTAATAATGGCTTGATCTAATGAGATAGGGATGACGAATGTCGTTAAGAGGAAGTGAACCCGTATTTGCATGGAGTGATAATGAAAAAACAAAACTTGTTATCCCTTGTGGAAAACCATCCTCAGTTCACCTGGCCAAGGTTCGAACCTCAACCTCCTCGTCCACGATGATCAAAGCATTGAGAGCAAATGACTACCTCTAGATCACCACTGCGGGTAATAGGTTTAAATAAAATGTCAAGTGCGCTATTATTATTTATTTATGTGGTTTAGTGTTTTATAGAAAAAAAGCAACTAAATTACTAATTTCCTTGATAATTTGATAATAGAGGAATAAACAAGTGTAACAGTTCTTGGGAAGCCAGGTATCCGCCAAAATAGCAACAACGTGCAGTGTGGTAAGTTGCACTGATCTGAGAAAATGCGTGATTAAAACTTTGACTATGCCGTTGACTCTTTGTATTAAATTTTAAGGATACATTTGAATTTATATTTATATTTACAATAATTTATAGAGTAATTTATAATACCTTTCCAACAATTTCTTCATGTTTTCGTAACTTATTCGAACACATCATTGGAATATCCATTATGCTGAAAAGTTCCTCTGCTTGGGAATATCCTATCCCTATGGAGAGGGCTCCCCATGCAAGAGAGTTATTTATATCTTCCTCCTTTTCCTTAGGCGAAGAACTAACGATGTAGTTTTTTTCACAGTTGTCACAATAAAAAAATAGTTTGAATGACAAACCCTTCCTTATTTCTTTTTGGAGAATGTACTTACCCATAGTGCAAATTGTCGGATGTTCATACACTATTTGCATTTGGTTAAGAAAATATGAAATATCTATAACTCTGTTTCCTGTTATAGTATTTTTGACGGAGGTATCTTTCTCAATCAATAAACTAGGTAAGTCATCATCACTCTCCGATAAAACTCGAATATCTTTATTTTCATTTGAATTAAGCTCACAACTATCTTCTTCTGAGCTTTGGAATGGTGAATCAGCACATTCAACATCAGAATACTTATGTCTAATAATTGTATCATTTGGGGAAGGAGGAGTTCTTCAACACCTGACATGTAATCCGTATCACATATGTCTTGTCTGTAATAGAAAAAATATTAGGGCCTAAATTATCATTTCAAAATATATTTATTTTAATAAAGAAGGAACAGGCAGCTAATGATTTTCCAATATAGATAAAGCGTATTATAAAGATAAATATATTTTATATATCTATATAAGCTGTAATTTTTTGTACACAGTATATATGTGTGTGTTTGAGAGAGAGCGAGAGAGAGATATATAAGAGATTTAAAAAATTGGACCAAACTGATGATTAAGTTGTTCATTTGTATAAGTCATGTGACATATAATAATATATATTTTAAAAGTGAGCACATATTACATAAATCTAAACTCTGATTAGGACTTTAATCGGTTGGTGTATCAAGCCAAAAATATGTATTAAAAAAATTACTTGGAGCCTGCAGCAATAAACTTGAGTTTACAAAAAGTAGGTTGGTTAATAATTTACCTAAGACAAATAAAAAATTATATTACATATTTTTTGGGTGGCTTTCCATATGTGTTCTCTTTCTATAGATTACCCGTCCACTCTCCACGTAGATAGAGTGAATTTACTATTAAATTATTTTCCTTTTCCTTGCACCCTAGAATAACTCAAACCTTAAATGTTTAGCTAATCACTTAATAGCTCAAAGTGCCTAGAAAATATTGTATGATGATTCGATATAAGTTACATCTTATTTGCATAAGAATCCTTCAATCTTTTTATTAAATTTCTTCAAATACAAATATATTTCTTTCTCTTTCTGTCTCTCTCACATGAACAAAAACATTTTTTTATGCAAGTCATATGTAACAAATGGCATTCCTTTGTGAATGAAATAATTATTTCTTTACATTATCTATTTGCAAAAAAAAATAAAAATTGTAGACTTTTTTTTTTACATTAGTAAATAATGGTTTTTTCATTTGAAGTAAATCCAAAGTGATCACACACTTGCAAATGCAAACATCAATTACTACTATAATATCATACTTGGGTCTAAAAAGTACTCTCTAAGTGAGTTCAAATACATAAATAATAAACCTATATTGTGTAGGTGCCAAACAGGATATCTCAATGGTTGACACATCCTTATTATAGAATACTTATATAGAAGCTACAACCAGAAACTTGACCTGATGATACGCTTATAAGTGGGACAAAAAGAAACATTCTAGATATTAAAAAAACATTAGTTTCCAAAATTTTAAGCCATATAAAAATGCTAGAAATAATGCCAACTTACACATAGATTTTTGCATTCACCCCATTTTTAAGGAGATAAAAAATCTATTTCTTATCAAGCATATTTTCAATAGGTTCCTTAAGTTAATAGTTTTACAGCTGTTGGAGAGAACGTAAGAAAATACAGGATATACATATGATATAGTGATAGTAACGTAGGCCGACATGTTAGCCCATCACTAGCGCGATTGTCTACTGTGCTAAGTAAGGGTTTTGGGTTCAATTACTGGCAGGGGTATAATATTTATCATTTAATCAATTCTCGACCTTATTATGGATGTTGTATGTGTCTTAAAAATCAGTAGTTTAATTTAACCGTGAAAACTTGCCGTATTCATAAAACTATCAGATATTTTAACAATATATATTTTATTGTAACCATTTTAGAACCACTTGACTTTTTGCTTTAGCTACTTTAGGTAAAATGAAAAAAAGAATATATAAACATTCGTGATTACATTATCACCATTTATAAACACATTATATTTATCTAGAACCTAGGCCTATCAAATTTGAAGAAAATTTTCCAGATGATTTAAAACGTAGATAATCACAAAATGTTAATGTCAATCAAAGCTAAGCTCTGAATGACAGTAGAAATATTCTTAACTCTGATTATTAATATAAATGACATTTAAAAACATACAGAAGTTCGTGAAACTATTGTTTCCATATTAATGTATTCACAGTATTAAGTTCTGCCAATTTAAGTTACATAAAGAATGTATTTTTGTGTATTTATAATGAATAAATTAGTTCCAATAGATAATAAATTTAAAATACTAAATAAATTGCCTAAATTACTAAAAAAAATCAAAATAGAATGGACGTAAAAAGTGTTTTCAAGTGTTTAGGTGAAAGTTATATATGCCCTATAACTATTTATGTAATCATTCTTGATGTTCAATATGTCGAAACCTTGGGCGATTGCTTACAGCCATTTATTGTTTATTATATTATATTTTCTCAGTGTTACTGATTCTGGTAAACCCCTAATATATAAAATAATTATATAGCCTATGTAATACATGAAGCTCATTCACTAGGCCTATACGTCTTATAGTTTATTATTATTATTATTATTATTACTACTATTAGCACCGCGTCTTACTACCCGTTCGGGTTGTACGCACTTACGCCAATGTGTAATGGTAGGGTGATTGTAAGATGAAATGGGGGACCTACAGTTTAACGTGGGATCCGAACCACGGTGGAGACCTGGCATTCCACACATTCACAAGTTGTGGTTAATACACGTCTTGTCAGAGGGGAAGGAAGGTTTTGGCAATCAGATAAATCTGTGCCGGGACCGAGGATTGAACCCCGGACCCCCAACACAGAAGTCTGACACCTTACCCTTAGATCGCCAGGTCACCATACGTCTTATAGTAAAGACTTACCTTTGAGGGTCTATGTTATTTTTTATGGCAAGCTTCTTCAAACTAAGTCTCCATCTTTTCATAGCTCTAGCTTTTTGGTTTCTTTTTCTTGGTTTTGAAGATTGACGTTTTCCAGGTTTTGATGGAGCCATTGTTTATTAATTTAATAATTATATATATATATATATATATATATATATATATATATATATATATATATATATATATATATATAAGGTTTCTTTATAGCTCACAGTGATCACAAATAAAATACAAATCTAAAAATCACTACAACATGTTACAATAATGAAATAACCCTGGCAGTGGTATAAAGATCAATATCACTATAATATGAGGCTAATTATTTCAAGAGACAACTTGTGAATGACCGTTCAAACATAAAACTCTCAAGGACTGCAGATTACTTGGGGTTTCTGTGATAAGACAGCTGGAGTAACCTTTGTGTGTTGCGCGAACTGTGGACTGTTCTGTCAACTAAGCTACACTTCCCTACAAAGTTTTGATCCCGTGAGCCAACTTGGAATTTCAGTGCATATTTTTATGACATACGTAAATCAAGTTATTCAGTAAAACGTTGCATATTTAAATCTGAATATTTTTTTAATCTTAAGTATACACATCTATAAATCGAATGAATACTGATATTTAATATTTATAGATGAATTAGTATTAATAAACAATTGTTGAAATGTGTTGATTTTAAGGGAACTTTAAGTATATTTATATAGAGTATGCTTATACATACGGTAAAATCCAAGCATTATTAAATAGGTATAGTATTAACGATACTAAATTTAAATTTTCAAAATTTTATTTCAAAAAGTGTGGCCTAAAACTTGATTCGCAAAACGTAAAAATTGAAGTTTCTTACCCTCATAGCTCTTGAATAAAAATAGATAAAAATAAATTTTTGGTATGTAACATTTCATAGAAGAAAACTCTTTTGAATGGCGGGAAAAAAAAATCTGTACATATGGCCTTAAAGCTCTCGTCCTCATATAGCTCTCGGATGGCAGGTAAAATTGATGTCTGAAGCACACGAGATACAGTGGATCGGTAACTTTGTCTTCAAAAGAGAACGGTTCAATCAAACCACGGGATGACAAACCACACCAAACATCAAGCCCCAGTGAATTGACGGCTTTGTTCTGATGAATGTGCGGATTTTCGGGGACCCAGTACACGCCATTGTGGTAGTTAACAGTACCATTCAGTTTGAATTGTGCCTCATCAGATCAGCCAACCTTCCCTGAAAACGCTGTACCTCGCTAATGTTTTCAAATTTAAAGTGTCACTTAAACACCACCTTCCATTGTTCAAATGAGAACATTGCTTCAGCCATGTTTATTCACGGTACTATCGCTCAAGAACATCGCTGCCATCTATTGAGACAACATTAAACTACACTCTTGCCCTAAAAGTAAATTTTCATTTCAATTTATTCCAAAGATATTGACGAATAAAGAGTGTATATATTTTTTGGGCCTCTCTGTATATATATATATATATATATATATATCCTTAGGTCTATACATATATAATATAATATATGATGTATCTAACATATGAAAACCTCTTTCAAAGGTTGACAAGAGACACAAAAACAACGAAAAATTTAATATTATAAACACGTGTCCCATTTGATATTGTTTCCTAGCTACAGTCAATGGATGCAATGGATGTCACTAAACTCTTTGTCACCATACTCGATACCTCTCGACCTGTTGACTAGGTATGTTATATGGCTTGTTCCCGGTTATATAGGGTCCGTGTGTTTCACACAATCCTTGCAACGAACCCTTTTGGAAGAATCTTTGGTGTTTTGTTTATTGGTTTTTGGAGATGGGCACCACGTATTACCAAATATCCAGGCTACCCGAACTTTCTGGAAGAAAATTATTCTTAGAACACAAGCCAGGATTTGTACCATGATCTTCCCATCTCTAGTCCATTGCAACCGCTGATGTGGATATTATAATCGGTAGTAATAAAGTTTGGGTGCTACTTCAACCAGTTTCATGAAAAAATCCATAGTACCTTACTGTACAATTTTATATAAACTTGCATATAGTACATTTTAGTGTGCGACAACATTCTGTATAGTGTATTGTATTTAGTACTACACTGGGTTTTCCAAGAATTTACTTCACAACAGAAACCACGTTTCCTATAACAAAACAATGACTTTAACACAAATATTTTCAAATGTTAATCTTTCACTTCCCCTTTTTTTGACCTCTATTGTGGGCATTAGTTTTGGATAGGGAATTTCTGATTCTGTCCGTAGAAATCTTCTACCTTCCTTCAGTTTAACATTGTCTCTCATAGTGTAAATACTCTATCTGAAATCTGCGCTGCAAGTGAATCAGCAAAAAAAAAAGTACTGTACATATTTTTTTTATAAATTGTGTTTTGCGTAACATTTTATTGAGCTACTCAAGTAGCTACAATATTTCCCTGCTGCGTACGTTATCTATCTAAACATATTTTATTCAAAGTATTTATTGAATTAAAGGAAATGAAAAATGATAAGTGGTGTCCGTTTGTCAGCGGCTAAATCTTTAGAATTGCTAATCGTATTTAATAAAAACTGAGCTTGCTTAGTAGATTATGAATTTACATGCAAATTAAATTCTCAACTTGTGATGTTTGAAATATGCAAATATATATGAAATTTCACCACGCAGGTAATACTGCAAATATTTGTTAAAAAACTATGTCTTGGTGTGGTCCAAAATAATTCTTAAACAAATTAAAATTTGCATGTTATAGAAAGGTATTTACCACGACAGGCCTAGTAAACTGGAGGCCGAAACAAATCCACACTCGAGCTGTCATGAGGAGAAACAAAATTAGGAATGAAGTTATCAGGAAAAGACTAGGAGAACAGGGAATGTATGAGATAGTGGAGGAAGACTGAGATGGTATGGGCATGTAATGGGGATGGAAAAAGAGAGGATATCGAAGAAAATGTAGGCAATGAAGTATGTGGGTAACAGACCACAAGGAAGGCTAAGAAAAAGATGGAAGGAGAATATAATAGAAAGGGTTTAAGTGAGTGGAGAAAAGTGGAAGAAATTAAAGGAGGAAGAGAGTGGAAAAATAAAGGAAGATGGAGGCATTTTACTAAACTGACCCAGTCACAGGTTGGAAACAGGTGATGATGATGATACCGATGATGATAGTAAGAAAGGGCTCTACATTAAAGAATATAATATTTGGTTGTTTCTTCCGATTTAATAAAGATTTTGTTACAAAACATTTTACACTAAAACAAAAATTTTCATATGGGTTGAATAATAATAATAATAATAATAATTCTTAACACTTTCATAATTTTTCATAACAATGTAAAACAAAGAAATTTTCAAATTATCTGGTGCAATATTTTGTAGCAACACTTTGTAGGATGAAACTACTCTTTACTTCACAAGAAGTGTGGGGAGACTTGTGTCTATATACTTTGACAGTGTAAATTTTGTTTCAATATAAATCAATACTAATTAATTGTAATTAGCAATGAATTAAACTAGTATAGTAAGCTGCAATATGATATTCATTTTACTGAAATTCGATAAAACTGTCATGGCTTAGCATGCAACTTATTGAAGTGTGTATAGACAATGTAATAGGTTCTACCACTGTAATAGTTTCATACTGTAGAATAGATTAAGGCCCTTGGCTCTTTCGAGTGCAAGTTTCAAACCTATTTTTGTGGGTGGTGGGTGGGAGGGTGAAAGGCATGTCGTGGCTTCACAACCGACCAAAGTATCCTTCCACGTCAACAAGAACAATTGGATCACGGAAACCGTATATGGCACTAGCTACCGGACAGGTCTTGCGGAAAAATCATACTTTTGGAAATATCACTTTTCTTGAGAACAAGTGAAATATTTATGTTAATATTTTCAACACCCCTTCTAAGATAATGTATCGATGTTTATTAATGGTTACATTTTCTTATTTTTTGTTATGAAGCCGGCAATTTTATTTTGAAAAATATCAAGTTTATAGATATTTGATCACTGTTTAAATTATAAAGGAGGTGTGTATATAAAAATTATAGCTTAATCAACATGCTTTTATTCTTGAACAAACCGTTTCCTAAAATAAAATTGCAAAACAATAAAAATTCTTGAATATAACCGTTTGTTCCCATGGCTTCGCATTTCCACGCCAAATGAAAAGGCCAATTGCCTTAAGGAAATATAGCTTGTTAGTTGTTGGAGTTTCGATTGTTAAAATTTAACAAACTCGAGCACTGGTTATTTGTCATGTCAGACGATCCCCAGATATATGGTTTTATTTCAAATATTAAAGCCATTTAAAAAAAAATCTTACTAAAAAAATCATCATCAGTAAGCAATCACTAAAATTAGGACTAGAATCAAGATTGAAAGAATAAGCTCTAAAGTATTATAATATAACATATAAAAATCAAATATTAACCAAATTCAAAGTATAGACCGATATAAAAATGGCTATACAGACATCCAGAGGGATAAATGGTAAGCTAGCAAGATATAAATGGGGACAGAGCTAATTTAAAACCCCACACATTTTAGTTCAAAGTAACATGGAACGTCAAACTTCCTCATAACTATAAGGTAAAAAAAAGTCCACGATTTCAATACTATTCTAAATGGGAAAGTAGAAATTGTCACTCCAAATTGTGTCTGAATACGTTGGTACTCCCTCCCACCTCCAAATGAGTTCAATTCTCCTCCGACCCAGTCACGACAGCGTATCTTGTAAATGGTTTCCCCACGCCGCAAATAGTCATGTAAAAACGTAATCACTATCCAACATATTGGCTATTAATTCGGTTCACACTCTTGTTTGTAACCGAGCACTGGTCCATAAATAATGTCGAGATTCCGGCCATTGATATCAAACTCCAGGGATACACAAAGTCACAGCTGACCAAGTGTTTCATTTGCATTCTGTTCACTTGGTAACACTGGGTTTATATTCTTGAATAACGCAAAGCTGTGCTTCCATTTCTCAACGAATACACTTTTGGAGCCCCTAAGAAAATATCTCCCTTTGTGGTCCATTTTAGATAGAACATTGCTTGAGGCCAATCCACCAAGTTATATCCATCCAGCGGTCCACTAACCAATTTACTTTGATCAAAAACGGGATGAGGCTACCGGGGAGTTGATAAGGTTACCTAATGATGAGTTACATACCCTGTACTGATCACAAGGCATTGTTAGAATAATCAAGTCTCGTAGATTACGGTGGGTGGGACATGAAGCGCGAATGGGAAAATCTAGCACCTTGTTCAGGGTATTGACTGGAAGACCAAATGGGAAGAAACCGTTGAGAAGACCTAAACGAAGATGGGAGGATGACATTATAACGGACCTGGAAGTTATAGGTGTAATGAAGTGGACTGGATAGAACTATCTCAATGCAGTGATATGGTGTAATGACTAATGAGGTATGCTGGATAGAGCTAGCTCAATATAGGGATAGGTTGTAATGGGGTGGGCTGGATGGAGATATATCAAGATATGGATAGGTTTTAATGAGGTAGACTGGATGGAGATATATCAAAATAGGATAGGTTTTAATGAGGTAGACTGGATAGAACTAGCTCAATATAGGGATAGGTTGTAATGAGGTGGCTGGATGGAGATATATCAAGATAGGGATAGGTTTTAATGAGGTAGACTGGATAGAACTAGCTCAAGATGATGATATAGTGTAATGAGGTGGATCTTGAGATAGTTTTATCTAGTCTACCTCACAAAATTCTATCTTTTTCAGGTCCATTCTAATATTATCCTCCCCTCTGCGCTCAGGTCTTCCCAATGATCTCTTTTCATTGGTTTTCCAGTTAACACCCTGCACAGTGCATACGGTTATAGATCCACCATTCACACTGCATGGCCTAACCACCGTAATTTACAAGACTTTGTTATTCTAACAATGTCTTGTGATTAGTACAGGGTATTTAACTCATCATTTTGTAACCTTACCCACTCACAAGTAGCCTCATCCCTTTTTGGGCCAAACATTTTCCTCAGCACCTTCTTATTTGAAACACCCTAAATTTGTTTTCGTTATGTAAGACCACTTTTCTACACCTATAGAAAACAATCGGACACCATAAATTTAAACATAACTAAATGCTTATAACTTACGGTGACATCCATTGAAAATATTGGTTTTAAATCTTTATTTTGTAAACACAAGCACAATACGACTTGTATTATGTCATCAACTGCCTCCTTTTCATCCAGTTAACCATTTTTGTTTATGAAGTGAAACCAATTTACAGAAGCTTTCGTCTTATAAATAATTTGTAAGTGGACTACAGACACTATTTCCTTAAAAATAATAAATATGAAAATAGTTATTTTCATAATTTCGTATTTCAACTATGTAAAAAATCTAAAAAGAAACAATATCATTCAAACAGACTATTTGTTGTGAAAGCTTTGACGGACAAAGTATCATATATCTTGCAGATCATGTTTGGTATTTGGATAACTAAAAGTATATCTGGTAACTCTTTCTTATTAGCTGTTAGTTAAGGCCATTCGTAACGAAAAGTTAAAAGCACAAAATCCGCTTGAAGCTTAGAACAGTATCGACAACCATTTTGTGCCACGATCGATTGTTACATTTACCAAAGGTACCGTGATCACCCTTTGTTTCTCCGATATACTAAGAACAGGTATCGACAACCATTTTGTGCCACGATCGACTGTTACATTTACCAAAGGTACCGTGATCACCCTTTGTTTCTCCGATCTACTTAGAACTATCTTTGTTTCCTTATAAATCTTGTATCTATTCCTTTAATTCAATATTTCCTTTGATACTGATATAAAATCAATAAAATCTACACTCTATTTATCTTGAAAGGTATCAATCAGTCTTACCTTGACGGATTACACAATGGCCCGAGCCTATAAGCTGTACCAAAGCGGAATAATGCAAGGTAAGCTTGCATTTTCATGACGATGTAGTTTTCTTAAGTGATCTGACAATTTCTGCGAGATCAACCTATTCCCTACCCCTGTCTTCGACACACTACTTTCAATGATAGCGTTCACAACCGAAACATAGTGAAGAGTGTACAATTCATAAAGTAGACTTAACTTTAACATTTTAAGTACTATGCATGGAGTTGATTATATACAACCATTCTACTTGAGACATATCAGACAATGAGAATGAATTATTGGCTGTGCGCTGTGCACTATGCATTATTTGTTATTAGCTATTTTAATTGCCCGGTACCCTCCCCCACTTGATCTCCTACTTTCTTATGAAACCAAATTAAATATAGTTCGGGGTATTTATTTAACGAATATTTTCTAGAATTATTGATGAACTTGGCACCAAACTTACACACATAAATTTAATTCCATACAACACCCACTTCTGGGACCTTATAATCCAAGGCGTCAGTCTCGCAATAGAATCGACTGCCGATGACGGGGAGATCGGGGTTCAAAACTCTTTTGGGGTGTACTGAAGGTTTTATCTTGCAAAATGGTACTCTTCTTTCCCTCCACGCCATCGTCAGTGCGGCTACATTTCTTTCCAATTCTACCTTCCTCATCCATTCCCACCCGCATCCCCCTCTCTTAGTGTGTTTAAATGGGGATAGTTCCGACGGGTGGTAGGATTTGATGTAAATATTATGAATAAACCTCTATTTTAATATCTTGTTTAATTTAAGAATACTACAATATTTGAGTTCTCAAATACATTACAAGGCTGGGGATAGTCTCCTTGGCAAGAGTATCCAAATAAATGTAGACCAAGTATTTGTCTTTATAAAACCTAAGATATTTAAAACAGAAGGAATACCTAGAAGCAGATGGGATAGGGTGTAATGAGGTGGGCTGGATAGAAATATCTCAAGATAGGGATGGGGTGTAATGAGTGGGCTGGATAGAAATATCTCAAGATAGGGATGGGGTGTAATGAGGTGGGCTGGATAGAAATATCTCAAGATAGGGATGGGGTGTAATGAAGTGGAGTGGATAAAACTAGCTTAAGCTAGAGATAAGGTGTAATGAGGTGGACTGGGTAGAACTAGCTTAAGATAGGGTAGGTGGCATACTTTTTTAAGTGCAGTAATTAACTTTCTAGTTCCGAATTTTATAGAGTAATTAAATTAGATATTTAAAGTTCGTTTTAAGCCATATACAATTTTGAACATGGTATACACCTAATTTGTCCACACAAATGGACATACACGTTCAATTAATCATCTTACATAAAATATTCAATACAATATATTTTCCTCTTAATATACGTGTTCTTACCTATTTGGATTATTCGAATATTTATAGGCTACTAAATAATTATGAAGGAAGATGGTAGATTTTAGAGTAAATGTACACGCAATTTTTCTTCTCCAATTTCTTGTCAACAACCATTAGTAAGACTTAAAATGTTTATTTTAAGTATCCCAAGTTTTATAGGGGACTTGGCGGTTTAGAGGTAAGGTGCCAAACTTCTGGTTAAGGGGTCTGAGCTTCAAATCCTGGTCTCGGCTAAGATTTATCTGATTACCAAACCCTTACTTCCCCTAACAAAGTGTGTGTTTTCACTTTCTGTGAATGTGCGGCATGCCAGGCCCCCATCATGGTTCGGAACCCACGTTAAACGGTAGGTCCTCTCTGCTTTCCACTATCATCATTATCACGTATTATCCTACAATATGGGGATTTTCTTTTTAAACTTATTTATACATTTATAAATCTTATTCTACTATAAATCAGGACCTTTTTGCTCTATTCATTTTACACTCTTCATTCTACATATTTAATTCCAAATTTTTAACATACAGGCTTTCTTGAATTTAAATCTATATCTACTACTAAACTACTTGTCCTATTATTACCCAAATTATCAGTTGCCTCAACCTGTGTTGGTTGGTCCACCCCGGGTATTTTAATTGCCCGGTCCCCCCCCCCCCCCCCCCCCCACTTGATCACCTAGTTGCCACTGGGGACCATGTTCTTAGAGCCCCTAGGACATCAAGCAATGGCGAATATCCCCCTATCCTCTACCTGGGGAGGTGCCATATCGTAATCACTAGCTCCGTTTACTATGTAGCAAACCTACTAATTTCCTTTATATAACTGTGAAATATAATTGTCTTTGCCTTACCTATTGGAGTTACATTTTCCATATAAAGTTATTCGTTTTCTATACCTACTTTAAGCTCTAGATTTACTTAAACTAACTTATATCTAGTGATGTATTCTGCCTTTTCAGTTCTGTAACTTTTCCTTGTAGGGAGACATATTTCCTTTTCTTCTCTGGTCACTTCCTCCCGTTACCAGTCGACATCCTTGGATTTCTTGGTAGCTCCAGCCCAGCATCACGCTTGTTTCCAAGCGGGCAGAGCTATTTGAGCTAAGAGCAAACTCCGGCGTCTTTTTTTATTTTCCTCTTTGTCTTACTTCCTTTCTAGCTGGTATTCCAGACAACTCTGGCAGTACCACCACTGGTATCACTGAGTCACCTTCCCTTGGCTAGAGCATTAGATGTGTCCAGAGTTCATCAAGATCTTATTCAACCTCCCTTTTGATCTAAACTCCTGGATTTATTTGCTACATAGGTTTGGTAATGTCTCATCTGAGTCTGATGTTATTTCTCCTTCTTCTTAGTACTCACTCATCACTTCCTCTTCCATCATTTATTCCTGTCCGTTTTGTCTCATGTCTCTGTACTGTCCTAGTCACTTTCTTTCTTTTAGTTCGTCAATATGTCTGTCCCTTTCTGCCTTCGATTCATTATTTTATATCACGTTGAGGTAGTTCCATCAATCCACATCCCTCAGTATATTGTATATGGCGTTTGCCTCTATAGGAATTAATAGCTCCGCTCTCTCGCCTTCTATAAATATACATTCTAAGGTCACGCGCTCTGGTGTCGCCTTCTCTCTGCAATAGCACAAGTCAGCCTCACTCGGGTTCCTCCTGAAGAGGGAGGCTCGATATGGGCCATGTCCTGTAATATAGGCCCTTCTGCTAGTCTCTTCTCAGTCTGATTGCCACTCCCCCAGGAGAGTGTCATTCATTCCATTCATGATACTTACACCATTGGCTGTCATTTATGATACTCTGTCTAATTTACCTTTCTTGAGCCAGTATCCAATGGCCCTCTTCCACACCTCTAAATTTAGGGACCAGACACGCACAATGCGTACGTTATTATCGTTTTGTATACCCCAGAAATTCTCATGAGTATCTTCCTCTCAATAATTTTGAGTTTCCTTTTGGTCCTAGCTCCTCTTAGTCACTGAGTCCACACTTCTGCTCCATGGCCCACCATGGACACAAGCAACGCCTGATGGTATAGTCTAATCAGTTTCAGGGCAGACGGAACTTCTGCTGTCCTATACTGACTATTCCATTCATAGTCCTCAAAGATCTCCCACATATATTTTCGATGTGAGCCAAGAAGCTGCGTTTCTCATCAATCATCACTCCCAAGTATTTGACCGTTTTACTCCTTTTATTGTTTGTTCTGCTATCTTAATCATATGGTTCCTCTTAAGGACTCCCCAGAGCAGATGTAGGTTGTCATCGCTGGTACCAAGCTGAGTGTTACTTTTCTACACCATTTGTCTAAGACATATAGTTCCATATTAATTTTTACTTCCAGATCATTCCTAGAGTTTTCCTCCACCATCATCAGCAAGTCATCTGATAAAGCAAACACCCCCACCCCCTCAGGGAGATCCTCAATCTCCAGCAACCTGGGTTTGAGACCAATATCCAAAAAAATTGGACCATTAACTGATCCTTGTGGGTGACCTGGTGGTCTAGGGGTAAGGTGTCAGACTTCTATGCTGGCGGCCGGGGTTCAATCCTCGGTCCCGGCAAAGATTTATCTGATTACCAACCCGTCTTTCACCTCTGACAAGACATCATGTGAATGTGGGGGATGCCAGGTCTCCACCGTGGTTCGGATTCTACGTTAAACTGTAGGTCCTTCATTTCATCTCACAATCACCCTACCATTACACATTAGCGTAAGTGCGTACAACCCGAACGGGTAGTAAGACGCGGTACTAATACTAATAATAATAATAATAATAATAATAATAATAATAACTGATCCTTGTTGACATCATTCGTTAATCTTTTACTTATTATTATTCCCGGACACCTCAGGTGCGCATACCTGTCCCTACAGTAGTCCTCAAAACCCCTGTAGAGACTCCCTGCACATGTTGGTTCTCATAATCACTTAAATAAGGCTGGCCACCACAGGTTATAAATGAACCTGAGATGTACACAAATATTCCAATAAAATATTTTGCCCTTGAGTTTTCTACCAGGCTAATAGCATCATAGATTGCATCTCATGTATACCTGCCCTTCCCAAAGCCGTACTGTTGATGGTGCATTTTCATCTCTTCTCTGTGTTTTTGTAACCTCCTACATAGATTTTTTCTGTAATTCTGCGAGTAAATTCATCAGACATATTGTTATATACGACTTTGGGAGTTGCGGGTCTTTATCCTCACATTTACTCAGAATGACCACTTCGCTTCGCTTCCACACATTTGGGACTATGACCTGAATCAAGCACTCATTCATTAGCTGAGCCATGAATGGTGCAACCTGATCAATGATTTTTTGAATCACCTCGATTCTGATGCCATCAGATCCAGGTGCTTTCTTCCTTCTCACTCTTGCTATTAGTCTTTTGATCTCGTCCTGTGTCACTGACTCTACTAATGCATCTTCATTATTATAAATCACCATCATGTCCTGCTTGTCCCTTTCGTGACCCTCATCCTCTCCTCCGGGCTATCATCAGGGAGCAACACATCCATTCGCAACCTGAAATTTTAAGTGTTGAAATGAAAGCTGGGGGTCTAATTTCCCCTGCAGCGATCTGAAAATGTATGCACCATGCATTCTTCCTCAACTCCTCCTGAACAAATATCTCCCAGCTATCATTTTTTTACTCTCTTTATTGTATTTCCGAACTCTTCTTTCCTTTGTCTGTATATTTCCAGTAGTATGAGTATTCCTGCTAGGTCGAGATATTTTTGGTATTTTCCTGATGCTCTCCTTGCATTCCCGCGTAGTTTTTGTAGTAGCTAATTCTATGGGTGGTTTCTTTCACTTCTTCTGATTTCCTTAATTATTGGCACTTCCTTTCTCATAGCAGCCCACGTGAGTGCCTTCGTCTTTAGGTTTATATTGTCTCCCTGTGAAACCGGCTGTGGTAATACCAATTCTTTCGTAACTTTTCCCAGCATGCCTTCTTCAGATTGTAGAAGAGTCGTGGGCCTGCTTTTAACCTGTCTTCTTCATTTTCCAGTTCGAAGGTTATATGATTATGAACGCTGGATGTCTCGAAGTCTTGCACTTTCTGGTTCCTTATCATTGCCCTAGCTTTCTCATTGCACAAGGTGACATCAATGTTGGAGCTAGCCCCTGCCCTCCCTACACATGTTGCAGTGTTTCCCGGCTGATTTACCACCTATAAATGCCTTGCTGTGATATATTCATCCAGTAGTTTCCCCCTTTGGTATGCCCTATAACCTATTATTCTACCCTCTTCTTTTCTTAGGTCATTACTATGCCATAGTGTGAACCTGGCATTCATATCCATCACATACACTACTGGTGTGTTTGGAAGTGTCTCATTTATCTCATCCAGCTATTATTCTATGTATGGTTCAATCTCCTCTCAGAACTGAAAGTACATGTTGACTAACAGACACCCACCAATCTCAGTTTGGATTTTCACACATAGTGCCTTCCCAGTAGCTATAATTTTGGTCCTTTTAGGCATATGTGGGATGAGTTCATTTCTCGTACTGTAGTGTTCCTGCAGACACACTATATCCAGTACCCTTTCTTCCGCCACCTTCCTAACTTCTTGCATAACGACTGCACTATGGATCACGTTTCTTTGTACAATTTTGATTATATTTTTCTTATTTCCTTACATCACGGGTGATATGTGTGAATGTAACAGCTTGGCCATTTTTCTTTTGTAAAAAAATGGCGCGACTGTGTGCTTGAACAAAGTTCCTGTATACTTCCTCCATGTTCCATTCCTCTTCCCTTCTTTTAAAGACTGTGTTCAAAATTTCTTTCAGTTTAACTATATAATTGGGTAAGTTTGCAACATTCATCTGTATCCTGTCCTGTACCTCCTGTGTTGGAAACTTTATCCTGTCTCCTTTCTCGTTGGTCTTCCTTACTAAATGACGAAGTGCCAGATTAAGATAATGGTGTTCTTATAACCATGATAGTTGAAGGTTTTCCTCTATTTTAGGATTGAAATGCTGCATTGCAATAATATTCTTCACATCCCCTACAACTAGAATTACAGTACTGTCAAAACTACCTCTTTCCACTTACTGACATGCCTCTTTAGTTGTCACGAGTTTACCTTTAGCCTCCTTTCTTTCTTGTTCTTTGCGTATCATAATCCTTTCCTCCACAACTTCCACATCATTATTCCTGTTTTCTTTCTATATTTTCCATCTTGTTTGTCTTTTCCGTCTTTTTCACATCTTTCTACCACTACGCTCAATGGTATTATGTTCCCCCTTCTCCCTTCAATTCCTTGATTCACTATTGCCAACTCTGGTTCCTCATTAGTGTTTGATATTATTCCAGTTCCATCCCCATCTATTCCTATCCTTGATGCTGCTATTTCCTCCACGAGCATTTCGTTCATCCTAAAGTTTAGCTTTCCTTCCATCTCAATGATATGATTGTTCCCTTGTAGTCGCAGCTCCCTTGTTTGCCTTAACTACTAACTCTGAGTGTCAGAAGCGACTTTCAGAGGAAGTAGGCGGCTATTTTTTGCCTAAAGTACCGATCTGTAGTCACAGATCATAACCTTTATGTGTGAGTGTTTAAGTTGATTGTGAAGGGAAAATGGAGTTGGTGGGTGAAGGTTTGTATGTTGGGAGCAGCAGTGTTTGTGTGTAGTAACTAGATCGAGCCCTCATACACTGTGATGGAAAACACAAGCGCAGTTAGGCCCGATGTGAGTGGTGTAGTGTGTAAGTAAGTTCTAGACGAGCTGAAAGAAAGTACATGGAATATTATTAGTCACTAAGCGAAGATGGCGTTGATGAAAGTGAAAGTGTGAAATAGCATGATTCTAGTTCATAATTGTGGGGTCGTGAGAGGATGGGGACCCAGGATTGGCTATGCTTAGAAGAGGAGTGGTTAATAGGAAGGGGCTGATTGGGAAGGTGTGCAGATGTATTTCTCATTTGAGTCGGGGCTTCTTGTATCTCCTTGTCTCATGGGGGTCGTATTGGCCGAGTCTTCTAATTATGGCGTTATCCTCTACCTCGCGGGCTCGTTTATAGAACTTGTCACCTCGCTGCCGGAAGATTTCCTGTAATGTCGCACAGCCAGTGGTAGAGTGAATGAACTCGTTGCTGGATCGGGTGTTGACACCTAGGATACTCCTAATCACCTTGTTCTGTACTGTTTGTAGTGTACCTAACACTGACTCTGGGGCATACCCCCACGCCTCACATCCGTACAGCAGTATTGGTTGTACTAAACTCTTGTATAGTAGCATCTTGTTGTTGATCCCTAGCACTGGGGTCTTGAGCAGGCCGTAGTTTGCGATGAATGCCCCCATTGCCTTTTTTCTCGTATAGTTTACATGCTCCTTCCATGCGAGTCTAGAGTCGATCATCACCCCAAGGTATTTCATAGCATTTTTGTAGGGGATATCCTCCTCCAATACTACAAACTGGTCCGGTGTTTGGGGTCTCCTCCTAGTAATCAACATGGCTGACGATTTTTCTGCATTTACTCTAATTCTCCATTTTTCCAGCCAGCTGCTGAACTCGTCCAGGTATCGTTGCAGACGGCGATGGGCGTATTTCACGTTCCTGTTGGCGGTGTAGAACATTGAATCGTCTGCGAAGAGCCTGGTCTTTATCATCGGGTCGGTGGGGATGTCTGCGACGTAAATAGTGTAAAGGAAAGGGGAGAGTGCCGACCCCTGTGGCACCCCCGCTCCGACCCTATGAAGAAGCGACCTTTTCCCTTCCATCTTGACCTGGAATTGTCGCCCAGTTAGAAAGCTGTTGATTATCTGCACATATACTTTTGGGAAATTGGCTTGAATTAATTTGTAGATAAGGCCGGCGTGCCAGACCTTATCAAATGCCTTCTCTACATCCATAAGTACTGCTAGCGTGACTTCCCCGATATTGAAACTTTCTGTCACATCCTCCACTAGGCTCAGGACCGGGTGTATCGTTGAGTGCCGGGTCCGAAATCCGAACTGGGCATCGGGAATAATCCTGTGCTCCCTGCCGAAGGCTTTCAGCCGCTGCAAAATTATTTTCTCAAATAGTTTCCCTATATTGCTAAGAAGACTGATGGGCCGCCTGTTCTGCGGGAACTTGCGGTCCTTGCCTGGTTTAGGCAATGAGATAACGTCGGCAACTTTCCATGCCTCCGGGAAGTAGCCTGCCAACAATGCCTTTGAAAACATTTTTGTTAATAGTTGGATTACCCTTCCGGTGCGTGACGCAGCATCTCGTTTGAGATCCTGTCTTGGCCTGCCACTTTTCGTGGCTTCAATTTTTCCACCTGGTAGGAGACTTCATTCCTGGTGATGGGGGGTGGTAGTTCTATAACCGGCTCTGCTAAATATACCCCAACCGTTCTTCTTACAGCCCTGGTAAACTCTTCGTCTTGGGGCTCTGAGTTTGCCTTGAACTGATCTTCCAGTGATTCAGCTATGGCCTCTGCCTTGGCCTCTCCCCGGTAAACCAACCCTCTTCTTCCGTGAATGACCGTGGTCCCCGTCTTTCCTTTCGTGCCTTTGAGCTGTCTCGACGCCTTCCACACGTTGCCGTCCACAGCTAAAGTGTTCGTTACGAATTCATTCCAGTTGGAGATCTTAAGAGCTTTGGCCTTCCTGCGCACCAGGGCTCTCAGCCTGTTGTATTCAGCCCGATGCCTCGGATCTCGGTGCTGCTGCCATTCCCTGCGCGCTTCCCTCTTAAGGGCTATCATGAAGCTCAGCTCAGGGTCGTCCCTCTTCAACGTCACCGGTGGCGTCTCGAAAACAGTTGTTCCACGGTACGCTTCTAGTATTGTAGCCGTCAGAAGGGTAATGGAGCTGTCCACTTCTTCAGGGGAATTTACCTCCATGTTCAATGGAATAGCCTCTGTCAGTACCCGTCGATACTCTTCCCAGTCACTTCTGGGTATCTTCCTCCTGTGGTAAGCCAGTCTTGGATTTGTCTTAAGTGATATTCTCCCGAAGACCGGGAGATGGTCGGAGTCGAGTTCATTCAGGGCTTCGAGATCTTCCGGTAGCGTGTCGAGATCCATCAGGACTACATCCAGTACGTCGGGGAGATGCCTGTAGTTTGAAGGATAGTACGTCGGCTCGTTGGTCGCCAGGACTGTAAAGTTTTTGGTTGATGCCTGGCCAGCCAGTGTCCGGCCTGCCTGATTTGACACGCGGCTGTTCCAGCTCGTGTGTTTACAGTTGAGATCTCCCGCTATGAGGAAGTCCTTTCTCGACGTGAGTCTGTCTAGGTCCTCGATGGTGAAGGGGACAGCAGGGCTTCTGTAAACAGCTGTAAATACTATCTGCGTCCGCCCTGTGGGAATGGCTATCGAAGTGGATTCGATATAATCCATAGCCGGTAAATTCGTTTGGTAGTGAGCGAGGTTGCTACGCACCAACACGGCTGTGCCCCCTCCCCTGCCAACTGGTCTATCGTTGCGGTACATCTCGTATCCGAAGAACCTCATCTTCTTTTGTTCTGATAGGTGGGTCTCACAGATCAGAGCAATGTCGACTCCATACGTCTCCAGAAGTTTTCGGAACTCGTGTTCTTGTAGTACCAGTCCATTAGCATTCCAGAACAGAATGTTCAGTGAGTCTTCTGTGCCTCTTCCCTGCTCAGTATCCATCGCAGAAGAATTCAGTAGCGGCTTCAAGAAGTATCATTACTTTGGTTGTTTTGTCTGGCGCGTTCTTCAGCCTTACTATATACTTCCTCAGGAGTTGGAGTAAGCCTGCGACGTTAATATCTTTGATGATTTGTAGGAGGTCCTTTAAGTCCAAGGATTCATCCGTGTCACGGTCCTCTTTTTTGTCCTTTTTGGTCATCCTCTTGACAACTCCACTATAAGATGGTTTGCTCAATCCCATGTTTGTTGGTGGTGTTGGTTGGCTAACCGAAATTTGCTGGCCTGTTGATGGTTTAAGGTACCCCACCACGCATGGAGAAGGGTTAGCCACTTTGCTTTCCCCTTCCTTTGTCTTTCCTGACCCTTGGTTTTTCTTTTCCAGCTCACGTATAAATTTAGGGCAATTGCGATAGTTAGCTGCGTGTGGTCCCTTGCAGTTTACGCATTGTGCAGGTGTTGTTTTGTCCTTTTTCTGGCACTCTACTGTCAGGTGCTCTCCTATACACTTGACGCAGCGTGGTTTTTGGGCACAGTAGTTCTTGGAGTGGCCGAAACGTTGGCAACGATGGCACTGTAGAATTGTGCTCAGGGAAGCCCGGTATTCCTCGATCTTCACTACCGTGTGGTTGATGACTTTTACCTTGTATATCTCGCCCACTCCTTCTGTCCTCGCAAGGGTGCAGACAAATATTGGTAGGGGTCTCGGTGTCGCTGCCTGTGGAGCAGATTTCGAGTATAGTTGCCTCACATCGGTTGGCGTGAATCCCCTGTTCTCCAGTTCCTCCTTTATTTCTGCGCAGGGCATACTTGCATGCAGGCCCTTGATTACTGCCTTGAAGGGCTTGTCCTTGGGAAGGACATAAGTGAAGTGTTCCAAGGTGTTCTGTTTTAGCAGTTTTAACAGAGCGGAGTAATCTCTGAAGGAGGTCGTGACCACCTTAATACCCTGTGCAATGCAATACACTTTGTAGTCATCTTGCAGCCCGCTGTTTAGGAGTTTTATGACTTTGTTATATTGTGTTGCATTTGTTACAATCACTGGAGGGGTCTTTATGCGCCGTGGGGTGGAACTTTCTTTCGTACCTCCACTCGGTTGCCCCGTTTGACTAGTCAATGGTCCATCCCGTAGGCTAGACAAGCTTGCAAACTTGTTGTTGACTTTTATGGCCTTCGATTGTAGAACTTCCTGTCCTGGTCTGGTCCTGAGTTTTCGCTTGAGTCCAGAAACTGGCTCAAAGTTTTTTCTATTTCCGTGTTGGCTGGGGCCCCTTCCTGGCCTTGTTCTTCCATGTCATCATCATCGTCCGTTCCTTCAACGTTGATTTCTACATCCGAGTCTGAGGCCATTTCCCCTTCTTGGCTTGTACCTTGCGGTATACCACCCTACCCAACTTCAGTCGGCATGTAATAGGTCACTAAAATAAACAAAAAACGCTAATAATATAGTACAAAATTACAACCGTTGACGACTTAGCACTGCACTTATAATTTGTGTTCTATCACTGTTGTGTTAAGCTATTGTCGTTCAACACACTATCACTACCTGAACTCAGTCGGCACGTAGTGTATCTCGAAAAAAAAAAAAAACACACAAAAATACACTCGTTGGCAACTTAAACACTACACTTACGCGTTGTGTATCAAGCACTGTTGTGTTATGTTGTTGCCATTTTACTCACTCACACTACCCGACTTCAGCCGGCACGGATAAATCACACAATGAGTGTCCAATTGATCCTCGTACAGTGAAGTCAACCTTCTAACTGGCCCCCTTGTAGTCGTACGTTCGTATTCATGTTATGTAGCTGTGCTACATATGCGGATAATGGAATTCACCTTAATAGTGTACCCACCTCAAAAATGAATTCCTCCATAAGTTAAGAGAGCAGGGAAAAGATAAGTTCAAATTGCCAAGATATATAGTATTAGCCCCACCCCAGTACCCCATGCTTTGATATATTCTAAACAATTTGTTACGTGTGTACTCTTATCGCAAGCATTTCCATCGTCTGTACAGGTGGGTAAACAGTGTACACCTTAGTTTTGATGTTGTGGTCTTATTTGATATCTAGATCAGTGTCATTCAACATCTTTTTATTCCGTTCCCCAGATATTATTTCTCTGCATCTTTGCATCCTCAAAGTTATTGGTGCATGACGCAATTTATACATATTACAGCTAGGAGAGTAAGAGGAGAGAGGAAAAGTTACTCCCAAATCTCAAGTCCTTAAATCCATGTCTCTTGTAGCTAAACCTAAATCTGGCCCTAATTTTTCTGTGTATATCATGACATTTTATTTAATAACATATTATAATAATAAATATAATTTCATGATAAACACAAACAAATTAGGGCCAGATTTAGGTTTAGCTACAAGAGACATGGATTTAAGGACTTGAGATTTGGGAGTAACTTTTCCTCTCTCCTCTTACTCTCCTAGCTATAATATGTATAAATTTTATTATACACCAACACAAGTAATATATATACATATAATACACGTATAAAATTATATATTGACATATAATACACATATAATAACACTAGTATCTTATATAAATGTAATACTAGTGGATCTTTGCCACGATCGTTGCAAATTATCGAACTAAATTGTATTCTAAACTTTTATTGGAAAATTTCAAAAAATAAGACCTCATTTGACTTTCTAGTTAAAGATTTTCTCGTAAAAAGCTATCCACTTTGCATATATATATATATATATATATATATATATATATATATATGTAAAGCTATCCACTTTACATATATATACATATATAAATATATGTATATATATACATATATATGTATATACATATATATGTATATATACATATATATGTATATATACATATATATGTATATGTATATATATATATGTATGTATATATATATATATGTATATGTATATACACACATATATGTATATATACACACATATATGTATATATATATTTATCTTCCGGGGTTTAATTTGAATCAAAATGTATATTTTCCCCCTTCACACCACGATGAGAACTTCCAAATGGTGAAAGACGTCACTCTCGCAATAGACTAGACTGCCGATGACAGGTAGATCAGGGTTCTAATCCTGTTCAGGTGTACTGAGAGGGTTTTTTCTAAATGGTTTGCCAATTGTTTGCAAATGCGTGTATAATTCCTCTAAATTCAACTTTTATCACCATTAAGTGATTAGCGTAATTAGTACATATGCAGTTATAAGTTATAACCTTAACAGGTAGTAAGACGTTGTGATAAATTAAAAATTAAAAAAATTAAAATTAAAAAAAGTTTTTTCAATTAGAATAATTGTATGGTTCTTTATATGATACCTTTCGGGTTAGCACTGGCTGCAAGCGACAGGTTTTGGTTAGTATAATTTAAAGGGCAAGAAAAATAAGGGTTTATTTAAAGATAAATTAAAAACATTTGTTTGATAAAATCATGAGACATCCATAAACCACGCAGCACTTTTTTCTTACCTTTTTTCACTCCCTCCCCTTAATGTAACACATAGTAGTCATTTTACCTCCCCTTTCCAACCTGTGTTACGTAACTTTTCACATCAAGCGTCAGTAATATGGTTTCCCATGGAAGCTTTTGTGACAACAAAAGAGGGACTAAGATGTAATACTAATCGGAATACATTTTAAATCTTGAATATAACTGCTATTTTCAACAGTAGTATATAAGTAGTTTAATATCTGTGTTACGTAACACCCTCTCCCATGTCAATATTAAAGTTTCCCCTCCATCCCCCTCAATAGCGTTACATGGTCTATGGATTATCACAATGTATCCAATCGAAAAGCTACCCTCAGTTTAACTTTACCCTATTCACGATAGGAGAGGTGGTGACAGCTAAGAAAAGCTAACTCGCCAAATCACAATATGATCTGCAAAAACATATTTTATGATAAATTGTTACTTTTATCAGTCAAAAATCTCATATTAAAATAGTTTTTTTTAATTGTTTTCACATCATAGAAACACAAAATTTTGAAGCAACTGTTTTGATGTTTCTTTTTTGTGAAACCGGCCTTTGTGGTTCACTTAACAATGTTTTTCCAACGATAGGTTAAAAATGCCGCATTCTCTTCATAAACAAATATGGTAAACCATCCAGAATATGGGTATTTGATGATGTCAAACAAATCGGATTTGGCTGTGTGCTTGCGCTGTTTATAAAATAAAAGTAGTTTGTATGGCTCTTTCTATAACTTATAAAAATTTGTATTAAATTGTTGGTAACACAAGTGAAAATATAATAGTTTTAATTTACTTTTTCTTGTTCAGTAAGTACTATAATATAGCTTGCTTCCACAACCTCCAAACAAAACGACATATTGGTTTTATTAATATATTTGGTTCTTTCAATGATTTATGGAAATTGCAATTACATAGGCCTTAATCCTTAAGGAAGTATATTTAGAATCATTTGATACACTTTCTATTGATTGAACATTACTAAGCAAATCATATAAATTGTTTTCTAATAGGTTGACGCTTATCACTTTCAGTCATTGTTTGCAATAAATAGCATACTTTCAGCTGTCAGTTATCACCTCTTCTACCGTATTATTGGTATAGTGTAGGTCCGGTACATCAACCATGCCTCCAACTTTGCAGACTACAGGTAATTGTTTTAAAGCTGTTTTAAAAGCTGGCGCCATTATGTGCGTGGCTATCACGAGAACACGTGCCAGGAACATATGGAGACCGGACCCGCAATAGCTATTAATAATAACCAGTAATTCAGATCAAAACGTTTCGTCCTAATTACGTCAGGAACAGAGAGGAGGGTGAACTTTCCAAGACACTATGTTGAGGTAAGGGGAGACCTCCTACATTGAAACCTAACGTAATAAGCCGAGGAAGTATAAAGATAAGCAATTCAGTTTTACAACCTTTAATTTCAAGGACCGAAACTTTCAATTTCGCGACCAGCCAAAAAACACATTAATTTGTGGTGGTCCCCTAGCGGTGGTTTATTTCTCGACGGGAACATTTCCTTACACTCTACGCCCAAGGGTTATTCAACCATGCATGACACACAAACGCATGCAAAAATACCAGAAGTATGAAGATCCTTATCGGTAATCAATACAGTGAATATAGTAATCTGTCAAGCAATGTTTATATTTTGTGAGATTTAAGATTCGTATGGACTGTAATCTTATCTCCTTTTAAAAAAATCCTTTTGGAAATTTATCTCCTCGATGTTTAAAAAGGGATGTTTATTTAACAGTCAAATTATATCGCAACAACCGTATCTATGTGAAGTACTTTATTATTTTATACTATCAATGAATTTCTAAGTATTTACCACTGCTACCTTTTCTCCAATTATCTTTAGAAATAAAACATGAACCATATTGAGTTTATACTTAGATGAAACCTATAATTTACCATTTAAACTTCATGTATCACGTATACTTTATAGTTTATGGGACCAGTTTATATATTTTGTTGAGCCACCTTCAATGATAGGTATGTAAATAGGAAAATAAAACATCTGACGTACTGTACATAGAACACACAAGTCGAGAAAGGATAAATAGTTCATATAAATCATTTTAATATAGTGTAGAATAATATGTAGAGTTTCCACATACAAACTTACAAGTTGTACTATATTTAATGGGATTATATTGCACCCATATACGGTAAAAAAACGTTATTTGACATAAAAACCCACATTGGGGGTATGTGGATTAAGACGTCATGCTGGTCTGTTCTTGGTTACGGTTTATGGGGATGTTGACGTTGGAATCACTGTTGAATGTATCAAGATTATTTTCTCACAAATGGATTTCCACTCAACCTCCACGCAAATGGGAGTACACTTCCTATAATCCTCCACCTTCCTGATTCCTGCCCCATTGAGTGCAGATATAAAGGAAAGGTAGCTGGACGCGGTGCACAAAGTTAAATATACGTTAGTGTTCTTGACTCTAAAAACCGTGGGTTTGAGTTATAAAGAAAAGCACTAGTAAATTGTATTAGTACTTTCGTTTCTCATTACGTTAAATGATGTCTTAATAGCGTACATCCAGGTTGCGACGAGTCCAGATTTCAAACAGTCCAGTGCGACGAGTCTAGATTGCAAACATCCAGGTTGCGACCAGTCCAGATTTCAAACAGTCCAGGTTGCGAACAGTCAAGATTGTGACCATTCCAGATTTCAAACAGTCCAGGTTGCGAACAGTCCAGATTTCAAACAGTCCAGATTGCGACAGTCCAGATTGCGAACAGTCCAGATTTCAAACAGTCCAGATTGCGAACAGTCCAGGTTGCGAACAGTCCAGATTGCGAACAGTCCGAGTTTGCGAACAGTCGGGATTTCAAACAGTCCAGGTTGCGAACAGTCCAAATTACGAACAGTTCATATTTCAAACAGTCCAAGTTGCGAACAGTCCAGATTGCGACCAGTACATATTCAAACAGTTCAGGTTGCGAACAGTCCAGATTTCAAACAGTCCAGATTGCGAACAGTCCAGATTTCAAACAGTCCAGATTGCGAACAATCCGGATTTCAAACAGTCCAGATTGCGAACAATCCGGATATTTAAACAGTCCAGATTTCGAACAGTCGAGTTTGCGAACAGTCCAGATTGCAAACAGTCCAGATTGCGAACAGTCCAGATTACGAACAGTCCAGATTTCAAACAGTCCAGATTGCGAACAGTCGAGTTTGAGAACAGTCGGGATTTCAAACAGTCCAGATTTCAAACAGTCGAGTTTGCGAACAGTCCAGATTGCAAACAGTCCAGATTGCGAACAGTCCAGATTTCAAACAGTCCAGATTGCGAACAATCCGGATTTAAACAGTCCAGATTTCGAAACAGTCGAGTTTGCGAACAGTCCAGATTGCAAACAGTCCAGATTGCGAACAGTCCAGATTGCGAACAGTCCAGATTTCAACACAGTCCAGATTGCGAACAGTCGAGTTTGAGAACAGTCGGGATTTCAAACAGTCCAGTTGCGAACAGTCCAAATTGCGAACAGTCTAGATTGCAAACAGTCCAGATTGTGAACAGTCCAGATTGTGAACAGTCTAGATTGCAAACAGTCCAGGTTGCGAACAGTCCAGATTGCGAACAGTCCAGATTTCAAAAAGTCCAGATTGCGAACAGTCGAGTTTGAGAACAGTCGGGATTTCAAACAGTCCAGGTTGCGAACAGTCCAAATTGCGAACAGTCTAGATTGCAAACAGTCCAGATTGTGAACAGTCTAGATTGCAAACAGTCCAGGTTGCGAACAGTCCAAATTGCGAACAGTTCATATTTCAAACAGTCCAAGTTGCGAACAGTCCAGATTGCGACCAGTACATATTTCAAACAGTCCAAGTTGCGAACAGTCCAGATTGCGACCAGTACATATTTCAAACAGTCCAAGTTGCGAACAGTCCAGATTGTGACCAGTACATATTTCAAACAGTTCAGGTTGCGAACAGTCCAGATTTCAAACAGTCTAGATTGCGAACAGTCCGGATTTTAAACAGTCCAGATTTCAAACAGTCCAGATTGCGAACAGTCCGGATTTTAAACAGTCCAGATTTCGAACAGTCGAGTTTGCGAACAGTCCAGATTGCAAACAGTCCAGATTGCGAACAGTCTAGATTGCAAACAGTCCAGATTGTGAACAGTCCAGGTTGCGAACTGTCCAGATTGCGAACAGTCCAGATTGCAAACAGTCCAGATTGCGAACAGTCCAGATTGCGAACAGACTAGATTGCAAACAGTCCAGATTGTGAACAGTCCAGGTTGCGAACAGTCCAGATTGCGAACAGTCGGGATTTCAAACAGTCCAGGTTGCGAACAGTCCAAATTGCGAACAGTTCATATTTCAAACAGTCCAAGTTGCGAACAGTCCAGATTGCGACCAGTACATATTTCAAACAGTCCAAGTTGCGAACAGTCCAGATTGCGACCAGTACATATTTCAAACAGTCCAGATTGTGAACAGTCCAGATTGCAAACAGTCCAGATTGCGAACAGTCCAGATTTCAAACAGTCCAGATTGTGAACAGTCCAGATTGCAAACAGTCCAGATTGCGAATAGTCTAGATTGCAAACAGTCCAGATTGTGAACAGTCCAGGTTGCGAACAGTCTAGATTGCAAACAGTCCAGATTGCAAACAGTCCAGGTTGCGAACAGTCGAGTTTGAGAACAGTCGGGATTTCAAACAGTCCAGGTTGCGAACAGTCCAAATTGCGAACAGTCTAGATTGCAAACAGTCCAGATTGTGAACAGTCCAGACTGTGAACAGTCTAGATTGCAAACAGTCCAGGTTGTGAACAGTCTAGATTGCAAACAGTCCAGATTTCAAACAGTCCAGATTGCGAACAGTCCAGGTTGCGAACAGTCTAGATTGCGAACAGTCTAGATTGCAAACAGTCCAGATTGTGAACAGTCCAGATTGTGAACAGTCCAGGTTGCAAACAGTCTAGATTGCAAACAGTCCAGATTGCGAACAGTCCAGGTTGCAAACAGTCCAGATTGTGAACAGTCCAGATTGCAAACAGTCCAGATTGCGAACAGTCCAGGTTGCAAACAGTCCAGATTGTGAACAGTCCAGATTGTGAACAGTCCAGATTGCAAACAGTCCAGATTGCGAACAGTCTAGATTGCAAACAGTCTAGATTGTGAACAGTCCAGATTGTGAACAGTCTAGATTGCAAACAGTCCAAATTGCGAACAGTCTAGATTGCAAACAGTCCAGATTGTGAACAGTCCAGATTGTGAACAGTCCAGGTTGCAAACATTCTAGATTGCAAACAGTCCAGATTGCAAACAGTCCAGGTTGCGAACAGTCTAGATTGCGAACAGTCCAGTTCGTGAACACGTGATTACCTGGACACATGAAGAGGAGAATACATTGCAATCATGCCCTGTTTGATATACCATCCCACCTCTAGTAATAATTAGACAATAGGGTTGGCCCATAGGTGCTTAACAATAGTACAGACTTCCAGTCTTGTCAGTCTAAATTTAACTAAATTACATACACAAGTATTCCTGGGTTCGATTAAGCTAAGTTTGGTTAGGTCAGGTGAGGTTAAGCTGGGCTTGGGAAAGCGCCGATGGGCAGCAACCCCTTCCACCCATGCCACCACCCCTACGCAGGAATTGCCACGTGTTGCTCTTTTATTTGTTCACAATATGAATACTGAATATTTAAGTGGCCATACAATTTTGGGTGTGTTCGCAATCCGGATAATTTGCCCTAACCGCATTCTGGACTTTTTGTAATCAGTATAATAGATATATAAATTAGTTATCAAACTGATATCAAAGATTAACGAAATAACTCAAAAACTACTAAATTTACTATCATTCTTTGATACGCCTAGCAAGTTAAAGATAGTGAGTCTGCAAGTCTAATATTTATGTTATGAATAGCTATTTAAATAGTTATCAAACAATATTAAATATTTTCAGCAATGTTCTAGTCTTTAGCGACTTACCTAACGTTAAATACGAGCTAATTGAGGTGAATTCTAAGAAGATCTTTGAAAAATGCATGTATAAATCAGCAATTATAATCACAATAGTTAGAAGATTAATATTATGTGAACAATTCATTGTTAGTACAAATATAGACTACATTGCATAGCATTCCTCCATATAGCTCTCCCTAAAATTGAACCTAAGTTCCTTTATTCAGTAATAATAAAATTAGTTATCAAGATAAGTATTAGGTTCACGGTTCAGTGTCCCATTTAGGACAGCGGTTCCCAAACATTTTTATTCTGTGCATCACCCTATTAAATTATTTAAATAAATGCACCACTTGTTATTTCTATACACTGTGCATCATAATGCCCATCTTTTTCCCCATTTAAGGACGTTGCCTAGCTGTGACGTAGTGACAAATCAAAAAAAGATTTTCCATGTTATTGAATTTAAGTTTATTTCAGGGAGTTTTAAGGATAAAACGTTGAAACAAACACCATAAGTTCATAAACAATTCTATAAATAGTCCTACAATGTCATAACAATTCTATAAATAGTCCTACAATGTCATAACAATTCTATAAATAGTCCTACAATGTCATAACAATTCTATAAATAGTCCTACAATGTCATAACAATTCTATAAATAGTCCTACAATGTCATAACAATTCTATAAATAGTCCTACAATGTCATAACAATTCTATAAATAGTCCTACAATGTCATAACAATTCTATAAATAGTCCTACAATGTCATAACAATTCTATAAATAGTCCTACAATGTCATAACAATTCTATAAATAGTCCTACAATGTCATAACAATTCTATAAATAGTCCTACAATATCATAACAATTCTATAAATAGTCCTACAATGTCATAACAATTCTATAAATAGTCCTACAATGTCATAACAATTCTATAAATAGTCCTACAATGTCATAACAATTCTATAAATAGTCCTACAATGTCATAACAATTCTATAAATAGTCCTACAATGTCATAACAATTCTATAAATAGTCCTACAATATCATAACAATTCTATAAATAGTCCTACAATGTCATAACAATTCTATAAATAGTCCTACAATGTCATAACAATTCTATAAATAGTCCTACAATGTCATAACAATTTTTTTAATCTTGAAGTAGTTTTTATTGTAATCGCATAGTTTATAAATAATCTACAACGTATGCTATTTGGCACATTCATGATATTCATGTAGGCCTATATTAAAAAAGTCCTTGAAAGGATATGTCCATCAAAAATAAGAAACAAGGAAAAGGTTATTTTAAAAAGCAAGTCAATGTTTTCAAAGCACATATAGTAGGCTTAGAGTGAGTGTGTAAACTCTTCTGAGGAAGAGGGGGAATGTTATCATCAGGTAAATTAGAGGCCTCATAAGGTAAACAAATCATTTTCTTCCTTCTATTTCTATTTAGTACATTATTGATCTAAGTATGATAGTGCTTAGACTACTTAGGTGCGTTAACTTAAGATGCAACTCGACTCTAAAAATAGTTTCTAAATCTCCAAGTAGGTAATGTCGTTAGTGATGATTACACATAAATATAGCTTACGACTGTTTTGTTTTGTTGATCCAATCTCACTCTAAAATACTTAGGTGGGAAACAAAATGTTTACTATTAGTTGCCCCACGTACCACTAAGCAAAGCGCCTGCTTACCACCAGTAGTACGCGTACCACAGTTTGCGAAGCACTGGTTTAGACAAATGTTGCTTACTAATGACAATGACTCCACCTCCATTGGTGAGGAGGAACATGTGACATCAAACACACACACATACCTAGCTCCTGTAGATCAGCTAATTCTAATTCCCAACATACACAAACCTTTTCTACATATTCAACTCAGTGGGACCTGTTTCAGCGGTCGCATGGTCTAAGGAGTCACTCTTGAGATAGACTGGACTGCTTATGACGAGGAGATCTAGTGCAACTAGGGTGAGTTTTCCTTAATTGTTTTCTATTCTCACTTCTGTCGAATGCATTTACACTTCCTCTAAATTAAATCTCCTTCTTTCTTAGCATAAAAGCGTTATAATTACACATGAAAAAACCCTTACGGGTAAAGACGCGATGCTAAAACAACTCAATCAGAAACTTGAACTGAAGTAAGAAGTGGAATTTCCTCTACGAAAATACGACGAGAGCTCACACGAGTATTTATAGCATTCTTGCTTTTGAAATAATAATTAATATTGCCAACAACAAAAGAATGATTTTGAACAATGTAAATTGATAGTAGGGATTAAAACATAGGGGACGTTCAAGTATTACATAAGTACCTTAGGGGAAGGGGTTTGATCTTTGCTTATGTTTATAGACAAGAGGAAAGGGGGATCAGAACAATGCTTACGTAATATATATATATATATGAGAGAGAGAGAAAGAGAGAGAGAGAAAGCAAAGAATGGCGCAATGACCTAGCCACCCCAAATGGACACATACACTATCATTGCCTGCCACGCAGCTAATCCCGTGCCTCTAAGGCTAAGGTCACACCGGCTACTGCCGACGTCGGAAGACAGTAAGTTGTGATAACATTGATTTCAGCTGCGGCAGTACACACAATTTCACCGAGATGTTGTGTAGATTCCTAGAAACGTCTTTCAAAATGGATATAAACTTACATAATTATGTATTTATTATATACCAGTTCTCTATTGAAATGATATTGCTTGAAGACCAAAAAAGTGTTGATAGACAAATTGTATTCAAAAAGAGAGAAAAGTATCCAATAAAGGCCTCCAATCGAACTCTATAAAGTTATTTAAACTGTCCAAATCAACCATTGCGAGTCAATATAAAACTGTATTTAAAGTATTGAAGATTTTTATAAAATAACATTCAATTGCTGCAGTTGAGAACATTTTTATCATTAGCAAACATGGCCGGAAAAAACATACTCATTTGATTTCATCTAGTGGTAGGTGGAATTTAGCCGTGTACGGCAGTGTAGCCCGTAACTACTATGACCGTTCATATTAGTTAATAGTGCTTTGTTTCTTGGACCGTGTACGGTAGAGAAAGAATACTACCGAGTACGGAGCCAGTGTGAGCTCAGCCCAAGGTGATGTTCTCAATGGCGCGGTGGAGCCGCCGACCCGTTAAACTGGGAGATTCGACATCCCTGACCGAAACAAGGAGCGATGGTCGGTGTTCTCCAGCAGTCAATATTGTATCTATCAGCAGCACATATCTACACACTACTAATTTACATAGCCGGGATACGTTCCCTGCGTGGTACACTCACAGACACCAGAAAGCTGACCTTCCAAAGATGTGTTTTCTATGTACTCTCGAGCCCTACTAACCTACTGAGATATGTACACAAATGGGCTCAGATATAAAATCCCTTCCAGGTGTACTGAAAGAAGTTTTTCGTAAAGGTTTTACACTCTACCTCCACACAAATGCTGGTACATTTCCTCTAAATTTAACTTTCCTTATCCCTTACACATTATCGTAATTAGTACATAGATGCTTAACCTGAACATATAGTAAGATGCGGTGTTAAATAAACACTAATAGGGATAGGATTAGAGAAGGTAGAATTTAGAGAAAATGTAGTGACACTTCTGGAGAAGGTATAGTGGAAAACTATTAAGGAAAAATACCTCAATTCACCTTGCCGTGATTCCAACCTCAACCTCCCCAACCACCGGAAGGTAATAACAAGACCAGGCCTTTTAGTCCGGCACCTTAGCATGAAAATGTGGGCACACAGGACAAAGCACCAAATGTTTGCCACGTGCTACTCAGGGTATTTTTGGAAGGAACCACCTTCTCTGGCAGCCATCTTGATAAATATAGCGGCCATTTTGAAATATAAGTAAATCATCAATATATCGGCTTCTAAAGCACTTTGTATCCCAATCTTGGTATGTAAATATACATTTTCTGGGTCAGGGAATACAAGTAGACAATTTGGGGGATAGGGGTGGTACGGCAGCTGGTATTTAACGCGCACTTTATGAACCAACTGATTATATCAACACACAACTTATAAAGAAACTTAAATCTAGGACAGACACATCATTCAGCCCTCACTTTGAAAGGGGAAACCCACATTTCAACTATAGTTAAATTTTGTGGACAAACTAGCATTTGAGCTCGGGTCCCTTAGCTTAGTAGCCAGACATGCTACCAACTCAGTTGGGTGTCAGAAAACACCTTTATCCTCGTGCCCACCGATGCGGATGGGGGATATTTAATGCTCACCTTTGATCAAAGATTGTTTCTGAATACTTCCTATAATTTTTTTTAGCGAGAAATAATGTATAACTAATTTTCTAGCTCGTGTTTGAGAGTTATAGTTGAGCGTGGAGCCCCCAATACGTGTCACCTCTATTTGTAACCATATAAACTCGTTTAAGGCCCGTTGACACGTTATTAGTGGACTAATGCAAGTTTAGTGGTATTAGCTTACTAACATGTTAGTTGTGTTGACACGTATTTTTCACTTGTATTAGTAACGCTTATAAAAACATGGCTGAAAATGAAGAGTGGTGATAACTGGTCTCTCTCTATTGGAGCCTTATTTTTTTATCAATGCGTCTCATTTTTCGTTCGGGTAATTTATACGCAAATACTAATTACGCTTATGTGTTAGGAGCTAGTAAGGGTGAATTTAGAATAAGTATGGGCGGCAACATAAATTACAATTTTTCAATAGACGGAATTTATCATAATTAGTTTATTTTTGAAAAACATTATAAGTTGTAGTTAGGAAACAATATTTAATCGTAATTATAATAATAGAATTAAATGTAAGGAATAGTTACAATGTGTGATAGAAAATATGTTTTAATAATTAGCTTACCTATTTAAAAAATTATTTTATATAGACAACATAAAAAAGTTAGTGATTAGTGTGTCTCCTATTTCTTAGTTCCTTAATACATTAAAATAGATTTTAGTTGATCCCAAATAATTATTAAATTATTTTACTTGATTTGTTAACTTATTTAGCACACATGTTAAATAAAATTAACCTCAACTAAGGTAAATAAATCCCAATACAACCAAATTCGGTAGGGCACTTTTTTAAATAGGTCCAACCCAGGTTTTTTCAACCCTCTTTTAAATGTTAGTATACTAATAACCAAATATCTTGTTAGATTCTAGGTAGGCCTAAAATATTTTTTTAAATAATAATAGGCTTAAATTAATTTGTTGGGCATTTTTTTAATAGACCTAACGCAAGTTTTTTAGACCCGTTTTAAATTTTGGTATACTAATAACAAAACATCTTGTTAAATGCTAGCTTGCTAGGCCTAAAAATTTTAAGGAATATTTTAGGCCTAGCAAGCTAGCATTTAACAAGATGTTTTGTTATTAGTATACCAAAATTTAAAACGGGTCTAAAAAACTTACGTTAGGTCTATTAAAAAAATGCCTAACAAATTAATTTAAGCCTATTATTATTAAAAAAAATATTTTAGGCCTACCTAGAATTTAACAAGATATTTGGTTATTAGTATACTAACATTTAAAAGAGGGTTGAAAAAACCTGGGTTGGACCTATTTAAAAAAGTGCCCTACCGAATTTGGTTGTATTGGGATTTATTTACCTTAGTTGAGGTTAATTTTATTTAACATGTGTGCTAAATAAGAATTATTATTCATTAATTTGTAGATTGGTTTAAATATAGACTATTTGGTTTGCTATACGATAATATTATATTATGTATCTACTCAATATTCCAAAGCATTACTACAAAGTGTTTGAAGTGTGTGGGCTGAACATTTATAGTTAAAACTTATAAAGATTGTTTAAAGTGTCAAATATGGAGATTGGACAACGTGCCGAAGATTTCGCTTGAAAACCACCGGTCATTCATGCCTTACTTGCCGATAACGCGAATATTATGTTGCCGGAACTAATCACGATACTACAATGTTGTATTATATTTTGTGATCGTATATAAAAAAAATTACACATGCCACGTTGAGTGGTAGGAAATAATGTTTTTTTTTAAATTATTGATAACATTCGTTTACCGATATTAAAAAATATCTCTCACAAAGAACATTTGAAAAATGTACGTAGGCCTAACATTTTATTTTGGAAACTTTATTTACAGCTGATATAACTCTACAATATCCTCTAGTGCAATATCCCTCCCATTCCTATCTTTATGAATTCGGTGCTTAAAATTGCACAAAAATAATCCTTTTCATAACATTCCACAAATAAGTGTCCGCCGCACAACTAATTCTTCAGTTGCCGCCATTTTGAATTGTCTACTTGCATTAGTAAAGTTGGAAGGTGACCGACCAACTTTTTCAGTTGCAAGTGGACTTGCATGTTAGTAGCTTGCTTGTCTGTTTACACGGTGCAAGCTGTGCGCGCGCAGCCAAATTAGTGTACTTTCATTAGACAACTAATATCGTGTCAACGGGCCTTTATAGACAGCAGCGGTCAACGATATTACCTGTATTTATTGTGAGTTTATTCATACGCGAGAGAACATGGCTTGTGGTCAATCAGGGACAGAATGGGTGACTGCAAAGTGCCGGGACACTGGTTAAACCCTGTACTGGGTTAAATAGAGGGAATTTCAATTTCAAAAAATATTAATACCTTTATATTTTCAAGATGAACGACCATAACCTACCACCTCGCAGAACATAAATGTCCTGGTAAGACAGTTTCACTAACATTTTTACTGTTTACTGATGTGTAGGTACATATTATGTCGGCACATATTTTACGATATAAACATACACGTATTAAAGTATATTTGACAAATTCATTGAAAATGTATAGGCATCAGTTTTACTATTTCAAAGGAAATGCATAGAAATCCATTTGATTATTTCAATGATCATATGAAATATCACTTTGACTATATTGACAGATGGGTGTTGACATCCATTTGACACCAATATACACCCATTTGTCTATTTCAACAAATATATCTACATTTTTACTTTCTCGCTATCTTACAGGTAGAGAAAGTATAGTGATCGTCAAAAAATTCGAACTCAAGATTTTGATAAATCTTGACATTTCATGACCCCCCCCCCCCCCCTTTCCCCCGAACCCAAAAAATTGGTTTTTGACTTTCCGTCTGTTTGTACCTCCAACTTGACCCTAAATTATTTTACTGATCGGGCAAAAACTTTGTATCCAGGGTTTTAATAAGGTTGCCCCGAGGGTTTTTTGGAATTGGATATCAAACCCTAAAATTTAGGGTAGTTTACTGAAGGGCAAAAAGAAAAAAAGTCGATTTTCTCATTTTTTATATCTCCTAAACTATTTGAGATATCAAATTACTTATCGTTACAAATATGTAGGTTTCTTTATAATACAAATATTTTATAAGAAGCATATTTTTATAAAACTGATAACTTTCAATCTCTACGTATATATATATTTACTTTTCGAACACAAAAGGTAAAAGTATTGCGACTACAAAAGAAATTCTAACTTGAAATGATGATGGATGTCAACGTCTAAATAGCCCCCAAACCATAAAAGGTAGTCTTTGCAATGACGTATGTCTGTGTGTCTGTTTAAACTTAAAATTACGAGTAGTTTAAGATAGGGCGAAGAGAGAATAAATATATTTTCTCAAAATCAACTCTAACTATTTTGATTAAAATTCGTATCAAGGTGTTTTGATTAAGATTATAAATAAACTGGCTATTTTAATTTTACTATTAAAATGAGTTTTAGGGTACTTTACAGAAGCGGAAGCTTCCGTTTCTCTGCAACTATTTAAGATACTTGATAACTTATCATGGCAAAACTGTTGTACAAATAAAAATAAAAAACTTTTATATGAAATATATTTTTATAAATCCAACAGTTTCTGAGATATTGGCAAATATATTAATACAATTTTGTGAGCTTTAGTCGTAAAGAGATACTAAAGTTTTAACACAATAATTCTCCAATGCCATAGAGTAATTAAATATAAGTAAGTCACTAAAAGTTTATATTATTTTTCCTTAAACCTCTTAGAGAAATGTTTATACAACAATGATATATCTCCATTTTAGACTCAAAAGTCAATATTTTAATTTTTTTATTCGTCAAAATTTATAAATGAGGAATTTAATAGCAATGCGATGAAATGAAGATATGCAACCCCTAATAAAATGTGAGAATTTTAATTGGAAGTTGAAATTTTAATACGAAGTGTTGATCATTGTGGACCCAACATTGATCTATTTTGTCGGTCCAAACATACAAATGAGGACATTAATTATTTAAAAACAAAATTATAAAATTTAAAACCGGGACTAAAAAAAGTTGTACATAAATATAGTGTAATTTATGCTTGGGTTTGCTAGTGTCTTTCATTTCGTTTTCATATACTACGAGTTTTGAGTAAATATCTCCATTTTCAAACAATAGAGTGAGAGAGTCCGTACGGAGTTTCGTATAATTTATTTATTTGTATTTTCAGAACCGCCTTTTACAATGCATTCTTGTTATACGCTTATTTACTAACTACTTTAGTGTGTTAGGGATTAGGAAGGTTGAATTTAGAGGATGTGCACCCGTATTCACATGGGGGGGAGTGTAAAATAAGTTAGGGGTTAACCAGCCTCAGTGCACCCGACAGGGTTTGAAACTCTGACCAAACGACTATCAAAGGTTTTTGTATCAATATTAATTGGATTATTTTAATAAATATTAGACCTATTGGTGCCAGTTTTACTATATTAACAGACTTGTGTCAACGTCCATTTGACAATTTCAATATTATATTTGTATCAATACCCATTTTACCACTTTAACAGAAATGCATCGACAATCATTTGACAATATTAACTAACCCAAAATAAAGATATGTGATCGTTTAATATAAGTGCCATCCCGGGACTGGCCCGGATCAGAGAGATGTGCTCTGTGTCATAGGCAGTGCTCGTATAGATATAATATAGATCCCTTATCCTAGGAAGGGATCGTGCATCTGTTTCCCCTGAATCTATAATAATAAAATACAAAACCCACTCAGTGAATCACACATCACCAATTTCCTCAACCCCTGGACCTGGAAACTTGAAATTTTTCCTAAAAATTAATTTTAGTCTTTAGACAAAGAACAAGATGGTATTTTGAAAGTTTTATATATAAATAGTGAAAAGAGTGGTTCAAAATTTTCAAAATTCACTTACGTATATTTTGAAACAGCAGAATTTTACTGAAGGCTCTTTTCAGAATTGGTGGGACTATTTGAGGGTTTTATAAATTAATCATATAAAGGCAGAGTGGTACAGAAAGGGTGAGAAATTTCATGTCCTCTAATCTTGATGAAATTTGATATCATTAGGTTTCCGGGCGCAGAATACGAATATAACATTAGTTTATGAACAGCACCCCAAATGATGATTCAGAGGTTGAGAGCAGGGTGTGGTGGTATTAACATTTCTTAAAATTAACAGAAACCACAACTTATCAGTGTCGTAGATATCTGCCAAAACTTCTCAGTTGTGTATAAGATTGTAATTTGGCCAGTAGGAAAGAGATCATTTCAAATTGTTATAAAAGTCTGAAAACTAAAATTTAAAAGTGGGACTTTAAGAAACAAGGCAAGTGGAGGCTATAAAAAAAATCATGTTTTGTGGTGTGGTAGAAAATTTAGATTAAGCGGATAGGTAGAAGTATTATCTCAATAACTATACACGTTTCCCAAAGCAACGTAATACGTTTTTTCACAGGGACCTACTGAATTCCCTTTCAAAGCCATTCCTTCAGCACCCGTTTATTACTGACTTATCCATACAAGTTTTTCCTCATAAGTTTCTTAGATATCTGATTCCGACCGCACTCACCTTATTCCTGTGTTTCTCCTGACAAACACACGCTTCTCATCCATGAAACAATGTTAGCGTTGCATTATTTTACATACTGACAACTTTGCCTCTTTCGATACTACTTCATTCTTTGCAATAGTCCACATACATACAACTAATCTCCAAGATGCATTCACCGGTCTTTCTATTTCACCATCTAACCTCTCATTTCTACAGAACATCTGCCCAGATACCCAAAAAATGTATTGATCCATCCTAATAAAAAAACTATAGTCTTAGTTTGGAGACATTTAACTGAAGATCTATCTTATTTCCCTTTCATTCTCAGCCTTTAACACGTCATCATCAGCATATAACAGCACTCTCACAATCACATTGTCCACTTGTACACCACTACGTCCTTACGATAATCCCTCATACACTTGTGCATGAATACATTGATCCACCATGAAGACAGCATAACCTTATCTAACATCCTCTTCAATGTCAAACCATTCGCTCAAAGAGATCACTTAATTTGGCCCCCTACCCCACCAAAATCTAAATTTAAATGTTCAACCGTTTTGCACCTATTTTGCACCATTTTACACCCAATTATTACGTTTTGCATCCTAACCCCAGACACGGTACGACTATATATGTTTAGGGCCAGGCTAAGAGTAGACCCCCCCCCCTGCCCCCCCCCCCCACTATAAAAATGTCTGTTTTTTTTATACCATCTTGAAAGTCCTGTTTTGCACCGTTTTGCACCCAAGTATGGCGTTTTTGTACCTGAATAGTATTACAAGAAAAAAATATTTAAAAAGGAAAAAGGTGGGCGGGGGGGAGGGGCCGTTAACTATTTTGAAACGTGACCGATAATGATAACACGATGGAGTGACAGACATTCACAGTCAGGGTGCTAGTCTCAGAGCTTGTGAGCCAGTGCGTGAGCCAGTGCTAGTTTATTTCACCACGCCGAGTATATAACTCTCTTCGAAAGAACTTTCTAGAAAATGGTGTTAAAAAAATTAAAACAAAAAAAATCTCGATGGCAGTAGAATGACCGAGAGCCGGAAACTGCCTCAAATTACCTTTTAAAATTTCTATTCAATCTTTCCAGAACAGGAAGTTATTTATTAAAAATCTTAAATTGTCATATTGACTCAACTAACGTCATGCGCTCTGACGTCACTGACAATGCCTCTTGCCTTCTTAGAAGAAGAAGTACTTTAAGTGCCACGTAATATATTATAAAGTTTAAATAAAATTAAATAAGTTTATAAAATTAGGACGATATTATTGTCAATGCGCTTACATATTCTTTAGGGCCACGTCAGTAACATTACAACTCCCCTAGATTGTATTATATAAAAGGCCACAGTAGCTGAAATTAAAGCTAATAAATTTATCTGCAACTCTTGTATAAAACGAAATGGCCGACCACATATAACTATTGACTTATTATCTCCAGAAATATTAATAAACAATAAACATTTTAACTTTTTTTCTATTATATATGGTAGTAGTAAGCAAATTAATATTATTAGATTTACCAATGGTAACATCTATAATAGTGTGTTTATCTCTCTTTAGATTGAGATATTTACGGCCTCCCTATCACAAACATGTGCACATTAATATAATAGCTTAACATGTTTAATGGCATTATTGGCTTAGAAAAGTTATACTTTTCAAAATAACTGTTTAATTATTAACAAAAGCATTAGGAAAAAGCATTTACATTCAAAGCATACGAGAAATTAAGTGGTCTTGCAAAAACCTTGTTTTGGAAAGTAAGATAATTAAAAATGAAACATTTATTGAGCCACATTTCTTATAGTAATTCATGAAAATATAGTAAATTTGCTCGTGCATTTATTATTCATTGTAAATAGAAAAAATACATAATAAAAATAATAGAAAATTCTAACTGTGAGTTAGAATAATGTTTGTAAATGCTGTGTTATAGTTCTAAGTCGTCACAATCACCATCTTCTTCATCATGGGAATAAAGAGTGCTACTGTTTTCACACTTCTGAGACAAATCATTTGTACACAAAAACATATCAGTGCACGGGAGATAACTACGGCAACAGGAGTACAATTTGGAGAGACAGTTTGTTTTTCAAGAACATTTTATGAGTTCTAATATTTCTGAAGGTGCTGTTGGCATGTCTTTAACTTTCGGGACATAATAACTATTACTAGCTTCCCAACCATAGCTCGGTTCAGGTTATGGTATATTTGGATGAACAGTAATATCATTGTCCCATATTTTGCACTGGTAAATTAGCCCTAAATATAGATAATTTGAGAGCAGACAACTTTGGTGGCATCTTTTCAGATTCCATTTTTTTAATATTACTTCTTACTTTTCCCACAGTAGATGCTGTAGATAATGGCATATAAAGTTTGCAGACAAATTTTTATATTCCCTCTTCAACACACTCCCAAATTTCTTTTGCCTGAAAAATATTCTGTGGTAACACAGCCAGTGAAGGCATGAAATCCTGCCAAAGTATTGGCTTTTTGTGGACCCATTACTAGATAGCTAATACTTTGTAATTGAAGTAGAACAGTAAACAGTGATGGCTATTCTGTTGGTAGTGCAGGTATCCGTGAGGTAACATGAACTGCAGCTATTGGCAAAGCTGTGGTTATATGAGAATTTAAGGTGTCCCATGTTGTAATATTTGAATATCTACGCATGTCTTAACTCACACATTGTGTGCCATCTTACAGGGAAGCACCTATGATTTTGTGGAATGTCTTCCCTATAAACCATACCTTCATGTCGATAATATCATGGTGGCTTACAGAAGCTGGGCTAAAGTCAGGATAAATTTTGAATTTCAGAATCGGTTTGGATGGCATAAAACAATCTTTAATAACAGATGAACAGTCAGGAAGGTATAATGCACCATTTCCAGACGTTTTTCACACTTGAAGAACTTTTATATCGTCATCTGCTCCTGTACGCTGATAAATAGCCAGCACCATGGCACGTGTAATTTCTTTTCATTAGAGGTATCTTCTATAAAATCAACAATGTCTGCTGCGAAATATATATATATCGGCTCTTGACCATCTCGAACAACTGACAGTCTTCTAATAGGACTCACTATTGAGTGAACACATTTACAAAATAAACATTCTTCTTTACTGAAAGACGCACCCTTACAGTGAGTAAGTCGTGTTTTGATCCCTTTATCACTTTCAGTTGATCACATAAGAATGTCATCTTTTTGTTTCTCATATTTTTGTTTTAGACGGTAAAGTTTTCCTTTGTGAGTAACAGCTTGGAACCAACCCCTAAGCCAAGATGCTTCTCCCTCAACAAGTGTTTGATCATTTACTCCACACAGCCGATGGTTCGTTACCATGCATAGGTCATCCAGGATAATGGGCCAGCTCTTTGAGTTTTTGTAGCACATGTTCATAGTACCAGGGTTTTAACCTGATCTTCTTCTGAACAAATATTACATATCATACATACATTGATGTCAATGTTCATTTTGGGAATTTTGGGGCAAAATATCTTCTTTATCATACACAATTAAAATGAATCATCTTTTTGGGATTACCCTTTCAAATCTAATCATTCTTTGACCCGAAACAAAATAAAAACACTTGGTATCACGTGAATGATGAGAAAAAAATTTAAAATCACAGCTGTAACATATCCATTTTTGGCAACGTGATCCCCAATTTTTATATAAAAAAGTTATATTATATCTAAAAACAAAAGGAAGGAAAATTAATACTATAACGCTTGTTGCTAATAAGACATCTTAAATTTTAAATTAATTTAATACAATCATAAATAATAGAAACATCATAAAAAGCAAATTATCTTACTAGTCTTACTAATATTATAAATGTGAAAGTTTGTGTGTTTGGATGTTTGTTACTCAATCACGCCAAAACTGCTGAACGGATTCGAATGAAACTTTGTACGTTGGTAGAATATGTCCTGGAATAACATATAGGACTATTCCCAACCTTTGATTGTAAATAATAATAAATATATGATTATAATGTGATTGAAATGATGTTATTTATGAATTTGTGATTTAATATTTTGTAATTAAAGTAAATAGTAATTAGTGTGACGTAGTTTCATACTAATAAATAATAAATATGTGATTTTTTTAGATATATATTTCGAGAAAAATATTATTTCATTTATTTATCTGTATTACTAATTATGAAGGTAAAAATAAAAAATAAAAAATTTATAATTGATAACTTTCTTTTATTATGAATTATTTAAAAGTGAAAATCAAAATACGGCAAAATTATTTACAGCTAGAACTGAGAAAAACGCATAAATATTAGAAAAAAATAAAGTTTGATTTATGACCAAAACAGTTTAGTTAAAAATTGAAAGATTTTATCAATTATTGCGGGCGAAGCCGCGACGGGTAAAAGCCAGTATTTATATATATATATTTCTGGATATTTTAGGTCAATTTCATGTTTTTGGCCATTTTATTTTTTACATCTATCGTAGATATTTAACTGTCCTTAATTTGATACATTGTAGGCCTTTCTATCATAAATATTATGGAAGTTAGAACCAAAAATGTTGGAACAAGTATTCTGATTTCCCCTCTTACTTCCCCTCACGTTCCTCACCCACTTCATTAGTTCCGGAAGTGGCAACAAGTATTTTTTTAAATCTTTGTGGCACCAAATAATAAATAAATGAAAAACGCAAAATTGTATCACAAATCTCTCACGTATTCTGATATTCGACCAGTTGCTCCCACACTATCCCTCCAGCCCTCACACCCTCAAATTAAAAATATAAATATGCCATAGTTGTCCACCTATATAACAACATTCTGTACACAAGTACTAAGTTTTACAGAGCCAGAGCCCGTACGATTGTTTTTGTTTGGGGATGTGGGGCAAGTTAAGAGTAGTCCCCTAATATTAAAATATTGTTTTTTTAATATAAATTTAAAAGTTTTGATTTGCACCACTTTGCACCCAAGTATAGCGTTTTGCACCTTCTTAATAATATTGCAAGGAAAAAATCATAAAAAATAAGATCAGATTTAATTAATGGGCCAAGTTCAGCGCATACCTTGTTTCCCCGAAAAAAGTTGAGATTTTTCCTGTGATAATATTAATGTGTACCTATATACTTTTTAGGTTACATATTATATTAATAAAGAACATAGTCATTTTAAAACAATATAGATTTATTATGTAAACAATAAACATAGAATTAAGAAAATACAGTTTTGCAATATGTAGGAGTTTTAGAGTACGGTATACTAAGTTTTTCTCCAAACAATCGGACTCGAGAAATTATTTGTGGCTATCAGGCAGTTCAGTCCCAGGCCAAAGGTTGAAGTATTTCTAAAAGAAGAGTAATTAGACAATTAGTTAAATAATAGTATGGAGCAAAATAAACAAGTAACTTATAAACAGCCTCGATTGATATAGCAGTATATGTCGCACTTGGGCGCTAGAGTCTTTTGGAGAGTTCAATCATTTAGGTAGCCACAATTATTAATTGTTTTGAAATTTAACGAGTTAAATGTAAAGTGTTTGGAATTGTGGATAATAGTATTTATATTTTGTAAACATCGAGGCAACATTTCTTAATTTTATTTGCATATTGAAAAATCGTAAAGTAAAGTAACCTCATCATTATTTTTGTATTAATTATTAATTTAATTAATTTTGTATATTTAATAATCTTTTTTCTAAGTTTGTTCTAAATAGGACATATAAAAATAAATTTGTATTAAATTCAACCCGTACTGTTGTTCTGTTTCCTAAAGACTGAACCATCAGAATATTGAATAGATTACAAATTTATAACTTTCTTGTAAATATCTGCGCAACTTTAAAGATATGAAGTTATTATCTATTTGTTTGATTTTCAACACATCTCAGTTTGATATAATGAGACCTTGTATAGTTTTCTGCTTTATTGTTATTGTTTTGAAAAAACCGTTCATAATGTTGCTTTTAAATATTGCTAATAATTTCCCTTGTCACTAGTTCCTTAGATTTCACCCACTCCCTTTTATATTATTTAATGGTCGTAATAAAAGGACTCAGAGGTGGTGTTACAAAAATTGTTTATTGTATAGAAAATTAGATTTATAAACTTTGCGCTTGGACAAAAATATATTTGAATACCTAAGCACTTTAATTTTAATAATTTAAGTGGCAAATGTTGAAGGTCATAAGACCATCAAAATTTTATTGCATTATTTTGACAAATGTATATAATTATAATCTATAAAAACTAATTCATTGACTTCAAATCATCATAGTTCATGAGATACGGCCCCATGGCTTCTTTGGTGCTGACTGACAGCTCACAGCTGACTTCTGACTGTCAACATCTAGGTATATACCTAAATTTTTACCGTTGGAAGTGACAGCTGTTAAATACATGTTGTTTCAGATCATATGGTTCAGTGTAGGGATACATAATTTGGTCTGGAAGCTTTTCAAAGCTTTCATCTGTCAGTCAGCACCAAAGAAGCCATGGGGCTACTGTAATTATTGTATGGGGCTGAAATCTAAATGGAAGCATGCATATGAGGTGTAGAGATTGAAATATTATAATATGTCAAAGAAAAATAATTGTTAATGTACAAGCAGTTTAGGTGACCTGTTGGTCTAGGGGTAGGTGTCGGAATTCTTTGCTGGGATCCGGGGTTCAATCCTCGGTCCCAGCAGAGATTTATCTGATTGCCAAATCCTTCCTTCACCTCTGATAAGACGTGTATTAATCACAATTTGTGAATGTGTGGAATCCCAGGCCTCCACCGTGGTTCGGATTCTACGTTAAACTGTAGGTTCTCCATTTCATCTCACAATCACCCTATCATTACACATTAGCGTAAGTGCGTATAACTCGAAAGGTAGTAAGACGCGGTGCTAATAATAATAATAATAATATAATATAATAGTAGTAGTAGTAGTAGTAGTAGTAGTAGTAGTAGTAGTAGTAGTAGTAGTAGTATAGTAGTAGTAGTAGTAGTAGTAGTAGTATATAGTATTAGTAGTAGTGAGTAGTTTGTTTAAAAGTGATAATTTACATAATTTTTAATCATATATAAATACTGTTATTTTTATATCCCTATAATTTGCTTTTATCTAATTTTGTAGTACATTATTTCGTTAATCAGATATTAATTTAGTTTTTTAGTCTAACTCTACTCGTTAAATTTATTAATGAGACCGAATTGATCATTGAAAAATTATAAATGGAATGTATATTTAATTAAATGACTGTTTTGACTCTACCGAATGTAGAAATAACCCTGAGTAGAATAGTATTTAGGATTACCAAACCACTCATCCAAGTCAAGCGAAAGATGGAGAGGGCCAAGTCATTGACATTGAGACCTTCTAGTTTAGTCAATAGTGTTATCCTTTCTTTTTACTTTCTTTCAACCCTTCAAAAAAATCGAACTCGGGAGATTTTGATAAATGTTGGCATTTCATGAACCCTTGAAACCAATGGTGATGTATGTCTGTCCGTCTGTCTCTCTGTCTGTACCTTGAAATGAATGAGTTTGACGTGTCACACTGGCTTTACATTTAAATATTAAAAAGTAAAATAACAATGCTAGCTGTGCTGAAAATATATAATAGGATATTTTATTATGTCTCAAATATACTGTTTTTTCTAACATATACATTTTTTAAACATTATGGACTATTAATTTTGGGTGATTATTTAAAATGGCTAAGTTAAACCCTAAAAAACAACGTGCATCAAAGCCAATAAAACGAAACAAAAGGGCGAAATCGAGACAAAATCGTAATCAACTTAAAATGACGAAATATTTGCTAATTTACGAAGCCTAATCGCTATGATTTCCTAATGTTTGAGTGTCTCTTCCCACAAACTGATAAACACCTAAAATTCAGAAATGTGCACACTTATATTACAGACTACGGTACATAACCACAGCAAAACCTTTCATGAATTAAAAGAACGTAGTGAGCGGTTTACGATTGTCGGCTTACACTAAAAAGATAAGTTGCAAGAAAATTATTCTGGTAGTTTGGCCCCCGGAACATCCAATACTAGCAAATTATTACCCACTGTTAGTTTGTATCCAACTATTTGAAGAGAAATACTCTCACACCGCGGTAAAACTATGAGTGCAGATTTAAAGGCTCAAAGCCACTAAAACGATCCTAATTGTGTTTTAATCTTCTACTTTGACCACATTCATTACTGTATTTATTTAGATGAGGAAAGTTATAAGTTTATTACCACTTACCATAATCTCAGGAATACAAAATTATACTCAAAAATCGCTGAAAATAAGCAAATGTTCACGGTATTCTTGTTTGAAATAGAAAATAATACCGAACTTATGACGCGTTTGAGCGCACCATTCGGTGGCCTCCTGCATTCTTTCTCATGCTGGGCGGAGTTTAATAACTTGACCATCAGATGTGGAGACCACTGTGAAGGTCCATGCCCTCTCAATCTTGCAGAGGGTGAGGACCAGCTGTGAGAGGTTCTATACTGGCCACTCCTCAATCTTGCAGACGGGCCATTTGAAGTTCATACTGGCTATCCTAATCTTGCAGACGGTGGAGGACCAGCTGTGAAGAGGTTCCTATTCTGGCCTAGCTCCTTCAATCCTTGCAGACGCAGACGTTTCCCTGGCAAACGCCACGAGCCCATCCTCGCGCCAAGCAGCTGACGGCGCAGTCGGAGTCGTTCAAGGGTCCCAGAGGGGTGTCAAAACGCGCTGGGTCACAAAGGTTGCTGCGTATCCGAAACTGAGGATGATCTAACAGAGAGGGCGTGTATTTAGACAGACAATAACAACAAACATGGCTCAGTGGTCAAAAGGCACGGGTTGGAAACTATTTTGATATCATGGGCTTTATAGGCTCCAAAAAAAATTTGGTGGATCAGCTTGGAAAAAATACCGAGCAAAAATTTCAACTCTAAATTTCTCATACATTATTTGGTTATTAGTATATGTCTATTTATGAACATAATTGAGTGTTTTTAAATATTTTGCGGGCCTGATAAAATCAGTTGGCTGACCGGATCCGGCCACGGGCCGTAAGTTGCTGATCAGTGGTATAAGGCCTCGTTTATATCGAAAGCGATATTCTTGGTGGTTAGAGGCTAAATTCGTTAAGCCGAGTCATTAGTAGTCGCAGTGGAGGGTTGAAGTGCGTTGTTTGATCATATCACTGGCAAAACTCTCTAGGAAATATGTTTACTACAAATCATAAACATAAAACTCAATAATATACCTGGTGCTTATAAATCTTGCTCGGTTCATGAATTTTTTAAAATACATATTTCTTCCTAAAATCTTTTCATCACTCCCACATTCTTGGGATGTGTCACTAGGGTCACACAGCGTTATTCTATGAAATGCACTATTATAAATAAATAATACAAAACTATTTCTTGCTCAAAGGTTTCCACCTGACAAATGAGCGTTTCTATTCCGCAGATTGAATCAATTTTCGATTCCAGGCTCGTTCACGGGAACTGTTGATTTGTTTGTTAATGTCGCGCTCTCGACAGCAAGCCTTTAGCCTCTAGTCTTTTTAGCCTCCAACCAAATCACTTGACCTATAAAACAAGGCATCCTATTACACTAGCCTACTAGTCTAGAGCACTTAAACAAAAAATAAGCGTAACCCGGACAAAATTATTAACAAAATGAAACCTGTCGGGATGTGTTCGGCACTGTCCCCTCGTAGTTTTTTGAAGATTCACAAAGTTTCCCACTTCAGCAAAAACATCTCAAAAGCCGACTTTTACTCAAAATTTTGAATATCAAGAACAAACACTCTTAAAAAGGCATAATTTGTGTTATTCTCTTCTATTTGAACTGTTCTATAATAAAAAAATATTTTTATCTCTCAAACAGATAAACATATAAAAAACCTCGTTTATTTGGTGAAAAGCTTGTTTTTTTTAAAACAAAAATTTATAAACTTTTGTATTTTACAGTTTTGTTAGTAGTTTTACAAGATTGTTATTCAAACAAATGTTTTAGAGCTTTAAAGGAGTATAAGATTTATGTTTTACATTTGTACATACGTGAACAACGGCTGAAAACAGTGCAGTGCAGTGTTCCGGCGTCAGCCGCCACTAGCCGCACCGCAGTCGGCCGACAATTTTCTATATTTCAGAACAAAGTATAAATAGAGCAAAAATTAAAAAAAAAAAAAAATCATAGTAACCTACTTTCAAATGGTGAGATAGTGATAATTAAATCTCGTTTTCACATTAAAATAATTTTCCTAAGTTATCATTTATAATACTTGATTTTTACATAGCATTTCAGAAAGTTTTATTTTAGCAGTAATTATTTTAACATTAATATAATTGCGTTGAAATTCTTTTAAAAAAAAAATCTCGTTAAAAATCATTACTCTACTCCAGAAGTAAACACAAAATTTTAAATAACAAAGACATTTAAAAATATTCAAGCAAAACCTATAACATTACTCTGGTAAATAGCATAACAGATTAATAAGTGTGATTTAACTCAGCATACAACGCGACTGTTAAAAGTCTTAGATGTATATGTTATAGATAGTGGATATTTGTTGCGTGTATGTTCTTGCGTCATGAAACATATGGGGAAATAGTGAGAAAATATGTTTCATATGTAGCTAACAGATACGTATAATCTGATGTGACTGTTGTATTCGACTGATAGGGAAAACCTTCCACAAAAGACCACTACGTGGGTGCTCTTCTCAAGTTCTTGTTGAGGAAAATTCTTTCCTGGTGCTGCAAACAACAAAACACAATTATTTATCTCTTTACTTCCAACACATCTACGGAAATCAGGTGTAAATGTTGTTCAATCTGAGGCAGATGCTGTTAGCTTGCTTGTTTCAAATACAGTTTGTAAAGGTAATCTTGGAATGACATCAAGATTGGTAGGAGACAACACTGTTTTACTTGTTCTCCTTGTTTCGCATTCTAAAAGAGACATGTATATGTTAATATCCGGTAAAATAGCCAGGACAGTTTTCAACATAACACTACTTAAAGAGGCGTTGGGTTCTATGAAGGAATACATGTTACTCATACCGCCTTTACTGGGTGTGATACCACTTGTCCGTGCCTGGAAAAGGCAAATTATTACCTACCTAAGAGGTCACTGATGCTGAAGAAGAATTTTTGTGCGTTATTTATGGTTGAAACCAAGTGAAAAAATAAATATGCTGCTCTACCTGTTGTGCCTTAAAACTGTAGCAAAACAAAAATATGATAGTGCCTTTAAAATATCAGTTCTACCTCCAACATATGAAGCTACTAAACAACACTCATTTCGAGTTTTCTATCAGATATTCTAAAATTGGAAAAACTATGGGATGGAGCCTACTTATTGGGGTTGGAAGTTTGAAAATGGCCTATATTACCCGATAGCAAATTTATTAGAACCGGTACCACCAAATCTTTGTATCATATAACTGTAAAACTTGTTATGATTGCCGAAGCTGTGAATGTCTAAGAAACAGTTTGAAATGTACTGATATGAGTTGCTACTTCTTTGGCTTTGGATGTTTAAATCGCTTGCTACCGTTGGAAGAAGATGAGTGTATCGAGGATCTTCAGAATTCGAGAACTGCTCTTGCAGCACATAACCCATGATAAAGGTAATCTTTCCTGTATGTTTATAATTTGTTGAAAGTCACTGTAAAATTTCATGACGAATCTTCACTGTCAATTATTTGTACAATATGTTTATTAATTTATTTTTTTACATTTTTAAGCTCTTGAATAAAATAAATAATGTGTTACATATTTAAAAAAAGCAGTTAATACTTTTAAAAGTTGCGTTGTATGTTGAGTTAAATCACACTTATTCATCTTCTTGTGTAATTTACCACAGTAATGTTATAAGTTTTATTTAAATATTTTTAAATATCTTTGTTGTAAATGATGTTGTGCCACTTTCTGGAGAAGAATAATGATTTATAACGAGATTTTTTTAAGAATTTCAACGCAATTACGTTGCTGTCAAAAAAGTACTGCTAAATTAAAACTGTTTGAAATGTAATGTAAAAACAAGTATTATATATGTATAGCTTATTAAATTGATTTTAATGTTCAAACGAAATTTAACTATCATCATATCACTGTTAGTAAGTTACTATGAACAAACTCTTGTTTAATTTTTACTGTATTCATACTTTGCAGTTTGTACTGAAATATAGCAAATTGTTGGCCGGCTGAGGCAGCTGCGCCTGGGGTGGCTGGCGGTAACACTGCAGGATTAAGGCTGTTATCGGCCGTTTCGGTTCACGTATATACAGTACCACTATAAACATGAATCTTATACGCCTTTAAAAGCCTTTAATAGCCTTTAAAAGCCTTAAAACTTTTATTTCAATAAAAACCTTGCAAAACTACTAACAAAATTATAAATACAAAAGTTTTAATTTGTTTGTCTTAAAAAACAAAATTTTCACCAAATAAACGAGTTTGTTATGTGTTTGTCTGTTTGAGAGTTATAGAACAGTCAAAATAGAAGAGAATTGCACAAGTTAGGCCTTTTTAAGAGTTTCTGTTCTTTAAAAATAAAATTTTGAGTAAAAGCCTGATGTTGTGGGAAGGAGGGGGGGGGGGGGGGCGTTGGAGGGTTTCAAAATGGCAGATTTTTCTGAAGTGGGAAACTTTTGGAATCTTCAAAAAATGAGGAGGGGACAGTGCGAAAGTACTATACTAATGATAGACAGATTAGTGCTAGAATCCAAATAGTGTACCGAGGTTTTTTTAAAATTGGTTTTACACTCTTTATCCCACGAAAATTTGGGTACGCTTTCTTTAAACTCAACCCTCCTTATCTCTAACACATTATCGTAACTAATTAATATGCATATAGCCCTAATGGATAGTGAAAGGTTATGCAAAATCATGCTTAGCTGAAACAATACCAGTATTACACTCTCACACCCAATATTAGATTGCACTCATCTTGTTGGTTGGTTGCTGATACAAGGGTTAAGGAAGAAGAGATTTACTGTCCATGTTCGAACATGTAAGCCTTAATATTTCTTATAAGTGTTTTAATAGTAACATTTGTTATTTAAAGATAAAACTTAATTTGATCTAGTATAAGACAATTTCCTTGACATACAGGAAATACTCAATTGTTTATTGTTTTCTTCGTTTTTGTGGCTTATTATGTTTATATTTTAATATCATAAATTATATATACTAAAATATAGCAATATTGAAAAAATAGGAGAAATGTTACTAAAGTGATGCGTCATGTGCAGAATAATGTTGTGAATTAACGCAAAAGTGTATTTATAGTACAAGTATACAACCCAGCCGTGGTCAGTAGAACAAGTGGATATTTGATAGTAAAGTACACCAACACCCAGCCACGGTGAGTCAGGGCAGAACAAGTGGATATTTGATAGTACAGTGTACTACAACCCACCCACGTGTTCAAGCGAACAGTGATATTTTGTAGTACAGTTACCACCCAGCACGTGATGTCAAGCAGAACATGATATTTTGATAGTACAAGTTACTACCAACACAGCAGTGATGTCAAGCAAACAAGTGGATATTTTGATAGTACAAGTGTACCTACCAACACCCAGCCACGGTGATGTCAAGGCAGAAGAAATATATTATGAAATTGAACATGAAAGAAGAGGGAACACGAACACCATCATCATGGGTGATTGGAACAGTGTGGTCGGAGAAGGATGGAAGAAGAAGATTATTGGGCTGGGGAAGATAAACAAAAGAGGGCAGTTGAATGACCTAGTGGTGACAAACACCAGGTTAAAGAAACGGAAAACAAAACTATACACCAGCAGGCACCAACTAGACTAGATCCTTGTCAAACAGCAATTCAAGAATGGAGTGAGGATGTGAAGACATAGCCAGGTGCCGACATTGATTCGGACAGCAACCTGCTGGTAACATACATTTAAACAAGACTGAAGAGGACCAGGAAGATGATCAAGAGAACACCAAGGTGTAACTTAGAAAAACTGAGAAGCAAAAGTGACATTGTGAGAAATTCAGTAATACAAAAGTTAAATGAGGTGACATTAGAAAGTATAAGTGTGGAAGGGAAGTGGAATAGTATTGATAACATTTTTTTGGAAGTGCTAAATGGCAATGCTGGAAAAGTGATGAATTCTGCACGAAAGCCCTGGATAACATCGCTTCGGAAAATGTAAGCAAGAAGGAAATGGAAAAACGTCAACAAAGAAGAATATATTATGCTAAACAACGAGTTACAGAGATAAAGAAACAAAGCAAAGAAAGACCAGAAAGACTGGAAAGTAAAGGAGCTGGGAGGGAATTAAAACAAAGGTATGCGAACAGTAAGAATAGAAAACCCCAGAGGTCAGCTGGTGACGGATCGTAAAGAATCTCTTACGATTTGAGAAAAATATATAAAAAAACTGCATGACAAGGAAAATCGTCCAGGGAGTCTGGAGAATGAAGCAGAAGATGAGGTAGAGGAAGACGAAAGAGGACCCAGCATTTTAAATAGTGAAGTGGAAAGATCCATAAAGGACATGAAGAGCAGAAATGCATCTGGAGGTGACGACATACCAGCTGACCTAAAGGAACTGTCAAACTAAACTGACTAATGATTGCAAACCTTCACCTGGGACAGTGAGTGAAGGTGAGTCGAAATTATGGATAGACCAACACCATACAGATAGGAGTGTGAAGTGATACAGGGGTGCTGTTTGTTACCCAGTCTGATCAACTTCTATGGATAGTTGCTGGTCAGGGAAGCCCTGGAGAGACGTGGCAATTTTGGAATAAGATGACGCTTCATCAACACAATAAAATATGCAGATGACCTAGCATTGCTGATCAAAAATAAAGAAGAGTTAAAAGAAAGTATGAACCAGCTAGTGGAGATAGGGAGAAGATATGGCAGGGAGATCAACATACAAGCAAAGTGTGGTGGGTTCAAAAATTAAGAACCACTGAATATCAAAATTGGAAACCAGGATTTGGAAAACCAAAAAGTAGCTCGAGTACCTGGGAAGTTTGCTGTTAAGGGATTCCTGCTGCACCAATTGAATTAAGTCGAAGATCACCATGGCTAATGAAGCTTTCAACCAGAAGAGTTTACTGCTGACCAGCAAGTGAATTTAGAACCGAGGAAGAAACTGATGAAATCCTACATTTGGAACATTGCGCTGTATGGAGCAGAGACTTGGACTCGTAGGAAGTTGGAAAGTAAATACTTGGAGAACTTTGAAATTTGGTGTTGAAGAAGACTTGAGAATATCAAGTGGACAGAGAGGGTGACCAATAAAGTCCTAAGAAGAGTGAGTGAGAAGCGAACAAATTTGGATGTGATTTTTGCGCAAAGCAATCTGGATCAGACACATCTTTAGGGTGAACTGTCTTTCTGCACGATGACAAGGAAGGAAAGATTGAGGGTTATAGGAGCTTAGGTAGAAGGAAAATTGTCATATTTGTTGACGTGATGGAAAGAAGAAAATTCTTGAAACTGAACGAGGAGGAGGCAGAGCACAAGGTGGTTGGTCAAAGTTCACTGACAAAAGGAATGGTTCTGTCGTAAGACAGAACATCAAATAATAAATGAATAACAAATGAAATATAAATGTAAGCTTAATTAGGAATCTCCTTTACCTAACAATATAAGTTAATATTATTTTTTCCACCATTTATGTAAACAACGTGGCTACTAACAGCTCCTGAATAACTTTGTATGGCCTTTAATATTCCGTCTCACCTTCCTGAATAGCACCTAGCCAGGAAGATAATACAGCTTGGTCCGGGCTTTCCTCTTGATACGGGCTTAGGAATTATATTTTAGAAAACATTGGAATTGAAATTGATCAGTGAAACAATTTCACAATATCTTATTTTAAAAACAACAAATTTGAAATAAATATTTTAAAATTAAATATTATTCAAAAGATTTCAATTTCACTATTATTAAATGAATAATGCAAAAAAAATTGCACTTTAATACGTTTTCTGTTATGAGCATAGTAGTTTACTTAATTACTTATCGGTTAGTCTAGTGTAAGATGGTTATTTGGTTGTGATTAGATACAAAATAAACTTTTTAGCATAAAACCTAAACGTGAAATATTAAATAAACGTTAATACACTTTAATGTGATTTTTATCATTTACGTCATTAACAATAATTATATTATCTTAATGTTCAAACAAAATGTAATTAAAAGTTACTGCTTACTTCCATTTTCTTATGAACTCGAGTTATATCGACCGAGTGGCCACCACCATTAACGATGATAGTACCAACATTTGAAGATAGAGGGTATCATGTGGTCAGCAAAACGAGCCCTCTGGTCATTAGTCTCAGTTTTCTAAAGCGAAGTGTCTACTTATTTATTCAAGTAGCTCCTCATTTGTCCTCACGAGGTTGATTTTAACCTTGTTCCAGATACATGCGTCACAGACAAATTTTGGAAGCACCTGGTATCGAATCCGGGACCTCTGGATCTGTAGCCAGGAACTCTGACCACTCTACCAAAATTTGTATGTTCATTGGAATAATCCAATTTATGTAAAAAATAAAGTTATACACTTAACCAAATATTTAATATATTTTTTCCTATGATGAATATTTGTGTATTATATTTAGTGACAAAGGTTTGTGTAAATAAATTGTGTTTTATTGTCAACATTTTGAGTAAAGTTACTAATTATTCCTTGACTTTAAGATGTACCTTGTTTTAAATCTTCATAAATAAGTAACAAATAGATCTATTCTAAGAGTTAAATTTGAATATAAACTGAGTGTACCATAATAATCTTTCTACTGAACTTTGGTTTACAATTAATGTTAACTTTTACTTAATTTTTATTGATTAAAATTTCCAAAATAATAAAAATAGTATTTTCCCATTATATTATTAATTATAGCTTAGTAACATTCTTGTTCGATTATAAAATCGTTTAATATATCTATCCTTAATAGTAAAATTGGTTGACATTAATATAATGTTCATTAATAAAAAATAATTCGTGAAAAATAACAATTGCCAAGTAATATGATTGTATGGTTGCTCAACTTACATATGTTTGATGTCAATCCATGTATCACATAAAATACTGCCATTGCCAGTAATATAGCGAACACTGCCTTCATGGTTAGACTATTTGCAATACAGAGACATTCTTCCTTTGGCACGCTATATCGGACAAGACGTCTTGGGTGACACATGTGACATTGATGCCACTATTAGCTGATGTTTTTATGTTACCAATACGATTATTATCAATATTTCCTTTAAAGTTTCATAACGTTAACGACCTTCACCTTCGTGAGTTATCTTGACAAGCCAGCACCTTAGGGGTTTTCACTTTTATGTTGTGATTACCAAGAACTATACGAAGAGGCTTTGAACAATAATGACCTATTAGTACCATTTGGATTCAACTTGGTAATGTCTTACATTCCTTTCAAATTTGACTATGTCCTCTCGTTTAAACACATGAAATTAATGTTTCCAAACATTGAAAAAATTTATTTTATATTTTAAATACATTTTAATATCCTAAACATTAATTAAAGCAAAACTAATTTTTTAAATATAAATAAATTTCAACTGGCACATAATCTAGTCTTACAGCGAGTCGTCTCCACTAAACATACTCGAAGTAAATATTAACGCTATCTAAAGTTAAAACAGTCCAAGTGGATACCTTCCCACTTTCCATGCTAGGTTTTGTCTCTCATAGAGTGATACGTCATGGAAATGACATGAACATGGCATGCACACTGTTCCTGGTGTTGTTTCTTCTATGATCCGAGTGGTTGTGAAAGGCTTACGTGAATTCTGGTGATAGCAGGAACTCAGGTCATCGCCATTTCTGCAGGTCGACGACGCCTGATGAATGCATTCTAGCAAATAACATATTTAGTGTAATAATTAGTACAAACCCATGTCAACTATATGTATAATAACCTAACCGTGAGTAGTTAATTTATTATATATTTTAATTTGATATAAACATAGAATGTCATTGCAAGGTATGTTTATCGTCAACAAATTGTATAAATTGGGACTCACGTAGTTGACTAGACAGTCCTGTAATCATGTTGAATAAGCTCCGCAACTTCACGTTACTGAAATAATTAATAGTAGGCCTAATTATATAAATATGGGTGTTGAGAGTATAATATTGTTAATATAATTATGTGTATATAATCATTGTGTATAATACTTGTGGATGCGTTTGGTTACTTTAGAACGATTATGATGGAATACAACATTATAAGTAGATTTAAAATTCACCTTTTAATACGTATTTCACATTAGAGTGCTTAAATTACAATTAGCCCATTAAGATGATAAAATAATCATTTTAACTAAAAACAATTTTAGACTATTTTAACTAGGAATAAATGGTTCCTATGCAAGCTTTTGAATTTAATGAAATTTTTTGATGTGCCACTCAAGATTTAGTTGAAAAAAATAATAAAAGTATCCCGTACGCAAAACAAACAAATCGTAAGAATTTCTCATTGCACTCAATTTTAAGGCCAATTGAAATCATTTGGACAGGATCTTCTATTAAAAATTAAAAAACTACTAATGATTTACATTTCTTAAAATGTATATACTCTAATGAAAGTTGCATCATGGGTCAGAAAACAACTAAAGTTATAGTGTAACAGTTTTAATACAGCTAAGGATGATAATTGTTTGTGCATTGTCACTTCCATGACATGCTTTGGACATCAATCTTGTTTTATAGTTTCCTTATTTTGTGTGTTTGTGTGTGTGGTTTTCTACACCCTCCAAAATCCCCTAGATGACCTAGGAAGATGAAACTTTGCACATTTATAGTATAAACTATGGGACAGAACCTAACGTAGCCAGATTTTCGATTTTTTATTTTCCGAGGGTATCTTAATGAAGGGGAAAAGAGATAAAATCTGTTTTCTCACACTGCGCTCTAGCCATTTTATTAAAAACTCGGATTTAGGCAATGGTTAAAATTTTAAAAAACAAATGACTACTCTAAAGTGCCTATGAAAATGTCCATGAAAGTAATTTACACAAGCGTGAAATCTCTATTTTGATAATATATCAACAACCATTTGAGAAATGAAATTACTTACCATTGTATAATTGTGGTACTATTAAACGTAAATATCCTTTATTTGATATATATATATTTTTATCAAACCAATTGTGTATGAATTTTAATTCTTTCGCTTTATGTTTTATTTAGTTTTAATTTATCTCTAAGTGTGTATTTATTTTGACGTGACTAGCACGTTATGCGGAAAGATGCCATAATGATTTTAATTAATTCTCGTTGTATTCATTTTCAAACTTACTGTTTTCGACGGTCCGTACATTGCATAGAAGGAAACACCATGTAATTATAACAACACTTTATCAGACCAACCAGAAATATACTTATTATACTATAATTATTTCTTATTAAATATTAATCCTTTGTTGATATAAATTGTGAAACAAAACGCTCAAGAAGGCTGATTTCGTCAAAATAGAGATAATGTATGATCTAAAAATGTTTTAAAAGCCGACATATCTTTTGAAGATAAAGTTATAACTTCTCTTCAAACAACACTCTGAACTCTTGTCTGTTGGTGCTAATAAGAATAAAGAAGAATATGACAGCATTAATAATTGGTTGTTAGGGTTGTAATTAAATACAAGCAAAAGTATTTTAGTATCCTTTCCCGCATTTACCCATTTTGCACTTTTAAATACCTTTTTAATCTTTTTATCCTCTTTGCCATGAAGTAATTAACTTTTTGCCCTTTTTTCCTTACTGACATATCTACCCTTTTTACCCTCTTTAATCTCTCTACCCCGCTTAAGATTTTTAAATTTTATTTATTTTTTATGACTTATGGCCATTTTGCGGCTTTTTAATCATTTTGTATTTATTTTACCCCTCTTAGTCTTCATATAATTTTTATTAAATACTTGTGCCCTTTTTGACATTTTGGTTATTTTTGGACTTTTGCAATGTTATGCTATTTTGATCTTATTTTCTTTTTGATTAGATTAACTAACTACCATTTTTGGCCTTTTTACTCTTTTTACCACTTATACATTAATTATCTGGATTTACCTTGAAGAAATATTTTAGGATAAAAAGGGTAAAATGTTTAAAAAGTTGTAAAAATGTGAAAAAGAATTTAAAGAGTAAAAGGTTAAATGGCATATGGTATCTAAAGGATAAAGGAGTATAAAGGCTAAAATTGTATAAGGGTTAAAAAGAGTAAAGGGGATATTAAGGGTATAAGCTGAATAGGTTAAAAAAATGTTCACAGATGAAAACGTATTAATACATAAAAACTATTTATTATAAATAAAACATTACATTTGACAATATTACATCATGGTGACATAATAATAATAGTTTGTTGTAGATACCAAACTCTTCTTGCTTACGCTCCATGGCAATCAAACTACATTACAAATTGTGTGAAAGATAGTAATAAACTTTCTCATGGGTTAGTATCTCTTCATTTTTCTGTTTTTAGTTAATTAAAATAACTATAATCCTAATTTCAAAATTCCGGCCTCAAGGTGCACACGTTCATGTACTGGGTCTACTAGTTTATACATTTCATGTACTGGGTCTACTAGTTTATACAGTTCATGTAATGGGTCTACTAGTTTATACAGTTCATGTACTGGGTCTACTAGTTTATACAGTTCATGTACTGGGTCTACTAGTTTATACAGTTCATGTACTGGGTCTACTAGTTTATACAGTTCATGTACTGGGTCTACTAGTTTATACAGTTCATGTAATGGGTCTACTAGTTTATACAGTTCATGTACTGGGTCTACTAGTATATACAGTTCATGTACTGGGTCTACTAGTTTATACAGTTCATGTACTGGGTCTACTAGTTTATACAGTTCATGTACTGGGTCTACTAGTTTATACAGTTCATGTACTGGGTCTACTAGTTTATACAGTTCATGTACTGGGTCTACTAGTATATACAGTTCATGTACTGGGTCTACTAGTTTATACAGTTCATGTACTGGGTCTACTAGTTTATACAGTTCATGTACTGGGTCTACTAGTTTATACAGTTCATGTACTGGGTCTACTAGTTTATACAGTTCATGTACTGGGTCTACTAGTTTATACAGTTCATGTACTGGGTCTACTAGTTTATACAGTTCATGTACTGGGTCTACTAGTATATACAGTTCATGTACTGGGTCTACTAGTATATACAGTTCATGTACTGGGTCTACTAGTTTATACAGTTCATGTACTGGATCTACTAGTTTATACAGTTCATGTACTGGATCTACTAGTTTATACAGTTCAAACCTCTAGTGCAGTAGATATCACGAGATTCTCATGACTGACACAAATTATTCCGTTTTTTAATATAGATATTATAATAGAAGATTAACCACGATCGCCTAAACATGGTCCAGTAAATAACACTAATGCATCTACCAAATTATTTGTATATCAATCAGTGTGTAATGAAAATATGCTAAAAATTATAATCACAAAAAGTCGTATTATACATTAAAAATATAAATATTACATAACCATTACGTAATTTTTTATTATAAAGAATGATAGTTAATAGTTTTTTTTAACAAGAGCACCCTTGTAACATCGATAAACGCTTTAAAATTGAAAACATATTACATTTAAGATAGTGAGCAATGGTCTAATAATTTAATATTGTAAAACACACATTAATGTTATTCACTTATTACTATAATACTTTTCATTGAAGATAATATATTTTAATATATAAATTTAATTGAAACAGAATGACTACTGAATTATTTTTAGAAAAATGTATTGTAAAATGGTGAAAAATTAATAAAGAGATGTAAAAAAATTAAAAAATTAGAGTTTACTCATTGAATAGGTACTTGATAATCTCTTTAACCTTTAATTAGTAACTCTGCCACTATTTGACGACTAGTTTCTCTCTACATCATCCTCAGGTCTTCAAAAGCACATACAAAATATGGTTGAAGTACGATGCAAGTTTATATAATACCGATAGAGTGATATTTGTGAATTAGTAAGAAATTTAAAAAAAGGCATATTTATTAGTGTTTTAAGAGGAAGGTGTTGTACCTCACTACTTGTTCATGAATGAATAATTTATTATTTGTTTAGAAGAGCATGGCTAATCAGCTTCTAAGCCATTCTATCCAAAGATTATGCGTATAAGGGGAGGTGTGTGAGTATGTTCATTGGATGTGTAAAAATGTGGTATGTTTGAGTTATTGTATAAATTGGTATAGGAAAGAATTGAATAAAGGAAAATGCAATGGGAAGGAGAGGTGTTGGGCCTCTAATCTTCACGACAGTCGCCCGAATAGGTGTCAGCCAAATATTTCAGTGCATATCAATTCTCCATCACTGATCTAAAATCAACAACATGATGTATAAAGCAGGATTTATAGAAAAAAAAACACTTTTCCACACATGTCTATTTTAGTATTTTTTATTAAAGGCTTTTAGCTTCTTCCCCGGTAAAGTAGTTTCAAGAGTCTTAATTATAAGTTATTGGGGAGTCGCCACGTGCTTTTATCATCCATGCAACCACAGGGTGCTTTATAAACCAGTATATCACCGACCTGTCATAATAAATCCCTTTGTATTTTGAACCCAACATATTTTATCGCTGTATGTATTACATATAATGTTGGAAATGTTATATATTTTTTATCTCTCTCTCTCTCTCCCCGGCTACTTTTAGTAGCAGCTTGTGTGTCCATAAATTAAGCTTGTTGTCACCTACCAGTGGGAGAGTCAACCACTGGATGACCGTAAATCCAAAGGTGTCGACACCTACGCAGGAATAGGCACAGTTCAAGAGATGGCTCCAAAGAGCTCGTCTCCTACAAACAGTTGAAGTACGTCTTGATCATTTCCGGCTAGCATCAACAGCAATGGTTCATCTTCTGTACCTTGATTTTGATTAGAAGAACGGCTTAGAACATTCAAACATATTTCCTTAGAGCCAGTATTGATGATATTTTACCATGTTATTTGTGTTATTTAAAAAAATTATAGTATATATGAAAAGTGACAGCTGGAAATAAAATGACTTGATGTATGAATATATTAAAATGGTTTTAGTACCTTTTGTACCTACCAGATATTGTTCTTCCTACCAAAATCAGGGCATAGCTATATACACTCTGATTTAGATAGAAAATACTTTTTGACAGTTAAATATTGCACTCACATTAATCCATACGTCACGCCACGTTATCGCAGCTGTCACTTTTGATATATATAATTAATGCCTATAAAATAACAAAAAATAATATAGTTTGGCTTCAAATAAAAATGTTTGAACTTTATAAATTATTACTCCAACAAAACAGGATACAAAATTCCCATACTATGTACAATAATTAAATACAGCCGAGAGCTATTTCCTTGGAGATGATTTTAATGACACAAGCTTTATCTATTTTAAATAATAATGATCCGAAACCTTAGCACAGTTGGTAGCGTGTCTATCTAACTGAGCTAGGTGTCGTTTTCCGTAATATTTAATCCTGCACATGAACCAAAAATAAATATCATCGGTGGAATGAGTGTTTCTCTTTCCCAGCATTTAATGAACTAGTTGTGTCTGTTTAAATACAAGTTATCTTATAAGTCGTTCTCTGATATAATAAGTCGGTACAGAAAGTGTACGCTAAATACCTCAAATAAATAAATAATGGCATGTTCTAGATCAGCCACTTCCAACTTTTCTCCGTTTGAGGGCCGAATAAGATTTGTGGAAAATATTAGGGTCCATACGGGATATTTATATTAGCTAATGCTCAAACATAATAAAGACATGAACGAATGGTTACTTATTTTTAACAAATAGCCCACACACACCTACACAAGCAGGCATTATTCTTGCAGTTCTGGGTCTTTTGTGGAAATTAGCGAGCGTTAACGTCAGCATCAAGAGCCCAATTGGTTGTTTATTTTTGCAATTTGAAGTATTTCAATTTTTGCTAATGGGCCGCAAAAAATTATCTCGGGAGCCAAAGGGGTCCCGCGGGCCGCAGGTTAGATATGCCTGTTCTAGATAGTTTACATCTTGGGCCTATGTGCAACCCAACCCTTGGCTGTTTCCAGTTTTGTGATTTGAAACAAGTCCAATAGTTTTGTTTCCCATAATATGTTTATCCTAGCTCACTATATATTTGTTAGCATCTTTAGCTTTATAATCTACTCGTATAAACAGAATGAACAGTTAGGTTCACTAAAATTCACATGGAAAACAAGACAAAGAAATGAAACACACTAGTTTGGTACTGAACCGTGGTCCCTCAGTTTCAAAATCATAAGTGAGCCTTACTTACTATACATCCACGCTACCAGATATCATATAATATATCTGAAAATGTATTTGTCTTGTTCTAAGGTCAGGGTCTGATTGAATATTATTTGTTTAAAACAAGGAAAGAATGTTTTTAGCAAAACGTACCGAAGACCTCACAATATCTTGTATCTTCGGACGATAGTGATAGTGACGTTTATAAACAGCTGACGAAGGTCAAAAAGTAATCAGTTCTTTTGTTTCCATGGTTGAATATTAATGTTACAAGGTTGAATATAATGTTAATAGGTTAAGTAACATGTAGCCAGGTTGAACATCAATGTATACAGTAGAATATCGATTATTTTCAGGTTGAATATCATTGTTTCCGGGACAAATATCGATGTTTTAAGATTGATGTCTCACCAAAAATTACCCTATTAGTATATCCTTTAACTGTATGGAACTACGATGTTTACTGTGTAATTATCATTTAAAATGTTATAAAATCTCTTTTTATACACTACATGTTCCATTTGCATATTTGACTTATTTTGAGTTTAAAAAATATATAGTTCCTTTTATTTTTTTAAATGCAGTGATAAACATTTCAACAACCAAAATGTCAAATTAATTTTAAACTCAAGTTTTATTATATTTTTTAAAACTAAAGCGGATTTCTCGAAAATGTCTTATTTTTATTTAAAAAATCAACTCCTTGAAACCCACCTCATCTCAATGAATGAAAGTGATGTGGAAATCGAGGATTGAAACCGGCTGGGATTTTTTTTTCTAAATGGTTACCCGCGCAGATATGGGTATATCTCCTAAACTCTACCTCCCTCCTAACTATTCAATTGGTGCAATTAAATGCGGATAGCCCAGATGGGTTGTAAGGTGTGGTTTAAAAAATATCAAACTTTCAGAATGTTCTATTTTTCCTGAGCTTGATAAACTGTTGGACAGACATAACTTAGAATGGTCTACGTTTAAATAATACTTCATCCTTATTTGTGAGTGACTGATCAAAGAAAGGACATACCCCACCCTCCGTGGCACCCAACTCCTCCTTACCCACGTTTATCCGCCAATAAACCTCATATCAATTAGTGCAGTGCGGATAAACATTTAAATTCAAGCCGCTACAAGAAATTGAGCAGAAACGGTTGGCACCGATCTAGCCTGGCTCACGCTATCAGCAACAAGCCCGACTCTAAATAACACAGCAGTAGTGACGCCATGTTAGAACAGCATCATGTAATCGTAATAACAGCAATAAATACAAAGAGATGGGAGATTGTCTCAACAAACACAGGCGCCGCCCATGCAACGGTTAGAAGATACTACCAGGTAATAACTAGTATTTGTATACAGGTAGCCACATTTCTGTTATTAATAAATCCAAGCGTGCGCCGACAACTAAAAGAATACTCAAACGACAGACTGACTATTACGTTGGTTTAGTAATCTTTAGTCCAGGATTTTGAGCATTAACAACTTATATGATATCATCTTTTTTATTTAAAAAGGAAGAAGTTGTTAAAAATTGAAGGAGGCCACCGGAGCTTGGCGGAATAAGCCTGAAAACCCCTCAGTGCACCCAGCTGGTTTTTGAACCTTGGCCTCCTGTGTTATAACCAGGAGTAGTACCCACAACATCAGGCTTGCAGATAGGAATGACTTATTGATAAACAAAGAGTGACACGCAAAGAAAGTTATGCGAAATTCTAAAAGCGGCTTAACCTTGGTCCATAGATAGTACTATCCTGTGAGTAATGAATGTTTGTGAATTGCTAGTATAGAAGTGATATGCTCGTCACACTAGGTTTAAAAGTAATATTATCTAGTGTTTATCATCGAAAGGATAGTTAAATAAGAAAGTATCACTGTGCAAGTATGTGTGATTTGAAGCGGCCACGTATCGATAATTAAAGGCCTTAAACAAATATATGATTGTATCTTTTTGAAACTTTGGAGGACATATTGTTTTAAAAGTGGCTTGGATATAATTCTGGACTTATTCATAAGCTAACTAAGCTACAGCTTAAAACTTCATAAATGTACATTTTTAAAGTCCTTTTAGGTATTATCAAACTCGATGATAAATAATGATAATATCTTATAAAGATTGTACTGCTCCACTCTCACGCTATTTAGTTACGGCCACAATAGACTAAAAAAAGAGGGGGGTGATAACTAAAGGAAACAATTATATGAAAAAGAAAAACATTTGCAGGTTAAATAAATATTTGAATTTTATTCAATGTAACAAACAGTGTTAAAACAAGTTGCATGGCTCTACAGGTCTTACTGAAGTGTGTTGAAAAACAAATAAATCTTAGCAATTTATTACATGCGCAGTGCGTTTCATAATGAAAAAATAATAAACTTGTCTAGAAGAGACCAATGAAATAAACAAAAAAGTTGCTATTAATTAAAGAAATTTTTTAAATTATTATACAAGCTTCTGATACACTCCAGTGAATTAAAATCAAATAAAATCAAAAGGATCAATAGTCTAAACTAATGAAAATTACAAAAATTAAAAAGAGCTTAATGAGCCTCTTTTAAAAGGATTATACGCGTCAGATTCACACCAGTGAATATACCAAAGCAGTTTTAAATTTATTCCATAAATTTTAATTTAAATATAATACTAGATATTTACCTTTAATTTTTAACTCCTAAAAATTATACAAATTTACAAATACTGTAGTTTAATGAACCTCTTTTAAATGATTCATAAAACGTCAGATTCAAACCAGTGAATAAAGACAAAACAGTTTTAAATTTATTTAATAAATTTAAATTTAAATATCGCATCAGATATTTACGTTAAAACACCTAGGTTTGACATCCCGCCTAAACTCTAACCTTCACGGGACAATTATCCTCGTCACTTTTAAAGAACTATACAAAAATCTCACAGTTAAATATTTGACGTAAAACTAGAAAAAGTTACGATACAGAACTTATAATTTTGCCTAAAAGAATCAGCAAATGTTAAAGTCAAAATCATATTAAACAACAAAAATAAGTTACTTTAACATTAAATACAAAGAAAATAAGTCTTCAAAATAAAAAAAAAAATTATCAATTTAAAGAACTTAAATTACTTATAATCACAAAAGAAATATTTAATATTTAACTTAAATCTTGCAAGACATTAAAAAAATTATCTCTATAAACCAGAAAATACGATACTAGCGCTCAAGTGGCAACAGGAAGCATTAAGTGCTCAATAACAGAATTTAAGTTTCTAATTAAAGTTTTAGCAAAACATTACCGATGCCTACAATGATAGATTTCTATAACAAAATAAACCAAAGTATTCAAGAAAATAAACCCATCGCAGCAATTTATATTTTATAGATTTAAACAAAGATATGATAACCCATCCTGGCTAGATAACGTCCTAGACTTAAACAGGACTTCTCGTGGAAGTGGCCAAAGTAATACTGTGTTCCCTCGTTATATAGGTCTAGTTGCCGGGTGGGAAGGTGGGAGTTCTCCTTAGTAATTACGTCATCTGAAAACATCTAGTGGAAAGGCATCTATGTTTTGATCACGTAGGCCGGGTTCTTGTCTTGAACATCTGCCACTGCTTTTGACTCACAAGACTAGCAGGTATAGAGATATGCTTGCTACGTCACGTACGCCAACCCAGGTGACCAAATATGAGTATAGTACTGGCCAATCAGAGCATTGCTGGCTTTCTTCGTCGGAACATCAGGGGGATGCACAATTTATATTGTGTTTTGGACGTCTCTTCATTCTAGCATTCGTGGTGAGCAGGCTGGACTTGTACGTTGGACTAAACCAGGCAGATACACGCGTGAGTAGAGACCTATATAGAAATAGTAAAATTGTAATGTTTAATAATGCTGGAAGTCAATGAGTATAGATTATTTGGGGTAATATTTTAAGCTGGCGGGTTCTAATGGTATTTCTATTGCAGGATGTATATGAATATTAGCTTGTTTAGGGGCGGGTAGTAACATTTAACATTGTCATATTAACAGCCCACGCTAATGTTACAAGATTGTTATTTTAAATATAAATATTTTATTCCAAATATGGCATAAAATATATACTGTAATTATATAAGCCTATTGCTAATTCACTTTTTCTAATCATGGTATTGTTTATCAGTTGGACTTTTTAGTTCACTCTAGAGGTAGGCCTAGACCTAGTTTGCTGCATGGGAGGGTGGGCTTTTATAGGTCATCTTACTAGTACATGTGACGTTTGAAATCATTAGTTAAGCCATGACCTGAAATCTCTAAAGCACAAACAGAAACCAAGAAATTTGAAGATAAAATTTTCAAAGGGCAGCTTTATTCCAAAGATGAATACAATAAAAAAGGCTGGACTTGCAACTGTGATGTGAAAAAATTTTGTACTGTTTACCGTGCACTTGTGAGTACAATAAACACACACACACAAATATATTATAATATATATATATATATAAATATACATTCATAACACAGTTTCAAAATTTTTACAACAAATACACGTTATTTTCGAGTGAAATTTCAATTTTCTTATTTTTTGATGTTTTTTTGTTATTATTCTTTATTTAAGTTTAAATCAATGAATTTTAAACAAATATTTCATAAATGTCTATATTATTTTAAATATATTGTTGAGAAATAATTAAGGGAAACCAAATCGGCCGCACCCTCTACCTTATAAATTGACGAGCAATCATTCCTAAAATGACAATTTATAAAAATAAAGTGAAGGAATAAAATTAGTAGGTCATCATGCGAGGCCTCTAGTTTATCTGAATATAAATATTCCCTTTACTAATTGCATCTAGAGACAGAAATGAGCCACATTACAAAATAGTTTTTTCCTAGTTTTATATTCTAGACATATTCTTCCACGGAAATTTTTATTAAGCATCCTGTCAGGATTATTCCTACTGATCATTTCCGTGGATAAACCAAATAGCCTTAGTTGTAAACCATTAAAAATTATTATTATTAGCACCGTGTCTTACTACCCGTTTGGGTTGTACACACTTAAGCTAATGTGGAATTGTAGGGTGGTTGTGAGATAAAATGGAGGACCTACAGTTTAACGTGGGATCCAAACCACGGTGGAGGCTTGGCATTTCACACATTCACAAGTTGTGATTAATACACGTCTTGTCAGAGGTGAAGTAAGGGTTTGGCAATCAGATAAATCTGTGCTGGGATTGAGGATTGAACCCCGGACCCCCAGCAAAGAAGTCTTGACACCTTACCCATATACCACCAGGTCACCTTACAACAATTGAAAATAAACTGTTTAAAAAAATACATGGGAGTGCAAGCTGCCGTCCAAATCTCTTACGTGTTCCTGACTTTTGAGCTTTTTGAGCGTGTGCTAATATACGTCCTGCGATGGAACCTACGGTGAAGATTAAGAAAGAAGTTGTGGTTGGGTTGGGAGAAGACCACCGGACGAGGCAATGAAGAATTCCAGGCCCAGGAAGTGACCCACCCCGAGAAGAAAGAAGTTGACGGCGAGCATCGGGGGATCAATTGTCAGCGGCCGGCTTGTGCAGCCTGTCTTGGCAGGGGGAGTTGGAAGCTTCCGTTCCCACGAAGGTGAAGGTGAAGCTGAAGGCTCTTCCGGTCAGGAAAGTGCTCGTGCCGGGCTGCAAGTGGTCTGCCACAAGCCCGAAGGCCATAGATTTAGTAGCAGCTGCCCTCTCGAGGGGCAACAAGCCTGCAGTCGTGGTCAAAGCCAGTGGGTCCATTCCAACTCTCGCAGTCGAGCGCGCCGCTGGCCGAAGCAAGCGTGAGTCACCTTCAGGTGATAAATTGGCCCCTTCCAGGGCCAACAGGGTTGGCGCAACCTCCCAAATTACCGGGGAGGTGGGTGCAAGAACCATCCAACTAGGCGAAGAGAGCGGGGCCTCTCCAGCTACTGGAGGGGAGTGTGCCGCTGACCGAACCCAGAAAGAGTCACCTTCGGGAGAAGAACCGGCCCTTTCTAGGGCCAACAAGGCTTGCGGGACCTCTCAAATTTCGAGGAGGTTGGCGCATCAAGCATCCAGCCTAGCGAAGCCAGTGGAGCCCCTCCAACTACTGGAGGTGAGCAAGCCAATGGCGACTGCCACCAGGAGTCGCTGGCTCATTTCGGGGCGGTGACGATCCGGCCCTTTCCAAGGCAAACATGGTGGCCAGTGTGACCTCCCCAACTACCGGGGAGGTGGCGCAGAAGGCCAGGCTGAAGTCAACGGGGCCCCTCCAACTACCGGAGGTGAGTATGCCACTGAAGGATCCACCAGGTCATCCAGTATTGCATCATCGGGCCTCAGCTCATTGGTCAGTGCTGGCCCCCTACAAAGCGTTGGCAGCAATGCTGACGCGGGTGAGTCTAGTGTGGCCCCATCAACTACAAGAGGTTGCATGCCACAGACGGCCAAAAAGAACTGGATGCCCTTCTCAGGGCTGACAGCCCGCGAACCGGTAAGGATGTCGAAAGCTCCCGCCAACACGATGGGTGGAAACTTAATGGTGCCAACGGAAGCCCTGGCCAGGGGGAGCCCAGCCCTCTGTCACTGGTAAAGACCACTACACGCGTCACTGACGTGAGCGTTACGTGACTAGAGCCTCAAAAATCCGCGTCAAATCCGACACCTCCCACAAAGGGGTCACACGCTTCGAGCGTGTCGACAGATCGTGTGATTTTGTGTGTGTAGAGGGGCTGTCTTTAGGACCAGACCTCCTGTTAATGCGTGGTGAGTCGAGCAAGGGGTCAAATAATGAGTCTGAGTGATTTCATACCATAAAACTCCGCCAAAGGGGTAAGGCCAGCAACACCAGGAAACTACCGGGGGGCAACCCTAACCATTTAGGCAGTAGCTGTGCTGATGAGAGTAAGGGCAATGGTGGCCTGGGCCAGGGTGCACCAGCATTGGACAAAGGTGGGAATTGGTGGAAATCTAAAGGTAACAACACAAGTCGTGCTCACAAAGCCAAGGGGAAGAACTTTCCCATCATCTTGTTGGATGTGTAGGATTACTCTAGTGTGGATCAGAGGAAGTTTACCGTGCCCTCCAGAATTTATTGCTGAGATTGGGGACCCAAAATTAGTCCTACGAGCTGGGACGGGAGCGACTGGTCAGTGTAGTGGTGAAGGGACTCCTGACACGGAAAAACCTTGTTAAATCCAGGAAGATCTGGTGGAGATGGGTTTCCCCGTGAAATTCATCACCCAGATGCTCTCCCAGTGGAAGCGGGATCAAAGGACCGAAGAAAGGCAGCGGTTTCCGATATTCGTTGTCTCTTTCATACCAGGGAAGCATACCGCAAGGCTGTACTACATATCAGTCCTGTGTGGGCTCCGTGTCAAGTTGGAGATGTGCAAGTCTCTCAGCGGTCTGGTTCAGTGCAAGTACTGTTTCAATTTCGGGCATGTGTGGAGGGATTTCCGTGCCAACCCTAGTTGTGGGTTTTGTGGTGGTGATCACGAGATGGGTGGGTGGGTTCCCGAAGGAGATAAATATCCCCTGAAGTGCCTGCACTGCTCGGGTGTCCACTCCTTAGCATGGCAGGGCTGTCCCACGTACAGGTCCTTACAAGACCGAGACTCCAGCTCCAACACCAAAGCCACTGGGCAATCTTTTGCCAATGTGTTGTCAGGGAGACCAACCCCTCCACCACAGGCCGAGGCACTTGCCAACGCCACCTTACCAGAAACGGTGGCATCCGGTTCTTCCTTCCCGGTCGAGGACCCATCCAAGACCACTCCTCTCCCAATCCCAGCCCTCTTTTTCCCCTTCCCGCACCCTGCACCTAAATGCCACCCCTTTGTACCTTTCCAACCCCTTTCCTATCAAACCCCACTCCTACCCATTCACCCCTGCCACCCCCACACCCAACCCACTCCTCACACCTACCTTTTCGACCTTGCCACGACCACACCCAACACGCTCCTCACACCTACCCCAGAGAGTGACAGTGCAAAGCTTAAAGATTCCATTGAGCTATTCAAGGGCATTCCGGGACTGGATCCATGGGACTTTTCATCGAGTTTCTTTAGGAAGGTCCAGGAATCTCCGAGGAGTAACCGTGGCCACCTGTTAATGGAGAACATCATCCTCTACCAGTTTTCTCATGGCAGTTCACCCGAATAGAGGATCATCAGTGCTGAAGGAACTCACGGTCGCACTCTGGAAAGCTAACGGAGTCGCGGGGAAGAAGGCTGAGCTTGAAATTTTCTTGGCAAAGCATCGTATCGACGCTGTGCTGCCGGGAGAAATCCACTTGCGCTCCCAATGAGGTTCTCGTTAGCAAAGTTCATCTGCCATTGGAGTGACCAGGTGGGTGGTGTGGGAACGGGTGGGACTGCGTTCCTGGTCCGAAATGGCTTTACCATAAAGTAATCTCGCTTCCTCCCCTCCAACACATGTAAGTAACGGCTATCCAACTAGTGACCTCTACCGGCTCAGTGCGACTCATTTCCATCTACGTCCCCCCCTACCACTGGTTCAACCGGGCTAAGAGTACTGATATGGAGGTGCTGCTTCGAGGTACAATGCCTGTTTTTATCGGTAGTGACTTCCACGCTAAGAAACCTTCATGGGGGTCTAGGATTATGTGTGGTCGTGACAGATTGCTCCGCATCATCATAGATCTACTTAGTGCTGAAGTCTCTAGCTGAGTTAGACTCGGATCACAATCCCGTTCTTGTGAACCTGGGTTGCGCAGTGTCCTTCATAGACCCCCGAAATTCCCGACCTTAAGCGGATGTATTGGGACAAGTTAACGAATGTGTTGAGAAAGAGGTTGGGAACCCACCTATACCTTTCGAACAGTAGCAGAATTGATCGTGGTGTGGAGTTCATAACTTCTGCCATCAAAGGGTCGCTCTACGCTTCGATGTCGAGGCACCGTCTTAAGAGGAATCCACAGGCTTATTTGCCCGATTCTATCCTCAGCTATGTCCAGGAGAAAAATCGGATGAGGAAGACTTGGCAAATCTCTAGGGACCCAGTAGACAAGGCCAACTGGAGCCACAATGTCCATGCGTTTCACGAGATGATCCAAGAATACCGGAACATTGTCTGGGAGGACAAGAATGAGAGCTTGTGCGTGCAGGACAGGTCCCTGTGACGCATGACGAGGAACTTGATGTGGGTCCCCGCACCAAAGCCACCTATTGTAGGTCGTAATGGGGTGGCCAACTCCAACCAGAAGAAGGCCAATGCTCTCGCTGAGCACTTAGAGGCACAATTTGTACAAGATGACAATTTATCAGACCCGGTGCACATCACTCACGTGGCTCAGGTTATCGGTGTGGTCTCGTACAGAATCTTGGATGAACCTGAACCCATGGAGGTAACATAAATGTCGCGGGCGCTAGCCGCTCTAAGACTAAACAAGGCCCCCGGAAATTATGGCATCAATAAAGTGGTCCTCAGAAAACTGCCCTTGGAGGCTATTAACTTCCCGTGGAGTTATTCAAGGCCGTCCTGCTCCTGAGCCACTTCCCCGAGCTATGGAAGCACGTCAACGTCCTCTGCTTTCATAGAATGGGTAAGGACCTGGCCCTAGCGGTGTTTTACTGACCGATCAGCTAGCTCAACTGTTTGGGCAAGTTGTTAGAGAGACTTCTATTGACAAGGCTGACCCGACACGTTCGCGAGGCAGGCATCTTGGTGAAAGAGCAATTCGGCTTTCAGACAGGACACCTTACGTTTCACCAAATCGTTCGGCTCGTGGGGCAGGTTACGAGGAACTTCGACATCAACAGGCTGACTGGTGCTGTCTTTCTTGACGTGACAAAGGCCTTCAACCGTGTTTGGCACGAAGGTCTCCTTTTCAAACTCCTCTCCCTGAACCTGCCCTTCTACCTAGTTAAGGTTGTACAATCTTATCTATCCTACCACACCTTCTTTACTACCTTTGGGAATGCCACTTCCAAAATCAGAAGAACCCAGACTGGAGTGCCACAAGGTTCCCTCGTGGGCCTGTTGCACTTCAGTCTGTATGTGAATGACATTCCAAAATACCCAGACAGCAATTTGGCACTGTATGTGGATGACACGACTCTAGTCGCAGAGTCATGGTGAGGGCAGCTGGTGGAGAGGCGATTCCAGACGCCCCTGGCACAGTTGGAGGGGTGGCAGACACCCCGGAGGACAAGTATTAACGTAGAGAAAAAACACAGCAGTGTTCTTCATATAGAAAAACTTTCTACAGGCAGGCCTCACTCCGGCTGTCCGGGGAGCAGATCAGAACAGTGCTATTCACCTGGGACCTACACTGGACACCAAACTGACATGGCAACTATACTGTACTGAGAGATTCAACAAGATAAGGCAAAGGCTGGGAATCCTAGGCCAACTGCTCAGTAGGCGTAGTGCCCTGTCTATAAGGAACGGTCTAATTCTGTACAAGCTGTTGCTAAGGCCTATCCTCTACAATGCGTATCCTTCTTGGGGGCACCTGGCAGACACTTATATGAGGAGGATGCAGGTGTTTCAGAGAAGGTGTCTGAGGATCATTTTGGACGCACCTTGGTACGTTCGGAATGTGACTATGCATCGTGACCTGGATATGCTTACCATCAACGACCACTTCTGGAAGTTGGCGCAGTCATTCTACAACAGACTTCTTGGTGCCACCAATCCTCTTATCCAGGGGCTTGGGAATCACATCATTGACCCTGGAGGGTGCCACCGACGTCCCAAAGCCCTGCGAGAAGTGATAAACATTGGTATGGAGGCTCTCAACCAGCCCCCTTAGAGTAGTGTCTCCGCACGTAACTCTAAAAACCTTTATTCGGTTCCCAAGACACTTTCCGTTTTCCCCCACCAATATTAAAATATGTTTTCTTTGTTCCAATTCTTCGTTAAACGTGACAATCCTTGGTCTCGTGCTCCCCTTCAGGGAGCATCAGAGCATGCTTATGTGATGTGATGTGATGTGAAACGCTATTTTCTATTGGCTCGCATGATGGCCACTGTCTCTCACGTTTGCACGCGCCAATGGGAAGCCCCCTTTTTTTGTTCAAGTGTGGAGGAAAGATACAAGGAACGACTGAACAGTGGGGCACAACGTGACATGAAGCAAACACTTTTAATATATACTACACTACCTATACAATTTTACCTTCATAAAGAAATATATTATCGACGTTAACTGCTAAAATTATAGGAGACTTTTCCTATTAAAATTGAACTGTATATGTATACTCCCCGAGGTCGTTATTCCTGGACTTGACGTCAACTACATTTCTTGCAAAATCAAACCTTTTACCTGCATGCAATCCGTACACGAAACCCACTCAGTGCTTCAATGATAACCAAAGGTCTAGGACATTGTCGCGATACTAAGGTCAGGTTGTAACATATCACACTCCGATCAAAATTCGTCACACTCTGAGCTAGAGGTTAGCACTCCTGAATGAGTGATAACAATGGGTCTAAGACATTGGCGGGGTACCTTCGTCGGTTGTAACATATCACATGCCCATCAACATTCGTCACATTCTGGCCAAAGGTTAGCACTTTTGATCAGTGATCGGTGACCTGGCGGTCAAGGGGTAAGGTGTAAGAGACTTCTATGCTGGCCTCCGGGGTTCAATCCTCGGTCCCGGCAAAGACTTATCTGATTGTCAAACCCTTCCTTCACCTCTGACAAGACGTGTATTAATAACAACTTGTGAACGTGTGGAATGCCAGGCCTCCACCGTGGTTCAGATTCCATGTTAAACTGTAGGTCCTCAATTTCATCTCACAATCACACTACCACTACACATTAGAGTAAGTGCATATAACCCAAATGGGTAGTAAGACGTGGTGCTAATAATAATAATAATAATAATAATAATAATAATAATAATAATAATATAATAATAATAATAATAAAATAATAAAATAATAATAATAATAATAATAATAATAGTATAATAAGATCGTCAGTACCACATTGTCAGATACCTCTGTCAGGTTGTAATATACCACACTCTACCCCTCCGAAATACCGAATACTTAGCTATACTTATAAATTAGGGATGATAAAGATATTATTTTGGAGGAATTGTACCATAATTTTTTGGAGGGAAAGTGTAAAACTATTTAAGAAATAAAACTACAGTATATCCATCAAAGATTCCAACCTTTACCTTCTCTTCACTGGTAAACCAGTTAAGTCGAAACTGACGAGTGCCTCCCGGAGCGAGTGATTGTGAAGTATAGCCTTGTTTATAAAGAGGTTTGGTCAATAAATATGACTTGTGTTTGTATACAGTCCAATTTTCTTAGAAAGGTCCTTATTTGAAAGCTAGTAGAAAAGCTACTAGATCTACGTTTACGTACCCATACGTCAAGTCATGTGATCTGTAGCTGTCAATTTTGCTAGATATTATCATTACTAATAAAATAACTCTAGAATTATAGTACAATGTTGTTGTCATTGTTGACCGCAAAAACAACGTTTGTAATTTTTAAAAGTTTTTTCCAACAATTAATCTTATTACATATCTTTATTTATTTTTAGTATGTAAATCTCGTTTCAAACTTTGGTAGAACCATTTATTGCTTGTTAAGCCGCTTTTTTTGGCTTCACTGTAACCATTATGAAATATAACGTAGAAGGCCTGTTGTTATTTCGGTGATGTACGTAAAACTAGTAACTACATTCGGGTACTTCAAGGAAGTAGCAAGAAGCCCAACTAATATGTTCAATTAATTATTGACCTCAAATGTTGTATGAAAGCAACAAACACGTAAATTATCGGGGTTACCTTGTATATTAGGGCTCTTCGTATTTTGAGCTTCGAGCCAAGATCGTGTTCGAGAGTGAAAGTTTTGTAGGCTCGTCATTTTCTAACGCTCTCTGGATGTAAGCACAAATACATTTTTTAAACGCAATGCTAAGTTTAGGCTATTTAATTTAGATGATATAGAGAGCTTCACTTATACATAAATCAATCGGTAATTTAATTAACAGTTTGTTAAAATTCAATATTAACTTTCACATAAATAACGGAATGGAGCTCAAGACTACGTTTGACTGCTAAAATGAGTCAAAATTTTCTTCCATTTTGATTAATCCTCGATTGAAGTTGCATTGACATAACAAGACAATGAAAATAAAAATAGCGAAATAGATCACTAAATACTTGAATAATCATTTTGTATAATATTTTTTTAATATTTTATTATATTATAATTATATTATATTTTAATATAATTATACTTTTCATTTCTAAATTTATAATTTAAGTTAAATTAAAACTTTAGAATTGAGAATACATGTTTATTGTTTTAGAACTTAAGATATTTAAAGCTTGTATTAAACGCTCAACTACAAAGCTAGCCCTAGTTACTATTTAGTTTTAGAATTATGTTGATTAACCTGTCTTAAGATCAGTGTTGATAAATATTTAAATTATATATTTTACCAAATCTTTTTAAAAAAGCATTTACTATTTCATATTGTTTAAATGAAATATTATTTTATCAATTCTATTTTCCATTTTAAAGTATGAACGTCAACTTTTATTATAAGCATTATAAATTGATATGGAATAAATTTTTAGATGGCCCATCTAAGGCGCATGAGCAAACGTGATTAGAGGAATGGAATTGGAACAGAAGTAGGGATCATGCGTGATTATTGCATTAAAAACTAATAAACGAATTATGAAACATTTCAAATTTCAAATGGTTTGTGATTTTTTTTCTTATAGGATGATTAAATTTATGGAGGCTTATTTTGGGGAAATATTATCTCATTAAAACGTAAATTTTATTAACTTTATTGATTTTAAGTGTAATTTAAATGTCTTTGAAGACAGGAGTGTTGAAATAATTTTAATTATTTTTCTCTTATATTTTAATTTAAATGTTTTTTTTTATTTTGTATTCATATAGTGTACCTTTAAAGTGTTATTTCTAGTTAAAACCCCAACATTTCTGTGTTTTTTAAGCTTTGTTCAAAAGTATAATAATACTATTTATAAAAATGATAGCTAGTCTTGAATGGATGTTGTTTTCATATATTTTTAAAATCTCACGTTTAAAAATATAATTTTTATAATTTCTGTTTTTCTTACTACTGACCTTTTAAATATAATATTTTACGTTTAAAATAAACAAATATATAATCGTAACATTTTAAAATAATGAATATACTTGAACTCGGGAACTTTTTGAAATGCTTGACTCGAGTTTGACTCGAATGAAAAAACTCAAGCTCGAAGACCCCTAAATAAATCAGTGGCGTACCATAAATGGTGCAGGTGGAGCTTATTAGTCAAGAGATCCATCAATGGTGTAGGTGGAGCTTATTAGTCAAGAGATAATAATAATTTATTTTTTCTAAGTTGTAATATTCAGTCAAAAATATGTGTGATCAAACGATGCAATTATAAGAAATTTATATTTTCATAATATTTCTCAGTTCGCATTTAGTGGTAATATTGGTCCGGTTAGGTTACGTTCATATGTATAGCTCTGGGATTACCCGCCCGATGTACTGGCTAATAGTCGGCCCAGTAAACATTGCATGTGGAAAGAATGTCAACTACTTGAAGAATTAAGGGGGATACCAATGATTCACTTCATCAGTCATTATCTTAACATTCTGGTTCGGTAGTTTAGGACTTGGAGTAGTTTTGTGTAGAATGGTTTTAATTTAGTTTCTCCTCTTTCAACAAATATTACAGATAGCTAATCAACTTTAAGTACAAGGGGCGTAAAGTGTTTTTAAAATGGCTTCAAATAAGCGTCCTAAACCAAATATTCACTATCATGAGGATTATAACCTAAATTTCTAGATATACGTAAAAGTAAAGTCAAACGATTAGCTGGTGAGCTATGCGAAGACTAAAGGATTATTAATGCAGAACATTGTTTTGAAACGAAAGTATTCAATGTTACCTTCGACACAGCTATAATGGAACTATAGATACGTTTTGAAAGTTTAAATGAGATTGCTGATAACTTTGCCGGACTGAACACTACTACTCTACAAACAGCAACTGACGAAGAATTGAACCAAGTAGCAGATCGTCTGTACACTGAATATCAATTTGATTTAACAACTTCCTTCACTGCTCAACTCCTATCATTCAGGGCTAGTTTGAGACTGTAAATAGCTAAAATGTATTCAATAAGAGAAGAAGCTGAATTGACAATTATTCAAAATGACTCTCTTATTTCGGCTTTCTCTGATATTTATACTTCACTTTTATTATTTCTAACCCTGCTCGTTAAGTGTGGCGGGTGGGCATAATTACATCGCGTGTCCATTACATCGCTTGTTCATTACATCGCATGTTCATTACATCGCATGTCCATTACATTGCATGTCCATTACATCGCATGTTCATTACATCGCATGTCCATTACATCGCAAGTTCATTACATCGCATTTTCATTACATCGCATTTCCATTACATCGCATGTCCATTACATCACATGTTCATTACATCGTATGTCCATTACATCGCATGTTCATTACATCGCGTGTCCATTACATCGCGTTTTGGGAACAAATACATTGCAGGTCCATCCCGTCGCGTTTCCCCCACCTCTATACACAATTAATGTTGGATCAACCTTACATTTTCCGTTTTGAATAATTTTCCGAAAAAAAATATCCGGAAACTTTTTCGTCTCACATCTCTACGTACAAGAAATATAGGATCAACTGACTGCCCTTGGGAGGGGGAGAGTTTCTAGCTTGCCAGAAATCGAATGTCCTTAAACAAAATTGGAGATTTAAATTTGTAAATTCAAAATGCTGTGGTCCAGCGAAAAGCAAAGATGAAATAATAAAATAAGAATATATTCTTCAAATTAAAAATATACCCTTTTTAACAAGACTATTTTTTCCAGAGAAGTAAAAAACAAAATTACAACGTATTTATTTTAGGAGTGTTGTAGATCTAGTGGCCTAGGCATCTCGGCCTATTGTTTTTGTACATTGTTATTGTAAATTGTTTCTTGTGAAAATTTAGTTGCCAAAAGTGACAGAAACTCAGTATAATAATGATATTTAAATCATATTATGATTTGGCGAATGGATACATGAGAGTGGATATGCTAACTTTTGCCCTGTCTGGAACAGATGAATACTTTTTAAATCTAACTACTTGACTTCAAGATGATTGTCGGGTACACTATCCTTGTAATCAACTTTGCCAACAAGGGGAGTCAGGCAAAAGTAAGCTTAGTTTATTCTTGCCAACTTGTTGGACCAACATCCTGGGTCCTCCGCCTTCTTCTAATCAGTCTACACATTTCTAGCCATGGATAACATCGTATTACTTGCCGTTTCTTCATTTAGTGTGATGAGAGGAGGTGTACTCTTACAGGAAAAACCAAAACTTAAGAACCTGTAGGGCCTTCGATTTTTTGTTGTTGCTAAACATCGAATTGAAGGTGTGTACATGAAAACAATGCATTATCTACATTTGTAAAATGGAATTGATAGCTTTGTACACATATAAAATCACAAAGAACATAATTTTTTATATGAATCAATTAGTTTAACTGTAGTCGCCTGGTTACCATTCCATGATCACAAAATTATGCAAGCCTCTATTTTAAAAGTTAAACTAATCTGAAAATAAAACACATGCTTCACCAAGTTTAGAGACTCATTCAACTCGATAACGCATGCGCAGAATCTCAAAACTCAGTTAACATGTTGGATTGGTCGTTTATTATCTCCAACAAATGATCCAACACAACCCAACACAACTTGTTGTCTCTGACCGGCTCTCCCAACACCAACAAGTTGGGAGTGCGTTTATATTGTAACACAACTTGTTGGGATCGTGTTGGCCAACATTTTGTGTTACAATATAAATGAGGCTTTAGAGGGGAAAGTGAGGCAACTATCTTGTAACTGCTTATTACAAAGTGAAGAGTTGAAGTCAGGCACACTATCTTTGAAACTAGCCTTATCTACAAAGTGAGAGAGTTGAGTCAGGCACACTATCCTTGCAACAAGTCATCTCTAGTCGTACGTCAGTAGGTTAGCTGTGTGTAGAGAGGTGGGGAAATGCGACGTGATGGACCTGCAATGTATTTGTACAGAAACGCGATGTAATGGACATGCGATTTAATTGTATACACTAAATTGTGGCAACATCGGAATGGTCATTCTCGAAATTAAAATTAATAAAGAACTATTTACGAACACAATGTCTGAAAAGAGGTTGTGGGGACTTGCCATTTATTAATTGAAAACTAGGGAGTACCTGCATCAAATAACAAGGATATTATAAGAAATTTTGAAGAAATGAGATCTAGAAACGTTAAAATCTAATCGTATCTATTTCTAAAAATATTATAGAAGGAGACATCGTTTATTTATAAAGTTTACCTTTATGAATGTTGACTACATTTCTTGTTGATTTTTTTTTTTTTTTTGCCAAACAAAAGGCTTTTCAATGGATAACATGTTTATAACTGCGAAGTGAAGAATGTGACTGGACCAAAAACTAAACAATAATTTCGAGATTGTGAGGTTGGAATAGTAAATTTTAGGCGAGTCGCACTTTATAAAAACACATATTAAAATATAGCAACTAATTAATAAATAACTTAAACTTATTTTATCATCCTTTAATATAATTTTAATTATATAATTAATAAAAATTACATACGAAAGTTCTCATGTGTGTTAAATCTCGTATGCTGTAAAAATAATTTATTTTATTGGGGCCCATTTACAGACTTTGCACCAGGGCCCACACCGTTGATGTTACACCACATATATATTTCAAAAGATTGGCTTACAGATAAAATAAAGATATCTTTGTTCAAATTGATTGCAGTAATAACCCTGCTCAGAACAGCACTAGATAATCAGAAACCCCGCCGGGTTTTTTTACGTCGAAACAAAACATAAAACTACTCGGGTGACATAATAATTACCTCGCCAATTGTCCCGAGCTAGGTATCTTCGTTGTTGATCAAACTAAACACACTCGTATTTCGTAGGACGACTATAAAAACCATGCGACACACACACACACACACACACACACACGGTCCATGAAAGACCAGTTATTCAATTCCAGAGGGAGCTCCATTTTGTCGGCTTGTATCTCCATAGGGTGCATGGAGGATGATATATACGTTGTTCTTTTCAAAGGAATATTAGTATTTTAGAGTCCCTACGCGTGCGGACGTGTTATTCATTGCGTTAGAGGCACTCAACAAATAAAACAACATAATTACAAGAATGAGCGTCTTGTAAAACATTGTTCAATTTGATTGATTACCTTGCTTTCCTACGAAATTATTTGGAAGAACAAAGGCATAATTTGGTCAAATCTTATTTTGAAATATTCTTAAAATGTAAAATTACACCTAGATACGGGAATTGAATCAGGAACTATACAAGGTGTATAATTGTGATGTGTGTATGTGTGTGTATGTGTGTGTGTGTGTACACATGCATATATTTTCTTAGACATTAGTTTCATATAAATAAATGAAATTTATTCCTAAGGTAGAGAGTCTTTGTTGAGGACAATGGTATAATTTCATTTTAGAGATTTTTTATTTGCTTCAATGAAGATGAATAAACTTTAATAAACTTTTAATAAAATTTACTTACTTATGCAGACCTCAACTTAACTTTATCTCATTTTATGTGTTTGCAATGGGGATGCTTTGGATTTATTAGCTTTTTATATATTATAGTTAATTATTTTGTTAAAACAAACCAGGAATACTGGAAATTCAATGGGATTTTAAAACTGTCGTTCATAAGACACTGTGTAACATTCTCAAAATTTACAAAACATCATTATATTTACCTTAGAACCTGACTACGTTGACAGTATCTGTCAAGAGTGGTTTCTGAGGAAAATTCTAGTATTAATGTATAAAATTCGATCGTCTTGCGGGTTTTTTAAATGTCGAATAATGATATACCTATGGGTTATACAAAATGTTATTAATCCAAGAACACCGAATATAATTACATTGAACTATATATTAAAATTTTAGTAAACTATTAATTGAAATGTTTTCCGGAAAGGGGTATTAGTTTTTCAGGGAGATATTCCTCGTGCTAGAGCTGAGTGTGTAAAGTAAGTTGTAATGCTATTGATTTAGATCACTCTAAAATATATAAAAAGTCATGTAATTTTTCTTTAAAGTGACATATGTAGAGTTTTCTTTTATGATTCATCCATTTAAAATCACGCGCTTTTCAGAAATAATGGGAAAATGATTACATCATTCAAATATTTTTTTATACCATTTTTACTGTTAAAGGATCAACTCCGCAGTAATTGGAAAAGACGCCAATTCCCTATATCAATAAGAAGCTAGCTTTCACAACACCTGTCGCCAGGACTCTTTCTGTTAGTTAGTTTTTACAGTGCTGACAAGGGAAGTAAGAGGCAAGGGGTATGGTATATATAAGCCGTTGTGCGTATGTTTAAGGCAGCCAAGCAGCCACGCATCCGCACACACACAAGTTGCTCAACACCCACGCTCACACAAGTAACGCAGTTAGGGAATCACTGGCACTAGCACTGGCTCTCACAGTCACAGACTAACACAGAATATAATCATTTACATTATTATCATAAGTGTGCATTGATATAAAGCATTTAATTGGAGTATGTATAAGTAATTAACAGATGTCATTTGAATAAACTGTGTGAGAGTAAACAGCCATCAATAGTTCTCTTTCTTACATTTATTAATTATACCGATTTAATTAGTGCTCGACCACGGAGCAATTAACAGCTTGTTAAACGTATCTATTCCGTACAGTGATGATAGGCGCTCGACCACGGAGCTATAGAAAACCTAAATATCACCACAGCATTATTATATCAGGAAAAAATCCGTAGTGTAACAAAGTGTACTGACCTATATTAATTTAGATGTAAGTTGACCGACGATAGATCATTTGTTCATAAAGTAAATGCTAAACACACCATTTAACCACTCTCACACTTAATCAAAATAACAATAATTATTGAAATTAACTTTGATTAAGGATACAATCGTCACTAGATACATCCTGCAATTAGATTGAAGTTGAAAATGAAACTTGAACATGGGAATCAAACCCAGGACTTTTGGCATAACGCACCCATGCTCTTTACGCTAATCTTTCCAAGAAAGGTCCCTGCTTTTGGTCTTTATTCATCAAAATTACTTACATAATATTAAAGAAAACATTTTTACTGAAATTAAAACTTTAAAACAGATATTTCATTCTGCCTATGTGTAACTCAGAGAAATACTTATATACTTGCACTGACTGATGTCAGCGCATGACCTAGAGGCCCGCTGCGGTGCGCTGCGGTGCGGTACTCTTCATCTAAGTTCAACCTTTTCATCTCTAGTACAGTGGTGTAATTAGTACTGTATATAAGCGTTTTTTCCCGAACTCAGCATTAGAGGGCAGAACTTGAAGTGTTTGATACCAATACACAAACACTAAATTACTTTAGGTCTCCCCCAGGATCTAACCTCGAGGGTTGTAGTCAGCCTCCCTTATCATCTAGACATAGGCACAGACACTCTGTACTGTATTTTGTGCGATATTTTGTAAATATTGTAACGGATGTGCTATCTAATCAAAATTCCACTCTTCAAAGATAGTTGCGTGGTATCCATCTAATTTCGAGATACCCATCCAACTCTGAGTATTAATTAAAATATTAATTAAATAACGTACAGTAAATAGTCGTAATAATATAGTAGTGAGCTAGCAAGCTAATATATGTGCTAATTATTATTTTTAAATAAACCTGCTTGTTAAGTTTTTATTGTTGATGTCATTACTTCACCGTAAGTCTGTAAGGATGCATTCAGACACCCGAGCAAGGAAGGACACATGCTTATTATTTTATTATTTATTATTATTATTATTACTATATTATTATAACGTCAACAAGGTTATTAAAGGTTTAATCTAGTGATAAGGAATAGGAAGGTTAAGTGCATGCTTGCAAATTCCATTTTAAAATTACCCCAGTGCACCCGATCCAAGGTTAAAAGCTTCGACTACCCCGTCACCATCAATCCATTATATTGTGAGACTGACACCTTATACCATGTGACCAAAGGTGCTAGTTGCCATTGTTACAATAAATCTAACACTAAATTTGTACTGTGTGTTCCTTCTCACAAACTTACATAAAAAGTGTGTAATAACATGTCATATTAACAATAAAAAGTTGGTAATAGCATGTCATATTAACAATAAAAAGTGTGTAATAACATGTCATATTAACAATAAAAAGTTGGTAATAGCATGTCATATTAACAATAAAAAGTGTGTAATAACATGTCATATTAACAATAAAAAGTGTGTAATAGTATGTCATATTAACAATAAAAAGTGTGTAATAGCATGTCATATTAACAATAAAAAGTGTGTAATAGCATGTCAATTAACAATAAAAAGTGTGTAATAGATGTCATATTAACAATAAAAAGTGTGTAATAGCATGTCATATTAACAATAAAAAGTTGTAATAGCATGTCCATATTAACAATAAAAAGTGTGTAATAGCATGTCATATTAACAATAAAAAGTGTGTAATAGCATGTATCATATTAACAATAAAAAGTGTGTATAGATGTCATATTAACAATAAAATGTGTAAAGTATGTCATATAACAATAAAAAGTGTGTAATAGCATGTCATATTAACAATAAAAAGTGTGTAATAGCATGTCATATTGTCGTACACCCTATCGTACGCATTCAACTAGAACAGAAGAAGGTAGTGTGGTTCAATTCCTTGAGGCAAATATGGTTCAACCCTAGTGTTGAATTAAATCATATTGGGAGTTGAACTAGGCGGCGTCACAAGAAGTCAGTGGTAACAATGTGAATTCCAGTATATTCCAGACAACAATTACATAGTGACAATAACAAATAGCAATAAAGTTACATGGTGTAGTACTTACATACTGCCCCCTTGGTGAAGTTGCAATGTGACAGGACTTCGAGGAAGGGATAACCCCTATCAGAGCTCTCGAACAATTATTATCCCTCTGAAAAGATCATGACGACCAAAGTTTCCCAGATCAGGTCTTATATATATATTACTACCCCAAACGAACTTTTGATACTCCACGCCCTAAAGAAACATAGAGCTAACGAACTCTGTTCGGGCGGACCCAACAACAAGGCCTTAAAAAAAATGAAAATGGTCTGAATAAATATCAAATGTTTTTCTTCACAAGACCACATGATCCTGTGCAAACCACGTGATGATGGGGAGTCATAGTCCTGCCAAGGAGATGATAATAATTAAACATGAGACGGTTTTCTAAGGAGGTCCTCGGGTTCGTGTCACAATATTAACAATAAAAAGTTTGTAATAGCATGTCATATTGACAATAAAAAGTGTGTAATAGCACGTCATATTAACAATAAAAAGTGTGTAATAGCATGTCATATTAACAATAAAAAGTGTGTAGTAGTATGTCATATTACAAAAAAAGTGTGTAATAGCACGTCATATTAACAATAAAAAGTGTGTAATAGCATGTCATATTAACAATAAAAAGTGTGTAGTAGTATGTCATATTAACAATAAAAAGTGTGTAATTGTATGTCATATTAACAATAAAAAGTTGGTAATAGCATGTCATATTAAAAATAAAAAGTGTGTATTAGCATGTCATATTAACAATAAAAAGTTGTAATAGCACGTCATATTAACAATAAAAAGTGTGTAATAGCATGTCATATTAACAATAAAAAAGTGTGTAATAGCACGTCATATTAACAATAAAAAGTGTGTAATAGTATGTCATATTAACAATAAAAAGTTGGTAATAGCATGTCATATTAAAAATAAAAAGTGTGAATTAGCATGTCATATTAACAATAAAAAGTGTGTAATAGCACGTCATATTAACAATAAAAAGTGTGTAATAGCATGTCATATTAACAATAAAAAGTGTGTAATAGCACGTCATATTAACAATAAAAAGTGTGTAGTAGTATGTCATATTAACAAAAAAAAGTGTGTAATAGCATGTCATATTAACAATAAAAAGTGTATAATAGCATGTCACATTAACAATAAAAAGACATAACAGGCAGGTTTCAAAATTAAATTTGTATTTTAACAAATGATTTAGTAAGGGCTTAATCAAAAGGGAAGGATGAGGAGATATCCCCGTCAACTGCGACTTTGTGCCATATGAGTGTAGCGCCTGTGGTAAGGATTAGGATTAAGAACATGCGCCATTGTGAAAATCAAGTGTGGAAAATTATTCCCAATGCAACATTCTAGGAGTCGAACCAAAGGTTCCTTGTAGTGTGAGAGTTTTCCAAAGTTATAATTCTTCTCGTCTCGAACAGGTTTCATCTTGTATTTAATTTTGTATTTGTTTAATGTCTCCAATGTTTGATCATTATGTAATTTAACAGTTACAAACACTTCAGCAGGAAAGGGGGTCAAGGTGTGATTGAAGGTCGTAAATTGAATCCCCTCTCACTCTTATATACTCTTATATAGGGTGAATGTTGATACAGTTCCTCTAGACTATACCTTTTTTCATCCCTACCTCATTAGTGGAATTAAAAGTGGAAAGCCTGAATAGTAAATAGATTGCAAATATAAAATGATATATGTAGCAGGATTGTCGTAGGAACTACCTTTTAGAACTTTTTTTTTTTTTGCGGACAGCTTTGATATCAATTAACTATATTATAACCGTTATGTTAGTTATAATAGACTATCTATCAAAACTGACATAAATATCAAGTGACTTGACGTATATGTGTCTTAAAGTAGTTTTAGTAGCGTTGTAATTGTCAGATACTGTCCCTCCTAACAGAAACCTTACTATAACTATATTGCTGTCTGAAGAACCTTTTATTTAACAGTTCATGTTGTTAAATCTAGACTATTGTAGTCTATTCATGGTCCACTTTTGATAGTTATGAGATAAACCTAATAAGATGTTAATATTGACAAGATAAACACAATTCAATTTTGATAGTTACAAGATAACCATAATGTAATTTTGATAATTAAAAGATAAACATAATGCAACTTTGACAGATACAGGATAAACATAATGAATATTTTGTCTATGATTGCTAATATATAAATGTTTTTTAGTATTGCGTCTTAGTACCCGTTCGAGAATATGTCATGTTGATAATGTTATGATAGCTACTTCTTTTTTTTTTTTTTAGCATCATGTCTTACTACCCTTTCGGTTTATACAACGGCCGTCTCTATTAACTGTGGCAACTCTACTTGGAGTGACGTCATGAAGCCTAGAGATCTGCTGCTTCTTATAGAGAATATGGGAATATTTAATGTTTTCTTTCATTAAAAACTTTATAGGGTATTTTGAACTGTATGGATGTTTATGTTTGTTGAACTAAGTTGATTTTCAATTTAAATAAAGGTATTTTAAAGATGAAAATAATGTAAAAAAAAAACATTAAGATATAAATTAATATTTGGTAGTTATGCCTGATGTTCCATTAACAAACATAATAATTATAGTATATAGGGCTGTGTTATAGATTGCTAAATAAAAATGACTTTGTCTTGAATCTTAATAAGAGTTTCTTTATCTGTACTATTCAATCTAGATGGTAAATTTGTGCTCGCCATTTGTTTTAATTTGTATGTTTCGAAGTTTTAACACAACAAAGAACACAAAAACGCAGTACAAGCCAAACCCTTTTTTAAAATAAAAAAAAATTGTTGTTGAAGGCATTGAACCTAAAAAATAAATATAAATAAAAATACTGTGTAGCCTCTTGATTTTATTATCATATCTTATCAATCGCAAGAAATATATTTTTGGAACATAATTTTCGTAGAATGGTAGTTTCCTTTTCTTTTTTGAGAAGTAGTTTTTCCCTACATTGTTTATCATTTACGCATTAGGTAATTTTGTATATTTTAGAGAGTTGACAGAATCAAAGAAAATAATGAATTTCGGGTTATTTAAGAAAATATTTGCGCTCAGTAATATCTTCCAGGGTGGATTCAGGATTTATGTTAGGGCAGAGGAGGGGGGGGGGGGGCGTTTTCATGGGCTCAGGCTGGGAGGTTCCCTATCGGTAAACTCTGCAAAAATCCTTCAAAATTTTAAGAGTAATTTAAAAATTAGTTAGAAAATTAGAAAAAAAAAAGATCATACATGTTCATTTTGGGTTTTTGTTAATTTTTCTTATTTAAACTTGACTACATCCATTAATGTTTCCAGCATATGGTCTGGGTCACTTTTTATTCAAGCCATATATTTTCCACTACCGTCTTGCCAGGCCTGTCGCAGCTTCATCTGCCTTATAATATAACTTAAGACTAGGACAGACACAACATCCAGTCCCCAGCCGTTCTTTCATCACTGTGAGAGGGTAAACCCACATTTCACCAAGTATAAATGTGTCAGCCATGTCGGTAATCAAACCCGGGACTCTTATCTCAGTAGACATATACACTACCAATTGAAATAAGATGTCGGATTGTTAGTTAAACTATGGGTTATAAATGTAAATCAATTATTGACAGTGATTAACAACAGACGAGTGAGATATTACGATACTTACAACTAGTAGTGACTATAGCATTGATTTAATGGTTTAATATTTTATTATTACTGTTAATACTAAGTAAACAATTGCCTTGGAGGGGAAGGGGGTCGCTCACTCTGGATCCGTCCTTTATATCGTCATACTTTAATAACTGGAATGATACATTTCAACCAAATTCTGTTAACAGTAGTTATAATATGGTACTAGAGGGATTTTAAAGTCCATATCAAATAAATATTTAAATTTAGTTTATTGCCCAAAGAGTGCTAAAGTGTGCCATAGAGCTCTGGAAGCACGATTATAGGTTATTTGTTTGAAGTTTACTGTCAAAATTAGCTACATAAAAGTCGGTGAGAAAATATCTAATCAATTATATTAAAATTACAATACTATGACTCATATTATTTAGTATTTCTGAAGTAACGTAATTTGGCAATGTCAAATTTCTCAACCAAGTCTAAAAGTCAAAACAGGAAATATTTAAGGAACTGCCTCTGGATTTAAAATGAATCAGTCTTGGTGTATTCTCTAAAACAGGCATTCTTATTTTAATAAAAATCCGTTTAGGATATATTGTCATATTCTAAATATTTTAATAATTGTTTTAAAATTCTTTATCAAGGGTAGAATTAAATCATGTAACCATCCTGACGACTTATTGGAGCTGTAAAATCGTTATTACAGCTATGAACATTACTATTTCTGAGCATTTTATTTAGCTGTAATAACGTTATTATGTTTACAATAATTATGTACATAGCCACAGGAGTGGTTAATGAATGTGATACTCGCATACTACACCCCAACTTATCAATCCAGACAGATAAATCACATGAAAAGCTAGACTAACAAATAGACAATCATAGCTGCCGAGAACGTGTCTGTTGGGAAACCCTTTGTCGCGGTGTTGCCAAACTTCAGTATCCCGGCCTCTTACTAAACATTGCCACGGTTATACGCTTATGTACTAATTATGATAATGGTTTCAGGGATGAATAAGGTCGAAATCAGATAAAGCGTACCCGCATTTACGTGATGGGAGAGTGGAATTCCATTTTGTTAAAACCACCCTTAGTAAACCCAACCGAGATTCGAACCCTGATCACCAAAGACTATGAGACCACCAAAGCGGTTCAAAGATACTTCTCATGATGATCTAAATATACAGGTTTTTTTTCCGCATAAGCCTTTTTGTGTTATTAACTTATGAAAAGTACTGTTGGGATGATTTTTTTAATGGAAGCGATTTCTGTAGTTCCTTTCAAAATTCTGTACAAACGAAATCTTCTAAAAGGCTGCATTCGCTTCTTAAATTAAGATGGAAGACCAGAGCAGAGCAGACCAGACGAAATAAGGGCCGGTAAGGAGGGGATGTATAGAACGGAGAAAGGACCAGTGTTTGTACAGTTTGTGTAGAAAATTGGTTAAAATAAATTAAACATTGTTTTAATAAAAAACATAGAGTTTAATTTTCTTCACATGGTAGCCTCAGCATTTTTTTTAATATTTGTCAAAAGTATCCTGAAATTTAATGACAGTTTTTCCTCTTAATTTAAAAAGTTTGTCATCTAATGCCCCTACGCTCATGATAAATTTTAAGAACTGCTCATACCAACATGTGAAGGAAATTAAACTCTATGTTCGTTTTAAAGCAATATTTCATTTATTTTGGCAAAAAAAAATTTGCTGTAAAAACCGCAAAAATACTGGTCTTTCCTCGCGTCCTCTTCCATCCCACCTAGTTGCTTAGAGAAATAATTATTATTATTATTATTTAGCACCGCGTCTTACTACCCGTTCGGGTTAGAGAAATAATTAATTAAAAACAATTTTTTCCTGCCAAAAGTGACAACATCTCAACATATGAGCTAGTATATCATATGGTTTGGCGAATGGATACATGATAGTAATTCTGGTAGCTATCACTATCTGTCAGCTACCTACGCTGTGGATGGGGTTTAGGTGTGAGACGAACTCTTAAAACAGAATACTTCCACCTCGTTCCATGACTATTGAGATGCGGATGTTTTGCGAGCGAGTCTGATGTTATTCTATTTTTATTGGTTGTTGGTTCAGGTTATAATATGGAAACGGAGGCTGGATGTCTTTGTATGCATGGTAGGTTGTGTTGAAACAAGGGAATGCTTTTAGTTCCTCTGGAGGCTCTTGAAGGGTGGGCGTTATATAGGAGGGCGGTAGTCCATCTCAGTAGCCAACACTTCAACTCTGTCCTGTACGACTCCATGGGCTCAACACCGCACAGAAGACGATGTTGTCGTACTTGGTTCATTAGAGAAACTTGTAAGTCCAGGAGCAGTGAGAAAAGAAAGTATGCCAGCATAACTCAGCACCACTACCACTGGAACACCCCTTGATAAGCTTTGTGTATATGTATAAATTCATATTTCATTAGCAAAATAATATTGTACAGTCATCACTTTCAGAATGATCTTTATTACTCTTTTATTATAGATTGTTTTAAAATAGTCATAATTTAATTCACTAAAACATCAGAGTTTGTTCGAATTAAAGGTTTTCTTATTAATAAGCTACACTTATTTTCCTCTCTCCTACATAACTACAAATATATAAATATATTAGGATTTTTTTAACACCGCGTCATACTACTTGTTAGGTTATACGCCTATGTACTATTTACACTATTAAGCTAGGGATGAATAAGGTTGAATTTAAAGAAAGTGTACCCACATTTGCGTGGAGGAGAAGTGGAAAACCATTTTTGAAAAAACTACCCTCAATACACCTGACCGGATTTCGGACCCCGATCTTCCAGTCTAATCTAACATGATAGTGACGTCCTAGACCATGTGGCCACCGAAGAGGGTATAAGAACTAATCGGAATCATGTGTGTATATTAATAAATATTAAGCTATGCAATTAAAGGATTAGACTAATCAAGAATTTCCAGTGTTGCTGGTCGTGGGCATTATAACTAAACCATTGCACAGTTATTGTTCTTAAAATTCGCCCCCCTCCCTCTCAGAAAGAGATTGTGGTGGGGATAAGAGATCAGTGTAGGGGAAATGTACCCATGTCCCCTATAGTTCCAGTGCCTATGTCTGTAACAAATTAATGATAGCATATGGTAACTGCTTTCACCTTAGTTTTGTGAATAGTTTTGTTTTACAAGGAAAATATAAAACTAATGGATGTTTTGAAACAATCCGGGGTATATTTTAAGCTATGTATACACCTTATAAGTAACATACATGTGACTAAAACCAAGTCTTTCAAACTATTTTGTAAACAACGATATTTCTGTTTGCTTTTGTTCGAAATATAGAGAAATAACTATTCAATTTGGCTAATATAAGATTATATATATTTATTTTGCACATATTTATGTACTCAAATGTCTATGAAAAGTGAAAACTATGAGCTGAACTACTACCAAATTATGTACAGGTTTCCATTATTTTGCTAAAAGGTGTCATGATAGTTGATCGTTCCCACGGATGAAACTTGGATTATTGTATGGAGCATCAATCCTATTGAGAACTGGCAAGGTCGGAATATTTTTCACTCTAACTTTGAGTTTATCTTCTCAATCAAAGGTTAAATTAATGTTCCGGTTTTTTTTTTGCTATATTTACTCTATAACTAAGTATGTTTAGGTCACTAGTAACAATCTCAGAGGACAGTGAAACCTATAAATAAATATGACAATAGAATGATACGATGGTATTTCGCCATCGCCATTCTTGGACCCTTCTTGGAGGACTATTGGATTGAATAGAAAGATATTTTTACCAGAGAGATAATCTGGAACCGAAACTATGTGTTTGAGAAATATAACTGGATCATATACACATTTTTAATAAATAATAAAAATAGGGGCCTTAATAGATATTTAGGTTATTAATTTTTCACTTATCATTTAAAACAAAATATTGGCTGCATACTAGTCTATTGTGTAACCTAATATTTACATTTTAACCAGTCTTTAAACCCAAAACTTTTTTTAAATCTCCTCGTCTTGCATTGCTCAGGCTATACGTATATTTGATAATTGCTCTAATGAGGTAGATATGAGGAAGGAAACATTGAAGAGATAATCTACCCGCATTTGCTTGGAAGGAAAGTGGGGAAGCCCTTTAGGAAAAACCACACTCAGTAGAACCATCCGGGATTCAAACCCGGATCTCTTCGTTATCAACATGCCAGTCAAATATTAATCTGTCTTCAACAGCACAAAAGATGCACTTAAGTACGAGTCTAGACGAGTGTCAACACTTCGTATTAAAATTATGAATTCTGGTTAAAATTCTCGATATTTTATTAAAGGTTGCACATCTTATTATTAGCTAATTTCTTTTAAAATTCTCATTTATAAATTTAGACGAGTAAAATAGGTAAATATTGACTATTGAGTCTAAAATGATAGAGATAGATCATTGCTGTACAAACATTTCCCCTAAGAGTCTAAAAGAAAAATAACATATATTTTTGGGAGACTTAATTATCTACTTATTTTATGGCATTATTTAATTATTACGTTAAACCTTAAGTAGTATCCCTGTGCAACTAAAGCTAAAAAAAATCGTATTAATATATTGGTCAATTTCAGAAACTATTGGATTTATAAAGATATAATTCAAAAACCTTTTATTTTTATTTTTAATAGTATGCCCTATTACAATTTTACAATGATAAGCTATTTAGTGTTTCAAATAAGAAAAGGAAATTTCCGCTTCAGTAAGATATCCTAAAAGTCATTTTCAAGGTAATTTTAAACTAGACATTTTATTTATAGTCTTAACCAACGTCTAGAAACAAATTTTAATTAAAATTGTTAAAGCTAATTTAAAAAAAACAAAATAGACAAAAAACAGATTTTTTTTCTCTGTTCGCCCTTTATTAAATTGCTCTTAATTTTAGGGTTAAGCAGACGCACAGACAGACGACATTGCAAAAGCCACTGTTTAGGGTTCGGAGGGTCATGAAACGTCAACACCCATCGACATCTCACGTTAGTTTCTTTAAGGTCCCAATACTTTACCTTTAATGATCTGAAAGTTAAATATATATAACTTGAAAATTATTGGTTTTATAAAAATAGTTTTCAAACCTCAAAAAGTCACAGAGATATAATTTTAAAAAAATGAGAATTTACGCATCAGACTGGAACCTTTAATGTCATTTTGACGAAAAATTAGGAGTAACTATTTTGTTTGTAATATTGTTCAATGATTAGAAATGAAATTTGATCAAAACCATTTGAGCTAATTTTGATAAAATCAATTTTTTCTTTATTTGCCCTTAAGGAAACTACCCTTAAACTTAGGGTTGGATACCAAATTCCTTAAATCCCCCGGGAAAGCCCTATGAAAACCCTAGATACCAAGTCTCAGCCCGATCGTTAAAATAATTTAAGCTTCACTCTGAGGTACAAACAGACAGGTGAAAATAAAAAAAACCTTTTCAGATTCGGAGGGGGGGAGGGGTGCATGAAACGTCGACATTCATCAAAATCTCGAGTTCGATTTTTTTGACGATCACAATACTTTCTTTCTCTACCTGTAAGGTAATGAGAGAGAAAAAAATATGTACGTCTTAAATAGGCCCAAAGCTCAAGTTTTGAGGCTTTGTTTTTTAATTTTTTTTCCGGGGGAGGAGTCCCGGACCACCACTCACCCCCCCTCCCACGGGGTATTCGATACCCACCAGACCCCGGCTCCCACAATAATTTTCACAAGTTGGCACCCCTGCTAATATTTATCAACAACCAACAAACCACTAGTATCATAATACTGAATACTTTCTCCAAAACCACACTTCTCACGACACTCAACACTGTGTTAACTAGAAGCGGTGCTGTTCGAATTTTGTAAATTGTTTCAAAATGTTCGTAGTTACAAAATGGTGCGTTTAGAGAGAATGGGGAACATCCAAGTATTCAGCCTATATAGTCTGCCGACTTCATTTCTGACAATTGTCCTTTAATTTAAACTGCTCTTTCAACTTGCTGATTACTAAAGTAAAATCTTACAATTATTATTATATTATTATTATTAGCACCGCATCTTACTACCCGTTCGGGTTATACGCACTTACGCTAATGTGTAATGGTAGGGTGATTGTGAGATGAAATTAAGGACCTACAGTTTAACGTGGGATCCGAACCACGGTGGAGGCCTGACATTCCACACATTCACAAGTTGTGATTAATACACGTCTTGTCAGAGGTGAAGGAAGGGTTAGGCAATCAGATAAATCTGTGCCGGGACCGAGGATTGAACCCCGGACCCCAGCAAATAATTCCGACACCTTACCCCTAGACCACCAAGTTATCTGATCTTACAATTGATAGCAAACATGCCTACTTTTCTCGGACTCCACAACTCGATTCATACCAAGAAACGTCCTTTGTTTTCCAATACCTCTTTGAATGTAGACAAAAAAAAAATTATTTAAATGTTGACAGAGCTAATTTTACAATTGGAAGTTCTACAAGTTGTATCTTGAAGGTGAATTTTAAAATAATAATTTACTAATATTTTGTTGAAGGCATTTACATTAAAGTGTGGTAAAAGTAAAAAAAAAACATATTTTGTTAATTTATTTTATGTTCCTTTAGGGTGATCCAACAAATTCCAGGGGGTCCAACACATTCTAGGGAGTCTGGACGCCCAGCAACCCCCACTTTCAACGCCCTTACTTCCCCAACAGATGGTGGGTGGACGCTCAGTTGATATGGCTCGATTGTGAACTGACTTCATGGATCTTTTTGGTTTTATTGCAACAAGGGGCTGAGATTTAAATTATGGCAGTCTTAGGGGTGCGGGTGGTCTAATGCCCACTTGCACCCCTTTGGGTGCGCCCTTGCTAAAATTGAGCTAGCCAGGAACCATCCCATCTCCAGGCTCATTCTTCACTCAGAGTTTCAAGGCAGAGTCTGTGATGGACGTGTGGATTCAACTAATTTAATTGAATAACTTCAGAGGTCAAATAGTTTTTGACGCCACACTAGCGATAGATTGCACTGCTGAGGACGGAGAGACCGGGTTTTTAGTCCTGCTCTTATGCACTGAGAGTGGCTTTCTCTATATGGGTTTATATACTCCCACCACAAAAATTCGGGTACATTCTTTTAAATTTAACATTACTCGTCACTATTTATTATTTATTTAGCACCACGTCTCATTACCCATTAGGGTTATACGCTTAAGTACTAATTACGTGAATGGTTTAGGAATTGGGAAGGTTGAATTTAGAGGAAGTGAACCCATATTTGCGTGGAGGGAGAGTGGATAACCATTTTGGAAAAACCAACCCAGTTCAACCCACTGAGATTCGAATCTCGATCACCCCATTCTCGGCTGTCTAGCTCAACACGGAGCTAGCGCATTAGCTAACTACGTCACCGAGGAATAATAATACATGCGATGCTGGAGTAGAGCTGAGAATATGATTCCAACACACGGCTATATTGGTGCCAAAGTAGCATTTCACCTATAGTAGTGTACTGCAAACCTAACCTAACACTTGTTTGGGGGACAGTGGGCCCAGAGTTATAGTTGAAACCCTCGAGCACGGCCAAGGCCCCCTTCTTTCCTCGAGTGGTCCACGTGACAGTTGGACCATGAGGCTCCAGGGAGAGGACGGAGGCTGCAATCTGGACCCGCGACGTGACGTGGCCCTAGGGCTATTCAGCTCGAACACATTTCGTCGGAACGGGACGGAATGTGGAGGAGAACTATAGGAGGACTGACATAGGAATAAACTTATCCGGCTGTTCAGAAGGTCATCATGCCCTAATTACGTGTATTAATAAGCCTATTTATATAGATTCTCCTTTTAGAGTAGATCTTATAGTGATAGAGATATAGTAGGAGCCTTATACTTCCGTAATTACGCCATAGTTTAATGTATTCATGGGACAAGAGTATGGTCATTTTCGGAGGAGATTGTAAAGAGAGATCACCCATGTCCCCGTCCCTTATAGAATTGAAAAAACGATTAAGTTAACCCAGGGTTACAGACAAGATATACACCAAACCCAAAGCCTCCGGGTTAAAATGGCAGCGCTTCGTGGGAGAGCTTGAGTCCTTCCTCACGGATCGCTAGGTGTCATCAAGAGACATTTTAACAATAGAGAGAACACACAAATATAATCTGGAGTCATCTTCTGGCTTCTTCAAAGCTAAGTTCAAGTAGTTAACCAACCACCTTGTCACACAATCCTACCTCACAAAGAGCTTACTCAGACTGAACATTGAGATTACAATGGTCCCTTTTGACGAACATGTTAAAAGTGATCCGCTTAACTGCACATTTGTAAGTGGTTTTATCACTAAGTATTGGCTCTAGTGAACCTCAGTGTTGATGGACTCAACCTGTCTCAAGGAACACTGAAAGAACCCCAGTGTTGATGGACTCAACCTGGCTCAAGGAGCACTGAAAGAACCCCAGTGTTGATGGACTCAACCTGGCTCAAGGAGCACTGAAAGAACCCCAGTGTTGATGGACTCAACCTGGCTCAAGGAGCACTGAAAGAACCCTAGTGTTGATGGACTCAACCTGGCTCAAGGAACAGTGAAAGAACCCTAGTGTTGATGGACTCAAGGAACACTGAAAGAACCCCAATGTTGATGGACTCAACCTGGCTCAAGGAATACTGAAAGAACCCCAGTGTTGATGGACTCAACCTGGCTCAAGGAATACTGAAAGAACCCTAGTGTTGATGGACTCAAGGAACACTGAAAGAACCCCAATGTTGATGGACTCAACCTGCTCAAGGAATACTGAAAGAACCCTAGTGTTGATGGACTCAAGGAACACTGAAAGAACCCCAATGTTGATGGACTCAACCTGTCTCAAGGAACACTGAAAGAACCCCAGTGTTTATGGACTCAACCTGGCTCAAGGAGCACTGAAAGAACCCCAGTGTTGATGGACTCAACCTGGCTCAAGGAGCACTGAAAGAACCCCAGTGTTGATGGACTCAACCTGGCTCAAGGAGCACTGAAAGAACCCCAGTGTTGATGGACTCAACCTGGCTCAAGGAACAGTGAAAGAACCCCAATGTTGATGGACTCAAGGAACACTGAAAGAACCCCAATGTTGATGGACTCAACCTGGCTCAAGGAATACTGAAAGAACCCCAGTGTTGATGGACTCAACCTGGCTCAAGGAACACTGAAAGAACCCTAGTGTTGATGGACTCAAGGAACACTGAAAGAACCCCAATGTTGATGGACTCAACCTGGCTCAAGGAATACTGAAAGAACCCCAGTGTTGATGGACTCAACCTGGCTCAAGGAACACTGAAAGAACCCTAGTGTTGATGGACTCAACATGGCTCAAGGAGCACTGAAAGAACCCCAGTGTTGATGGACTCAACCTGGCTCAAGGAGCACTGAAAGAACCCCAGTGTTGATGGAATCAACCTGGCTCAAGGAGCACTGAAAGAACCCCATGTGGATGGACTCAACCTGGCTCAAGGAGCACTGAAAGAACTCCAGTGTTGATGAACTCAACCTGGCTCAAGGAGCACTAAAAGAACCCTAGTGTTGATGGACTCAACCTGGCTCAAGGAACACTGAAAGAACCCCAGTGTTGATGGACTCAACCTGGCTCAAGGAACACTGAAAGAACCCCAGTGTTGATGAACTCAACCTGGCTCAAAGAACACTGAAATAACCCTAATGTTGATGGACTCAAGGAACACTGAAAGAACCCCAATGTTGATGGACTCAACCTGGCTCAAGGAACACTGAAAGAACCCCGGTGTTGATGGACTCAACCTGGCTCAAGGAACACTGAAAGAACCCCAGTGTTGATGGACTCAACCTGGCTCAAGGAACACTGAAAGAACCCCGGTGTTGATGGACTCAACCTGGCTCAAGGAACACTGAAAGAACCCCAGTGTTGATGGACTCAACCTGGCTCAAGGAACACTGAAAGAACCCCAGTGTTGATGGACTCAACCTGGCTCAAGGAACACTGAAAGAACCCCAATGTTGATGGACTCAAGGAACACTGAAAGAACCCCAGTGTTGATGGACTCAACCTGGCTCAAGGAATACTGAAAGAACCCCAATGTTGATGGACTCAACCTGGCTAAGGAACACTGAAAGAACCCCAGTGTTGATGGACTCAACCTGGCTCAAGGAACACTGAAAGAACCCCAGTGTTGATGGACTCAACCTGGCTCAAGGAACACTGAAAGAACCCCAGTGTTGATGGACTCAACCTGGCTCAAGGAACACTGAAAGAACCCCAATGTTGATGGACTCAAGGAACACTGAAAGAACCCTAGTGTTGATGAACTCAACCTGGCTCAAGGAACACTGAAAGAACCCTAGTGTTGATAGACTCATTCTGGCTCAAGGAGCGTTGAAAGAACCCTAGTGTTGATGGACTCAACCTGGCTCAAGGAGCACTGAAATAACCCTAGTGTTGATGGACTCAACCTGGCTCAAGGAACACTGAAAGAACCCTAGTGTTTATGAACTCAACCTGGCTCAAGGAACATTGAAAGAACCCTAGTGTTGATGGACTCAACCTGGCTCAAGGAACACTGAAAGAACCCTAGTGTTGATAGACTCAACCTGGCTCAAGGAACACTGAAAGAACCCTAGTGTTGATGGACTCAACCTGGCTCAAGGAACACTGAAAGAACCCTAGTGTTGATAGACTCATTCTGGCTCAAGGAGCGTTGAAAGAACCCCAGTGTTGATGGACTCAACCTGGCTCAAGGAGCGTTGAAAGAACCCCAGTGTTGATGGACTCAACCTGGCTCAAGGAGCACTGAAAGAACCCTAGTGTTGATGAACTCAACCTGGCTCAAGGAACATTGAAAGAACCCTAGTGTTGATGAACTCAACCTGGCTCAAGGAACACTGAAAGAACCCTAGTGTTGATAGACTCATTCTGGCTCAAGGAGCGTTGAAAGAACCCCAGTGTTGATGGACTCAACCTGGCTCAAGGAGCACTGAAAGAACCCCAGTGTTGATGGACTCAACCTGGCTCAAGGAGCGTTGAAAGAACCCCAGTGTTGATGGACTCAACCTGGCTCAAGGAGCACTGAAAGAACCCTAGTGTTGATGGACTCAACCTGGCTCAAGGAACATTGAAAGAACCCTAGTGTTGATGGACTCAACCTGGCTCAAGGAGCACTGAAAGAACCCTAGTGTTGATGAACTCAACCTGGCTCAAGGAACACTGAAAGAACCCTAGTGTTGATAGACTCATTCTGGCTCAAGGAGCGTTGAAAGAACCCCAGTGTTGATAGACTCATTCTGGCTCAAGGAGCACTGAAAGAACCCCAGTGTTGATGGACTCAACCTGGCTCAAGGAGCGTTGAAAGAACCCCAGTGTTGATGGACTCAACCTGGCTCAAGGAGCACTGAAAGAACCCTAGTGTTGATGGACTCAACCTGGCTCAAGGAACATTGAAAGAACCCTAGTGTTGATGGACTCAACCTGGCTCAAGGAGCACTGAAAGAACCCTAGTGTTGATTAACTCAACCTGGCTCAAGGAACACTGAAAGAACCCTAGTGTTGATAGACTCATTCTGGCTCAAGGAGCGTTGAAAGAACCCCAGTGTTGATGGACTCAACCTGGCTCAAGGAGCACTGAAAGAACCCTAGTGTTGATGGACTCAACCTGGCTCAAGGAGCACTGAAAGAACCCCAGTGTTGATGAACTCAACCTGGCTCAAGGAGCACTGAAATAACCCTAGTGTTGATGAACTCAACCTGGCTCAAGGAACACTGAAAGAACCCTAGTGTTGATAGACTCATTCTGGCTCAAGGAACACTGAAAGAACCCCAGTGTTGATGGACTCAACCTGGCTCAAGGAGCGTTGAAAGAACCCCAGTGTTGATGGACTCAACCTGGCTCAAGGAGCACTGAAAGAACCCTAGTGTTGATGGACTCAACCTGGCTCAAGGAGCACTGAAAGAACCCCAGTGTTGATGGACTCAACCTGGCTCAAGGAGCGTTGAAAGAACCCCAGTGTTGATGGACTCAACCTGGCTCAAGGAGCACTGAAAGAACCCCAGTGTTGATGGACTCAACCTGGCTCAAAGAGCACTGAAAGAACCCTAGTGTTTATGAACTCAACCTGGCTCAAAGAACACTGAAAGAACCCTAGTGTGATGGACTCAACCTGGCTCAAGGAGCACTGAAAGAACCCTAGTGTTGATGGACTCAACCTGGCTCAAGGAGCACTGAAAGAACCCCAGTGTTGATGGACTCAACCTGGCTCAAGGAGCACTGAAAGAACCCCAGTGTTGATGGACTCAACCTGGCTCAAGGAGCGTTGAAAGAACCCCAGTGTTGATGGACTCAACCTGGCTCAAGGAGCACTGAAAGAACCCCAGTGTTGATGGACTCAACCTGGCTCAAGGAACACTGAAAGAACCTCAGTGTTGATGAACTCAACCTGGCTCAAGGAACACTGAAAGAATCCCGGTGTTAATGGACTCAACCTGGCTCAAGGATCGCAGTATAACTCCCGTAAGGATGAGGATCTGGTGTTTCCTTGTCTGTGGCCAGGGTTAGTCTTGCACTGATGTCGCGTTACTTCTAAGTGTTTTTTGAAGTTATACTTCTTCAGGTACGTTATGAAAAATGATGAGAGTGAAATTTTAAGATGCGCGTGCATCACTGTAACACAAAAGTAACAGTTTGAAGCTAAACCGCTCATTAAGTCTCGAAAAAAAAGCTACCAACAAAATAGAAATAGAACCTCTGTTAGTCGCGCATGTTGGTACGCTCGTCGCCTCTGATCACAGTTTTCATATATATAATATTTATCCACATGTTTCTAGTTTCTACATTCACAACACGTGTTTTAGTTTCATACAAGTGCGAATTATATATGTGCTAATAAATTATATTCAGTAGCGATTTAAATTGAATATTTTGATTAATATTATTTATTATTCGTAAATATCAGTGAAAAAAATTGTGCTTATAGACTTTTTCAAGTGCTCCAATATAATTGAGGTTAACTATCCGTATGTATTATTTATTGATATAAATTAAAATATTATTATTTAACATAATTAATACTAAATATTATTAAATTATTATTGTTAAATATTTATTATTGGTTATTTAATATTTACAAAATAAAGAAATAAAATTGTTTAATGATGCCAAAGAAGTATGACTTCTCACGCGCGTACATAAGTACACACACCCATTTTTTATTTCTTCAAACTATCGTTTTACTACACATTTCGACTAAACGCACATAATTATATATTTACTCTATTAACGTAACCCTGACCTGAAATAAATTTTAATTAAAAATTAATATCAAAATTCTAATAAAATATTTTCTGTTAACGGCGATATACAAACTGGTATTACAAACTTAAGAACGATACAATGTGGATTTTCAATTACAGGGCAGATTCTTTTAAGAAAAATAAGTTACCGCCAAATTTTTTGAGTTTAAAGAATATACCTATTATTACTCTAGTCTGTAATCTAAAATAATTGGGTATATACTAATCACGCGAATAGGGTAGGAATGAGTAAGGTGGAAGTTAGAGGAAATGAACCAATATTTTTATAGAGATAAAGTGCGTAACCATTTAGTTAAATTCATTCTCATTCCACCCGGTGGGGATACGAACCCCATACCTCCCCATCACCAGCTAATCAAACTTAATGGAAATGGCATTTGCATTTCTCGTCCACTGATAAATCTTTATTTTATTTTTCAAACATAACTGCGAGACATTCCACGTTTAGTCTCCTATAGACATCTTTGTTCAAAAGATACAATCTATAGACAAGCCACGGGGTAAACACGTCATTAAATCCGCAAATGCCGACAGAAACACACACTCACATTTATAATTATGTCAAAGAACATAAACAACGAATCGACAGATCAACAAATCAGGGAAACAAATGCTTTAATTAGAGACCTCAAAATATAACGAGGACAGTGATTTATTATTCAATCCATCTAGAGAATTCCTTTTCTAAGCTAGTCCTGGGCTTAGATGCATGCATATCACATAGTTTATCAATAAAGCGAAGAGTATGTCTGTCTGTCTGTCTGTCTGTCATGAACGTTGTGCGATATCTGCCTCACGCACAGGTCTGATGGCCCCTCTGCATGAACATGTGAACCTCTAAGCCGGAATTTTAAAATGTTGATTTGATTATTTTAAATTGATTAAAATCTGGAAGAAATAGAATGAAAAGATTTGTTTTCTGTCTGCTTAACGCATAGAAAATGAATGCATTGCGTGGTTACCCTGGGCAACGCCAGGTAGTTCTAGCTCATAATAAAAGTAGAAACAATTCACAATGAAACGTAATGATTCAAATCTTACTCATATAATTTTTTTTTTTTCTAGAAGTTGGATGAACCTCCTAGCTTCAGTAGATATGTCTAAAAAATACAATTTTTAAAGGTGCTAAAATACCTCACTAAATTGTATATTTAAAACATGAAATTAACACAATTATAGTAATGCTTAAACTAATAAATAAATTTGGATTTTTTTGTTTTAGTTCTGATTTAATTATTGTTTGAATATGAATATCAATAACAGAATCAAAATTTTAATATTACCTCTTTATCTACAATCATTATATACAATCGTAGCTATTCACTCTAAAACAAATAAAATATGTTAAAATATATATTTAGGTATATAAATATATTTCCACTCCAGCTGTCAAAAGGTATAAGGCGTCATTCGGTCTGCCGATGATGGGGAGATCGGGATTCGAATTCCAGTCTGGTGAACTGAGAGTGGTTTTCCCCCTCATCTTCCAGATAATTTGGGTACACTTCCTCTGAATTCTACCTTTCTCAGCCCTACTTCGTTAGTGTAATGAACTTGGATGCGTATACACCAAACTGGTAGTAAGACGCGGCGGATGTATACATACATCGTCTGCTAATTATTGTGATGTTTTAGTGTCTAGAATCCCTCCTCCCAAGTCCAAGGGCTATATAGTTTCAATTTCATGCACTATACCTAAAAAGTTAAAGTTAAATAAACTTTATGAAAAGTGCATTCATTATTCATCATGTTTCGGCTGTGAACGTTATAATTGAAAGTAATACGAAGGACTATGCCCCATATATATTTATGGATTAAAATAGTAATGCTATTATATTTGTTAGTTATGGCTATAGCCACAGCTAGATATCAAGTTCTTTGAATTTAAACATGATACGTGGACACGGTAATTGAACTCGGGACCTTTGGCATAGTATGTCAATACTCTAACCACTAAGCTATCCAGAAATCGTACCGTGTCGTCTTCAATTTAAAGAACTTGATATTTAGCTGTGGCTATAACCATAACTAACAAATATAATAGCATTAATATTTAATCCATCATTATATATGGATCATAATTCTTCAAAATACTTAACTATTAATTGTTCAAAAATCAGTTAGCACTCAGTAAACTAATATTAATTTGAAGGCAAGAGTCACAATAAAATAAATGACCCGACATATAGATATAAGATATTATTATTATTATTATTATTATTATTATTATTATTATTATTATTATTATTATTATTATTATTATTATTATTATTAGCACCGCGT
>JBCFYV010000935.1:2479294-2621110 GCA_039000515.1 Timema cristinae
TAAATCATTCTATTTACATTTTTAAAGTTGTGTTTTCCAAGGAATTAGTTGGCGGTCTGTATTACAAATAATATTTCTGCTCTTCACATGAAAATGGTGGAGGATTAGAAAATACTAAGTTTGTTCAGTATTAACAAGTAAACGATTTTATAGTTTTATTCGTTTCCACACTTAAGCATGGCGGCGATATAAAAGACAATCACTACCACACCCATGGAAACAGTCATTCCACAAACCACAAAAAAAATGTATAAGTCATTATTTAAAGTATTTACGGTGCACAAAATTTCGACCATAGATATTCTCGTGCGCTGATATAATCAGTTGGTTCAGAAAGTTCCCGCTAAATACCTCAAATAAACTAAGATGGGCGGGAATCAGTATATATACTTTTAATTTAATGTCTTACACATAGTTTTATGAACAGTTATTTTATGTCGTCATGGAAAATGATGGCGTATGAACAGAAATTTTATAAACAAAGGTACAAGTCAAATCATAACATGTTCATTATAATATATCAAAAACTATTAAGATTACTGTATGTAGGGAATTAAATTAAGCAATAGTTTATTTATTTTGGACCTAAAGGTTTGTTGTTATCAAATTAAAATATTTTATCTTGAAAAAAAATATATTACAATATTTTTTCCAGAGAGAAGAACATAAGTTTGTTTTCTTAAAATGTCGCAAGGGTGGTTTTTCCTCTTAATGTGTCAATCCATCTTTCTTTCGAGGAGATTCATGTAGCAAACGATTTGTTACTACACTCTTGAAAGAAGAGATAAAGTATAAACGTGTATATGTTTACATATATTAATCAGTTGCGAAGCGAGTATAAGTTTGTCTAAGATGTGTATACATGAACTGGCAGATATATGAAACGCAGGAATGCCAATATAGTTACTCGCTTTGATCCTGAGGGGTTGTAACAGCTGTGCATAAAGGTTGGCTAAGAACAAATTATATGAAGGTTCGCATGGTGTGAAGAAGCATCTCAAGTCACTGGTAGGTTCACTGTGAACATAAAGTACAACTTCATGTCTACGCTACAAGTCAAGTTCAATAGCAACCCAAAACTAATGTTTGTAGATACAGCAAAGGATACCTCTGAATAGTGGATTCTTCTTTATAGCATACAGTTTAGATTTCTTCGGCAAATTAACATGTCCTCTTACGGTGAAACAACTTCCCAATTACTGACTTCCGCAGTAACGGTCACATACAAGTGGACCGTGATGAACTTGGGTAAAATTCTCGACCCGATCTTTGTTAGTTCAAACCCAGCCGGGGTCGGCGGATTTTTATTGAGTGATAAAAATCAGTAGCACAACTTCCTTGGGGAGGAAGTAAAGCCGTTGGTCCCACGTCGATTGGCACGTGTAAAAGAACCCTGGAAGGTATGTTAAAATACCTTTCCCAGCAATATTGATAGGCCCTTTCACTCTTGCTCATAGAAATGTTGATACGCTATTATAATCAGTCAGTTCCAAAAGTGCACGTTAAATACCTTAAAAAATAATAAAAAATAATGGACTTTTAACACCTCCCGAGACGTTTATTTATGCATAAAATTTCTAAATACTGGACAGAAATGTCAAACACTAGTCCATAGGTTATTTAGTACCTATTTGACTGTAGGAATGTTAGGAATGCCAGTGTCTCGTACGATGTGTAAGCATCCTGCCTTCTCCCTCTAGGAAACTTTATAAAATAGCCTACATAGTAATGACTGCGTTACTTCAAGGTCATACCTCCCACCCCTTCCGAACCTTCAATGGAGGTTGTCCCAGCAGCTTAGTCTGAGGTCGTGAGATCATATACAGTACAGAAGTTATAATAATTACCTTTCATTTTATTTACGTATTGTGTTGTATATTATTTATTTTGTAAGTAAGCTGCGTACGAGTATAGTAAGTATTGAGATTTGAATGGTCACCTATTATATAAGAACGATAAAGTTGTATAGCCTTTTTCTCAAAAACTATACATAATAGCAACATTCTGTTTTTTGTATTCTATTTAACTTGTAAATTTATATTAACAATATTAATAAAAAAGCTACAAGTTAATATTTACTTTGTTACAATAAGATGTAATTCTGTTTGAATTAAAATTAAATCAAACATTAAATACAATAATATAGTTTTGTAGTTATCAAATTTTTATAGAGAATTAGATAATGTTCTATCATAAACGATGAGTATTTTAATACAAGGATTTAAATAAAATATGGTATTTTCAAATTAAATTATGCCTTAACTGTTGAAAAAGTTCAGCCGTTTCCTGCCGGATGGGTCTGTTATCCGAACCACCTCTCCCTCTCCTCCCCAAACCCATTTTGTCATGATCTATCTTTCCATATTTTTTTGTAAGCCCAGCTACTCCCCCTTCCCTCCCCCGTGTATGTCCTGTTCAGATAAAACTCTTGACTTGACGCTAATTGTTTTTCACTTTATTACTACTATTACCTCCAAACCTGAGTTGTTGAAAATATTCCCTGTCATGTATATACATGATGTATGTTAAAAGTTGTATTATAGAGTAGGCTTGAATCTGATTATCTTATAAATAATTAGCGTAAACAGTGTTTCCTTGATTAGATAAAACATATTTGTCTAACATTGGTTTTGTAAGAAGAAATGAAAATACTTACACCCGGCTTGGTGGCGTAGTTAGCTAACGCACTATTTCGTGTTGAGTTAGACTACCGGGGACGGGAAGATCGAAGTTAGAATCTCGGTCGGGTGAGCTGGGGGGGTTTAAAAATGGTTTTCCATTCTCCCTTCAAGTTAATGTGGGTTCGCTTCCTCTAAATCCAATCTTCTCAATCCCGAAACCATTAGCGTAATTAGTACTTAAGAGTGTAATCCGAACGGGTAGTAAGACGTGGTGCTAAATAAATTTTAAAAATGCTTTCTCTAAATAGCTTTATTCATATTTTATTGACAAATAGAAATAAGACATTTTCGTACTCACAGCAGGATTAATTTTGAAGATATTAACATTCAGGTGCACATCCTAGAATTTAATTTAAGGGGGCGAGCCATGTGGGTCAAAGCTATTATTTCTATTCCTGAAAATTGTCAACAAATTATTTTAATTCAAGACTTCCTTATTTTAAAAGAAATTACACTCACATACACACACGGATATAAGGTTGTAATAAAAAAGAGTTAAGAAATTATCGATATTGTTGTGCATATTAAAATGAGTAAAGAGGAATCTTAATTATGTTACTTGTGTCGATGAGTTGGTAGATTCCAATAATATAATAATAATAATAATAATAATAATAATAATAATAATAATAAGTTGGTATGTAGCTCAAATATTGGCGGAAAAATTATGAAAATCTCCCCTATGTGAAGTACCCTCAAAGTCTTGTTCATGATAAAATTATAATTTCCATCGTGTTTATAATGATAAACTGTATTTAGATATAAAATTTAATCAAAATCGTTCGAGAAAATAGATTTATTCTCTTTTTGTCTTTTAATAAACTACTCTTAAATTTAGTGTTGGATATCTAATTCGAAAAACCCCTCAGGGAGACCTTGTGAAAACCCCAGTTACAAAGCCTTAGCCCAATCGGTAAAATGGTTTCGGCTCTAGCCCAGGCTAAGGTATAAACAGTCCGACAGACTCTATTGCGAAAACAATTTTTTGTATTGTTTCAGAGGGTCATGAAACGTCAACATTTATCAAAATCCCGGTTTAGAATTTTTGACGATCTAATACTTTCTCTCCGAGATGTCGAGACAACGTAAATATTTGTTTACAAAGCTTAGTTACCCGCAGCGGTGTTCTAGAACAGTGGTTCCCAACCTTTTTCAAACTGCGTTCCCCCAGCTGGCTTGGTTCCTTTCCACGTACCCCCTACCCCAAATCCTCCAGCCACCCCCCCCCCTCCCCGACCCTCAATTTTTTCACCCATTACAGTTTCCGAAAATTTCTCCAAAAAAAGTATATGTTGAATTAAAATAAATGGTATATTTTTTTCATTTTACAGTTTTTTATTTTTGAAGTAAACAAACAAATTAACACAAAGATTGGAAAAATGAAAAATTAATGTTATATTTGGGAATGTATTGAGATACATAGTTTTGAAAAATTAGGCTCAAAAGAGGATAAATAATACAATCTCAAATCCGGAGCTGCGTCTAATTTGCTTCTATATTTTTTTTCTATATAAGTATACGAAGAAAACGCCCGCTAAACAACCTCCGTGCTAGCAAACGGCAACAAAAACATTATGGCTTTTCTAGAAAGTTCACTGTATTCGTCACCACACAAGTTCAAAAGCTAACTAGGTTCACCATTCCACCATTGAAGAGGTTCTTCAGAGTGGTATCTGATGCGAGCTCTAGCAACTTCTCCTTTTCAGGAATCGACAATGAAGCCGGTTCAAAATACTCTTCTTTGAAAGGATTATATATCCACCGATCTCCCACTCCCAGCTTTGAAAAATATTTTTCAAACGAGGATTTTAATCCTTCCAGGTGCTCAATTATCTTATCACCGAATGTTAAATTTAGCTCGGCTTGTGACAAGAAATCGTGAAGTTTTTCGAACACTTCAGGCTGTCCTTTTTAATGCACTTTGACCAAAAAAATTTTTTTTTCTTGGATTCAATTTTGTCGATAACTTGAAAAATGTTACAATTTTTATGAATGGAAAGATTGAGTTTATTAATCTGGTGGAAAATTTCACTCAGGTATGCAAGGCTTTGTAGCCATTCAAAATCATGAATCCTGGATCCAAGATTTTTAAAAGGATGCTCTTCCCAAAAAAGGGCTACCTCTTGTCGAAGTTCAAACAGCCGAGTCAGAACTTTACCCCGGGACAACCACCTAACTTCGGTGTGCAAAAGTAAAGTGTTGTGAATGATGTCCATGTCTTCACAGAGTAATTTAAACAACCTAGAGTTAGTAGGATTTGCCTTGAAAAAGTTGACAACTTTGACCGCTTCATCAAGAACGTTTTTCAAATCTGGAGGCAAAGGTCTCAACGCGAGGCTCTGTCTGTGAATACAGCAGTGCGTCCATTTCATTTTTGGGGTGACTTCTGCCACGCGTGCATGAAGACCTGAGTAGCAACCTTCCATGGATTTTCCTCTATCTGTGGTGATCCCAACGCATTTTGACCATTGAATTCCTTTTTCAACAAAATAGTGATCAATTGCTTCAAATACGTCTTTACCAGTCGTACGGCCCTTCAATGGGAGACAAATAAGGAGATTCTCTTCGAATGCCAAGTCTTTCAAGTACTTAACAATTACAAGTAGCACATAATATTCCGCAGTACTTTCGTCGACTTGAATAGAAAAAAAATCACAATCTTTAACGTGACTTATGACTGTGCTCTCAACATCGTCTGACATGTCCCGTATTCTTCGAGACACCGTGTTATTTGAGAGAGGTATTAAACTCATTATATGAGCACTTTCCTCTCCAAGCATGCATCTGACAGCATCTTTGAGGCACGGGGAAACTAAATTTTCACCAATGGTGTGGTTTTTACCTCGTCTCGCAATACGATAGCTAATGTAGTAGGAGGCCTCGGTAGCTTTGAATGGATCACTTTTGGTGGATTCAAAATATGTCTTAACGTTTACAGAACTCTGAAGTTTCAACCGTCGAAAAAACGTGGCATCTTTATCTTTGTGCTCGGGATGTTTGGTATGTAAATGGCGTGTGAGCAAAGAAGGCTTCATTGAACCGTTGCTTAATACCTCCCCACAAACAGCACAGAGGGGCTTTGGTTAGTCCTCTTCTCCTGTACATGAAAACCCGTAGTTAATGTAGCTGTCCAAGTACCTTCTTTTCTTGGTTATTATTCCCTCTGAAGAAGAATAAGAAGAAACTGCAGTTTGTTTACTCACATGCTCTGGCACTGGTTCTTGTACCTGTTGTGGTGTCATATTGTTGGGCCAATCAGTGTCGAATGATGTGCACGATACTTCATATGGTGTTTCAGTCAACTTCCGCTCCTCACAGATCCAGTTTTTAGCCACTGATCCATAGCGTAAATCACGTGATAAGTAGGTAGTTGGTAGAAAAATTGACGTATGATTGTAACAATAACACGCATACGACTCAATACAAACACCGACAACAAAATTTAAACACAACACTAATTTCAAATGCAATGTAATGCAAGGGTAGAGTTTTAATTCGGTTGCAAAATCAATTAAAGCAAAGTAAATACCACGATTATCAGAAGTAACCCTTTCATCATGACCATGTAAAACCAATTCAAAAGCCCCACAAAAATGTAATACACATAATTAAGTGAAGTAGTATATATTTGTTGTTGTCAACGTTTTCGTTGTGATTTTGTTTTTGTTGCAAACACGCACAATTTAATTGCTCCCGAATCTATATGATTTAATGATAACTTATGTTTCTTTGCTTTCTCTAATAAATGTTTTCAATCAGTAACACAACCTTTCATCCATGTAGAAGATTCTCCCCTTGAAAGCAAACAAAGGAATAAGAATAATTTGTTAGTCAGTGCATACCTGCACATCCACTTATATTTATCATAAATGATTTTATTAAAATCTCTAAAATACGTGAATTATTCGAAAAAGAACAGTCTATATCTAAAATTGGCAGTGGCCTGTCTTTATTATTAATTGAAAGCTTTTCATCAAAATTAAACCTATTATTAATAATGTACTGCACAGAATTAAGAGCGTTCATCATATCAAGCCCAACTCAGCTCCCGGCGCGCGCGGGGTATGGCAGTTGACGGGAAAAGAAAAGACCAAGTTCTGCCAGAAATGTGAGCAGTGCATCCATTTGGAATGATTACTCGACATTCTCCGCGGTGACTATGGGGAACAAAGCGACAAAGTTTCTGGTTAGAGCTACAGTATGTCCTTGTTACGACAGAATAAAGTTTTGTGTAAGACTTCTAGGTGGATGTATCACAGAGTTGATTAGCATGTGATGCACGCTTTAATTTTAGGATTCATGTTTAAAACACTTGAACCGTTGAAAGAAAATAACAACGATAAGTAAACGCTCATGACGCACTTGCAAGTGACTGGAATCACAATTCACAACTCACTAAACAGTGGAAATAAAAGCACCAGGAAATACCCACTACATGATTGCGATTGAATTCTGAGGCAGACAATTACCAGAAGAAATTTCACTTATAAACATCAGTGGAGTCACTAATACAAAGCTTGGTTGCATTTATATGGACACGCTTGAATTCATACAGACACAAGATAACAAAAATTGAATTGAAATATTTATGTTCTGCACTAAAAAAGTTATATAATAATTTTAAAAAATATAGAAATACCACTGTCCACTGTTTGATTATTTTTCCCGCCAGACTCAATCTGAAAAAAAGCTATATCTGGTGAGAAAACCGTTAATTTGGCAACACTGGCTGGACTACACAAATTCTCGTTACACTATGAAAGGCACACCTCAACATTTGCCCCTTTTGGTCTTGAGCACAGGATTATGAGCATCAGCACCCTCCTCTGGTCACCTTGTGCCAACGAGCATCAGCCCCTCTTCTGGTCACCTTGTGCCAACATGAGCTTGAGGAACAGTCAATACTGTGTTTCCATCGGGAAAATATTTTTGTTTGAAGGGTTTCACTGAGCAATTTTAAATTTAATAATTTAAAATAAATGGTATGGAACTCCGTACGGAATTTCTCGATCTATTGTTTAAAAATGGAGATATTTACTTAAAACTTGTAATATATTAAAACAAATAAATACACTAGCAAAACCAAGCATATATTTCTCTATACTTAGTAAAACTTTTTGACTCCCAGTTTTAAATTTTATAATTTTATTTTTAAGAACTAATGTCCTCATTTGTATGTTTGGACCAATAAAAAAGATCGATATTGGGTCCACAAGGAAACTTGGTATTAAAATTTTAACTTCCTGTTAAAATGTTCGAAATTTTATTAGGTGTTTCACATCATCAGGTCATCGAATTCCTCATTTATAAATTTTGACCAATAAAAAATGTAAATATTGACTTTTGAGTCTAAGATAATAGAGATATATCATTGCTGCACAAACATTTCTGCTAAGCGGTTGAAAGAAAAAGAGCATAAAATGTTTGAGGGACTTATTTTAGTTGGTAAAACTGAATATACAACACCTCTTGGTGTGTCAAGACGTCAACGGAAAGATGTTGGGAAAATTGATGTGAATAATGTTGGATTGGATGGAAGTGTATCAGAATAGGGTTGAAGGACAAGCTAACGTTCTGCTGCTCTCAAACTTTCAAGCTTCTTGAGGCTAGTGGGTTAGTTACTTAGCTAACTCGAATAAATAAAATTAATTAGTAATTACCTCTGGTTCATTTATTTATCAGGATCAACGAACAATTGTGGGAAACATATATAAAAATAGTACAGAAGCATGATTACCCAAGAGCTTTTGAAATGTTAAAAATTTGCGTTATTTTTTCCTTAATTTAATTTTTTTTTTCAAAGATTCTATCTAACTTCTACTATTTTATTTACATGGTGTCTTTTTTTTTTCAGAAGTGTGGCTGTTTTTTTAAGTGACTTTCAATTATTATACAATACAATGCTGTCAATGTCGATTAGTTTAATGTTATTGTATATATATTACTGAATTAATTATATCATTTCTTGATACGACTAACAGATCAGTGAAAATGTGTGCATTATATTGTAGTAATTACAAGAAAAGTTTACTCAAAATATTTTAATTTTATCACAGATCTATAAATAATGCATAGAAAATTGTGAAAATCATTTTCCTCTTGGGCCAATAGCGGATTAGGGTTTTATTTTATATAGGCTTAGCTAATTCTACTTATTTCTAGGATATATTAAATGGTTTACGTTTTACATTTGTTTCTGAAAACATCATTATTATAACAAAATCATAAGATATATTACATATATAAATAAGTGTAGAACCATGTTTTAGAATATTTTATGTACCGTAATGCTGCTAAACTTATTCAAAAATATGAACCACTCAAAGTTGCTACACAGAAAGGTGTAACATCTATCAAGAAAATAAAACATTAGTGTAGTACCTAGTTTCTATATTTACTGTCTTTGATAGTTTATTTGATGTCATGCCTTACATACCGTACTCCCCTTTTAAACAACCGTTTTAAAATATAAAGTATTTTAATATTTAATGGCCTTATTTCTACCAAGCAGTTTGTAAAATTATTTAGACCTAAAAGCAGTACAGTTTATATTTCTAGGAATAGTTATACATTAAGCTTCATGTTTGCCCTAGCTGAGCTTTATATTATAAAACTTATCAGAAGCGTCCCTTTCTTCAATATAATTCCCTCACTCTGTTAATGGAAGAAGGATAAAATGACAAAATACATTATTTTTAGTATTTCAAGATGTTTATTATCACAAAAACATATTTTGAAAATACTTTATGATTAAATATCTACTTCAGTGGCCGAATTTTCTAATGTTGGATTAACCTACTGATAATGAGGATATAAGAGTTTGAGTTCCGGTAATGTCTACTAAAGTTTGTTTTTTCTAAATGGTTACTCACTCTTCCTCTGCACCATCGGGGGTATATTACCTCAACAAAAAAAACTTTTTTCCTCATCCCTTCCCCATTAGAGTAATTATCAAATATGCGCATAACCTGAACAGGTAGTAAGACCGGTGAATTTTATTTAATTTTTATAAATAACTAACTCTCTGTCCTGTACCGGTAGTCTCTCAGGCTAAAATATAATTTAGTATGGTTTGCAAATGATGTGGAAGTTGGAGTTCGAATCTCTGCCCTGTCTAATGAGGATATTTACTCCTACAGTGTCTTCCCCTCAGTCTTTCTCCGAGAAAAGGCGGGCATATTTCCTCTACATTTTAATTTCTCCCCCTTACCCTATTATCGTAGCTAGTATAGATGTGTATAACATGAACGGGTACTAAGACGCGATCTAGAAAACACATTATCACAAAAGTGTATTTTATAAAACTAGAGTAATAAGTAACGTAGTCGTATAACCAGAACAATCTGTCTGCTCACGAACTTTCCAATAACTCCTCCGTTCCAAACAGCATCAGTAAAATAAATTAGTCTTCTTAGCAACATGTATTTATGAATCATGAAATATTCATCCGACCGTGGTAAAGAGAACTACCATTAGCGGAACAGAAGCTTGAGAAAGGGAGAAAATCACCTCATTAACAGAACACTTAATTATAACACAACTGTTAATAGCTGTTGATGCTCGCCTGTTTAACGACTTCAATTCCAGGAGTACCAAGCTCAAAAGGCGTAAAAACAAATTGAACTTTGGAAGTAAAAACGTTGTGAAAAATTGATTGTACAAATTTTCTCATAATTATCTTTTAGTGTTTTTGTTGTTTGTTGTTGTTTCCTTCGTAGTAATGGTGTAGCTTTTTACGATAATGGCATTTATAGATGTGATACAAATAAATGTATATATACGATATGAGGTAGTAATTTTTCTTTCAATCTATAATGTATATTTCTATATTTATATTCTTATATATAATTTTATAAGCCAGTTACTGGTGATAGAAATTACGAGGAAATGACTGGACAGATTTTTAAAAAGGACCACTAATTTTAACGGCCAGAAGTACGGGATGTTGGGGAAAATATTAGTTTTCCACGAAGACCCGATTTTTACAGAGCTGTAAATTTTTTTTATCATTTGTTTAATCACCATGAAACCATTATTTCATGCATGGCTGTAAATCTCTAAATAAATTTTATCTCTTTAGCTAAAAATAATAACTCAATCTTTATTTGTTGGTTCGAATACATTAACATTTTCACTTTGGATGAATATTTCTCTTTGGATACTTGTCATAACACATCCTAATTGAGATGCCTAAACTGGGGAAAAGTTTATGTTTTATTGGAATGTTGTTGTCGTTAATTAGCATTTAAATCAATAATATTGAGTATTATTTGAAAAATAAAAGGTTAAGTTGTTAGGTTCGTGAACATATTTTCTACGTTTGGTTTCGTGCATGATATAATGTTATATCTCTCAGGTTCGGGAACTCGAGGTAGAGAACTATTAGATTAGTTTCAACTCTAAATCCTTGACAGGGACCTCCGAAATCGAAGAAATAATCAGATATTGTTAGTGAAGACTTATTTTCTTAAACTTTTATTAAATAATAACAAAATATACTACACGTTCTTGGTTCACATGAAGAGTAATCCAGCCCGTACTTCTACACACATTCAGTATTACAGTTATTACAGAAGAGCCCCTATTTCCAGATATCAGGGTCTATATACTATCCTTGTTATTTATATAATTTGATAAGCCCGTTTTCAGTAATATAAACTACGAGTAAATGGCTGAACAGATTTTGACAAACGACCTCTCATTTTAAAGGTCTGGGGTCCAGAATGTCGGCAAAAATAGTATTTTCCAACGAAAATACAATTTTCTCAGAAAATGTTCAGCTTTTCATTCTTTGCTTTATCATAAAGACCCTGATTTGTACAATACATGGATTTTATATTGTAAATCAAATATTCCTCTTTGAATAAAAAAATAATAGCTCAGCTCTTACTTATATTGGACGGTGCAACAAATATAATTTTTTGGAAAAAATGTATAAATGTTACTGTGAAAGGTGGAATCATGACGATTCCCGGTAATTGACAAGGATTTCCGGAATTCCCTGGTTCACACTAGTGGATGTCGGAAATAAAATTTCCTTTACAAACTTTCACCGGTGTATATCCTTAATCGAAAGATTCCAAAATTAATGGCAAATATTAATCGCGAAGGTACGCCTATGTATATTGGAACTAAAGGAAGAGTGCATTGCGCATCTATCTGCGCAACATAAGCCACATTGCCACAGACAGGGAAATAAACTAATATTGTAGCATCGATTTCTTACGGACCACGGACTACGGACCTACGGATACGGAGTCTGTGTCTTAACCGATATACAGCCTTGCGGGAGATTTGCTCTGCCCCTCAAGTCAGGTAGAACTTAAAATATCCAGTGATAACAGCACTTACAAGTGAGAATTCTTTAAAACAACTCACTTTCAAAATTTTCCCTGTGAGAAAGAGCAGCTGAGAACTAAGAGCTGCCGTCTCTCCGAGTACAATAGTTCAGGTAGCGGTAATCCCTTACCCGGCCTCACCCCCCTTTCATTGAGCAAAACTTTTCAAACAATTGAGAGTGTGGGACCCAAATATACAATTCCAGTGCTCCTACAGTTTAAACGTTGTGACACGAGTCTTGGAAATTCACTTGTAAATGAATTATTAAACATTTTGTGACCGACATCTGAGGACACAGTTCTTTAGGATTCACTTTTTCACTAGACTGAACTTCAAATATTTAGGATATGAGTGTTTGAATCCCGATCGAGTGTAATGAAATGAGAGTTTTTTCCAAAATACTTCCTTCGATGCAAATACGGGAACAGTTCTCAAACATTTTACCTTCCTCACTCCTTATCCATTGGAGTAAATACGCGGATAGCTGTAATGGGAAGTAAGACACGGCACACAAAATATATCAGTAATTAAAATTAAATAATTATGTTGTTAAGTTTGCATTTATATTTTAAATTTTATTTTCAAATTAATACAAACAAAATAGACAAGTGATATGCTACTTTATTAACTAAAAAAAATCGTTAAAAGCATAGAAAAGACAATGAAAAGAGTTTCCCAAGCATATATTTGGCATCGGCAACACCCCTTATTTTAAACACTGAAATGATTATATTCAAGATATCTTATACTAATAACCCGCCTCGGTAGCATAGTTGCTAACGCGCTAGTTTTGTGTTGAGCTATACTACGAGGACGAGGAGACTGAGGTTCGAATCTCACTCGATTGAATTGGGGTGTTTTCCTAAATGTTTTCCACTCTCCCTCCACGCAAATGTGGGCTCACTTTCTCAATATCCAACCTTCTCAAAACCTATCCCATTAGAGTAACTATTACTTAAGCGAATAACCCGAACGTATAGTAAGACGCGCTACTAAGTAATAGTAATATGATTTTATACTGATGTGTATTGAGAGTTAACAAATCGGTTTTAAATCAGTTCTTAGTAAAAATCAAGTCTTCAAATGAAGCTTATTTCCCTAAACGTGATTTTAAGATTACACAACAAAATGCTCATAATGTTTTGTCCAATAAAACTTTTCCAACACCTTCTCGTGTCTGTATGAAAAATTAAATATATCTTAATTTTAGTAAAGGGAATTAGAAATAAATATATTTTTTTCACACTGAAATATCTTTCAGCATAATATTGTTTAACTCTAATAGAACAATATTTTCATATAAATAATAATTTCAGATTTTCTTAACAACAAATATTTATATCACAATAGAATAGAGTTTAGTAAAGAGAGTAAAATTGTTGACAATACAAAGTATATGAAAAAATATTCTTAGCTATAACCAAATATTGTTTTAATCACATCTATAGTTCTCAACTGTATTGTGTAAAAATTATCTACTAAACTGTAAAGAAAAAAGTTATGATTATATATTTTGGATGGGTTTGAAACTAAAATTATTATCATACATAATAAAAAATCTATAAATAATAATACAGAGATAAGATTTAACAGAAATTTGATTACGTGTCAAACAAATTTGGACATTGATATATTTCATAATGCTCTGGTTACTTTGATTTGGTATGTACTAAATCTATCTCTTACGTATTTAGCTATAACATCCTTGCTTTACTGGTGAACATCCAGCTGTCAAAAATTTGAAAGTTCCTTCGTGTAAAATCCTAAGCTAACCATGGCAATCACAACTCAGTTATGGTAATTATTAAATAAAAAAACATAGAAATAAAATATTACCTAGTCTACAATCTGAGTGCACAAACGAGCGCAATCGCAGGGCGGCCGTCGCACACCATTGACAATGAAAACTTTACCTAAGCACGATCATAGAAACATGTTTGAAAAAAAAAGCATCACATTTCACCAACGCGCATAAATTAAATAATACTCTTTTACAAGAAACATATTAAATATGAAGTATCATTATTATCCAAAGAGAATCATGGTCACCAAGTTATGTCGCCTAAATTGGTTTATTTTAATTGTTATGTCGCTCCTAGATATGCGATCATAGCTCCGTATTTATAACTCTAATGTATCCACTTTAAGATAGGCTTTAGTTTGTGTGTTGATTTACTTTTAATACTTTAAACATAGCATTGAAAAACACAGCACAACACAAATTTATTTATGTCACTCCATTGTGCTCCATTTGTGCTCATATGTGCCCGAAAATGAATATTTGTGCTCTAAAATTAGGCATGCTATATAAAATTTAATGTGGCGGGCTAAGTTGAGCCTTCCCTATACTATAACAATAGAAAAATTGTGTTCAAGCTAGCCCACCACATTAATTGTTTTCTAGATTGCCTAATTTTAGAGCATATATGTTCATTTTCAGGCACATATGAGCACAAACGGATTACAAGGAAGTGACATAAATCAATTTTTGTTATGTTGTGTTTTTCAATATGTGGCAGGCTAGCTTGAGCTCAAGTTGGCCCCCACATTAAATATTTTCTAAATGGGCTAATTTCATAGCACAAATGTTCATGTTCGGTCACATATGAGCACAAATAGAGCACAAACGATCACAAAAAAAACATCAATGTGGTGGGCCAACTTGAGTCACGTCTGGACCAGCCAGCAGGACAAAAATCAGATATAGAGGGTCTGGAAGCGCGTTACTTCTCCTTCTTTCAGTCTACTTCTGGTCGGCACGCTCGACACACAGACAGCAGCGAGAGAGTGCTCCCCAAAACCATGCTATCTGCTAACTCAAGCAGGGAGTCGAAATTACATTGTTATCTGTTCCATAAACAAACATTTTAAGGGTTCCGGTTCTGGTTCGAATAAAATAGAGGTTACTATTATTTTCGATGTTAAATAAGGTCCCAGTTCTTTTAAAATTATACCAAATATTTTTTTTGTTTTAATTTAGCCCTACATCTTACTACCCGGTAGGTTTATACGTTTTTGTAACAATCTCGCCAATGTTTTTTTTTAAGAATAAGGAAGGTATGTTTAGGGAATGTTTATGCACCTACATATGCATGGAAGGAGAGTGTAAAATCACTTAGCATAAAACCACCGTCAATATTCCTGACCGAGATTCAAACCTGAACCTTCTTATCCTCGGTTGTCTAGTGTTGACCATGTGACCTTGTACATCCAGGTGACCCGGAGATTATATTAGACCTAATTATATATTTATAAACAAAATCGGTTAACTATGTAATTGAGTTTAAATATCTAGTCACAATTATTTAACTAGCCATAACGAAATTAGATTGCAAATTAGGAAAATAATAAATTTGGGAAATGCATCCTATTACTCGGTCAGTAAGTTGTTGATAATCTCGCCTACTGTCAAGGAATTTATAACTCAGAATAAGCAAAACAAATATTTTACCGGTTATTCTATATGGTTGTTAAACGTGGTTTCTTACCTTACCTTACCAGTTTGAAAACAAGGTGCTTAATAAAGTATTTGGAACAAAAACGGATGCGTTTACTAGGAAGTGAAAGAGGTTACATAATGACGAGTTACATACCCTATATCATCACAAGATATCGCTAAGATAATAAAGTCTCGTATATTAGGGTGTGAAGAACATGCAGGGTGAGTGGGTTAATCTAGAAACTTGTTCAGGGTAGTGACTAGTAAACCCATTGGGAAGAAAACATTGGAAAGACGTAGATGCATATGGGATGATAACAATAGAAATAGCCCGAAAGAGATAGAGGGTAATGAGGTGGACTGGAGAGAAACAGCTCAATATAGAGATATGGTGTAATGAGGTGGGCTGGATATAACTAACTCAATATAGGGATGGAGTGTAATGAGGTGAATTGGATATAACTAGCTAAAGATAGGGATAGGATGTAGTTAGGTAGACTTGATAGAACTAGCCCAAGATAGAGCTAGGGTGTAATGAGGTGGACTGGATAGAATAACATAGCTCTAAGACTAGCCAAGATAGGGTGTAATGAAGTGGACTGAATATAACTAGCTCAAGATAGAAATAGGGTTTAATTATATGGGTTGGATAGAACTATCTAAATATAGGGCTTAATAAGTTTGTCTGAATAGCACTAGCTTAATATAGGGATATTGTGTAATGAGGTGGACTAGATAGCACTAGCTCAAGATGGAATGGTGTGTAATGAAGTGGACTGGATATACTAGCTACTGATAGGAATAGGTGAATTCAGATGGATTGTTTGGAACTTGTTCAAGATTTCGTTAGGTTTAATCAGGTAGATTGGATAGAACTGTCTGAAAATATGGAGAGGGTGTGATGAGCTTGACTTGGTAGAACTATCTCAGGATAGGGATAAGTTATAATTAGCTTTACTGGATATAATTAGCTCAAATTAGGGATATTTTGTAAGTGCGGCAATGATCTCTCTAGTTCCTAATGCCATAGAGTAAATAATTAAGAATGTTAATAGAAAGCATTACACTGTAAGTAATCTAGCACACAATCCAGACACCCGAACGAGGTAATACTTCTGTTCTCTTTCCTGTGAAGTTAGTTCATCAATTAATTCTGTATCTTTGCCGCTTCCAAGACTATAAAACCAAGAATCTAGATTTTTTTGTAGCCATGTCAAATGTGGTTTTAGACGCTCATGCATAGTATAGAAAAATTCACGAGAGTAAAATTATTGACATTCGGATACATAGATGTGTATAATTGTGATGTTACTGCAATTAATTCGGGTACCCGTCATTTGGCCTAAAGTGTAGGCCAATTGACTTTAGGCCAAACGACTTTAGGCCAAACAACTTTAGGTCAAATTACTTTAGGCCAAATGCCCGTTGCAAAGTTAATTTTTAGCCCAAATGACTTTTGGCCAAATGACTTTTCGTAAAATTAATTCTTAGACCATTTATTTAAAGTGTTTGCGATGTCTTCGGAAAATTTCGTTATGATTTGTAGCGATGTCACTAGATGGCGAGTGTGTGTAATGTTTAGTTAAATAATATATTATACTACCGTTTCAAAATACATTTGTCTTCTCTCAATTTACCACTTCCAAAGGTATAGCAGCACGTCCATTAACCTGTAGCACTACTTTTGTATGTTGAACATTTGTATTGCCAAAGTTTTGTACTAGTTTTTGTACCTTATTGTACCACAAATAAAAAGTGTGGGACCCGTACCCTTTTTGATTAATTAGCATATACATTTGAATAATTTTGTTTTATTTTGAATTTTGAACTCTTTTCAATGCCAAATCTATTAGTTTTGTACCATTTGGTTCCACAAATAAAAAGTTATGTACTAGAACCCGTTTTGAGTAATTATCATATGAATGTGGCCACTCCATGTTAATAATTTTGTATTATTTTGAATTTTGAACTTTTTTCAGTACCAAAGTATATTTTATTTGTTTTTCTGCGTATATTTCTTTACTAATTTTGTTAAATGAATTAATCAACCATTCATTTTTTATAATTATTTTAACTTACTCGAGTTTGCCCACGGATTCGCTCACATTTAAGTTGGGTAAATTAACTTATTTCTAGCGAATAATCTAAACCAGGTTTTCTCAAACTCTATGCACTTGACACATGAACATTAAAAGTAATTTTTAAGCCTCACTTTCTTAGGATAAAAATAACTTTTTTATGTTAAAATACAAAAATGAGGAAGTTATCATTGCATCGATTTATTTATTTTCTGATAGGAACTTTGTAGGAGTTTATTAAGAAAAGACTAGTAAAGTTTTGTAAAACATTCATAAAATATCAAGTTTGTTTTAACATTTTATGATGTAAATATTATTCAAAAAAATATTTATCATTTGGAAGAATGAGTTTCTTTTGCTATCACAAAGATGGTTCAAGTCAGCTTCTGTTTACATACGAGTAACACACAAAGAAGGCCTTTTTCAACTGATTGACAGTCATTTCTGTAATTCAAATTATCATACTTGTTGAGAAATTACTTCCATACAAATGTATGTAGATGCAAAGATCAAAATTAATTTTATTGCTTCATAAGTCAAACAGAATATTAATTTTGTACAGCCAATCAGAATTTAGCAAGTCGAAGAAAGTGAAAAATTGGCTCATAGATATAACGATGCTGCGCCCCACTTGAAATCCCCTCGCGCCTCGCAGTTTGAGAAATCCTGATCTAAGCTACCAAAAACACAATTTCAGACACGTGTGAGCTAAGAACTTGCCTGTATGTCGATGAAGCCACAAATTAACTACTACCTATAAGAAGGAACCAACATATATTTTTTAAATATTTGCAATCTTTGCATGAATATTTGCGTGATTAAGCGGAGACATTGTTGAAATGAACACCAAGATAAATAGCTTAGATTCACCAACTAATAAACCAAACTAAATCTAAATAGCTGAAAAAATACCTACATCTAGGACACAACTGCAAGCATGATAACAATGGATCTTTTACGTGAAGGCATTGTTGCAATGAACACCAATAGAAAAAGTTTAAATTTACTATTTAAAAATTAATCAATTTGAAAGAATCAACCAAATAATCACCTTAGCTTATCAAACAAATTGTTTTGTTAGTAATTGTTTCTATTAGTTTTTGAAATTCTTCCCTTCTCCTCCCCAATCATAATTTCTCTAACTCCCATTTAAACACTTATAGTTTTAAGAATAATTTCGTTATCTATAGTTGTACTTCTACCTGCCAGACAAATTTCAATTTTCTACTACACCTAAAAGATTTTTTCTAGCTCTCCCTCCCCCCGACGTCAGCTCGTGGCCTAGCCGAGCTAGCTTCTTAGCAGTACATGTGACTGTGCGGTGTCGCGCTCGTTATTAGCTTCTTATTTATGTCAAGTATGCTAACAAAGTCACTGTTAATAGTAAATGTTTGCGTGTTTTTTTGTAAGCTTTCCTATTATTTATGCGTGAAGTGTTACGAAAAGTGTCGTAACAATAATACTGTTGCCATGTGCAATAAGAGTAATCTAACTAAGGGATTTATTATGATACACAATCCTTTCATAAAGATGCTGATGTCAGTCGAAGATGTATTCACTATTGAACGGAATAGAAAATGGAATCCTGATTAGTATTTTATTTGCTCAGAATATTCTTTCCCCTGATGATTATGAACAACACCTTCAGGCCAAACTGCTATTCTTTCCTAAGAAAAGATAATTAAAATCGCCTGCTATACCCTCCCTTATTTGTGGTGTCTCCTAAAAGGTTATCCAAGGGGAAAATATTACCCGTGAATCTAGGCCGAGTTTTAGATTGACGAAATAAATATTAAGTGATTTCATGGTGGGTAGAAATATTTGGGGGGACATGTCACCCCCAATATTTTTACTTTATGGGAAAGTCCCCCTAATACTTTTTCTTTTGGAAAAGTCTCCTCCTATATTGAATTAAATTTACTGATTTGTTTAAATAGTTTACTTAATTGCAAGCCCTCACCTACGCATTTTATAACCTTATTAAACAAATGGACCTTGCTTCATTAATGCGGACAGCAGTCTGGAAGAGAAATCTCACCATGCAAGGTGGATATATTTTTAAGTTATCCATGTCACCTTAAAACATACTTTAGAAACATTATTTCTAAAATGTAATAAATCACGTGGCTGTATTACACACATATATATGTTTTGTATAATAACATAATTTATTGTATTACATAAACAAATGTATATAGTACGGTAGTTAATGAAAGAAGTAAGGTGTTTGGTGATGTCAATGCTCACTTAAATTAAGTATTAACTATTCAATATAAATTTAATAACCCTCTTGTAAGTAGGCCTATTCATAAACCCATTTGTATTATAGGGAAAATCTTTAATTTATATTAATGTTCATCTGAGAGTGTCTAACCCAATATTTAAATGGTCATATTAGATTCATCTACATTTATGTTATATAGATTGGTAATAATATGTGCCCCACTCAAAGTTGGAAATAATGTGCCCCCCCCCTCTCCCTACTAGCCCCGTGCTCCCCGAGTTGGAAATAAAATCATCCGCCAAAATTGCAAAGTGAAGCACGTCTATGCGCGATATACTATATTCTATAGGTATGCAGAGAAAGGAAACCAAATATGATGTAGGTGTTTTCAATGAGTCCCTCAATAAATAAGCAACGAAACAAGTCAACCAATTGCGGTATCTCAATACATAAGCAACGAAACAAGTCAACCAATTGGGGTATCTCAATACATAAGCAACGAAACAAGTCAACCAATTGGGGTATCTCAATACATAAGCAACTAAACAAGTCAACCAATTAGGGTATCTCAATACATAAGCAACGAAACAAGTCAACCAATTGGGGTATCTCAAAAACAAAGCAACGAAACTAGTCAACAAATTAAGGTATCTCAAAACATAAGCAACGAAACAAGTCAACCAATTGTGAATAAGACTGAAACAATTAAAACATATCTTGAATAATTTCAAAAGGAAAACAAAATATTGAAATCCAAACTATTAAAATGAAAATCTCTGGAAATCCATAAACTCAGTAGCATATTTATCTAATATATAACTTGATAAGCTCAAAAATGGATATTTATTTATCTAAATATAGGTTTTACCGTTCATTTTTTTCAAATAATGGGTTTTTCTATCCATTTTATCAAATAGTAACACAATACAAATACAGTAAGATCAATTTGTTTCCACCCTAATAGTTAATTTTGAGGGGATGATATTTCAAAATAATGTTTTGTTTGTTCCATTTATCTTTTCACATTGACTTTCTCTTTGACACTTTCTCCCTCACACTCTTTCTCCCCCCTCTCTCTCACACACACTCTATTACAACACTGTCTCACACATCTTCTATAATTCTTTCTCAGACTTTCTCCCTCATTCTCACAATCTCTCCATTCACACACTATTAAACATTCTTTCAGACATTATATTTATCACATTTACTCCTTATTTCTCTCAAACTCTCTCTTTCTTAAACTTTTACTCTCTTCTAAATTCTTTCCCTCTCTCAAACTCTGCGTCTCTCTCAAACTTTCTCTTACACGCTCTTACATCTTCCCTCGCTCTCTCTCTCTCATTCTCTCAAACACCCTTTATGTCTATTTCTCTGTCTCAAACTCTCTCTCAAAAATCACTCCATCAAATTCGTTCTATATCAAACAATCTCTCTAGAACTTTCTCTCATCCAAACTATCTATATATGTCTCATACTCTCTTTCAATCTCTCTCTTTATCAAACACTCTCTCTATCAATCTTTTTCACTCAAACATTGTTCTCTAAAAGTTTATCTCTATAACACTTTATCTTGCTCTAAGGTTCTTTCTCAAAATCTCTCTCACACGGTCGAGCATTTTCGCTCTCTTTCACACAATATATCACACAATACAATTCATTTCACTTAAACAATATATCTCACACGCTCTCTCTTTCTCACACACACTTTATCAGACACTCTCCGTCATATACTCTCGCTCACTTTATCTCACACACTCTCTCTCAAATCACTCTCGCGTTCTCTCGCACACACTATTTCTTTCCCACTTCTCCCGGTTCTCTCTAACACATACACATACTCTCTCCCTATCACTCGTTCATACTCACTCAATCTCTCTCACATGCTCATTCTCAGTCTTTTAAACACATTCTCACACACTCACACTCTCATTTTCATTATCATATTTTCTCTCAATCTCTATCATATCTTATATATCTTGATAAGCAAGTCTCTGGTTATAAAAATTACGGGGAAGTGACAACATATTTTGATAAACGACCACTCATTTGAAAGATTAGGTAGGTGTCGAGGATGTCGGTAAAATGAGTAATTTTCAACGAAAGCCCGATTTTCCCAGAGAATTTTCATATTTTCATTCTTTGTTTACATCACCATAGAAATCTTCGATTGCATGCACGGTTGTAAATCTATAAATAAAATATATCTTTTACAAATAATAACAATCCACTACTTTATGGTGCAACAATTATTATAAAGATTACGGAAATTGTTTGTTTATTTGTTTTATATCAAGGATATTAAGTTAAAATATATAATTGTTTACATTCATGTTTTTCTCCTTCCTCATCTTTGTTTTTAAATATTTGCCTATGCCCTATGATCTAAATCTAATGTATATGTATATATGTGTGTATGTATGTATTTATGTTTGTATGTTTGTGTGTATATATGTATGTATGAATATGTGTATGTATGTATGTATGTATGTATGTATGTATGTATGTATGTATGTATGTATATATGTATGTATGTATGTATGTATGTATGTATGTATGTGTGAATATATCTATGTATGAATATATGTATGTGTGTATGTATGTATGTATGTATGTATGTATGTATATATGTATGTATGTATTTATGTTTGTATGTTTGTATGTATGTATGTATGTATGTATGTATGTATGTATGTATGTATGTATGTATGTATGTATGTATGTATGTATGTATGTATGTATGTATGTATGTATGTATGTATGTATGTATGTATGTATGTATGTATGTATGTATGTATGTATGTATGTTTGTTTTTTTGTTTTTTTTTAACGAGGAGGGAAATCCTTTTTACGGAGCCTTCAGATCCATCTGAAAGGCTGTGGGACTCCACTAGAGAAGGTGACTCTAGGTGTACGGCAAGAATATTCCATATTCCCGACGTACCGAACTACAAAATGTAGAACCCTACCCACTAAAACCCCCGGGGTACAGCCCTGTACCACACCTCAAGAGTGTTCTCCAATACACCCCACGCGGAACGGCCGTCAGGCATTACTTCGCGTGAGGCTGGATGGCTAACTGCCTACTCCGTCGTTGCCATTATCTAGGTGGTCTACTCCTTTCTCTTTCCTCTACCCTGAGGTTCTTCAAAACGCGCGAAGCCATGTCTGCTACAGCCTTCCAGTTGTCCTCGTTGAGCAGCATCAAACTGACGATGCTTTCTGGAGTTGATCTCGTCTGGAGTCGCCTATCCAGCTCCTCCTTCTCAACAGCAAAGCGGGGACACCCAAAAAAGACGTGCTCCGCAGTCTCTTCCAACTCTGTGCAGTTAGGACAGGATGGTGAATCATCTAGTCTGAATCTCTCCAGATATGACCTGAAGTATCCGTGGCCTGTCAGGAGCTGGGTGAGGTAAAAGTCCGTCTCACCGTGTTTTCTCGTATTCCAGAGTGACACTACTGGAATAAGACGGTGGGTCCATCTACCATTCATCGATGAGTCCCAGCGTCTTTGCCACATTTCCATGGTTTTCTTCTTTTCGTCCCTCACGATGGTTGTTTTCGTGAGCTCGGAAGGAGTTCGGGTCTGGTGGTAAATCCTATTTCGCTCGTCTGCCAAGAGGTCGATAGGCGTCATATCTGCTATCACGCAAGCAGCATCGCCAAAGACTCTGCGGTAGGCACATGCAACACGCAGTGCCATTCTCCTATGTACCCTGTTCAACATGTGGGCATGCACCGCCACTTTCATTGCCGGTGACCAGACTGGTGCTGCGTACAGCATAATGGAGCTTGTGACCGTAGAAATCAGACGTCTGCGGCTCGGCTTTGGGCCTCCCGTGTTGGGCATGATGCTTAAAAGCGCATTTGCCACCTTTGCTGCTTTTTGGCTGACGTTCCTAAGATGGTCGTTAAAGCGTAACCTGGCATCTATTTGCACGCCCAGGTACCTCAGTGAAGGTTGAGATATAATGACATTGTCTCCTACATTCAGGGTGATGGATTCTCTGATTTTCCTTCCTGTCACTAGTACTGCCTCCGTATTGTGATCTGCTAGTTGCAGGCCAACAAAAGAAAGCCACTGACGGATGTTGGCGATAGCTCTGTTCGCTATGTACGTAAACTCGTCGAGGAACTTTCCAACAGCAACTATAGCGATGTCATCGGCAAATCCCACTATCGTAGCTCCGTCTGGCAATGGAAGCCTCAGCACCGCATCGTACATGATGTTCCACAGCGGAGGACCAAGAACTGCTCCCTGCGGCACTCCTCCGGTTACCCGGTACATTCGTTGACCCGCCTCGGAGTCGTAGGTCAGGACTCTATCTGAGAAGTAGCTAGCGATCATCCTCCGAAGATAGGCAGGTACCTCCATCTTCCGAAGCGCTTCCATGATGCAGCTCCATTTAGCAGAGTTGAACGCATTTTTCACATTGAGGGTCACGATGGCGCAATATTTCTTCGTGCCTTTCGACCAGCTTCTGCCTGCTATTGCGTCCCTGGCAATGGTTACAACTTTATCTATCGCATCAATTGTACACCTGCCTTTACGGAATCCTAGTTGGTTTTCAGAGAGGCCCTGTGGCCCTCACTGAATACCTCTATTCTGTCAGCAATGATCCTATCCAGCAATTTGCCAGATGTGTCCAGCAGGCAGATTAGACGATATGATGATGGTTCATCTGGTGGTTTGGCCCCTTTCGGAAGGAGAACAAGGTGTTGATTTTTCCAGCAGTCAGGGAAACGCCCCTCTCTCAGACACGCCTTGTAGACTCGGATAAATAAGTCTGGTCTCGTCTTGATTGTGGTTTTCAGAGCTACATTCGGAATTCCGTCTGGCCCGGAGCCTTGTTGTCTCCTATTTTGCGAGATGCTTTCAGTAGTTCTTCACAAGTGATTGGTGGCACTTCTTCCAGGTCATCTGATCGGTTTTCAATGAGCACTACATCATCCGATTGTCGTGGGAAGAGGGTGTTCACTATCTTATCCAAGAACTCCGGACAAGTAGGTGAAGCCGAATCCTGTTTTCTCATCTAGCCATAACCGTCCTGTAGGGTCTGCCCCAGGGATCCTGGTCGACCTCCTTACACATCTCCTTCCAGCACCGTCGTTTGCTCGCCTTGATGGCTTTGCCCAAGGTTCTCCTGGCTTCGGCATATTGGTTTCTGAGAGCAGAGAAGGTCGAACGACCCCTTGCACGCTGGGCGTTTCTCCTAGCTCAGAGACATCTTCTACGGAGTTCAGCTATCTCCTCGTTCCACCAGAACGCTGGTTTGTGTCGGTGATTACAGGAACGCCTCGTCATAGCAGCGTCGCAAGCGTCGGTGACAAGCGTCATTAACTGCGTGACTACCTGATCAAGCGTATCCCTCGGCTCAATGTCACTGTCCTCCATCAAAGCGATGAAGGTTCCTCGATCAAAGGAGCGCCCGTTCCAGCCTCTTGTCCTCTCCCTACCCGGGTTTACTGGTCTCTGGGTGGTTATCATCTCGAATATGATCGCCTGGTGGTCACTCTGTGTAAGGTGATCACTGACTTTCCATGTCACCATGCGGGAAGCCAGGTTTTCACTCACGAAAGTCACGTCGATGATGGAGCTGTTGCCGTTCCTCTCGAAGGTAGGAGTGATACCGATATTCAGTATCACCATATCCATCAGAGAGAGTGCATCCAGAAGGCTCTCGCCACGTCTGTCGGTCATTATACTGCCCCAGGCTGTAGCCCAGGCATTAAAATCACCAGCTATAATAACAGGTCTTCTGCCTCGTAGTTCGTCAGCGATTTCATCCAGCATGTGCTGGAATCCTTCCAGGGAGATGCTAGGTGGAGCGTAGACGCTGCAAACGTATATGCCTCCCACCTTTGCCCAGACGAATCCATCTTTTTTTACTGTTTGTCTTTCTTCGATGAACAAACCCCTGCGCATCCAGATAGCGGCTTTGCCACTACGGTCCGGTATCCAGGACGACAAGTTGTCTAAGTTCCGGTACTGTTCACAGAGGATCGCCAAGTCAATGCTCAATTCACTTGCAGACTGCCAGAAGAGGTCCTGTGCTGCTTCACAATGATTCAGGTTTAACTGAAGGAACCTCATCGTCTTCTCTTGTGCAGTAACGCCATTGCTTCCCTGTAAGCAGGGCACGCACTACTTCCTGTTCGATGATTCCTGTCCAGATTCTCACTGCACAGGAGGCACTTCATCTCGGCTTTCACACAGTCCTTGGCAATGTGTGTGGTTTCTCCGCACTTGGTGCACTGTTTCGACCGATCCGGGCCTTTGCACATCCTGGCCAAGTGACCAAACTCTAGGCATCTAAAGCATTTAGGGGAGAGACTCTCTCTCTTACTCTGCAAACAACCCATCCTATCTTCAGTTTGTCCTTTTGTAGGACGAGTTTCGCATGGTTAGCAGTAAGGACAAGTAGCGCGATCTGCGTTCCTCCATACGCCTGTCGAAGGGATTTTATAGCATCGGGTTTGACGTCAGTCCCCTCTACTTGTTGACGGATAGCATCACATATCTCGTCTCTTGTCGTGAATTCGTCGAGGTCCTTTATTTCAATGGACTTCATGTCTGTCCTGCTAGTGACCTCAGCTGAGTTCACCAGTTGCTCCTGGATCACCTGACGAATATCTCCGGTTCCTTGTTTAGCTTTGCGGTTCAAGACCAGTAGGAGATTCCCCGCAGAATCTCTTCGCATCTTGCTAACGTTTTTCTTGAGGTCCTGTAGTTTAGGGTCACTCTTCAGGAACTTCACGATGTCAGCATAGGATTTTCCCTCCTTAGCTTTGACAATCACCACATCTGGGCGCAACATTTTCTCTTGTTTGCGTCTTTCTTGTCGCTTCTTCACCGTTTTAACAGGTGCCTTTTCGTTCTCTACTGACTCCGGTTGTTTCACCCCATTTTCCTGAAGCCTATGGTCCAATCTGTCCGCCGTCGTCTTCTCTCGCCCTTCTGATGTTTCTGGGAAGGACCCCGTCGGTGCCAACCACAACACGTGTCGTGGGGATTGAAGGGGCCTCTCCTTATTTCTCGCAGGGGACTGAACTTCTGCACCCTTCTGAGTCTGTGGTTCAGAGGGTTCCCTGCGTTCGCTCCCAACGGACTGCTCACGACTTTGAGCCTTTTGGATCCCGGCCTCCACGCCATTTTGCTGGTCAAACATCGCTTGAACATAACTTATAACTAGTTTCGCCAGCTCAAAAGTGCTCATAACCCTGCTCATTTTTGCACGAATCTCCTTGGCGATGTTAGTCCTTGGCTTGACGTCCTGGTATAGGTCATCCAGTTCCTTCTCTAGTCGGAAGAGAGCCTTCAGTCCTCGTTCTGTCTCCTTGCTTGGGACTGTATCCCCCTCCATTGGATCGCCCCATGCCTTCATTCTATCTAGTTGGTTTTTAAAAAATCCTGCTAACATTCAATCTTCACCAGCGCTTCGTACGCAAGGGAGCGGGCCGAACAAATCAGGAACGGGTATACCCTCAGCTCAACAGGAGCTTACCCCAGTTCCCTGAGGCCTGACCTTCGCTTTACCAGTCCCGGAATACACGGACGGACTGGCGCTCGCTCGTGGCATCATGGATTCCGATATCCATGACCAATGCGTACTACCTGATCAGGGCCCGAAGGGGCTGGCCACATGTCATACGCCATAGCATCATCTCGGCAGTGCTAGCACACATCAGCCTCGTAAACCACAACAAGGGCATTACTCCCAATTGGAACCATGACATATCACCGATTCCCGGGTTTCATTTCCACTTTACACCTAGCTTTGAATCCAATCCCCACCTGAAGGCAGCAGTTGGTTGGTTTATTTTCGGGTTTTCCTTCCTTATTTGTTTGGCCGCGAGAGGTATTTTATTTCTCTACTGCATATTGCAGATGCGTTTATCGCATGGGGACGCGCAGTATGGTGTAGGACCCAACGTTGTTGTTTGATGTATGTATGTATGTATGTATGTATGTATGTATGTATGTATTATGTATGTATGTATGTATGTATGTATTATGTGTATGTATGTATGTGATGTATGTATGTATGTTTAGTATGTATGTATGTAGTATGTATGTATGTATGTATGTTATGTATGTATGTATGTATGTATGTATGTATGTGTATGTATGTATGTATGTATGTATGTATGTATGTATTATGTATGTATGTATGTATGTATGTATGTATGTATGTATGTTGTATGTATGTATGTATGTATGTATGTATGTATGTATGTGTATGTTGATATATGTATGTATGTATATGTATGTGTATGTATGTATGTATGTTATGTATGTATGTATGTAATGTATGTTGTATGTATGTATGTATATGTATGTATGTATGTATGTATGTATGTAGTATGTATGTATATGTATGTATGTATGTATGTATGTATGTATATGTATGTATATGTATTGTATGTATGTATGTATGTATGTATGTATGTTATGTATGTAAGTATGTATGTATGTATGTATGTATGTATGTAGTATGTATGTATGTATATGTATTTGTATGTATGTATGTATGTATGTAGTGTATGTATGTATGTATGTTGAATATATGTATGTATGTATGTATGTATGTATGTATGTATGTATGTATGTATGTATGTATGTATGTATGTATGTATGTGTATGTATGTATGTATGTATGTATGTATTTGTATGTATGTATGTATGTATGTATGTATGTATGTATATGTTATGTAGTATGTATGTATGTATGTATGTATGTATGTATGTATGTATGTATGTATGTATGTATGTATTATGTATGTATGTATGAATGTGTGTATGTATGTGTGTATGTATGTTTGTATGTATTTATGTATGTATATATGTATGTATGTATGTATTATGTATGTAATATGTATGTATATATGTATGTATGTATGTATGTATATATGTATGTGTGTATGTATGTAAGTGTGTGTATGTCTGTAATCTTCCTGCTGTTACAAATATATCAGCACACATTACACGCCTGTCTGTAGGTTGCTGTGATAGATTTATCACTCAAGACAAGATAACCTTTGCACCTTACTTTCTTCTACACTAATCATACTATTCATATCAGCATATTGGGTGGTAAAACAGGTCAGGTGGCCTACATTTTGTATCCAACACAACTGACCGGCCCTCCTAAAAGCCTCGTTTATATTATAACACAACATGTTGACCAACACAATCCCAACAAATTGTGTTAAAATATAAACGCATTCCCAGCTTGGAGATGTTGCCCAACATGTTGGTGTTAGGAGAGCCGGTCAGAGCCAACAAGTTGTTTTGGATCATTTGTTGGAGATAATAAACCAACTGAGTTGAGATCACGTAGGAACGCCCCCCCCCCCCGCCCCCCCCCCACTTCAGTTATATTAAAATAAATATACACCACTAATTTGCACCTAATTTGTAACGCTTTGCACCCTAGCCCCAGAGACTGTTTATGTTTAGGAGGCAAGTTAAGAGTAGCCCCCTCACTATCAAAATGTTGGGTTTTAATCCATGCCATCTTAAAAATCCTGTTTTGCACCGTTTTTAATCCAATTATGGCGTTTTGCACCTGAATAGTTTTGCAAGAAAAAAATATTTAAAAGGAAAAAAGGTGGGGGAGGAGTGAGCCAGCTTAGCGTAGCCCATCCCACTTACTAATGGTTTTTTTTTAATCCCAAAATAAAAGTTCTGTTTTGCACCGTTTTCCCGTCATTCTCATACGCTGTAAATAGGTGACAGCTCTCTACAACATTAAAGAATAGATAAATAGATTACTACAATACTGACAATACAAAGTAGTGTGAAGAAAGCATTCATATACATTTGAAACACCCTCAAGTTGTTAATTATTTCCAATTATTTTACTCACCTTCACCCAAAGTGGAGCCTTGCTATACCAAGGCTATAAGATGGGTTACCAGTGATTTCCGTTTCCTGCTTCCCCATTGCGGGTTGACCGTAGATTATAGAATCATTTCTCTTTGATTGCATGTTGTCTACCTTCACAATGCAGAGTGACCAGAGATAAAAGTGTTGGACTCAATAGTCTCGAGTGTAAGAGCAATAGATAAGATGATTTGAAGTATTAATACGAGAAAGTAGATCTAGTGAATTGTTTTAGCTGTCAAATAATATTATGAACATTAGGAAGATAATCAGAGTATAGTTTCGATTGCATACTATATTTTGTTAAATCAACTTAATTTAATTAATCTAAATAATTTAAATATAATTAACTTAAATATATTTTTAAACATACAAAGTGTAAAACATAACTTGACAGTCAGATTCTCATTTTTTGATACTCCCTCTGAACCACAGTATATACAGAACACAATTGTTTGTTGTTTTCCACAGTAAAATATATAATTGACACATAGCTTCTGATTTGGTTTAACTTTTTTTATTAATATTTAGCACCACGCCTTACTGCCCGTTCGGGTTATACGCTTTAAGTACTAATTACGCTAATGGATTAGGAATTGGGAATGTTGAATTAGATGAAGTGAGCCCACATTTATGTGGAGGAGGAGTGGAAAACCAGTTTGGAAAAAACTCATTATAGTTCACTCGAGGAGATTTGAAACTCGATCTCCTCGTCCTAATCAGTCTAGCTCAACACGAAAATAGCGCGTTATTTATCTTCGCCACTGAGGTGGGTTTGAGAGTTGTTGATAATCTCATTGTAGTAAAAACATTATTTATATAACTTAAAGATGAAAGTCCCAAAGTAATAGATTATAGACCAGTGTGATATCTGCTCGAAATACACACAAAATTAAATATTTGCTATTTTATAGTAAACAAAATTACAAAAGTAAACTAAATATTCTAGGGAATGCCATAAATTATTTATTTTCTACTGCATCGGTAGTCACGTGGACAAAAATGTTCTCATATAGTCCATTTTCAGAGATGGATGAAACAGGGTTCTCATAATGGACGAAAATATTGAGCGACGTTTTCCTACATTCCCTCCTTCCTACTTCCCTCCTAGCAAATGTGGTTACATCCACTTTAATTTGTATCTTCTTCATCACTATCCCACAACAATTATTTAAGGCATGTAGCCCAGATGAGAAACAAAGGTGGTTGAAATAGGTAATATATATTACTATAAATATTATCCTATAGTTCACTCTGAGCTATATTATCCCCTTCGTGGAAGAACGGAATTTCACCTTCCAGCTGACCCACAAAATCCATTATCAATAGGCTTGTCAGGAGTTCCAGGGACGCACAGCGAAACCCTTGATTAAATAAAGTTAAAACCTCTCTGGATATAAATACTACATAATTGAAAAAAAAAAACTGCACTGCAATCGCTTATGTGGTTATAAATATCCTAGATAACATATATACAACATCCATACGAAACTTTAACAGGGATTCTAAACCTAAAACCTAAGTATATCATGCTACAACTTGCCTGGTTAATATCCTACAGAATGTAAAAAACTACATCGGAATCGTTTTGCTGTTTCAGAGATATACACAAATATCCGGCTGGTCCTTCACCGAGACTCACAACACAAAATCTGATTATATCATGCTAAAACATTCCTGGATAAATATTATACAAAAAAAGATAAAAATTACATCCCAATCGGTGAAGTGGTTCCAATGATCCACATATCTAGCTGACACTTCACCGGGGCTTACACCAAGACACCCGATTACAATTATTACACTGAAAAATGCCTGGATAAATACTCTACAGAATAATAAAAATACACCACAGTAATCATGTGGTTCCATCAATGTATACAAACAATCAGTTGGACCTTCATCGGGACTATCACTGACACACCTTATTATACACTAATAATGTTAAAACCTGCCTAGATATTGGTCTAGTATAAAAATAAAATCCGCACCGCAATCGGTTAAGTGGTTCCAGAGATCCGAAGTTACAGATTTAAATAAAACCAGCCGTATCTTTAACGGAGGCTAGTAGTCCTTATGGCGTATGGGAAAAGTGCTATGATTGCTGTCTAGATCACGTGACCACGTCCCCTCGCTCTCTGATTGGCTGTTGGCATTCTCCCTCCCCTCCTGCCCCTCCCCTCCTGCCCTCCCCCCTCCCTCCCCTCCTGCCTCCAGGCATGTTGCTATCCCCTCCCTCCTCCTGACCTCTTTTCCCGTGTTCCAGTTTAGTGGTGACGTAATTATTGCGTGTTATGTCACAACACTTCCTCCCTGGGTTTTCCCGATGATTCATACCTGGTGCCAGTATATTTCCATCTGACCTGATTTCTCCTCTGATTATTTCCATGACGACATGGGGTTAACGACCTGTTGTCCTCCTTCAATGTCGCAAAGGTTTATTTTTGATTTTCTATGTGACAATGGGTTTTCCCTGATGACTGGCTCAATTTTGGCTGTTGGACAAGACAGGAATAGATCGTGACCTTGAATTATGTCGCAACCTTCCCCGGGCAGTGGTTTTTCCTGATGACAGGCGACAGTTTGGCGGCTTGACAAGACAAGCCTCCTCGATGTGTGTGACGTAATCATTGCGTGTAATGTCACAACACTTGCCCTGGGTTTTCCCGATTACTCATACCTAGCGCCAGTTTGGCGGCTCGAAAAGACAAGTAGAGACAAGAATAGATCGAGACCTTGAAACTGAGCTAGTACATGAGGTCATTGACCCTGGCATCGCTCCACTCTGCAAGGGGTTTTCCCGATGACGCCATAGCACTGTCGCGATACTGATGACTCATACCTGGCGCCAGTTTGGCAGCTCGACGAGACGATCGAGATGAACCATATTTTTACCCAACACCTAACTTTGATGGTTCAAATAAAAAAAAATTAGTAATAATAAAGCAGCAAATTGAAAGAGTGTGCAAGGTAAATTAAAAAATTACGGAAATCGGGGATAAACATTAGCAATACCCACGCAATATAGAACTACTGCGGGCTCGTCCCCACGGCCTACCTCAACAACATATAATATTAAACCAGAACGTAACTATACCTCAGGATAAATTATCTTATAGACTTTGGTTACCATGTGATACCTAAGGATGAACGTAAAAAGGAAGTACGTACAAACTTCATCGTCAAATGTGTTTATTAAATATTAATAAAGAATTATTAGACTTTTTTAATTTAATTAAAGTTCCAAGTTTTGAGTCCATCAATCTTAGACACCAATATTAAATGTAAAAGTATGAAGCTAAAGCATATTGCTCTTCGAAATAAATACAAATGCAAAAGAAATATAAACATTATCGTTGGGATATTTCAACTTTAGTTAAAGTCCTAAGCTTTAAGTCCATTAATCTTTGACACAAATACTAAGTGTAAAAGTTTAAAGTTAAGGTCCATTACTCTTCGAAATAAATACAAGTGCAAAAGAAATATAAGCTTTATCGTTAGATATTTCCACTTTAACATTTTAGAAAACATTCTAAAAATAATCTTTTGTAAGGAGTTTAAAGTATGTTATAATAACAAAGACTACAATAAGAATTGAAATGAATACTAAAAGTTTAATAGACGAAAATGATGTAAATGTGTAATCAGTTTAATAATAGAGATTGAGCAATATACTAAAGTAAACAATGATATGGGATAGAAAGTGGACTAAAAATACTGTGTACAAACATAGTTAGCATATTTAAATGAAATGCAGGTCAAATTAAAAGTATAAATAAATATAGTTAATAGGAAATACATATAAGTGTTGACTAATTAAAATACACTAAAATTAATTTAATAGAATTAGAAACTTTAAACTCATTTAATTTAAAATATCTAAATCTAAGTTCATAAAAACATTAATAACATGAAATGAATATAAATATATGTAAAAATTATCACAGTCTTGTTATTGGGATTGACTTCCCTTACTCCTTTGTTATTGATATTCCTGTAATGATGATGTCTACAGAAGTTCTATTTTACCGACATGTTTTGGTGCTAACAATGAGACGCACCATAATCATGGAGCTGAAATTAAAATTGAAAGTCTTGCTATAAAATACATAAAAGCAATGTTAAGTAGGGACGTGAGAAAATTATATGAAGTAAATTGGACTAAAATTGAAAAAGAAAGAAAAAGAAAAAATTACTCTGAAGGGTGGTGGGACACGATGAGATCGAACTTAGGAAGCGGACTGAAGTCAGTGGAGAGGGGCGATGATAAAAAAGAAAGTTAAAAAATCAGTGCATCCAACCTGATTAGAAAAATAGTTGAATGATGGAGTGTGGATAATGTTTGAAAAAAGGGATGTAAGAGAGTAAAATAACTGGAAAAATGGATGGGATTAAGGAAGAGAGAGTGGTCTACATCTTCTCGGCTCCGGCTCGAACGGGCCATTTAGCTACGATGGAGGGTAGAGCAGGATGACGGGTTAGATACTTTAATATGCTTAGGTAGCCGTTTTAATGTGTTAACTAAGATTTGGTTGGATGATTGGAGTTGTTCATTAAGATGGGTTTTTTCTGAAGAGTAGCTGCATGAATGAAAAAATTCTCAGCGGTGTTTAACATGGGTCCTTTGTGAGAGAAATAAAGGGTTTGAGACATTGTTCAATGGGTCTTGGTTGGTGGTTAGAATATTTAAGATGTTCGGCAAACTTTGATTTGTTTCAATTGTATTTGAAATCAGAAATGTGTTCTTTGTAACGTGTTTTGAAGTTTATTCCAGTTTCCAATGTAAATGCTGTTGCATTCGCAAGTGAGTTGATAAATTCCGTTATTCTTATAGATGTCATTTCTGTTAAGATTACTATTGTTGAGGTTTTTCTTGATATTATTATTGGTTGTAAAAGCAATATTAGGATTGTATTTTTTGATGATATTGGTGATGCGATGTGTTTACGGACCGATGTAATTGAATTTGAGCCATTTCTTCTTATAAGTGGGGTTTAAGTTATTATTGGTGAGGGTAGTGAAGATGTTATCAGAATGGAGTTTCTTTTTTTGGTTTTGTAAAATCTTGTAGATGGTGGAATGGGAATATCCATTGTTGGTAGCAATTTGTTTGATGATGTTGAGTTCAATTTTGTAATTAGTTTTATTAAGAGGGATGTGAAGTAAGCGATGAATTAAACTGTTGAATGCAGCAAGTTTATGAGAGATGGGGTGGATTGAATTGTGAGGTATTAATGCATCCGTGTGAGTCGGTTTTCTGAAGATTTTGTCTATAAGTTTGTTATGACAGCTTTTTGTGATATGGATATCTAATTAATTAATACTACTATTATTCTCTTTTTCGATAGTAAAGGACAGTTTTTATATTCATTTCAATTCTTATTGTAGTCTTTGTTATTATAACATTTCAACTTTAGTTAAAGTCCTAAGCTTTAAGTCCATTAATCTTTGACACAAATACTAAGTGTAAAGTTTAAAATTAAAGTCCATTACTCTTCGAAATAAATACAAGTGCAAAAGGAATATAAACATTATCGTTAGATATTTCAACTTTAGTTAAAGTCGAAAGTCTTAAGTCCATAAACGTTGACATAAATATTAAGTAAAAAGATTCATAGTGAAAGTTCCAAGTTTTAAGTCTATTGGTATTAAAAATGGTTCCTAATTGCCGAAAGAGAATTTTGAAAACATACAAGATTATGCCGAAAAGAAAATTTAGCTTACATTGTTTATAACCGACGCCTTCGCATGCACTAGAGATAACCAGAGCCGTCCCAGAGTGGTACATAACTCACACGGTCACTCTTTTATACGTTGAAGCACAGATCACAGAATACGGAACGATGGGAAACCTGGAATAAATTTTCTGTAAGGTACATGACGCTAATATTTTGATGGTGGCATCCTTTGATGAAAAGATCGACGACCACTTCGTTGGCTTCACGCATCAGGTCGTCCACGATAATCAGCCGTGAAGAGTCGTTACAGGTGTCATCCATTTCCAGCAAACCCTTACAGAATATGACGGGGAGACTTGACCCGTCTTATTCGAATCCCGGTTGCCATAGAGCATAATACCAGGTGATCTTAACAAATTTAACGTCACATATTGTGTCAAAGTGACGGATAAAGTCGGCAACAAAATGTGACTTTCCACAGCCGTAAGGGCCGCTGATGATGGCTGAAAATGGATGTTTCAACTTGTCCATAATGTTTGAGACTGAGCTTATAAGATATATGAATTGTATTTAAAGTATAGGAGGGAAGTGTGGGTGTAGACATTAAAACACAAACATAACAGTTTTTTACAATACATATTTACAATCATGAAAAGTTTATTTACATAGTGGCCTCTGTACTAAGATGATATATACATAGAGATGATTTCAATTTAAAATAAAATAAATATATATTATACAATCATATTATAATATTTGACTAGATTTGAAATAAATATATATACAAACAGGTTATTATAATTGACTAAAATTAAAATATATACAAACAACTAATTGACTAGAAACAAATTTTTAGGTAGGTGGAGGATGGTACAGGCATTAAAAAAAAATCCTGGTTGTATAAAATAAATCTTTGAAAAATGGTATGTCAGTGGAACTGTATAGAGTAAAAGGTGATTATTCAGCCCAAACGGCAACGTGTTATAATAATCAATTATCCGACGTTTGGTAGAGTTTACTCTGCGAAACGGTCGAAAGACATTTTCTTACGATTTTGTGGGGTATCTGTATATATCTCTCCGCAGCCTGTTCGGCGACCATCACTTTCAAAACTTCAAAATTAACGTCGTTCGGGTTGCCGTAGTTTATGGTGATCCCGCAAACCTTACACACCGTTTTTGTTTTGGCAGCGTCGCCACCGACACAAACTCGGTATGCGTAATTCTTGGGACCACAAGATACAAAGGCCTAATGTAGCTTCACGGACTGTAATCCTGAAGTTCGTCGGTGAGGTCACCTAAAATGTCTTCGGTTGGTGGACTTCAATCGCCGGGGCGTTCCGTGAATAGAACGCTATCTGTATCGTGATACAAAACATGGTCCCCCAATTGTTCAAGTATGCTGTATAGGTGCAACCTAGCCATAGCAGTCGTGTAGCACGCTACCACCACACTCGTGTTAAGGTTAGGGCGCAACGCGTCACGCGCATCCTTGTAATTGAGGAACATAACCTCATCATTGACTTCTATGACGCTGTCCACGGTGATGAACGGATCCATCAGGTATTTATGGATGCCCTGATAGTCGTTGACAACGGCTATATGCAGTAAATCGGGTCTTTGCTCAAACTTTCCCCATAGCAAATTTAAAAATAGTTTAGCCAGCGTGCGGAGACCGGGATTTTTACAAACTGAGTAGAAATAGAGTTCTACCCCCTCCCACTCCTCATAATTTTGAATATACGCTAAATTTTCCCCTTTTGAGGTGCACCACTCTGGCCAACCGCTGTCTTCTTGTTTGATTTTCAAAAAAAATCGATGTAACCGTGAAACAAACCACCAGAACGTTTCTGATGGTCGTAAACAAATACATTGTACTCCCACACTTCGTGTACTGTTTCAACGGTGTAACCTTTCTCAACGGCTTTCCGGATCTCATCAATCACCCAGACGCCTGTCCACCAACGATCTTTTTTGTCGTTGTGCTGACACGCGCCTTGGTTCAACTCCTCCCCGCATTTCCTGAACAAGATGAACATTAGCTTGTCGTGGATCCGGTTAGGCAATATGGACATGAATAAATCCCGCGGAGGCGTCACTGTAATTTTGGCTATGCCTTCTACTTTATCTGTAGGCGGACTATTTGGCTCCAATTGAATTTTGGGGTGGCTGATGGAGTATTTTTTATACTTGCAAACGTAAGGATACAACGAACACACATCAAAGTACTTGATCTTCTCAAGGTCTGCTTCGTGGAAGAGTTTGATACAATTTGTACACCCGCCAAAGAATGATACCGGGGTTGATAGGCTCCTTGGTATACACCTGGTGCTAGAGTACAATTTGCTTCAAGTCCTTGTATGTGCGTTTCATAGCATTAAACGTACACTCCCACATCTCTACGACCGTGTAGCCAGCGTTCTTAATTTTTTCCAAACAAGCCATGGTCGCTTCATAGCGCGTCTCCATGGTCTCATGGCAGCTATTTTTGATATAGGTGGTCCTGTCAGGATAGCAGAGAAGGCACCCGTGCCAATAACAACCCCAGAACTGAAAGCTGGTGGTGGTATCTCCAGCTTTAACAACGCCATCTACACATCGCCCTAACACATATTCCTCGCGGCCATTACCCGAATGAAGGATAAAGACACCGCGTTGATGGGCCTCCCAGCAGAGCCATTGTACAGTGACGTGCGACTGTTGGTCTGCGCACCGGTAGCCACCGTTAGGGATTATTTCGACGGGATTCTCCTTAAGATGACTTCGCGGTAATCCAACATGGCCGCTCCGGCTATCGTACACGCCTCTCTGAAAGGATCCACCTTTGCTTTCTCCATGAGCATGTCTCTAAACTTCAGGCAGGCTTTCCACAGGATTTCTACGTCTTTCACGCAATACAGCTCCATCTTGCGTTTAAAATCAAAGACATAATTTTCTTTGACCAACGTGTCATACCATTTATAAAAGTGCTCCTTTCTCTCGGTGGACATCTCACCAACGCCGTAGTTCTCCTTTGGCGGAAAGGGACCCCTATACCCAACGTTTTCTTTTTTGTTGAATAAATGGTGGAAATGTCCCTTGACCAAAAACTCGTCCAAGCCGAAAGTTTTTGGCATTTTGGACAATGACATCGGGAGAAAGTTCAGCGAGTCAATAAAGTGGAGCGAGCCGTAACGCATGGACATGATTTTCCCACCGTTCATTATAAGCACTGGGGTCCATTTTTTAACCTACATCATATAATTTAAAATAAAATTTCCATCATCCGATTTTGCATGATGGACTAGGAGGTTGATATCCTTAAAGTTTGAAGATTAATTTTTCCTATAAATTCAAAAAATTGGGCCATTGGGGTATCACCCTTGAATATGTGAGTCCTATCGCCCCCACATTCTGTGCAATGATGGTCATTTGCATCGATATGAACGCAGGCCCTGAAACACGTCTGCACGACACATAGGTTAGGTTCGTGCAAGTACGTGTCTGCCGCACCTTGAAGAAGAGTATCTTGCCGGCATTCAAAATCATGGAATACAAACATGAAATTGTTCTTTTCCAGTGACGGCTTTGATGGAGCCTGTTTCATATAACAGAAATGACCATAAGGACGGTAGGTTGCATTCTCTACAAAATGTCTCACAACACCTATGTGAATAATTTGATCTTTCCAAACTGAAAAATTGCCTGCATACCTCGCAAACCTTTTTGACATCACAGACCGACCTGTGACCTCTGAAAAAACCGGGACGTTTATGGTTATCAAAGCACGCCTGGATGTGAACCAACGCCCGCAGTCTTTACAGACCACAGATCACCTCCACTACAAACCGCTTTAGCGTAGCACTTTTTGCACGTGGACTCGCACTTGTGCTCGTTCTTTGTGTAGTACGGCACATGACATTCATGGCAAAGTACCCACACTTAAATGCAACTGTCAAGGATGTTATTACGTGAAAATGGTTTTGCTTATCTTCGTGAAAATACAAATCCATGTAGTCTTTAAAGGAATGTTCGGAGGGAGTAGGCCCCTCATATAAGACCTGCTTCCCCCGAGGTTCCCTGATTACCATGATTTTGTATTCGGAGAAGTAAGTTTGAAATTGTTTCAGCTCGGTTATTCCACCACCTTTCAAAAGATTCACATGGGCATCACACCATAGTTCCCCTGCATTGTATTTTTGAATTTGACTACCCTTTTTGATTTATTTAAAGGTGTTCACGTCCATACATCTTGGTTCTCTTTTATTATCACATATAGCTTTGGTGACAACCAAGGCACGGGCAAGACAAATTGTGTCACCATTTTGAATCGTAATGATCCTTTTGTTATTACATCTATGTGTGCTTTGGGAGCGAGATTATCACAATAACGTCCACTCCCGCGAGGCTCCTTAAAATGGCTGAGTTTAACGTACAGTGGTGCTGTACTCAAAAACAAACTATTACTTTGCATCACTCGAATTACGTTATCAAGCACTGATCGAGCGTCTAACTGATCTGTTCGCCTAAATGAGACATACTTATGGTTCAGCGTAGAGTCAGTGCTACTAAAAAGTAAGCCGACATAATCATCGGTGCTAACACCATTGTCCTGCAGCTCATGGAGCAAATTAGTAATTTGTTATTCAAGAAAGATTAATGCGTCACGATCGCTTGCTGGAGCACCAAGATGTAATTTCTCTACCGGTATAAAAGAAACGTCTCAATTGTTTAATCCTCTCTTCTACGATACGAAGAGGGACTCCATTTGCCAATGACCCACCTACCTGATTTACCGGGCCACTAAATCACGGTTGAGGAGCAGAAATGGTCCTGGTGTAGCTGGCTCCACGATCCCCGTCTTCCGCACCGCAGCTGGGGCTCGAGCACCGTCTCCTAGGCTCGGTGGCGGTGCTCCTGCAGTGTGATGAGGGGGACTAGTAGCCAGTAGCGGTGGGAGGACCGTCCCTGCATTTACAGTCTTCAATTCAGCTATAACACACACCGTCACATGACAAAGTAAGCACTGTTACAAACATGCGCGTATTTTTTTCTTTAAAATGTATAATACTTTCGGTATTAATATAATATGTTACATAATTGTTTTAGCTAAAACCAACATTCTCTGAAGTGAGTCAGAATTTACGTGAAGGGAGAGTGAAAAAAACTCCCCTAGTTTACTGTGGCAATATTCGATCCTCGAACTCCTCCTACCGGACACCCTAGGGGGGTTACATGGGCAGGATGGACCCCGAGCGGTAGGGGTTGGGATTGATGGTCTGTGGGGAATGAGGCTATCAAGTTTATCCCGACGATCTGTTTATATCTCCAAACAGTTTCTACGCTACTACATCGATATTATGAAATTTCCCGTGACGAGGGAACATTCACGATAACGGGACCCGTGACACTACTTAGGGACCCGGGATCGACTCTCCGGTCGAGGTGAACCCACTAGACCGCATGTTAACTCGTTCAATTACCTATCAGCGAGCCGACTACACATCCTTACAGCATCGCTGCCAAACAACAACCACGTGTGTTCTTCTCACACACATTACAAGTCGATCCCAGTTCTCACGAGTCCAAGGTCCATTCATCGCCAGTATTCGCCCGTCAACAGGATGAAGCTATATGAGCTAGAGGCTGTTCTCAACAGGAAGGCAACTCAATACTTTTGACTTCCAAGGAAATGTATAAGCGTGGGCTAACTTCCTGCCAGAACAAACCTTACATTAATGAATAAGATAGCCGAAGCTATCATCTATGCATTTTAGTGAGGATAGCACCTCTTAGATATCATATTCTGAAAATTGAAAAATGACACCTGGACAATGGAATCAAACTCGGGACCTTCGGCTTAGTACGCCAATGCTCTTACCACTGAGCTATCCAGGATTCGTACCGTTCCCATGGTCATTCTTCACTCATATTTTAAGGCAGAGTCTATGATGGACGTGCGGAAGTCGTCAGCTTATAAACATGTGATTATATAAGATCACAGCCATCAGACAACGCAGCCACCTGCGACTCGGTAGTTGGCATGATTGCAGCCAATTGACAATTATATTATAATTGACGGGATTGCGTATATTAATGAATCAGATAGCCGAAACTATCATCTATGCATTTTAGTGAGGATAGCACCTCTTAGATATCATATTCTGAAAATTGAAAAATGACACCTGGACATGGGAATCGAACCTGGGACCTTCGTCTTAGTACGCCAATGCTATTACCACTAAGCTATCCAGGATTCGTCCTGTGCCCATGGTCATTCTTCACTCATATTTTAAGGCAGAGTCTATGATGGACGTGCGGAAGTCATCAGCTTATAAACATGTGATTATATAAGATCACAGCCATCAGACAACGCAGCCACCTGCGACTCGGTAGTTGGCATGATTGCAGCCAATTGACAATTATATTATAATTGACGGGATTGCGTATATTAATGAATCAGATAGCCGAAGCTCTCATCTATGTATTTTAGTGAGGATAGCACCTCTTAGATATCATATTCTGAAAATTGAAAAATGACACCTTGATAGCTCAGTGATAAGAGCATTGGCGTACTAAGCCGAAGGTCCCGGGTTCGATTCCCGTGTCCAGGTGTCATTTTTCAATTTTCAGAATATAAACCTTACATTTTTATGCTCTTACAGTTCATTAATATTTCTTTGTATTGGAATCAGTGTAAATTATTGAACTGGTAGAAAATGCCTACAGAGAAATCGTGTAAAAGTGTATTATTCAAACAGTGGATGGGTGGTGATAGGAATTTCACAATGGATGGCAAAATAATTTTTTGTTAGACATGTTCCAAAGAGATAAGTTATCTTTTCAAAAGGGGAAATGAAATTATTATTTTGAAAGTCAAGTTTTTTTTAATTAAATATATTGTCTACTGTTTAAAAGTAAATCAGGATTATTTGCTATTGTTCAAACTAGGTTTCATTTCTTATTGAAGGATTTCAACGACAAAGTGGAAATATTTACCAAAGCGTAACATTTAGATAAAAAAAATCTTAGTTCTCTTGAGAGGTGATGCTTTGTTAATTTGTAGAATCCACATATATTACTGCGTGAAAATTTCCATTTTTAATATTTAGATAAAATGCAAGAAGAAGTATCACCTAGAACAACACAAAAATACTGCAATACATATGAAGAATTCCGGAAAGAAAACAGGATCTCAACAATTTTTTCCTAAAGTTAACGATACCGATAAAATCCAAGAGCAATTTTCTGTTGACTTATGCTCTGCGATGGTAGCTGCAAATATTCCTTGGAAGAAGCTGGAGAATCCAGATTTCAATGCTTTTCTCAACAAATATACGAACATGAAGATACCAGACGAACCAACTCTGAGGAAACACTACTTGCATTCAACCTATTTATCCGTAAGTTTTTACAATATCAGTTTTTTCTTTCTGACATTAAAACATATTAACTGAATTGTATTGATTTACACTATTTACAGTAAACATTATTTTTATTTCGTTTAAGACAGTTGAGAAAATCCGAGGAGATATTGGAGAATCATACATCTGGGCTACAGTTAATGAAACCACTGACCGCTGTGGCAGATATGTTGCAAAAGTCGTTGTTGGAAAACTAGACTCTACGGGTCCTGGGAAACCTCACTTGGTTGTTTCAAAGATGCTTAAGGCAACAAACAGCTCGACAATTGCCATAGTTGTTCGTGATGCTTTGCGTAAGTATATAACTTAATTGCACAAAATATACTGTGTTAATTTAATGATTCGCAGTGTAAGTCCTGTAAAAATTATAATTATAAATAAGTTAATTTGTTTATATTAGGTGTCCTGTGGCCATCAGAAAACAACGATGAAAGGTTTTTGGTGTTGCTGACAGACAGTGCTGCCTACATGTTGAAAGCGGCTGCGAGCTTAAAAATATTCTACACCAAGTTAATTCACGTGACTTGTCTGGTGCATGCTGTTCATAGGGTTGCAGAAGATATTAGATCACGTTTTCCAAATGTTAACGCTATTATGTCCACAGTCAAGAAAGTGTTTTTGAAGGCTCCATCACGAATCTTCTCATTTAAGACCACCCTGCCCAACAAACCTTTGCCACCACAACCAGTGTTAACGCGTTGGGGTACATGGCTTCATGCTGCGTTGTACTATGCAGATTACTTGGGTGACATTCAAAAGGTATTATACAATACACTATATTTAGGTGCGTTTCCAAATTAAAATTGCAGTGAGCGTTTACCACTGGTTTGATTGAGTTCACCTGTCCATCCACATTATTGGGAAAAAAAATTAATGGTTGTACTTGCAGAACACAATATATTGAAAGAATTGTGAGTTTTGCTATACCAACCTTTTGCTTGTAGGTAGTCCAAACATTTGACGAGGAACAAGCTGTCGCCATTACAGAAGCAAATGCTGCCATCTCCTGCTCTAGTGTCAGTGCGGATCTGGCATACGTAAAAAGCAATTTTGAAAATCTTCCTGGAGTAATCACAGCTTTAGAGGCGAGGGATTTTCCTCTTCTAAAAGCTGTGAAGATAATGCGGGAATAGAAGAAAACCTGAATCAGGCTTCTGGCTCAGTTGGCACAGCCATCGTCACAAATTTAACAGAGTATTGCAGCGAAACCCAAGGTGGAAAGTGATGGCAAGTATTGCAGACATCTTAGAAGAACAAACTACATCACTCACAGAAGTCAAGCTTAGCCCAGCTGAAATAGCTTGTCTGAAGTTTTGCCCAATGACTTCATGTGAATCGAGAGAAGTTTCTCACAGTATAAAAACATTTTGTCAGACAACAGAACAAATTGTACACCTGAAAATCTTGAGAAGTATTTGATAATTGACTCTAATAGTAATTAATATGTGTTTATGGAAAGTGTATGCTGGATTTTAAGAGTGAATAATAAAAATTGAATGTCTTGGTGCCATTTTTTGAATTACTATGCCTACTTATGTGCCTATTTTTTTCTTTTAAGTGCCTATTTATTGCCTTTTTTACTCTATAATGCCTATTTATGTTCCTATTTTTGATATTTTTAGTGCCTTTTTGCCTGCCTTTTTAAAAAATTTGTAATGTTGCATCTAAATGATAAATCCGCCCCTCTAGACATTTGTTGTAGTACTGTGAAGAGAATAGGGTGTAAGTGTTGATTACCCTGCTTGGAGACACCCTCTATTGTTATTACATCATTGTTGCTAGTACTGTGAAGAGAATATAAGTGTTGATTACCCTGCTTGGAGATACCCCTCTATTGTTATTACATCCATTGTTGCTAGTACTGTGCAAGAGAACAGAGTAAGTGTTGATTACCCTGCTTGGAGAACCCCTCTATTGTTATTAGCATCCATTGTTGCTAGTACTGTGAAGAGAATAGAAGGTAAGTGTTGATTACCCTGCTTGGAGACACCTCCATTTGTTATTACATCCATTGTTGCTAGTACTGTGAGAGAATAGGGGTAAGTGTTGATTACCTGCTTGGAGATACCCCTTATTGTTATTATCATTCATTGTTGCTAGTACTGTGAGAGAAAGAAGGTAAGCGTTGATTACCTGCTTGGAGACACCCTCTATTGTTATTATGCATCCATTGTTGCTAGTCTGTGCACAGAACAGAAGGTAAGCGTTGATTACCTGCTTGGAGAACCCTCGTATTGTTATTAGCATCCATTGTTGCTAGTACTGTGCAAGAACAGAAGGTAAGCGTTGATTACCCTGCTTGGAGATACCCCCGTAACCAGGGAGGTGATGGGATTGTTTCCTGTAAAATCTCATACACTCCAGTAGAGCCCCTAGAGAAAGAATCTTAAGTGCATATTATTTTTCAGAAAGAGTGAAATAGATTTAAAATCAAATTCCTATGATAATGGTCCCGTAAACATTACATTTATTCTTATTCTATGGGTATTTTTTTTAACTTTTATGACCACAAATACCTTATTTCATGAGTACTCCCTGACTAACTCTCTGATAGTAAATATTAATTGCTTACTTTCAGTCAACATAGAACCCTAGAAATTGGCATAGAAATTGTACTTGGGATATAAACTAAGGATAAAATACGAAATTTAAACTTTTTAACATAGTTCCCAAAAATGATCAGGGGAAAGGCTACACTCGCCCCTCTAAATTATTTCCAAAAATAACTGGAACGTAAAGATTTAACACTCTGTTAATGCGAACTATTTTAGTTATCTTTACGAAGTTGAAGTTTATCGTTTAAGCAGCTTGTGAGATACAGAAATTAAACAATGCTTATTTAGGGACTCACTGATTCACTCACTGATCATTTAAAACCTATAGGTTACTTCCAATCAACACATAGCCTTGAAAAGGGCGTAGAGGATGTGAGCCAAGGTAAAAATACTGTTTGAACATTGTTTATTGTTAGATCAGTACCATTAGTCTCTACTTCATGTTTCTGTCCTCTATGCTATCTCTTTGGATAGTGCTTCTTTATCTAGGTTTTCTATTAATAGAAATTAGTTAGTTTATTTGTTTTGTGATCTGATTGCCCTTTGTTGTGGTTTAGACGGTTTTTTGGTCTTTTCTTATATTTTCTTGATTCCTTCCACCTTCATTAACCTTTCCTCACTCTTGGAGGCAACAAGAACATACCTGGATCACTCTAGGTTCTATTGTTTTCCCGCCAAGTGTCGCTGGTGCGGTTTTTCGTTCTGCCTATTTTAGTGAGTCATGCGCTGAGACTTGATCGACCCATAAGTGATGGTTATAGGTTCCGTGAACTTTCACCTGGAAGCGTCCAATCTCAATTATTCGTGTACGTGTGTTAATGAAGAGGACTGCTCCAAGACAATACCAATCAGGCAACATAAAGTGAAGGTGAGTTGCCTCTACCCATTCCCATTCCACCATACAGTCCATTTGTCCGTGTTCGTAACACTGGTCCTCCAGAGGTTTTTTAGTTTTCAGTTCTTGTGATTTACGCTACAAATACAAAATCTCAAATTTTCAACATGGTTCCCATAATAGTGGAGGGTGGGAGTAGGGTATATGGTGTAGTAGAGGAATCAGATATTTTTAATTCTTAGGTTTTTAACTCTAAAGCATATAATGTCAAACGAATTACATAGTTTTTAATATAATTAATAAACTCAAAATTGTATCGTTTAGAAACCTGTATTTTATTACATCTAAAACAAATGGTATTATTTACTTAAACTAAGTGGTAGGGACGTTCAAGGATACTAAACTTTTTATTGGGAAATATCTATATAATAATACCTCATTCTACTTTCTAGCTAAAAGTTTACTCCAAGATATCTACTTTATATAGATATTTATCTTTCAGTGTTTAGATCGAATCAACGCGTATATTTCCCCCCTTCCCAACCCGATAAGAGCTTTAAAACCAGATCTCTGTTCCACCAAACCACTCACCACCCCCTAACATTTAAAATGAGAGTTCGTTTGTCAACGTATGTTCAAACTTTTCTTCTTAATTTCTATTAGCGGAAATGGGCCTATCAAATTATGTAAAAGATAAACATTTTAGAAAACAGAATAAAAATATGTAGTAAGGAGCGAATATATTATTATGGAAATTTGACTGCTACATTTCAGTGTGTAACACAGGCTAACTGAAATCTTTTCTTTCATTATTAATCATTTCAGAAAAGCCGAACACTCTTCCGGGTTCAAACTGCAATGACGCACGAAAATAAAGAACCAACTTAGATGAGACACTTATTTCCACGTGCCCGTCGGTGCTGGTAAAAACTCTAAAAAGCGCCGAAAAAAAACGCGTTTTGTTTTTTGAGACTTACGATGATCGCACTAATAACGTTGACGCCTCCGCCCCGTATAAGCCCAATTCCTTTCCTTTAATACTCCCCCCTCCCCCCATTTCCTTCCAAATATAAAAAAGGCGAGCGATGGGGGATCCCGCCGCGTTAATTATGTCCTAAACTAAACGAGGCTTTGATTTACGATCATGCACTTGCGCGCGGTGATTGTTACGTGGCTTCCGTAGCTTCGTTTTTAATTCTTCTCCCGCTCAACACGTTTCACGGTTGCTTTTATTTTTTATCGTGAGCAGAACCGAGAGTAAAAAAAAAACTAATCCTGACTGGGCTCTTCACAAGACAGACCGATCGTTTAAGGTTGCCACCTACCCAAGCGCTAAGATGCTCAGAAATCCCGCGTTATATTAAGAGTGATCTGTTATTTCAAAATAAGGTTAAGTCTAAAATGTAAAAAGAAAAGTATCAGTATGACACCATAGGATTAAAATCCTTGATATTTTAAATTTTATAAATATAAAAAAAAGCATGGAAAGTGTAGTTAAGCTCATTTTAAATGATGTTTATCTCTAAAAGTCACCCGCCTCGGTGGCGTAGTTGGCTAACGCGCGTGTCGTGTTGAGCTCGACTGCTGAGGACGGGGAGATCGAGGTTCGAATCTCAGTCGGGTGAACTGGGGGTGGTTTTTCCTAAATGGTTTTCCCTCTCCCTTCACGCAAATGCGGGTTCACTTCCTCACATTCAACCTTACCAATTCCTAATCCATTTGCGTAATTAGTACTTAAAGCATATAACTCAAACGGGTAGTAAGATGCGGTGCTAAATATTAAATATTACTCTAAAAGTCACAATTTTGAGATCAAATAGATTGCGAGAAACATTGATTCCTCAAACAAAGCCCTATTTTGACAGGTTTACAACAGAAAATGCTAGTTTAATTGAATATTTCTTTGTTGGTTTAGCTTCAGAACTGCAATTGCATAAGGAAAAAAAATGAGGATATTTCCCATTAAGATGGTAATGCCCTTAAAAGACCGTGTCTCCCACAAGGATAACACCTAACTTAAGAAGACTTAACCTAATTAGACCTAGCTTATTTAAGTAGTCGAACCAGGCGTTGCATCGTGATGCGATTTTCTATATTCTACTTGGGGGGGGGGGGGAAGAAAGCTGTGAAATTGAGATTATTAAAACAGTTTCTCCATATTTTTAAATACACAACAATATTAAGATTTTTAAATATTAAATATATACTACTAAACTCTCCCAATATTTCTGTTGTAAAATGAATATTTAATAAGCCACATTTTGATACGTTTTCTGATATGAGCTTATTCTTATTTACCGGTTTATCGGTAGTCAGATGGGCTCTTAAGAAAGCGCTAAAACCGTTTGGAGATAAGTGACTAATTATTATTAGTTGTAAGAATATTAGTCAGGGCTTCATATGAACTTTTAGGTTATTATATGCTTATCTTCAATATCATCTTCCTTTCCACCATCTTGTTGCCCTCATCATTTAGAAAGTGCTTGAGAAACGCCACGTGAATAAAACAAAAATTAATTTCACAAGATTAATAATATCATGACTTTAAATAAATGGACACAAAAGCGATCGGCAGCGTAGTAATCAAAGATTAAAAACTAATTAAAGGTAGATATTACAAGAATGTTTAAATCATTTGGCTTCGTGAGAGTTTGAAAGATATGATGAATGAAGATTGAATTGGAGAGGGACATTATTAAAGATGAAATCCCCAAATCCTCTTCCGTTTAATGAATTTATTTGTCACTCTGCTCCTACAAACGTAAGCAACAGAAATACACGATTATCTTCACTTGGATGGGTGGTGGAGGAGTTGCGTTAAGAGTCATTAATATATAAAATTAAGAAGTACTAATCTTAATATTTCGGCGCATAATATTTTACTTTGGCATTTTAGACCTCCCATCTTGTGGAAGTTTTTATTATTTGGGCAGTACGTCTGATCATACCTCCGAGCTAATCACCTAATAACGCTAATGAGTAAAGTAGAATTTAGAGTGAATGTACCCTCATTTGTTTTGAGGTAGAACTAATGTGCAACTGTGAACGTTTTAAAGAAGTAGAAAGTGTAAAAGTTTAAGAGGACATGACGAGAAAAGTGTGTTTGTTCCTATCCAAACCTAACCTAACTATGCTTTCAGGTTGGCTTCATTCACTATCACTTACTTGACATCACTGTACAGGGTTTCTACACTACGTTATTATACATTTACAAGCCAACATGTAATTATTCATTTTATTAACTTTTTTATAATTAGTGTTGGTGTAATTTTAATGTCCATAAAGACATGAGCGTGAAACCATTTTAATTATTTTTATTAGGTTTTTATTTGAGTGTCATTCTTATTTTTAAATTGTGTTTTATATACTGTGTTATTTCTAATTTAAAACCCGACATTTTTATTGTTTAACCCTTTTTTTTCAAAAGTATTTATTATATATAAAAATTAATGTCATTTATATTTTAAGAACATTTGTTTTAATATATTTTAACATTTTAAAATTATGAATATACTCGAACTCGACTCGAGCTCGGAAGATTTTAGAAATACTTGACTCGAATGAAAAAAACAAGATCACAGACCACTACTGAATTATTATTATTATTATTATTATTATTATTATTATTATTATTATTATTATTTAGCACCACGTCTTACTACCCGTTCGGGTGATACGCACTTACACTAATGTGATATGGTAGGGTGATTGTGAGATGAAATGGAGGACCTACAGTTTAACGTGGAATCTGAACCACGGTGGAGGCATTCCCCTACTGCAAATTAATACTTTTCAAGCCCATTATTTTACTAAGAGGTCATTTTTTCTACAAACTCAATCTTTTTTCCGGAAATGGTTCGCATGTGTTTTTTAAGGAAAGTTTTTCGAAACCAATGTGGTCATGATGGGTATCAAATTTAAGGCCATAACTATTGTAAACTGGGAAAACTAATAGGAAATTATTTTATGTTCACACAAGTTCAAGTTCAACAAATTTTTATTAATGACTTAAAATATATTTATTTCACCCAATAATGTTGTATTGTTCTTAATCTATTACAGATAATATTATTATTATTATTATTATTATTATTATTATTATTATTATTATTATTATTATTATTATTATTACATAGTATTACATAATATTGAATAAAATAATTTCATGATTGTAAGTTATTCTGATATACATTATTAGTTTCAAATATATTTTTTGTAGCTAATGTGTACCGTGTGAAAACAATACAACGTATTAGTAGGATCAGTGGCGGCTCGTAGCTAAAATTAATGGGGCTGATGCTCCAGAAAATGTTTAGCCTTTGTTTTAAAATTGTGTAAAAGGAAAAAAAATGTATAAATAGAGAATTTATTCAGGAACTTGATAAAATTTTAACAAATAAAAACTTTTTTACTTAATTTAACTTAAATTGTTACAGTTCAAGCTTGATCTATTCATTTTAAAATGAAATAGATTCTTCTTGTTTTAATTTGCGCAAAAAGTTCAATAATTTTCTCCTTGATCTCTGGATGACAATTGAGGAAATTTTTCTCCATTGAAAGTACCTGCAAGTGCATTTAGTCTTTTTGTTAAATAAAATAACCGAAAAAAATAAAAATTAATCAAATGGAATAGCTGGAAGCAGAATAATAATCTAATTCTGCACTCTTCTACACTTTATCACATTCAAGAGTATGGTACACGGTTTTTAAGCACAACACACGCCGAGTAAAAAAAAAAAACCTTCCTTTGAACATCACGCCAGAGCCGGCACTGCGAGAGCAACAGTGCTCTCTCTACCTGGCAGTCCCACCTTCCTCCCCACCCCCTTCCTATATGCGCATGAGCACAACAGTCAAATACCACGTCGCTAGCACTGTGAAGCGCACAGTTCCATACAAAGATTGTTGTATATTTTTCATAAACTGGGGATGGTTACTGAAGTACTGACATTAAGCTTAATGAATATATATTGTACTACAAAAATAAAGAAAGAATTGAAGAAAAAAGGACTCACTATATTAAATGTTATCGATAATATCAAGTGGGAATGAGGGGTGCTGCAGTTCCGCAGTGCCTATACACGAGCCGCTATTGAAAGCTATTTTTAGTCTTTAACTTAACAAACTTTGGTGTGTGTTGCAATATAGCGTTTCACTTATTATGTGTTTTTGGAGATGCTCAGGAAAATTAAATAAAGTTGGAACTGCATCTTATTTCAAGTGCTGTAATTTGGAAGTCTTCAGTGAAATGTTCACTAAAGTCTACAACTGACACTGTCTTAAAGGTTTCCAATTTTCTATTTAAATGTAATGGCTCCACCACTTCGCTTTACATTATTTTAAAAGCAGTTTAAATAAAAACAAAGACGGGCGTGGTAGATAGGCCCGATAATTTTTTTAGCCTAGTTTATGAATAATAGATTTGGTATGGACGTCTAAACAAAGTTCTTCATTCAATATAGACCTTACCATATTTTTATTTTACTATAGTCACCTAGATTTTTAGGCAATGTTTATTTTGTCTTACTATAAAGTTATTAGTCTATATCACTATTTTCAATTATTAATAAAGTTTCATTTATTAATGAATAACATTAGTTTTGAAAATGAAGTAAGTTTACTTTCGTGTGACTATTTTTACAGCTAATAATTAACCAGTTTTAACAACAATATTAAATTAAATCCAGATATGCTCCGCTCAGACTTAAATGAAGAGAATATTGAGCGTCACGCTTTTGTCAACCGCAGAGCGGGACTTTTGTTCCTCCAGTAGTATATAGAACTCACTGAAAACATTAAACGCAATAGACACCGCTCTTACCCAATGATGGAACTAGTGAAAACGCATGAAGCGCTGATGTGGCAGAATTGTGGATCTTCAAATGCAGCAGATGTTAGTAAACATGTGGAAGTATGCATGACATATACAGGGTAATAATTCAATATGTTTTTCAAAAAGTTATATCTGGTTATGAATTTTATCAATCATTTGATAAGGGACTGGGTTTACTTAATTGATTTGATCTAGATTTGGCATGAAAAATCAATTTGAATAATATATAAATTTGTAAGGTAAATGTGTGTATGCTTAACACCTTGTAAAAGTTCTCGACAACTTTTATTTAAGATGATGGTATACTTAGCATGTCAACATTTTTGGTGGTACATTATTTTGTTTTGGGTAGCCTAAACGTCGTGGAAGCAGAAAATAGATTACGCGCTCAGTCTTACGCTTGAACGGTAAATCATAATTTATAAAGTAGACATGTTTTTTCCTGAAGTAAAATCATATGTTCCAAGATAAAAGGCTAAAGTTATGGTTCTGTACCCACTTTTTTAACATTTGGAAACATTTAGTTCAAACCATTAGTAATTTGGATGGGCCATAACTAATTTTGTACGAAAGCTTTGATTTTGTCAGATGTACTTAAAATATTAGTAAGTATAAGTACTTAAGAAATTTAGACGTCGCATGGTCACCTCTCATACAAACTTCATCTGTTTGCGTAACACTGCCTTATAATGATAAAATTGGTTCAGATGGACTTTGATATATAAATTAGCAATATTAAATCTGGGGATGAAATATTGATTATTTTATCAACGATACAAGCGCCAAGGTGAGCAGATATGTCATGTAGGGACTAGAAATACCAATATTTATAGAGCTTAGTTAAATCTACAAATAACGGTAAATTGAAATTAATTTATTCCTCAGCCTCGTGCTTGGCTTTACGCGTTTTGAGAAAGTCTCATAAAAATATAAATAAAAGATTTAAATATTTATCTCTGTTTACTATTTGAACCCATTTGATTCATTTTACTTAATTTCATGACCTACCAATAAAATTAAAAATATTACGTATTAGTGTTTTTATATCGATTTGAACATACTATAATAAAACAACCCTTATTTTATACTCTGACGCTTTGTACTTGAGTCATTGTATCGAAATTAACATTGTAGCTATATATCTCTTTCACTCTATCACCTAAATATTATTATTATTATTATTATTATTATTATTATTTTATTATTATTATTATTATATTATTATTATATTTAGCACACGTCTTACTATCCGTTGGTTATACGCTTAAGTGCTAATTACGCTAATGGATTAGAATTGGGAAGGTTGAATTAAAGGAAGTGAACCCGCATTTGCGTGGAGGAGAGTGGAAAACCATTTAGGAACCACCACCACCCCCAGTTCACCCGACCGAGATTCGAACCTCGATCTCCCCGTTCTCAGCAGTCGGGCTCAAAACGACTAGCGCGTTAGCCAACTACGACCTAAATAATAATGATATACAGAAAAACCAAGAGCATCCTCTATAATGCATGTATGTACCTCCGTTATAAATGTAACCCTTTAGCACCCTAAATGTATAGTTTATGGGAACCTTTGATAACCCCCCTATCTCAAACTGTATCAAACACCTGGACCTCTGGTTCTAAGTCATACAAATCGAGAAATGAAAGACCAAGATAATACAGTAGCTTGGTAAACTTAAATAAAGAGCATGGCACAATCTTAATGGTTAGACTAATGGAATAAAAACAAAGTTAATCTTGCGAATTTTAATGTAAAATTAATTATTTTAATTTGACAGTTCTCTCTTGAATGATGTGGACCTATTTATAGTAATAATATTACTCAAAACATTTTTTAGTCCAGAGAACGTACCTTTCAAACATTTGCTGATAGACGCAAATTTACTCTTCAAGCCAGGCAGAAAATAATTGCTAAATCTTTTAAGAAGAAGAAAAGAAAAAGTCAATTATTCCTTAAACAAATGCATAACACATTTTTATTTATGCATCCAAAGGTGCAAAATCCTCCATGATATCCGTGAAAATGAATATGAACGTTTTATCCACCGAATTGTTTTAATATAAATATAATTTAAATAAAAAACAATTGGGTCTACAGTCACGTCCATGGGTAAGAAGGAATAGCTTCTACTCGGCTGAAGGTCGATTTGGTGGCTCCAGTTTTAACTTCTTGTTGTTTTCTTTTATGTTAATTAGCCACTTGAGTCCTCGTCCTTTGAAATTGAACTTATTTTTATGTTTACCCTTTTATGTGTGCCCTTTTAAACTGATAAAAGTAATTTGAGTAGATAGACTTGATTATTTTACTATAATTAAAATTGTTGCGGCGTGACTTACCTCTAGCGCACTTTGTCTCTTTGACCAACAGGTCTGTGGGTGGCGCTACGGTCTGCTGCCTATCTCTCTACTCTCCTAGAGGCGGCCCTTCTGAGAAAGCCAGGGTATCTCACTTTCTGAGGCCTCTTTCAGCTGTCATCAAAGTCAAGAGAAGATAGGCACAAACTTCAACCTAGTGCGAACAGTATTAAGGACCGCTACACGAAGCCGCACCGCACCACACCGCACGGGCGCGGATGAATCGTCGAGAGAGCATTGCTCGGTGTGGACCATTTAGCCACCTACCACCGGAAATAAATGTTCGGGAGCTTCCGAAACTGATTGAACAGCAAATATTCTTCTTCTTAATTTATTCTTCGCAGTTAATAGCTAACTTAATTTTATGAAAATAGTTGAAAGCCTATGTAAGTAAAAATAAAAATACTAACTTTTTGTAATGGAACTCAGTCTATAAATAATATAAAAATTGTTTTATTTTTTAGCTAAAATAATTTTATGCTTGGTTTAATAAAGTTAATTAGTTAAAAATCCTACGTGATGTTATTGTAAATAAATTCACTTTAGGGAGATAAGGCTACCGACATACAAAGATAGTAGAGGCTCTTTATCAAATATTTGTTACTGAAACATTAGATCAGTGGACAAAAAACATTGGGAAAACGGAAATAGCCATTTTATTTATAATCTTAATCAATGCCTAGAAATGAATTTTAATCAAAATAGTTTGAGCCAATTTTGAAAAATATTTTTTTCTTTTTTTATCCCTTTATTAAACTACTCTTATTTTAAGGTTAAATCGACACATAGACGGCATTCCTAAAAACCACTTTTTAGGGTTCGGGTGGGGGTGGGGGGGTCATGAAACGTTGACATCCACCAACATCTTGGATTAGATTTTTTTTTTTTTACGGTTGCAAAACTTTTCATAAAGTTAAAAAATAAATTTACTAGCGTATAGCTTGAAAGTTATTTGTTTGAAAAAAAAAATTCAAATAAATGATTTTCATTACAAATATACTTACATATTGTAACAAAGGACTGGTTTTTAAAGAAATTATTCAAAGTACACGTGGTTTTCACATTAATTCAACACATTGTTTATTTCGCACCGGTGAACACGTGTGTAGACTTCAAACTTGTCTAGTATAGTTTTCTGGTGATTGGGGTTCAAACCCTGGCTGGGTGAATTGAGGGTTCCTTTTCGCTTACTGTTTCTCAGTTTCCCTCCACAAAAATGTGGGTACTTTTCTTAGAACTCATCAGTAACCCATTAATGTGATTAAATAAGAGAGTCCAGGTGGATAATATGAACTAGTGTTTAAAAAGGAAATGCACTTGCCTCTGAGTGAAGAAAGCCTCTTCAGTGGCCGAATGGTCTGAGGCGTCACTTCGTGTTAGACTAGCCTTCTGAGGATGGGGAGATCGGGGTTTGAATCCTGGTCGGGTCTACTGAGGATGGGTTTCCCTAAATGGTTTCCCACTCTCCTTCCACGCAAATGAAGATATATTACCTCTAAAATACTTCCCTCCTCATCTCTACAACATTTTTATAGTAGGACGTGGTGGTAAAAAAAAAAAGAGCATTAGTACATCCGGGACTCGAATCCTGACCTCCCCATTAACGGGAAACAAGACAAGGGGAGGCTGGCATCCTGTTCTGTGTGCTCAACATTGTGGGTGAATTAATTATGACATACAACTTTGTACCATGATATGAAATCATTAATATATATTTAAACCCACTTCGTTGGCCGCATAGCCTAAGGCGCTACTCTCACAGTAGACTAGACTGCCAATGACGGGAGATCAAGATTCGAATCTCTGTTGGGTGTAATGAGGGGTTTTTTAATGGTTTCCCACACTCCCTCCACGCAAATGAAGGTACCCTTCCCCTAAATATGGCCTTCATTATCCCTAAAACCATTAGCGTAGTAATTACATAAGCATATAACCCGAACGGTTAGTTAGGCGTGTTGCTAAAAAAATCAAACATAGTTACATTATTTACGGATCATGCAGCAAAACAAGAATTGTAAAAATAATATCGTTTTTGAAATGGACATGAGGCATTTTTACTTGACGTACTTTTTACAAGTGCGGCCCAATGTGGTCGCACACTACGTATTTTAAAACTCGACTCCAGTCGTTAATCAACGAGTTTTTAACGACGTTGTAAACCTGAATATTTCGTTGACACGTGCGCTCCAAGATTGTAGTTAGTATTTAAAATAATATATAAATCTGCTTGTTGTAATTATGTTCTGATGCATAGAAACATACAGACGAGGACAGATAATTTTTCATGAAAATTAAAGGCATTCAAACAAATAATGAAATAAATAAATTGAGAGGTTTAAGTAGGCCTAATGAAAACATAGTGACATTTTTAATACTTTAGAACTTTTACATGTTTCCAAGAAACATTTTCGTGAAGACCTAGAGACGTCCTCAGCTTTTAGGACTGCCATTACTGTCAAATAATAAACTAAGTATTAAAGTTATTATTTCAACACCAGAATAGTTTATGAAAACTTTGTATTCGCCAGCAAATTAAGACATATTTTATAAGGTATATTTTTTCTCGAGTGGACTTTTCTCCTTGACCGGGTGGTTAGGAAGGTTGACTACAGGTCAAAGAGGACTAGAGTAATTATAGTATTTATGTGTAAGATCATTCTACTACACAATGATTAAATGTTTACACTATGATGTGTTTAATGTTAATCATTGACGTTCTAGGTTAAGTTAGTGTCTAGGTCACGTGGGAAAAGAAACATGCCTCTATAAATTACACGTTAAGTGGCATGACAAGCTAAAATCTTAGTTATCTGTAACAAAATATGATCTGGAATTGTTATTATATTTAAATTTTAAATGATTTAAAATAAATAATAATGATAAACGTATGATATTTAAAACTAAATAAACATTTCAAATATTTATGTTGGCACATTCAGTCAAGCAAAGTCACAAAAATATATTATAAAAAACAACAAAAAATAAAGTGAGAAAATAAATATAAATACGAATGAAAGTTTCTTTCAAAAAAACATACTCGTAAGTAAAATTGTTTTCACTTAAAATGAAAACTTGTCACAGCATAGTCACATTTGTCTTTCAGTTGAAACGACATCTAACCACGCATCTAAGAATGGTCCACCGCCCTACTCTTCTTCAATCAAGTTCCTTCTTGAAAATAGAACCGTGCGATAAGCAAAACAAACATTATGGGTCGTTATACTCGAACATTAGTTGAGTAAACCTTAACGATGATGATGATGATGATTAGTAGTAGTTATTTTACCAAATGACAAAAATGTAAACACAAATTAAATCCAAAAAATAAAACATTTAAATTATTTCTCATTAATCTTCCACTTTTGGTTATTTTTTACATCGCGAAGTAGCCAGCCACATTACAGAACCGTCGTGTAATCATCAAACGCATGCGTGTGCAGGTATTACGATATTTTTATAACTGGATGTAAACAGTGAAACCTGACCCACACGAAGATGTTTATGACCCCAACTAATTTAATCCCGCCAGGTGAAAAAGAGAAACGAGTTGTAATAGACGTGTGGGTGTAAGTTTCACGGTGAACTCGTAACCTGAGACACCCTCGTCACCAATTACAGGAGCCGCACGGGACGTGGACTAGGTGTGAACAACTTGGCATGATCTCTGATGAAGGAGGCAACAAGGACTTCAGGACATTTACCAGCACAGCACAAGTTAGCCATGATCTCTGATGAAGGAGGCAACAAGGACTTCAGGACACCTACCAGCACAGCACAAGTTAGCCATGATCTCTGATGAAGGAGGCAACAAGGACTTCAGGACATTTACCAGCACAGCACAAGTTAGCCATGATCTCTGATGAAGGAGGCAACAAGGACTTCAGGACACCTACCAGCAAAGCACAAGTTAGCCATGATCTTGATGAAGGAGGCAACAAGGACTTCAGGACATTTACCAGCACAGCACAAGTTAGCCATGATCTCTGATGAAGGAGGCAACAAGGACTTCAGGACATTTACCAGCACAGCACAAGTTAGCCATGATCTCTGATGAAGGAGGCAACAAGGACTTCAGGACACCTACCAGCAAAGCACAAGTTAGCCATGATCTCTGATGAAGGAGGCAACAAGGACTTCAGGACATTTACCAGCACAGCACAAGTTAGCCATGATCTCTGATGAAGGAGGCAACAAGGACTTCAGGACACCTACCAGCACAGCACAAGTTAGCCATGATCTCTGATGAAGGAGGCAACAAGGACTTCAGGACACCTACCAGCACAGCACAAGTTAGCCATGATTTTTGATGAAGGAGGCAACAAGGACCTCAGGACACCTACCAGCACAGCACAAGTTAGCCATGATCTTTGATGAAGGAGGCAACAAGGACTTCAGGACATTTACCAGCACAGCACAAGTTAGCCATGATCTCTGATGAAGGAGGCAACAAGGACTTCAGGACACCTACCAGCACAGCACAAGTTAGCCATGATCTTTGATGAAGGAGGCAACAAGGACTTCAGGACACCTACCAGCACAGCACAAGTTAGCCATGATCTCTGATGAAGGAGGCAACAAGGACTTCAGGACACCTACCAGCACAGCACAAGTTAGCCATGATCTCTGATGAAGGAGGCAACAAGGACTTCAGGACACCTACCAGCACAGCACAAGTTAGCCATGATTTTTGATGAAGGAGGCAACAAGGACTTCAGGACACCTACCAGCACAGCACAAGTTAGCCATGATCTTTGATGAAGGAGGCAACAAGGACTTCAGGACATTTACCAGCACAGCACAAGTTAGCCATGATCTCTGATGAAGGAGGCAACAAGGACTTCAGGACACCTACCAGCACAGCACAAGTTAGCCATGATCTTTGATGAAGGAGGCAACAAGGACTTCAGGACACCTACCAGCACAGCACAAGTTAGCCATGATCTCTGATGAAGGAGGCAACAAGGACTTCAGGACACCTACCAGCACAGCACAAGTTAGCCATGATCTCTGATGAAGGAGGCAACAAGGACTTCAGGACATTTACCAGCACAGCACAAGTTAGCCATGATCTCTGATGAAGGAGGCAACAAGGACTTCAGGACATTTACCAGCACAGCACAAGTTAGCCATGATCTCTGATGAAGGAGGCAACAAGGACTTCAGGACATTACCAGCACAGCACAAGTTAGCCATGATCTTTGATGAAGGAGGCAACAAGGACTTCAGGACACCTACCAGCACAGCACAAGTTAGCCATGATCTCTGATGAAGGAGGCAACAAGGACTTCAGGACATTTACCAGCACAGCACAAGTTAGCCATGATCTTTGATGAAGGAGGCAACAAGGACTTCAGGACATTTACCAGCACAGCACAAGTTAGCCATGATCTCTGATGAAGGAGGCAACAAGGACTTCAGGACACCTACCAGCACAGCACAAGTTAGCCATGATCTCTGATGAAGGAGGCAACAAGGACTTCAGGACACCTACCAGCAAAGCACAAGTTAGCCATGATCTTGATGAAGGAGGCAACAAGGACTTCAGGACATTTACCAGCACAGCACAAGTTAGCCATGATCTCTGATGAAGGAGGCAACAAGGACTTCAGGACACCTACCAGCACAGCACAAGTTGGCCATGATCTCTGATGAAGAGGCAACAAGGACTTCAGGACATTTACCAGCACAGCACAAGTTAGCCATGATCTCTGATGAAGGAGGCAACAAGGACTTCAGGACATTTACCAGCACAGCACAAGTTAGCCATGATCTCTGATGAAGGAGGCAACAAGGACTTCAGGACATTTACCAGCACAGCACAAGTTAGCCATGATCTCTGATGAAGGAGGCAACAAGGACTTCAGGACACCTACCAGCACAGCACAATCTCTCCATGGCATCTGACAGGCGTGGATTCAAGGAGGGATTAAAGTGTCAGGTGATCTCCTTGTGGTAGCTAAAATATTAATACAAAAAGTAAAATAAAAGTTCAATTTTTAGTAAAAAATATACAAAACAGATAAATCACACAATTTTGAAAGACCTTGGCTTTTTAATACAAGCAGGATGTTCAGGATGTATCGTAATACAATCTTTGACTTGAGTGAAGAGGGGTGAGTGTGCTACTTTTAGAAAGGGGTTAACTCTGTACCGTGGTAAATACCCTGATATGTTTCAAACCAGTCAATAGTATTTGGAAACAGTAGTCTTGAGTATACCGGAACACCTCGCACTAGTAGTCGTAAACTAGGATAGTGCTGCGTGTGTTCGTTTTATCGTTACCTATAATTTATAAACTATGTGCTTTTTGCTATATTTTTACTCTTAATAAACTGAGATAGTGATGGTTTTATTTTATTTATATTGTTGATAGTGAATGTGATACTTCACCCAACTCTTGTGAATTTATTGTTTTGGTTTAAAGAATCACCTGAAAACAGCACCTAGAGATGCAACATTTATTAGTAAAACTACTCAAAATGAGTTAATTTAAGCTCGTAAAAAAGTGATCCTTAATGTTCATTGAAGCAGGGCCATTTTTTTCTGTACTATCTGATTAAACAATGGATGTTGAATCAGTTGAACAAATGATTCTTCGTATTAGATGTTTGAATATACAGTACTTTCATTTTAAGTCCGAAAGGAGTTAGAGTATTAGGATTTGTGGAATCAATAGATCTTCGTGGCGAGACTCATACAAAATTACTTCTTGGTAAACTAAATAATTTGAGTCTTGTAATAAATGAGAGCATGCGTGGTCAAAGGTAAGATGTAGGATCTAACATGTCTGATAAAATCAAAGGTGTGCAACCTTCTGCTATCTATATGAACTGTGCTTCTGACTAACTAAATTTTCTAATTTCTAAAGAATGCTATTTATAAAGTGTACGAAATGCTACTACCATGGTCGGTGACGTAACAAATGAAGTAAGAGAATCTAGTAAACGAACAAATTGTAATGAAAGCCAAAATACATTAACATTGGCCTGGATAAACAAAGTGCAAAATGAAAACGCTTTTTGAGACGCGCTATGCATTTTTTTCACTTTATACATATTTTTAATGCATTGTATGTTTTCTACAAATATTTTATGTGAAGGCACCATCATCAAAATCAGCACTCCCACTCACCTCAGCTCTCAAATTTGACTTAATTATAACGTTGCGTATTGTTTCATTTATCTTCAGCCTAACAGTTACGCCGTCTTGTCAGCTTCAAAACCCTTCGTTAGACTTCAAGCAGTGCTATAACATGGTAGAAAACGTTTTGACACAGTGAAAAAATATTTTATTACTCCTTCGAGATACACCTACGGAATATCATGGACTTGTGTTTTTCTGCCATTTATAGACTGTCTTATTTTGGAATTATTAACTGGATTTTCATCGAGGCTAAGGCCAAAACTTAAACTGGATATAGATGTTAGGCCATATGGTCATACCTAGGTATAAAATTTTTGTTTTTCTTTTAACTCTTAAAATTACGGGTAGTTTACTGATTAATTGTTGTTGAAAATTATAAATTTTTTGAGAGATGATTTAACAATATTGTGTAAAATGAATATAAAATAACGATTGTGTTACATGATAAGTAGTATTATATTCTTTTTCTAAGGAAAATTTATTTTAGGGACGGGTTTTTGCTAAATTAAAAAAAACGAGAATGGTTCTGACTTTTTGTTCAAAATGGATATCTAGGGAGTGCTTTATATAAGTTGATAAATAGGAATGTATGTTTTTTATTAATTATTTATGTAAGAGTAGTTTACTGATGAATGATTTTTAAAATTTTGAAATTTACATATATATGAGAAAGTATTTACGATGTTGTATTAGGCCTATAATTTATTATAATAATTGTATTCGAAATTTTGCAAAAATAAACTTGAGGAACTAAATTATATTTCGAGACCAGGATAACCTTTTTTTACCCTCATCTCGATATCGAAACAATTTTTAATTCTAAATTTGCCATGTGAATTGTTCCATACATACCTCGATGGTCACGGAGTCTAAGGTGACTCTTTCTCAATAGACTATATATATATATATCTGGTTTTGAGTCCCGGTAGAGTGTACTGAGGGCTTTTTCCTAAATAAGTGTAGCAAATGTACAGTTTGAAGCTTTTGAAATGTGATTTAAAGGCCTGACGTTTGATTTACTTCAATACAGGCTTGTTATCATTTTTAAAATTAGTTTTGTTTATTTTTACTACACGTTGAATTTACTTTATGCTATGGGGTATAGTTAATGTTTTTCGGTTTTTATATAACTAACACGAGTCCCTAGTTGCCAACACAATGGAACCAAGTCGTACTAACCAAAATAAAAGTATGGTGTCACTTGAGCTATTTATTATTATTATTATTATATTATTATTATTATTATTATTATTATTATTTATTATTATTATTATTATTATTAGGGGTACGGTGTCAGACTTCTGTGCTGGCGGCCGGGGTTCGATCCTCGGTCCAAGCACAGATTTATCTGATTTCCAAACCCTTCCTACACCTCTGACAAGACATCTTGTGAATGTGTGGAATGCCAGGTCACCACCGTGGTTCGGATTCCACGTTAAACTGTAGGTCCTTCATTTCATCTCACAATCACCATACCATTACACATTAGCGTAAGTGCGTATAACCCGAACGGGTAGTAAGACGTGGTGCTAATAATAATAATAATTATTATTATTATTATTATTACCGTGTCTTACTACCTATTCGGGTTACACGCACTTACGCTAATGTGTAATGGTATGGTGATTGTAAGACGTAATGGACGACCTACAGTTTAACATTGGATCCGATCCATGGTCAGAGGTGAAGGAAGGGTTTGGCAATCAGATACATCTGTGTCGGGACCGAGGATTGAACCCCGGACACCCAGCATATAAGTCCGACACCTTAACCCTAGACCAACAGGTGATTGAGGTATTTAACTTGTACTTTATAACACCCATATGATATCAACACACACAACTTACAAGCTAAGTTTACCTCGTATTTGTAAAGTATTACACAGCTACAGTCCATTTTTAATAGGAAGCTAAACAGCTAGAAAAATTAATAGGCAGACTTTTAAGTAGGCCTATGTATACGTCAGGTCATATGATCTGCAGCGATAGTTTTTATATATATTAAAAATAGATAAAAACTAACACGATAAAATAATATATATTTTGGCCGCCAAACATAGGCCGATATTTATATTCTCTAAGAGACCCTTCTTATGAAAATGTGAGCATAGCTCAAGCAGTAATATCCAAAGTAAGTGTGTAACAGGAGGAACCTGTACACAAATAGTTAGTATTTAACAGGCGTACAAACAAAGAAATAGTAGGACGCTGTGCTAAAAAATATATTCAGAATTTTTTGAATAAAACCAGGTTCCCAATGGCTTGAAGTCGACCTCTCAAGTCACTTAGCCATGGAAATAGTAAAATATCAAAATAGCAGTTTTTTGTAAATCATGTTTTAAGTCCATTCGCTTCATTTCAATACTTAAAATTAGATCACATTAATTGAAAATAATATACCCTCTTCAGTGGCTGAAGGCGTCACTCTCACGTCAGATTTGATTGCTAATCACGGTGAGATTGAGGTTGGAATCCGGTCGGGTCTACTGAGGGTGGTTTTCTAAAGGTTTTCCCACTCTTTTTACTTGCAAATTCGGGTATTTTACCTCTCAAATGCTTCCTTCCTCATCCCTACCCCAGTATAGTAATTTATCATATATGCGTATAACATGAACAGGGAGTAAGACTCCATAATAAAAATTTAAAAATAACATAAAACAAACACAGAATATATCGAACAAGAATCACTAAAGATAAAGGATAGATATGAATAAATAATTAATGTAAATTGCAGCTGTACCACCCTGAGGATGAAATGTAAACTAAAAGTAGACTATCAATTCTTTGTATTCCAACAGTTCTAAGACCATCGCTACAAGACAATCCAATCATAACTCGGATGGAAAACAATCCCCTTCATCAAGTTTTGTGAACGCCATGTCCCTTATTGCTTCATATTCACTTAACTCAAATAACGGATGGCTGCATCAAATTAAAACTAACAAGTCTTATTGACTATTAACACAAGGTTCGAGACCAGGTTTAAATAACAATGTACTTTCGGACAACCACTGATCATTATAGGTTCAAAACTAGCTATCTCCATCTTGCGCGCTGTTTAAAGATAGATAAAACATTTTTTTAAGTCCACTCTAGTGGTCATGAGCTCTAAGGCGTATACATCTAAATATAGTGGAGTTTCAGGGTGTTGAGAGACTAAGCTCAACTGATACGACCCTAGAGAAAAGAGGAAACACACACAAAATAACAGATTGGAATAAAAACAAACGTCCATTATTTTAGCTAAAAACCATACCTGGCCATTCCCTTGGACCCAAAGTTCACAGTTATTTCTAGCGATTTTCGTTTCTCACAACCTCACTTTCACCAAATGTCGCAACCTATCAAATGTAATCAGTGTTCGTCCCAGTCAACAAACATTAAAATAACCCTCGAAAACAAGAAAAGTGAACTGTATTCGAAATTAAGTTGAGATATGAACAGCTTACCTCGTCCAATTTGAAGTTCGCTGACAATGAAGGGTCTACCTTTGTGGGTTATGGGTTATAGCGGTAAGGAATGGGAAACAAGGGTCTAATTCAGCGGCGTCTCTCAAAATCTTTCGTTTTATTGATAAAAAGAGGTCACTTTAGAGCCAGTAACATCCAACTCGCACGCGTAAAACTATTCGTACAGAACTTGCTGCACCAATTATGGCCCACACTCTATCTTAACTAAACTCTGCGCTGAACTTAGTCACACACACTCCAAAAAATAAACAAACCAACCTACCTACCTACCTCCCACCAGCTCCCAAAAAACGTGGGAAACCCCTCAAAGCGGCTGGAAAACGTCCGAAAAGCAAACAACAAACACAAAATAATGCAAATAAAGAGCTACACCAAAAGAAACCTATTTAAACAAATTGTTACATAAAAGCTACTTTACAATATTAAATATACGGCTATACAGTTCATAGACTGAACAATAAGCGTGTTAAGATTCTCAATTTAGAACCAACACACCCCTCATCAAATATATTCACTACAAACTACTTACATTCGAATCCATTTTGCATCGCAATCAAGAAACACGTACCATACAAAGAGGTTAGAGTCTGTGTCAACATATCGGTACTCTCAGGAAACAATCAACCTCCTGTTCACTCTGAGAGTTGCTTATGACTCTCACAACAGGTAGAAATAGAAACAAAGGAGAGTCTGTGTCAACATATCGCCACTCTCAGGAAACAATCAGCCTCCTGTTCACTCTGAAAGTTGCTTATGACTCTCACAACAGTAGAAATACAAACAAGGGAGAGTCTGTGTCAACATATCGGTACTATCAGGAAACAATCAACCTACTGTTCACTCTGAAAGTTGCTTTTGACTCTCACAACAGGTAGAAATACAAACAAGGGAGAGTTTGTGTCAACATATCGCCACTCTCAGGAAACAATCAACCTCCTGTTCACTCTGAAAGTTGCTTAAGTCTCTCACAACAGGTAGAAATACAAACAAGGAGAGTCTGTGTCAACATATCGGTACTCTCAGGAAACAATCAACCTCCTGTTCACTCTGAAAGTTGCTTATGACTCTCACAACAGGTAGAAATACAAACAAGGGAGAGTCTGTGTCAACATATCGGTACTCTCAGGAAACAATCAGCCTCCTGTTCACTCTGAAAGTTGCTTATGACTCTCACAACAGGTAGAAATACAAACAAGGGAGAGTCTGTGTCAACATATCGCCACTCTCAGGAAACAATCAACCTCCTGTTCACTCTGAAAGTTGCTTATGTCTCTCACAACAGGTAGAAATACAAACAAGGGGGGGGGGGTCCGTGTCAACATATCAACACTCTCAGGAAACAATCAACCTCCTGTTCACTCTGAAAGTTGCTTATGACTCTCACAACAGGTAGAAATACAAACAAGGGAGAGTCTGTGTCAACATATCGCCACTCTCAGGAAACAATCAGCCTCCTGTTCACTCTGAAAGTTGCTTATGACTCTCACAACAGGTAGAAATACAAACAAGGGAGAGTCTGTGTCAACATATCGCCAATCTCAGGAAACAATCAACCTCCTGTTCACTCTGAGAGTTGCTTATGACTCTCACAACAGGTAGAAATACAAACAAGGGAGAGTCTGTGTCAACATATCGGTACTATCAGGAAACAATCAGCCTCCTGTTCACTCTGAAAGTTGCTTATGACTCTCACAACAGGTAGAAATACAAACAAGGGAGAGTTTGTGTCAACATATCGCCACTCTCAGGAAACAATCAACCTCCTGTTCACTCTGAGAGTTGCTTATGACTCTCAAAACAGGTAGAAATACAAACAAGGAGAGTCTGTGCCAAAATATCGGGACTATCAGGAAACAATCAACCTCCTGTTCACTCTGAAAGTTGCTTATGACTCTCACAACAGGTAGAAATACAAACAAGGGAGAGTCTGTGCCAAAATATCGGGACTATCAGGAAACAATCAACCTCCTGTTCACTCTGAGAGTTGCTTATGACTCTCACAACAGGTAGAAATACAAACAAGGGAGAGTCTGTGTCAACATATCGGTACTATCAGGAAACAATCAGCCTCCTGTTCACTCTGAGAGTTGCTTATGACTCTCACAACAGGTAGAAATACAAACAAGGGAGAGTCTGTGTCAACATATCGCCACTCTCGGGAAACAATCAACCTCCTGTTCACTCTGAAAGTTGCTTATGACTCTCACAACAGGTAGAAATACAAACAAGGGAGAGTCTGTGTCAACATATCGGTACTCTCAGGAAACAATCAACCTCCTGTTCACTCTGAAAGTTGCTTATGACTCTCACAACAGGTAGAAATACAAACAAGGGAGAGTCTGTGTCAACATATCGGACTCTCAGGAAACAATCAACCTCCTGTTCACTCTGAAAGTTGCTTATGACTCTCACAACAGGTAGAAATACAAACAAGGGAGAGTCTGTGTCAACATATCGCCACTCTCAGGAAACAATCAACCTCCTGTTCACTCTGAAAGTTGCTTATGACTCTCACAACAGGTAGAAATACAAACAAGGGAGAGTCTGTGTCAACATATCGCACTCTCAGGAAACAATCAACCTCCTGTTCACTCTGAAAGTTGCTTATGACTCTCACAACAGGTAGAAATACAAACAAGGGAGAGTCTGTGTCAACATATCGCCACTCTCAGGAAACAATCAACCTCCTGTTCACTCTGAAAGTTGCTTATGACTCTCACAACAGGTAGAAATACAAACAAGGGAGAGTCTGTGCCAAATATCGACTATCAGGAAACAATCAGCCTCCTGTTCACTCTGAGAGTTGCTTATGACTCTCACAACAGGTAGAAATACAAACAAGGGAGAGTCTGTGTCAACATATCGCCAATCTCAGGAAACAATCAGCCTCCTGTTCACTCTGAAAGTTGCTTATGACTCTCACAACAGGTAGAAATACAAACAAGGGAGAGTCTGTGTCAACATATCGCCACTCTCAGGAAACAATCAACCTCCTGTTCACTCTGAGAGTTGCTTATGACTCTCACAACAGGTAGAAATACAAACAAGGGAGAGTCTGTGTCAACATATCGCCACTCTCAGGAAACAATCAACCTCCTGTTCACTCTGAAAGTTGCTTATGACTCTCACAACAGGTAGAAATACAAACAAGGGAGAGTCTGTGCAACATATCGGCACTCTCAGGAAACAATCACCTCCTGTTCACTCTGAGAGTTGCTTATGACTCTCACAACAGGTAGAAATACAAACAAGGGAGAGTCTGTGTCAACATATCGCCTCTCAGGAAACAATCAGCCTCCTGTTCACTCTGAAAGTTGCTTATGACTCTCACAACAGGTAGAAATACAAACAAGGGAGAGTCTGTGTCAACATATCGCCACTCTCAGGAAACAATCAACCTCCTGTTCACTCTGAGAGTTGCTTATGACTCTCACAACAGGTAGAAATACAAACAAGGGAGAGTCTGTGTCAACATATCGCACTCTCAGGAAACAATCAGCCTCCTGTTCACTCTGAAGTTGCTTATGACTCTCACAACAGGTAGAAATACAAACAAGGGAGAGTCTGTGTCAACATATCGCACTCTCAGGAAACAATCAGCCTCCTGTTCACTCTGAAAGTTGCTTATGACTCTCACAACAGGTAGAAATACAAACAAGGGAGAGTCTGTGTCAACATATCGGCACTCTCAGGAACAATCAGCCTCCTGTTCACTCTGAAAGTTGCTTATGACTCTCACAACAGGTAGAAATACAAACAAGGGAGAGTCTGTGTCAACATATCGGACTCTAGGAAACAATCAGCCTCCTGTTCACTCTGAAAGTTGCTTATGACTCTCACAACAGGTAGAAATACAAACAAGGGAGAGTCTGTGCAAAATATCGGTACTCTCAGGAAACAATCAGCCTCCTGTTCACTCTGAAGTTGCTTATGACTCTCACAACAGGTAGAAATACAAACAAGGGAGAGTCTGTGTCAACATATCGCCACTTCAGGAAACAATCAGCCTCCTGTTCACTCTGAAAGTTGCTTATGACTCTCACAACAGGTAGAAATACAAACAAGGGAGAGTCTGTGCCAAAATATCGGACTCTCAGGAAACAATCAGCCTCCTGTTCACTCTGAAGTTGCTTATGACTCTCACAACAGGTAGAAATACAAACAAGGGAGAGTCTGTGCCAAATATCGGGACTATCAGGAAACAATCAGCCTCCGTTCACTCTGAAAGTTGCTTATGACTCTCACAACAGGTAGAAATACAAACAAGGGAGAGTCTGTGCAAATATCGGGACTTCAGGAAACAATCACCTCCTGTTCACTTGAAAGTTGCTTATGACTCTCACAACAGGTAGAAATACAAACAAGGGAGAGTCTGTGCCAAAATATCGGGACTATCAGGAAACAATCAGCCTCCCGTTCACTCTGAGAGTTGCTTATGACTCTCACAACAGGTAGAAATACAAACAAGGGAGAGTCTGTGTCAACATATCGCCACTCTCAGGAAACAATCAGCCTCCTGTTCACTCTGAAAGTTGCTTATGACTCTCACAACAGGTAGAAATACAAACAAGGGAGAGTCTGTGTCAACATATCGCCACTCTCAGGAAACAATCAACCTCCTGTTCACTCTGAAAGTTGCTTTTGTCTCTCACAACAGGTAGAAATACAAAAAAGGGAGAGTCTGTGTCAACATATCGGTACTCTCAGGAAACAATCAACCTCCTGTTCACTCTGAAAGTTGCTTTTGTCTCTCACAACAGGTAGAAATACAAAAAAGGGAGGGTCTGGGAGGCTGATGTTTGAAGCCCAACCGTTTGATCTACACTTTCAAAGGAAGGCCCTTTTGGAAAATACTATATTTTTCTTGTGATCAACATTGAAAAAAGTTTTCAATATTATTTGTTATCTAATAGGTATTGATAATACCTATTCAAATTTTAAAGCCTTAGATCATATGACTTGACGTATGAATTCATGAAAGTAGATCTAATAATTTTTCTAGCTTCAGAGAGTCTTCCTGGGAAAATTGGAGTATACTTTATTTGTATTTCTAAAGGAGAGATTGTTTTTTATAATTTAAATAAACCCAATTATTCAGGTACTAAAGTAAATGATTACTTTATCTTAAATATCAAATGTGTAGTAACTTGCTTACACTATTAAAAGTAATCCTATTACCTTAATTTGAGGAATTAATCCTTCCTTACTTTGACTCAGGACTTCGATCACAACTAACTGAACTTTGGAAGTATTTTTCCCACGCTGTGTTTTTCAACCAGTGCATTTTCTTCATATGTACTCTAGTAGTCTCTTCCCCTAATTTTATGTAGTTTAAATTCACTGAAAGTAAGTTCTGACATCATATTGTACGACTGAATCCAACAACTGGACTTGACCGGTTATGACACTCGCTCGCCCGCCATGGACAATGAGGTATGATCATTGAATCATGTCATTTAACGCGTTAAAGTCGTTATTTATATTTACTGCCCTAATACAAGACACACTTTCCCATCTTATAAATCATTGGGGTTATGTTCTGTATTCAAAAATACCTATTGAATCTATGATTTCAAGCCCAAGGGGTGGATCTTAATGAATTCATGTTGGTGTGAATGGTAAATGCTGGGATGGCTGCTTATTCGGGCGTTACATTCTCCTCTAATTAGATTGGAGGTAGCACTGATCCCGATGCTAGAACAACCCTCCTCATCTTTACCCCGCGTTTTAGACCTTAGACCAATGGTTACCGAATTGTGGATCACAAAACAATTGTAGGTAAGCTGTGAAAAATGTTGAAATTTGAAAATTTTGTACGTATTTGAAAATAGAAAATCACAACAACAACAAATGGAAAAGGAGAAAATAGAAAAAAATCTAACCAAAATGGGTTAAAAGGAAGGCACATAATATGCAGATACAGATATTTTAAAAAATAAGTAAAACATTTACTGGATTTAAAAAAATTACTACCCTCCCCACCCATTTCCCTCAAATGTATTAAAGATAGGTGGGTCATGAAAGTTTGTCGTTCTAAAAATTGGGCTATGGTTCTAAAAGGTTTGGAAGTCACTGCTCTAGATCTTTAGAAAAGAGCATATTTCATTAATCTAAATCTTTTGCTTGCATAGTTTTATAACAAATTCCCACGCTGGTAAATAATTATTAGACTCACTTCCTATCATTTAACAATTCCTTAAGTTTTTTTGTTTATTTTTTCCAGTGAATCTCACCACACCGTTCGGTTTGTACGCATGTATATTAGTTATGATAGTGTAGTATGGATAACATAGTTGTAACTATAAAATAAACGTACACGCATTTGTAGAACTATTAATAAAAACCAGCCCAATACACCCAACCAGAAATTCGAACCTCGATATCCCCATCTTCAGCGATCAAGTAGATTTCTAGAGTTACTCTTGAGGCCATTCTACCACCAAGTTGGATCTCTGAACATTGTTCTATCTGTTATAATAAAATATACAACCCACAATGATGGTCACATGGTGGCCTATAAGGCGTAAGCCTCGCAATAAATGGCATGTCTACTGATGGAGGGGCCAAGGTTCAAATATTTACGGATGCACTGAAATTGGTTTTTTTAAGTATAATGTTTTTCAGCGTGATTTTACCATCCCCTTTGCACGGTATTGCGGGTGCACGTTTTCCAAAATATTTATTACACCTACAATTAAGACATTAATAAACCTGGGGCTGAACACAAAATTTAAAAAGTCACTTCATATTACAGATAAAGCAATGTACGTTGTAATTTCAGAATGAATTGTTGAGGATCCCCGGGGAAACCATCTTATCCCTGTATTGATTAGTGATCTAATGGCCAGATCTCCAGCTAATTGTTGAGGATCCCCAGGGAAACCATCTTACCCCTGTATTGATTAGTGATCTAATGACCAGATCTCCAGCTAATTGTTGAGGATCCCCAGGGAAACCATCTTACCCCTGTATTGATTAGTGATCTAATGGCCAGATCTCCAGCTAATTGTTGAGGATCCCCAGGGAAACCATCTTACCCCTGTATTGATTAGTGATCTAATGACCAGATCTCCAGCTAATTGTTGAGGATCCCCAGGGAAACCATCTTACCCCTGTATTGATTAGTGATCTAATGACCAGATCTCCAGCTAATTGTTGAGGATCCCCAGGGAAAGCCATCTTACCCCTGTATTGATTAGTGATCTAATGGCCAGATCTCCAGCTAATTGTTGAGGATCCCCAGGGAAACCATCTTACCCCTGTATTGATTAGTGATCTAATGGCCAGATCTCCAGCTAATTGTTGAGGATCCCCAGGGAAACCATCTTACCCCTGTATTGATTAGTGATCTAATGACCAGATCTCCAGCTAATTGTTGAGGATCCCCAGGGAAACCATCTTACCCTGTATTGATTAGTGATCTAATGACCAGATCTCCAGCTAATTGTTGAAGATCCCCGGGGAAACCATCTTATCCCTGTATTGATTAGTGATCTAATGACCAGATCTCCAGCTAATTGTTGAGGATCCCCAGGGAAACCATCTTACCCCTGTATTGATTAGTGATCTAATGACCAGATCTCCAGCTAATTGTTGAGGATCCCCAGGGAAACCATCTTACCCCTGTATTGATTAGTGATCTAATGACCAGATCTCCAGCTAATTGTTGAGGATCCCCAGGGAAGCCATCTTACCCCTGTATTGATTAGTGATCTAATGGCCAGATCTCCAGCTAATTGTTGAGGATCCCCGGGAAACCATCTTATCCCTGTATTGATTAGTGATCTAATGACCAGATCTCCAGCTAATTGTTGAGGATCCCCGGGGAAACCATCTTACCCCTGTATTGATTAGTGATCTAATGACCAGATCTCCAGCTAATTGTTGAGGATCCCCAGGGAAACCATCTTACCCCTGTATTGATTAGTGATCTAATGACCAGATCTCCAGCTAATTGTTGAGGATCCCCAGGGAAACCATCTTACCCCTGTATTGATTAGTGATCTAATGACCAGATCTCCAGCTAATTGTTGAGGATCCCCAGGGAAGCCATCTTATCCCTGTATTGATTAGTGATCTAATGACCAGATCTCCAGCTAATTGTTGAGGATCCCCATGGAAGCCATCTTACCCCTGTATTGATTAGTGATCTAATGGCCAGATCTCCAGCTAATTGTTGAGGATCCCCGGGGAAGCCATCTTATCCCTGTATTGATTAGTGATCTAATGGCCAGATCTCCAGCTAATTGTTGAGGATCCCCAGGGAAACCATCTTACCCCTGTATTGATTAGTGATCTAATGGCCAGATCTCCAGCTAATTGTTGAGGATCCCCAGGGAAGCCATCTTACCCCTGTATTGATTAGTGATCTAATGGCCAGATCTCCAGCTAATTGTTGAGGATCCCCGGGGAAACCATCTTACCCCTGTATTGATTAGTGATCTAATGGCCAGATCTCCAGCTAATTGTTGAGGATCCCCAGGGAAACCATCTTTCCCCTGTATTGATTAGTGATCTAATGGCCAGATCTCCAGCTAATTGTTGAGGATCCCCAGGGAAACCATCTTATCCCTGTATTGATTAGTGATCTAATGACCAGATCTCCAGCTAATTGTTTTTTATAAGTAGGTGGCGGCATAGTTACTAAGAGGCCTGATTAAATTAGCACTGCGACAGAAACACAACAGAGGAAAAACCTTTTAAAGCATATTAAAAATGAGTTTGGTAAATTAGCCAACATTGACAAAAAGTATCGATATGTGATGAAATAATTTTCCTTTTCTTTGTTAAGTTTGGGTAAAAGGGGAAGTAAGAAAAGGCCAATGTTTTTGCGGTTTTTGTATAGCAACATTTTGTTGTCAAAAATAAATTAAGTATTGTTCCAGTAGAAAAAGAGAGTTTAATTTTCTACTCATGGTGATATAATCAGTTGTTAAATATATGTTATTAACATAGTGGCATTAAATGAGAAACCTTTTGAATTAAGAAGAGAAAAAATGAAACTCGCTTTCGGAGCTTACTCTTTAATGGTGGGTTTGTTGTTTAGTAAAACCCAGCCATGAGACCTACTGATTGAAACGCAGTCATCACAGTTTGGTTCCTGGTTTATTTCCAAACAGTGCGATTGACAGACATTGTAACTATTCTGCTTCCTTGACCTGGTCACACCTTGCCCATAAGTAAGCGGTATGACGGTATCTCCAATGGCACGGTTCCTCGGGTCTCTTTTATATACGAGGCAGCGGCGGCGGATCCTCTAGTACCAATTATAACATGCTACCATTGCAGGCGAAATAGTTGGGCACGCAGTGATACCAAGCCCAGCAAAGATCCTCGGTTCCGAGTTCCATATACTTGGTCTTTCTCTAACCTCATCGATGAAACATTCACTGTTGAATTCTTCCATATTCAAACACAACCTCACACGTAAATAACAACCAGTAAACTGACGGGAGGGCACCACTGAAGTTGGTGTGGTTCAGTTGGCAACTATGCGAGCTGACGGCAGACCACTACCGCTTGTATAAAAGGTCATATTACACTCAATGTATTTAGAAACCGCTCGAACACTGCGGACTCTACCAGCGGCTGGAATTACGAAAAGTGGAGGAAGTTTTACCGCCACCGCGTGTATAAATTGACTCATTTAACTCAATGCAGTTAGACAACGCGGCGGCCCAACAACCGCGACCGCAACCGAGTGTATAAAAGAGCCCTAACTGCACCGCGACCACCTAGACCGAAAGAGGTGGGGAGGGATTGCGACAGCACCGTTACAAAAGTCGTCAATACATTCCAGGAAACCATTAACAGATATTTAAGAACTGTTAACGTTATTAAGTGAAGAAAATTAAACTCCGTAATTATAGATACTAAAGAACGATTTAGTTTAGTTTGACAAAAAAAAATGTGGTGTTCTGTATAAAAACTGCGAAAACACCGTTATTATGTCACGTCCCCTTTATACCCACCTTAAGGAATTAGACTACAATTCTTGGGTGATACATGGCTGAGTACTGGCACGCTTTGCAGACGTTTAGAAATTACACATTATTTAAGAAGCTGGATAATATTTTTTCATCGTTTGGAAAAAAAATAAACAAAACCTATCAGCAGGTTTCTGATTATTTAAAAAGTTTAGATTTCGAGTTTAAAAGGTTTTTTTAAAAGAAATTCAACTACTCTTTCCTTACGCCCTAGATCCAGGTTTCTTCTATCAAATAAAATCATATTTTTATAGGGTTCCACCAGAGAGTTTTAAAACCCTTTTAACCTTAAAATACAAACTTTTTAACTGATCAGAACTTTTGCATATATTTTGGTGAAAGCAATATTTTAAAATATCAAACCGCTTCATAAATAGTCCGTGATTTCTAAACGTCTGTTACCCGTTAGTTACCCGTGGAGATAGGTACCATACGGTATTTATAATAATATATCTGCACGTTCATTTTATAGCTCAAATATTAAAGTTTACAACTCATGACTTATGTGTTGTTTTAGGCAGGGAACGCACAGGGATAAATTGGTAGCTCTAATCACAACTTGTGAGTGTGTGGAATTTCAGTCCTCCACCGTGGTTCGGATCCCACGTTAAACTGTACATCCTCCATTTCATCTCACAAACACCCTACCATTACACATTAGTGTAAGTGCGTATAACTCGAACAGGTAGTAAGACGCAGTGATAGTAGTAGTAATAATATAATAAAATAATAATAATAATAATAATAATAATAATATAGCTCTAAATTAATTATAGGTAACGGAATCTGATACTTAAATGACTCAGTGACTTACTGTGTACACTATAAGTTGATTTTAACGTAGTAAGACACAATAGCTGTTGATGTGTGTAGTGTAAGCTATAATGGGTGCTGTGAGCTAACTCTTATTTAATATATGAACCTTGCATGTAAGTACTGAATATTTTAAATAACTTGTTATAATATACAACAACTCATCTTAGGAAGACCACTAACTACCTTCCGTGCAACACTTTTTTATATACATTGAAGCGTTACTGTTTTACGGGTCCCTTCGTTGTGCGCCAATTGAAGTGTTATTGAAATATTCGTCCCACGTGATGGGCGCCAATTGAAGAATTATTGGTGATTTAAATCTTGTATGATTAATACACACTTTTTATGTTGACATATTTTTTATTTATAAATCTCAGTTTATTTCAGGAGAAAATAGATCATGTCGTCGAAATATATACGCGGCCTATTGTAGGGATCGCGGACAGGAGCTGTGCTAGTGACTAGTGAGTAGTGAGCAGTACTGCCCTTACATTGCACCATACTTCGTATATATCCATTGCTCATGGAAGCTTCGAGAAGGTTTAGTTTAGAAAAACAACATACAAGACAAAATCATCTCGGTTTTACTGGGAGGTTCTAGAGCCGGAAAATGACTCAAGTTACATTTTAAAATCTCTATTCGAACTTTCCAAAAGAGGAAGTTATTATTTAAAAATCTTACATTGTCAACTTGACTTTACTAATGTCACGTGCGTGACGTCACTGATCAGTGGCTTTTGCCTTCTTAGAAGAAGAAGTGCTTTAAGCGCCATGTAATATACTATATAATTTAAATAAAATTAAATACGTTTATAAAATTAGGACGATATTATTGTCAATGCTTTCACATACTTTTCAGGGGCAAGTCAGTTACATTACAACATTCATAAGATCGAAAAATGTTATATTACCACCTCACTCCTGCTCTTAGGTTAAGTCATGTAATACTTGATATCACAACATCCCTTTTTTAAATAGGGCTCGATCGATATATATACTAATACAAATCGATCAAAGAGAAGTATAATTATTAATAATAACTTGTGGCCCTCTTCGGTGGCCGAATGGTCTAAGGCGCTACTCTCGCAGTAGACTAAACTGCCGATGATGGGAAGATCAAGGTTTGAATCTTGGTCGGGTGTACTGAGGATTGTTTTTCCTAAATGGCTTCCCACTCTCTCTCCACACAAATGCTGGTACACTTCCTCTAAATATAAAGTTCCTGGTCCCTAAAATCATTAACGTAATTAGTAAATAAGCATGTGACCCAAACGGGTAGTACGACTTGGTGTTAAAAAAACTTGTTGATGTAAACACTCCCATCTTTAATTTCCAAAGAAGGTTCTTAGACGATTATCTTGAACGCCCAAAAATCCATTGCCGTATGTTCTAATAAGATGGGTTGGTTGGCGAACATATCAACAGAGGTTAAACCTGTTCAGAGGAGGTAAATAACGATCTAAGTGAACTCGCTTGAAAATCAAGGAAAATATTATTATTGTTGTAAATATAATCACTAAGGACATCTTAGTAATAAAATATTAGTCAGATTTGTAGCTCGTATAATAGAACGCGAAGGCAAAATATCACCAGATTAGATCAAATTTGTTTGATAGATTTAACCTTCAGAAGAACTATACTATTCGACCAATCGCTGGCACTTAGTTACTTTGATAACTTCCCTGGTAATTTGGTAGTCGCTCGTGTAACCGCAAGTACGAGCAATAACAATTACAACACTACGATAACAATTACAACACTACAATAACGCATACTGTCTTCATTTTCATAAACGTTTGGCTATATACGTGATATATTATAAAGTGGGTTGATAAATCTATTTTTTCTAATCGTTACCAAGATAATTAGAGAGTACAATAATAATGTCTTCACAATTATAATTTTCAGCTACAATAACAATCCATACTGTCACGTGTTCGTTAAGATATACTTCTTATTACCTGCGTTCTAATTACGGTAGCGAGGAATGGCCACCGATTTAAAATATTAGCCCCAGATTAAATTGGCCTGAAACCTCCCATGTAAGAAGGGCGTAAGAGGCATTGCACAGCCAAAGTTTCATTTCACCTTCTATCTGGATCGCTTTGCCTTGACAACGCGTTTCAGAAGACGAGTTAAATTTTCACATTTGATTTCATTAAAAGAGAGCTAAATAAATCTTAAAATCTAGTAGCTCACGTTAGTGTAATGTAACACTCTTTATAAAAATAGGTGAGAATATAATTCCAGGTAATATATAATATAGTATATATATATTCCTATAAATCAATATAATGGTTTTCTTAAAGAATTTTTTAAAGGTAACATTATTATGGTCTGTGTCCTACCACCAGTCTAGCCTATCTGCAGCTTTGTACTAATGGGTAGAGACGAGGAAGGTATAATTTAGAGGAAATTTAAGAAAATCCCTTAAGTTGAAAACACCCTTGGTACACCCAGACGGATTTGATCCCTTACCTTCCTAACACCAGGAAACTGGTCCAGATGTATTTTAGTACAGAAAAAAAACTGAAGGATAATGTAATACTTAAGGCACTTAAAACAAAATGTCTAGATTTATAAAAAATCCCTTTTTGATTATTATTTACTAATGTCCATTTATGTGGTAGAGAATAAATTAAACCTGATAAAATCTCTTGAAATAAGTCTGCAATCAAGGTTTTTTATTGTTTTATTTTAGGCACACACATTGATCTAGTTCAAAGGTCTCCAAACTGTTTGTCGCGAGCTACCGTTAGCTCACAGTGGCATTTTTTTAAACTCACATGAGAAACTCATGGTTTGTTTTCCAAAGTGACTTATCGCTGAAGAAGGGAAGAGGGTTGCCTCAGATTCAGAATATGTAATTTATTATGTCTCGAGGGAAAATAATTCAGTTCTTGCTCGTTTTCATTCCGAGAGAATGCGTTGTTCTGCTCTAAGAATCTGTGTATCATCATTTTAAACTAGAAAGGTGGGCAAAAACAACAATACAGACTGTGGTTGGATCCAAAGGGGGTGAGGTGAACGTGCCAGCCCCCCTTTAAGATTTGGTTAGTTAGTATTAACAATAACAATTACAATATTAAACCAATAAATCAATATTATTGTCACTACTACTTGTACTGGCATGTAATTTATCACTATCCAGTTTCTTCGCGTGTCAATCAATTAGCAAAAAATATAAATAAACAATGAACTTGTATGAGTTTTTTTTTTCTAATTGATTTCTAAATTACTCTCAAACCTTAACGGATTTTTCCGTCATAATTTCCCGAGGAGACACCTCCCCCAACCCGTTCCGGTGAAAGCACCCCCTTTCCTGAAGAAAACTCCTTTGCTATGACTCCCCCCTCAAGAATATCCTGGCCAAGTTCCTCCTCAAGAATATCCTGGCCAAGTTCCTCTTTAAGAATATCCTGGCCATGCCCCACCCTCCTCACGAAAATCCTGTATACATCCCTGATACAGCACCGTCTCAAAGATGAACATCTTGATAACTACATTTGAATTGTAGTGACAAGTTACTAAACAAACATTAAAAACAAATTATAGATGAAAGTGAATTATAGCCTTCTCAGTATTTATTAAATTAAGACTTAGTTAAAATGCTCTGGAAAAAACCTATAACAAAATTTAGAAAAATTGTGATTTAATGAATTAACAGTGTCAAGATTAGTAGATATATTAAGTGACATTAAAATTCAAAAAGATTGATTATAATTTGCTTCTAATGAACAGCAAATTGCGAATATAAAAATGTTAAATATATTAATATAGCATCATTAACATAACTAAAACATAAGTTAAAAACAAGTATAAAATATAAGTAATACATGTTAAAAATGTGTTACAAAACAAGTTTACCATAAAGTAAGGACAAAACAAAGTTTGAAGTTCAATTGTGTTGTAAATAAAAATTATAAAATTAGAACTTATAGATTAACATCTACCATTTGAAATTTAAATAAGTGAATATGTGGTTTTGTTGCAAATATTTTGAAGAATATAATATAGAGTGGAACATAACATATTTGACTTAAAACCTTGTTTAAGTTAAAAAACGGTGAAATTTTAAAGTGATGTATAAAATCTAAGCCTTATCATATTCCAAGTCCCATTACGCCTTGTGATATCCTTATGATAGGCATTATATTTTATACATAGCTTTAAAATTTCATAATTTTTTAACTTAACATATTTGACTTGAAACCTTGTTTATGTTCCACTCTATATTATATTCTTCAAAATATTTGCAACAAAACCACATATTCACTTTATTTAAATTTCAAATGGTAGATGTTAATCTATAAGTTCTAATTTTATAATTTTTATTTACAACACAATTGAACTTCAAACTTTGTTTTGTTTTTACTTTATGGTATTCTTGTCTTGTAACACATTTTTAACATGTAATACTTGTATTTTAGACTTGTCGTCAACTTATGTTTTAGTTCTGTTGATGATCCTATATTAATATATTTAACATTTTCATAGTTGACAATTTGTTGTTCATTAGAAGCAAACTATAATAAAACTTTTGATTTTTAATGTCACTTAAAATATCTACCAATCTTGAAATTGTCTAATTCATTAAATCACAATTTTTCTATATTTTGTTATAGTTTTATCCAGAGCATTTTATATAAGTCTTAACTTTAATTATTACTACTCCTTACTTTAAACTAGCTTAGAATGTTTTCTGAAATGTTACTTCTCAGTATGTACATACAAAGATTGTTAAAAATATATTTGACTTTCTTTAGGATTTTAAAGATGATTTTTGTGCGAAATTGTTTAACATGCCTACATAATTTCCATTACAGCTACGAATCCAAGCCATAAACCCCTCCACCCTCCACCTTACACTCTCCCCAATATTCAATTAAATCAAGTTGTGCTCGCAAAGCTTCCGAACGGACAACAAATAATAACCAGTAAGCGATACGGCCAAATTTCAATCTAGGTAGATTGTGATTCCATTTGAATGTAGGTCTAGCTCCAATACTCGATTATGGCAACCCTGATTTATATTATTTAAAAAAAATACCAATAGATTTTTTGTAACAAAAAGTTTCTTACAAATAAAAATCACTTTAAAATGTTCACTTAATCAAGAGACACACAAAGCTATTTTTACAGAAATAAACTAATTATTTTGAAATTTTAAGTGCCAAATACAGTTAATTTCCAATTGGCTATTTGTGCCCATGGCCCAACCGATTTGAACCTTAAAAAGGAAACAAATAATAAAGGAGGACTGCGTACACACAAAATTTGTTCAAAATCTGTGGAATTATTTTATTTTGCAACATTTGTTATTATATTTAAACATATTATAAATTGGGCTAACTAAGCCTGAATAAACTTAATAAAGGTATGTTTTGATACATTTAACTAAACGCTTGATGGAATAAACCTATTACTCTTTCAGTTAATTGTACATAAATAGCTAAGCTATAACTTATGATTACAAACACTTGATGATTCTTCCTTTTGATCAACAAACAAACTAAAAATATTTCATGTTTTTTTTTTTAACGTTTGAAGCCATTTATTATAAAATGATGGCTCACAGTTTTATTAAACAATAAACAGAAGGAACCTTTGGGGAGAAAGAAGAAAGACGATATTACATAATGTATATAACAGAAGGAACTTTGGGAGAAAGAGAAAGACCGATATTTACACTAATGTACACATAAACAAATTTAGTTAAACTTTGGGTACTAGTAGTTCTGTCAAGTTTAGACCTCGCTTTCTCCTTATTATAAACGTTTATATACATATATATCTTTATAATTCAAGTTTAAATATCCCTTATAATTTATCCTTTGAATTGGATTATATATTTTTCTTGCTGGTAAAATTACACAAAAAACAAATTAATATTATATTTAATTGTACATTATATTTATATATAACAGCCATTGTTCCCACGGTTTAAGACGTCAGTCTCACAATTGATATCAATAATAAAACATTTAAATACGCCCAAGTTACTTTATCGATTGCTTAGAATTTAAAATTCAAAACACTTGTGATGAGCTATTAAACAAAATGCATTTAGAACAGTCTCTTTATTAAAACGGGTAACCAGATTATAAAACTATCCATATAAATAGTTTGGCCTAGGCTCAAAGAATTTTCCTGCCAAATTTTGTTAAAATGGATCCACGTATTTGACAGTTACTGCGTAGCAAACATCCGGATATACAGACAGACAAAATACGAATGGTTCAGGTTAAACAGAACCTCGTTACACTCGGTAAACTATTTCATAAGCTAAAGCGAGTGCCATCCTAAATGATCAATCACTAAATCAGCCATGGAGGTGGTCACAGGAGTTAATGACCCCACTGTGCCATATACCCTTGTTCCCCCCACAACAGTCATGCGCCAAAACATGACACATGGTCACTACCTGATAATGTCCTCCTTCGAAGCCAGGCAGCTGTAAACCATCGGGCTGCCAGGGATAATTGGAGCCCCGTGCTCCGGTGGACTTGGAGGTCACGAGTTCGAGGCACCGGCTCATATCACCCCATGGGACGTGCTGATCCACTTAACTGCCAATACGGCCGGTACAGTCAGGTCGGCGGACAACTAGGAACTCCGACACAGTACAAGGCACTTGGGACACCGCCACGATATCGGCCATGATGGAGAGTGCTAAGAGGTATTATGTCAAGGCTTCCAAACAAGCTTATTCGTATTATTCTTACGTCAGCCATCCTAGGGTTGGTTTGATGTGGTTTCTATCCATCCGACACCAGGCATGCCCACAACCTTTCGGCTGGCTAGTGCTGCATACACCATCTGGTAGAAATCCCATGCACCAGAGGAGGGTAGGAGGTGTGGTGGTTCCGGTTGTCTGCCACACTGAATTTCTATGAACGAGAGCGAAAGGAACAACTAATTTTACCGGAAAGGTATTTTCACATATCTTCCTAGGTTTTTTTTACATGCCATAATCAACATGAGACCAACGGCTTTACTTCACTTTAGTAAGAAGTTGTGCTACGGATTTTTATCGCTTAGGAAAATCCCAACGACCTCAGGTGTGTTTGAACCCACAAACCTCGGGTCCTGCCTTAGGCGAGCACTTTACCCCAAGACCATAGACCCATGCAAACTAAGGTTTATATTACTACAAACGTCTTATACCTCAAGGTCACCGCTGCAGATAGCTAGTTATAATTAAATGTTCATAGGAAGATCCTTATTTGATAGCTAGAAAATTTACTAAATATATGTTTATGTATTCATACGTCAAGTCGTGTGATATGTAGCTGTAACTTTTGATATTGTTCGATACCTTAGCTCAGTGGACCTACTGAGTTAAAGGTAGTGGGTTTGATTCGTGACATGGCCAAAAAAAAAACTAGCATGGGAAATGTGGGTGTCCACTATAACACTGATATGTTAACAGCCGGGGACTGTCTGTTGAGTCCTAGCTTAGTTTATAGTTGATATATACATAGATATTATCAAATACCTAATAAACCTAATGAGGTAATAAAATGTTATCAACGTTAGTCACCCAAAATATATTTGTATTTTCCAAAAGACCCTTCCTATAAAAATTGGGCTGTATACCTGCCACTCGTCACACTCGCTAAATTCACTGATCAATATTTAGTTTATATTTGTTTTGTTTATACCACGTATTACTACCCGTCCAAACAATACGCATGTTGTTACACTAATTTGGTAGGGATGAGGAAGGTATAGTTTAGAGTAAAAGAGCCCGCATTCGCTGGGAAGTGACGTGGGATAGCATTTAGGGAAAAGCATCCTCAGAAAACTCGGATGAGATTAGAATCTTGACCTTCTATCACCGGCAAACCAGACTAGATGAGCCTGACATTTAGTCCCGTGCCCCCCGATGCGTGTAGCAAAATTCTGATTCGGTGGCCGCAAGGCCTAACGCGCTACTCTTAGAGTAGACTAGATTGACGATGACAAGGAAATAGAGGTTCATATCTCGGTCGAGTGTAGTGAGGATGAGTTTTACAAAATATGTTCTACTCTCCCTCCACGAAAATTCTGGTACACTTCCTAGTAGTATAACCTTCCTAATCCCTAAAGCCAGTATCGTAATTAGTATAAGGCGCTAACCGACGAGTAGTAAGACGCGTTGCTTTATAATATATAAATTATTTAAATTTGAATTATTTTTAGTTTTGAAAACTTTGTTTTTGTAATACAATTTTTCAAAGTCAAATAAATGTATTAATGTATGAAATACAATTGTGTGCGCAGGGTCTTAAAGGTAAACCACGTATTTGTGCAGTAATTATCACAGTATTTGGCTAATTTAATATATATTATTATATATATTTATATATATATCATTATATATATATATATATATATTATATATATATATATATATATATGCCTGAATAAGCTATCAAATTTAATTCCAAACTGTTTTAGTTGAAGTTAAGTCGAATATTTCTTGTTTTTCTCTATTTATTTTTTATCGAGTTATTTTAATTAGTAGTCTATCCAAATTCTGTTCAAAAATAAATTGAATCATTAATAATCTTATTATAACATAAATCACTTGAGAAATAATTGACTTGGTCTATAGTTACTTTGAATTCAATGAATTCAAAAACAAATTCCTTTGAATGGAAGATTCATTAGACACGTTTTTGCGGTTGCTCAATAATATGGGAGGGTAAAAGGTGGCTTTCGTGTAGTTTTATGTAAATTAAGTAAAATGTCTGCTACAATTTGTTTTATTATTTGGGCCTCACTCAGATAAATCATACATACAATACTCCCTCATTTCATTATTCATTAATGAGCTCATTACATAGAGAGGTAACTTTTTTCCGAAGTTATAAACACCCGAGCCTGTGGGAGCCCAGGTAGTCAGAAGGGTAGATCGGAGAAAATATGTTAAAAACGATGTCATGTTACAAATTTCTATTAAACTAAAATCAATGGCATCAACAAATGCCCCAAGATCTTTTTATATATATTTTTAAATCCCGTAGGTTATAAGCATCAAACTCATTTAGTCTGATTTACTCTAGACAAGATCAGGATTGTAATTCCAGCCGGGTGTATTAGGGTAGATTATTCACTCTCCTAACACGTAAATGCGGGTACATTTCAAACTTTACCTTTGAAACAGTAGACTGAATACGTGTTTGGAACCGCTTCTGAGGTGTAGTCGATGGTCTTGGGGTAAGGTGTTCGTCTCAGGGCCCGATGTTCGCGGGTTCAAACCCAGCCGGGGTCAACGGATTTGTATTGAGTGATAAAATACGGTAGCACAACTTCTTCAAAGAAGAATTAGGGCCGTCGGTTCTATGTCGATTGTGGTATGTAAAAGAACTGGAGGGTATGTGAAAATTGCTATCCCGGCAAAGTTGGTGGTGCCCTTGCTCTAGCTTATAGAAATTCTCGTGTGCTGATATAATCAGTCGGTTCAGAAAATGCACGTTATATACCTCAAATGAATATAAAAAACATACAGGATGTTACTCTTGCATTAAACTAGACCGCCGATGACTGGGAGCTCAAGGTCTAAATCTTATTATGGTGCAGGGTGGCCTGGTGGTCTAGGGGTAAGGTGTCAGACTTCTGTGCTGACGGCCGGGGTTCAATCCTCGGTCCCGGCAAAGATTTATCTGATTACCAAACCCTTCCTTCACCTCTGACTAGACATCTTGTGAATGTGGGGAATACCAGGCCGCCACCGTGGTTCGGATTCCACGTTAAACTGTAGGTCCTCCATTTCATCTCACAATCACCCTACCATTACACATTAGCGTAAGTGCGTATAACCCGAACGGGTAGTAAGACGCGGTGCTAATAATAATAATAATATGGTGCTGTACTGAGGGTGCGTTTTTCCTAAATGCTGTTACAATCTCCCTCCACGTGAATGTTGGTGTACTTTCTTTAAATATAACCTTCCTAATCACTAAAACTATTAGTATAATTAGTACATAAGCGTACAGCCCAAACGGGTGGTAAGATGCTAAGATAGTTCAATAAAATATCCTTATTACATTTGACAATGGGTGGTTTGGATGATTGGTAAGGGATCTGGCCTGGATTAAGTCAGTTTTATTAAATCATGTGATGATATAATCCTGTGTTTAGAAAGTGCACGTTAAGTAATCCCCCCTCCCTCCAAAGAACATGTTCACAAGTTGGTTGCAATACCAGGGATTAGCAACCCGTTTTTGGTCTCCTATTAACTTATAAACTTATCAAAGTTCCCAAATCACCCATACTTTATTTACATTACTTTTTTTTATTTAATTTTGCCTATATATATTTTATATGTATTTGTTAAATTAAATCTTTCCTCAAATACTCTATAGAAAAAAATATATATATAATAAATAAAATGTACGTTTTCATATTAAAATATTTATTTACAAAGTTAATTTGTTCATATTAACAGCTTCGGTAGCCACTGGTCTAAGGCGCTACTTTTGCAGTAGACTAGTCTACCAATGATGGGGAGATCCAGGTTCTAATCTCGGTTGGGTGTACTGAGTTTTTTTTTCCCAAAATTGTTTTACACTCTTCCTCCACGCAAACACAGGTACACTTCCTATACATAAAACCTCCCTCACCTCTAAAACACTAGCGTAATTAGTACATAAGGGTATAGCCCGAACGGGTAGTAAGACGTGGTGCTGGAAAATAATTGGTCATACTAAATTATTTAAAATCACTTTATATATTTGTGAGTTCAGAAGACTCAAATATCGACTTTTAATGACGATGTAGTTGTTTTACGTGGTCGACTGAAAATGGTCGTGAGATCGACCGGTCGATGGCGATCGATCAGTTGCCGACCCCTGCTATTATACTAATGAATGAGCCACCGGCGCGGGTCGCCCTAAATATAGCGCCCGCTGGGCAGTTCTGCACCGAAAGCAGTGTCCCCCCCCCCTCCCCCCGTTCCTCCAAACCAACCACTCACACATAGCAGATACCGACACAGGTAACTGGGCCGAGCTCACGAAAATAAACATTTCAGTCGTACCCTCGAGGTGGGTACCCGTACCCTCTACTTCCCTGCGCCTGGTGCCCAATTAAACCGCAACCCAAGAGACTTCTTAATGATAAATATCTTGGACGGTAATGGTCAGCTCTTCAATTATAAACTAAAAGCAGGCAAAAAAATATTATCATGCATATACGAGCGCAGCCAATATTTTGAGGATTCTTATTTAGAAACAAATACTGATGCAAAATGCTTTCAGGGCAATTCGTGCCCACGAAAAAAAAAAACATCCAAACAAAGTTTATCTTTACAGGATCGTTGTTTTGAAGCGTAATAAATGTTCTCTCTTTCCGAAGCTATATTTTAAAAGTGAAGCACACACCGTTATATATGCCTACAACATCTGTTTTGTAAATAAAAGAAGTTACGTGTGCTCCCCCCTTCGAACCCCCATCGCTCTTTCTCCATAGTAAGTTGTACAATGTGATATATGGATCATCGGTGGAGATCAGCTATCGGGTAAACTGGTGCCATTTGTTGGGTCGTGCTCGGAACTGGACGTGCGCAGGCGCAGTGAGCTTTTGGTAGCTAAAGAGAGAGAGAAAAAAAAAAATTAGAAACGTCATCCCACTTTGTTATGGAAATGGAACTGTCTATTGAGAAACTGCGTGTGGTTTCAACTCATTCATCAAAAATACATAAATGAAGTGAATCAAATAAATACTCGGTGCTCGGTTTACATAGGCAGGTATATGGATATCTTATATATATACACACACACATATGTCTTTTTCCCCTGCGTACGACGGATGACAATGAGCTGCTGTGTTTGTTATGGTCCAAATATATTTGATCTTATGGGCATTTAACTGTTTATTTAACCAACACTTGAATCACATAACAGGCACAAAAAGATCTATAAAAACAACCTAGGGTCAGTGGCGTGGTGTGTAATGTCTTTATGGTAAGCAGAACTTGTTTGAACTGTCCTTGTTTCAGCTATAATCACTTATAATCTTAAGAACACTCATTGGCCAGGTTTTAACGAACATATCATGTGAGATATGTGGAATAGGGCATGTATGATTGGTGGAATGGGGACACACTGAATGAGAACATGTCACACGTATAGCTTTAACAAGCATTGCAACACTCCACGCCACTAACAATAATGTATGCTTAGAGATCCAGTTTTACAATATGGTAATCTTGTAGTATAAATACTTTTATTTAGTTAGTTCAGTTCTTTAAAGTGCACTTTCTGATCCGACTGGTTATATCAGCAAACGAGAATTTGTTCGAGAGAAAGCGAAAGGTCCTATCAATTTAGCCAGGAAAGGTATTTTCACACACCTTCCAGTGTTCTCTTACAAGTCACAATCTTCCAGTGTTCTCTTACAAGTCACAACCTTCCAGTGTTCTCTTACAAGTCACAACCTTCCAGTGTTCTCTTACAAGTCACAACCTTCCAGTGTTCTCTTACAAGTCACAACCTTCCAGTGTCCTCTTACAAGTCACAACCTTCAGTGTTCTCTTACACGTCACAATCTTCCAGTGTCTCTTACAAGTCACAACCTTCCAGTGTTCTCTTACAAGTCACAATCTTCCAGTGTTCTCTTACAAGTCACAACCTTCCAGTGTTCTCTTACAAGTCACAACCTTCCCGTGTCCTCTTACAAGTCACAACCTTCCAGTGTTCTTACACGTCACAATCTTCAGTGTTTCTTACAAGTCACAATCTCCAGTGTCTTTACAAGTCACAACTTCCAGTGTTCTCTACAGTCACAATCTTCGTGTCCTCTTACAGTCACAACCTTCCAGTGTTCTCTTACAAGTCACAGTCGACATGAAACGGACAGCTTTACTTCCCCTCTGGAGGAAGTTGTACTACAGATTTTTATAACTCAAAAACATTCCGCTGATCCCCATGGATTCGAACCCACGAACATCGAGTACGTAACTACTATCTTAATATACCCTGATTTTTGTAGGAAGCCCATTCTAGAAGGTCTTATTTTGTACCAGAATCCTACTATATATTAGTATTTTGGTATGATAAAAGACCTTTCAGAATGGTCTCTAGAGGGTCTTTTACTTTACCAAAATACTAATATAAGTAGGATTCTGGTACAAATTAAGACCTTGTAGAATAAGCTTCCTACCAAAATTTCTCTTAATGTTTTCTATTAACGGAACAGCTAAATTATTTGTTCTATATGGAGGAGTGGTAAGACAAAGATTGAGAGACAACTTCAAAGTCCAAAGAAGGATAATGTAGATCAAAACTATATTATAGACTTTATTTCACAAACAATTCTTAAATATAGAATGTTGCCAGCTTTTCGTTGATTATTTTATATTATTATTACTTTAGTTATAATTATTAAAACCGATCCCTAGATTAATATTGCATTAGGTGACCTGGTGGTCTAGGGGTAAGGTGTCAGACTTCTATGCTGGCGGCCGGGGTTCAATCCTCGGTCCCGGCACAGATTTATCTGATTTCCAAACCCTTCCTTCACCTCTGACAATACATCTTGTGAATGTGGGGAATGCCAGGCCTCCACCGTGGTTCGGATTCCACGTTAAATTGTAGGTCCTTCATTTCATCTCACAATCACCCTACCATTACACATTAGCGTAAGTGCGTATAACCCGAACGGGTAGTAAGACGTGGTGCTAATAATAATAATATTGCATTACAATTATTTTGTTGGTACATCATAGACATTGAGCATGTTCATTAACCTCTGATTGTGGAAACGTTTTTATAGCTCATTCTTTGATTATTTTTTCTTCTTTTGGATTTTTTGGGTCTTATTGTCTTTTTTTTTTTGTCATTTCTAGGAATTTATCTTGTGAAGGTACATTTTGAGATTGCAGCTAAGCTAGATAGGGTTGCGTTAGGAGGGGTACTGGCTTGCTGTAACTTTTGATCAGAATTTAATAAAAACAATAATTTATAATTGAATGGATATCGCCCGGTGCCCCAGTGGTTCAGTCCACCCCTGTGCTTTTTTAATTAAAATCAATTAATTAATTAATTAATTAAAGTTTTATTTTACCCAGGAGCAAACCATCAAACACATAGGTTAGTCAATAGATGTCACAAACACGTGATTGAGGCTAGGGTTGGTGTGACTCTCACAAATACAGACATCTTGTAACCACGAATCAATGAAAGAAACGTTAACGGGAATGACCCAAAAACAAAATTGATTCGCAGCAGAAAGAAATAGTAATAATGTTCATAACTGTTCCTAAAACCCAAGTATAACTACTATCGAGAGTTTCTTTGTAACCCGCAAGCAATAATCCCGCGGACCACCAGTTGGGAAACGCTGCACCAGGGATTCCTCCCACGGTGTTATTCTCATTCAATTCCCCTATATTATACATCATTTAAGTCGCTGTAGTGCCGGGATCACGATCGACTTAGCGTTAATTTAACTTAATTATTGTCCAGGAAATAACGTTCACGTTAGTGATCCCGGTATAAAGCACTGATAGCGTTGACAATGACACTAAATAATAAACAAAAAGTTAATGCGGTGACCAGAAGATGTCACTGTGCTCTGACCTGTTGGAATCTGATCTTGTAAACCAAGGTTTATTTCCTGATCAGCGTGTGACCCGAAAGGGTAGTAAGACGTGGTGATTAAAAAAAAATCCCCATCGGATGGAGATGTCTCAGGATAGGGTTGAATTGTGGGCTTACGTTCTGGCAGCCATAAACTTTCCAGTTCCTTAGAGTGAGAGAGCTAAATTGTATTTTTCCATCATTTCTTCTTAGTTTTTATTCCCTCCTCTATTCTTAAGTTTTCTCTCCTCTCTGCTTAGTGTTTTTTCCTCCTCTATTCTTAGGTTTTCCCTCCTGTATTCTTAGTGTTTTTTTCTCCTCTATTTTTAGGTTTTCCCCCTCTATTCTTAGTTTTCTTCCCTCGTACGGGTTTCCGTCTAAAAATACCCTTTTCCCTCTATTTTATTTGAACTATTAAGAGAATTCAGATATTTATGCACAACACGCTTAACTTCCTGTCCTGCTATTTGCACTAATGGGACAAGGAAGAGTAATATGGGGAAATTGTACCAATATTCTCGTGGAGAGAGGGTTGCAAAAACCTCAATATACCCAACCTGGACTCAATCCCTGAACCTCCAGTCACTAGCAAACCGACCTGTTGCGAGCGTGACTTCCGACACCGGTCCATCTCAATAAAGCGCAGTGAGAAACACCTTCACGTTCTACCCAGACACATATTATATTTTAATGACACTTATAAAAGAGTGCTCATGTGCAGTAATATTCGTGAAAGCCACAAGAACCTGACGAAACATCGTAAAACGAGTCCGTGATAAAAACAAATCCATCCCGTTCTAAGTCGACAAAAACATAAACGTAGAGATTTGCATAGAAGGCCTTAACGCAAACGTTCAAAACTATTTGAAGAATTTGTATCCAGTGTTCGAAGCAAAGTTGGAATCCCAAGCAGTTCATTGACGTGGCCATTTTAAATTGTTCTAGATGTAGGTGGAGTAAATACTAAGTTACAACGTGCCAACGAATTGTCATCCTCATTCAAGATTTTATCAGCCTACTTCACCCTTTTAAAAGCTCCTCCATTTATTTCCAAGAGAAAAAGATCGTAAGATGAACCAGATATTATTCACGGTGGTAACAGTGTGACGTAAAGCAAAGGTATCCCAACTACAGCTCGTGGAACGTGTGTGGCCCGCAGTGCAATTCTACCAGAGCCGTGATCTTTTCTTCGATTAAAGTAGCTAAACCATTGGTCACTCGAGAGCAGTGGCGCAACCAGGATTATGGTTTGGAGGGGGTTATTTGAAACTGGACTTGATGAGGTAGTTACATTTAAAAATACAAAAGCTAGCGAGAAATATGTCTGAACAGACTAGAGACTCAACTTATTGAATAGACAGGTGTTTGTGTCGACACTCGCTTTTTCTAAATAAAGAACAAACTAACAGTAACGGATAACCAACAAATTCACGATTCCAACTAGTCCTTTCACAGTTCAAGAATTCCCAGGAACTATGCCCTATATCACAGCGATCGTTTATAAGGAGATCAAGAATTTTCTTGAAGGATCCAGAAGCCAACGCTGGAAAGCGCTCCGTGATTGATCACTTGTAGTGTGTGTGGAAGGTTTGAGAAGCACGGACCCAGTAGTGAGCGCTCCGAATAACAAAGTTACAGAACTTTGAACTTTCTCAAAAGTTGAAACATTCTTGAAAAATAATCTATAGGATGTTGCTCAGAATATATTTACATTCAGGCTTATTTATAAATTAACTGTTTCAAATATCACTTTGTAAATTGATAAGGCACAGAACCATAAGTGATTTAATAAAGGTTTTCTTCGCGTTATTTATATTTATTTTTCTTTATTTTTTGGATTGGGGGCTTTAGCCCACTTATCCCCCTTCCCCGTGGGTGCGCCACAGCTCGGGAGTATCACATTTCTTCATCACCTACTATCTCACTAATCCGTGTCAACAACACATTGACGAGAAACGGCACGTCTCTTCAACACTATAATCCACTACAGTGACCGAACGGTCTAAGGCGTCACTCTCGTGTTAGACTGGCCTGCTGATGACTATAAGATTAGGGTTCAAAACCCCCCACAGATCTACTAAGGGTGATTTTTCCTAAATGGTTTCCTACTCTTCTTATACAATAAAAAGCAGACTCGCATCTCTAGTTAGTATTTCACTCTTCCACCGTTGATGGAAAGAGAGAAGGGATTAGGACATAAGCCAAATGCACTAAGAGTTGGTTTTCCCATCCTCTCTCCATGCTAATGTGGGTGGATGCATACACTACAGGATACCCTCCTCCTTAAGATGTAAATAAGCATTTTATTTAAAATCCATATGAAATAATAGTAACAAAAAAAATATCGATAACTCTATTGAAGAGGGAAAGAATAAGGAAGGATATGAAAATGCATCAGCAATCGTCTGAAAGAAGATTAAATACCTCTTGTTTGGAGGAAATAAACACCCAACTTGGAGCCAGTCGGGATTTGAACCAGACATCATACTATTAAGTGGCTGAGGTGAATCCTCCATAGCACTTTTTTGTGCTTCGCGTTATAATACATAGATGGGATAGTCACATACACTAATGAGAAGTAAAATTGTAGAGAAAGTGTACCCTCATTTGCGTGGACAAGAAGAAAGGAAAAATATTTCCAATAAATCTTGATCCTTCTTAATTGTATTTTATTATTATTATTATCATTTATACTAAATTCAGCAACGAGGATATTAATAGATTAATCTAAGGTTTAGGAATGTTGAAGGTCGTTTAGAAAACGTATATCCGCATTAGCGTGGAAATGAGATTGAAAAACCAAAGTGCTAAATAACATATGGAAAACCATCCCCAACGCAACCCAATGGTATTCGAACCTATACCCTCCTGCCACTAATATATTGAAAATTTGACACCTTAAACTGTGTGACCATTGATGCGGGTCAGTATTATATAAAAATTGTCTCAAGCGTTGTCAAGATATTTTCGTAAATTAAGAGCGTTTCACACCCGCTTCGATTCTCGCATGGTCTAACGCGTCACTATCGCAATAAACTGAATCGTTGGTGATGAAGTGATCGGGTTTCGAATCTCAACTGGTTGTCCTGAGAATGAGTTATCTTAAAGCGGTGACCTGGTGATCTAGGGTAAGGTGTCAGACTTCTGTGCTGGCGGCCGGGGTTCAATCCTCGGTCCCGGCAAAGATTTATCTGATTTCCAAACCCTTCCTTCACCTCTGACAAGACATCTTGTGAATGTGGGAATGCCAGGCCGCCACCGTGGTTCGGATTCCACGTTAAACTGTAGGTCCTTCATTTCATCTCACAATCACCCTACACATTACATTTATATTTTTATATTACACATTAGCGTAAGTGCGTATAACCCGAACGGGTAGTAAGACACGGTGCTAATAATAATAATAATAATAATAATAATAATAATAATAATAATAATAATAATAATAATAATAATAATAATAATAATAATAATAATAATAATAATAATAATAGTAGTTATCTTAAATGTTTTAACCCTTCCTACCTCCCACACCCTCCATTTTTACACACGTTTTGCTACATTTCTTATCATATCTACATTCCTCATTAGTATAAATATATCCATCCCCGTGGTGTAGTGATAAGTGCACCTGGCTACGAGCTTAAAGGTCCCGGTCTCGATTCCCGGCTGGAACCTTGGATATCTTTCTCTTAAGGGGAATTATCCCTACAGTTATCAGGGTTTGGTTAGTTAAGCTTAAGTTAGGTTAAGACTCACCCCAGCTTCACAACCTTATAATAACTATCATATCATTACGGGTACGACGTGTAGACAACCTCCTATGGTGTACCCTGGGCAACGTTCTGTGCCCACACATCAGCTCATAGTCTACAACAGGGCTATTCAATTGGCAACATGTGGCCCGCCAAGCTTTACAGATTGGCCCGTGGATTGAAAGTCCAGCTGCTGTAACACTGGAGGTGCGTCGTATAACTCAGGCGGTATGTATAAGGCGCTGACCTTGAACGGCCAGAGAGCTCTACAGTCTCTTATCAGTGGTGTTACTCGGTCCTTGTCGTCACCAACTTCGTGTTTTTACTAGGGAGTGTGAGCTCTACCTCCAGTGGCGTGCGTCCACCACTCTAGACTCGGTACCTCTCCCTCCAAGATTCCCCACTCATAACTCGGTACCTCTCCCTCCAAGATCCTCACTCTAGACTCGGTAACCTCTCCCTCCAATGGTCCCCCACTCTAGACTCGTACCTCTCCTCCAAGATCCCCCACTCAACTCTACTCTTCCAAGATACTTAGACTCGGTACCTACTCCCTCCAACGTCCCCCACTCTAGACTCGTACCTCTCCCTCCAAGGTCTCCACTAGACCGTACCTCTCCTCCAAGCGTCCTCCACTCTAGCTCGTACCTCTCCTCCAAGGTCTCCCTCTAACTGGTACCTCTCCTCAAGCGTCCTCCACTCTAGACTAGGTACCTCTCCCTCCAAGATCCCCCACTCTAGACTCGGTACCTCTCCCTCCAAGAGTCCCCCACTCTAGACTCGGTACTCTCCTCAGGTCCCCACTCAGACTCGGTACCTCTCCCTCCAAGGTCCTCCATCTAGACTCGTACCTCTCCTCCAAGGTCCCATCTAGACTCGGTACCTCTCCCTCCAAGATTCCCCATCTAGACTCGTACCTCTCCTCCAAGAGTCCTCCATCTAGACTCGTACCTCCCTCCAAGACGTCCGTATAGACTCGGTACCATCTACTCTAAAGTCTATAATCTAGACTATACTATCCTCCAAATCCAATTAGATCTTACTTATAAGATCAATATAGTACTGTACTCTAAAGTCTTTACCCTTGACTGGACCTCTCCCTCCATGATCCCACTTAGACTCGTTACCTCTCCCTCCAAGAGTCCTCACTCTAGACTCGGTACCTCTCCCTCCAAGGTCCCCACTCTAGACTCGGTACCTCTCCCTCCAGATCTCCCCCTCTAGACTTGGTACCTCTCCCTCCAAGGTCCCCACTCTAGACTGGTACTCTCCCTCCAAGGTCCCCACTCTAGACTGGTACTCTCCCTCCAAGGTCCCCACTCTAGACTCGGTACCTCTCCCTCCAAGAGTCCCCACTCTAGACTGGTACTCTCGCTCCAAGAGTCCCCACTCTAGACTCAGTACCTCTCCCTCCAAGAGTCCCCCACTCTAGATGGTCCTTCCAAGAGTCCCCTTGCTCGTACTCTCCAAGAGTCCCCACTCTAGACTCGTACCTCTCCTCCAAGGTCCCCACTCTAGACTCGGTACCTTCCCTCCAGGTCCTCCACTCTAGACTCGGTACTCTCCTCCAAGATTCCCCACTCTAGACTCGTACTCTCCTCCAAGAGTCCCCCATCTAGACTCGGTACCTCTCCCTCCAAGGTCCCCACTCTAGATCGGTACTCTCCCTCCAAGATCCCCACTCTAGACTCGGTACCTCTCCCTCCAAGAGTCCCCCACTCTAGACTCGGTACCTCTCCTCCAAGGTCCCCCACTCTAGACTCGGTACCTCTCCCTCCAAGGTCCCCATCTAGACTCGGTACCTCTCCTCCAAGTCCCACTCTAGACTCGGTACCTCTCCCTCCAACGTCCCCACTCTAGACTCGGTACCTCTCCTCCAAGGTCCCCACTCTAGACTCGTACCTCTCCCTCAAGATTCCCCACTCTAGACTCGGTACCTCTCCCTCCAAGGTCCTCCACTCTAGACTCGGTACCTCTCCCTCCAAGCGTCCCCCACTCTAGACTCGGTACTCTCCTCCAAGTCCCATCTAGATCGTACCTCCCTCAAGTCCCCATCTAGACTGGTACCTCTCCCTCAGAGTCCCCCACTTAGATGTACCTCTCCCTCCAAGTCCCCATCTAGACTGGTACCTCTCCCTCAAGGTCCCCACTCTAGACTCGGTACCTCTCCTCCAAGGTCCCCACTCTAGACTCGGTACCTCTCCCTCCAAGTCCCCCACTCTAGACTGGTACCTCTCCCTCCAAGAGTCCCCCACTCTAGACTAGGTACCTCTCCCTCCAAGATCCCCCACTCTAGACTGTACTTCTCAAGAGTCCACTCTGCTGGTACTCTCCTCCAAGAGTCCCCCACTCTAGACTGGTACCTCCCTCCAAGAGTCCCCCATCTAGACTGGTACCTCTCCCTCCAAGGTCCCCCACTCTAGATGGTACCTCTCCTCCAAGAGTCCCCACTCTAGACTGGTACCTCTCCTCCAAGGTCCCACTCTAGATCGGTACCTCTCCTCCAAGAGTCCCCCACTCTAGACTGGTACCTCTCCCTCCAAGATCCCCACTCTAGACTTGGTACCTCTCCCCAAGAGTCCCCCACTCTAGACTTGGTACCTCTCCTCCAAGGTCCCCCACTCTAGACTCGGTACCTCTCCCTCCAAGAGTCCCCACTCTAGACTGGTACCTCTCCTCCAAGTCCCCCACTCTAGACTGGTACCTCTCCCTCCAAGAGTCCCCCACTCTAGACTCGGTACCTCTCCCTCCAAGTCCCCACTCTAGACTGGTACCTCTCCTCCAAGAGTCCCCACTCTAGACTCTGGTACACTGTCTCCCTCCAAGACCCCCACTCTAGACTCGGTACCTCTCCTCCAAGGTCCCCATCTAGACTCGGTACCTCTCCCTCCAAGCGTCCTCACTCTAGACTCGTACCTCTCCCTCCAAGAGTCCCCCACTCTAGACTGGTACCTCTCCCTCCAAGAGTCCCCCACTCTAGACTTGGTACCTCTCGCTCCAAGAGTCCCCCACTCTAGACTCAGTACCTCTCCCTCCAAGAGTCCCCCACTCTAGACTTGGTACCTCTCGCTCCAAGAGTCCTCCACTCTAGACTCGGTACCTCTCCCTCCAAGAGTCCCCCACTCTAGACTCGGTACCTCTCCCTCCAAGAGTCCCCCACTCTAGACTCGGTACCTCTCCCTCCAAGCGTCCTCCACTCTAGACTCGGTACCTCTCCCTCCAAGATTCCCCCACTCTAGACTCGGTACCTCTCCCTCCAAGAGTCCCCCACTCTAGACTCGGTACCTCTCCCTCCAAGCGTCCCCCACTCTAGACTCGGTACCTCTCCCTCCAAGATTCCCCCACTCTAGACTCGGTACCTCTCCCTCCAAGAGTCCCCCACTCTAGACTCGGTACCTCTCCCTCCAAGCGTCCCCCACTCTAGACTCGGTACCTCTCCCTCCAAGCGTCCCCACTCTAGACTCGGTACCTCTCCCTCCAAGCGTCCTCCACTCTAGACTCGGTACCTCTCCCTCCAAGCGTCCTCCACTCTAGACTCGGTACCTCTCCCTCCAAGCGTCCTCCACTCTAGACTCGGTACCTCTCCCTCCAAGATTCCCCACTCTAGACTCGGTACCTCTCCCTCCAAGAGTCCCCCACTCTAGACTCGGTACCTCTCCCTCCAAGCGTCCCCCACTCTAGACTCGGTACCTCTCCCTCCAAGCGTCCTCCACTCTAGACTCGGTACCTCTCCCTCCAAGCGTCCTCCACTCTAGACTCGGTACCTCTCCCTCCAAGATTCCCCCACTCTAGACTCGGTACCTCTCCCTCCAAGAGTCCTCCACTCTAGACTCGGTACCTCTCCCTCCAAGCGTCCTCCACTCTAGACTCGGTACTTCTCCCTCCAAGAGTCCTTCACTCTAGACTCAGTACCTCTCCCTCCAAGACTCCCCCACTCTAGACTCGGTACCTCTCCCTCCAAGAGTCCCCCAATCTAGACTCGGTACCTCTCCCTCCAAGAGTCCTTCACTCTAGACTCGGTACCTCTCCCTCCAAGAGTCCCCAATCTAGACTCGGTACCTCTCCCTCCAAGAGTCCTTCACTCTAGACTCGGTACCTCTCCCTCCAAGATTCCCCCACTCTAGACTCGGTACCTCTCCCTCCAAGAGTCCCCCCCTCTAGACTTGGTACCTCTCCCTCCAAGCGTCCCCCACTCTAGACTAGGTACTTCTCCCTCCAAGAGTCCCCCACTCTAGACTCGGTACCTCTCCCTCCAAGAGTCCCCCACTCTAGACTCGGTACCTCTCCCTCCAAGAGTCCCCCACTCTAGACTTGGTACCTCTCGCTCCAAGAGTCCCCCACTCTAGACTCAGTACCTCTCCCTCCAAGAGTCCCCCACTCTAGACTTGGTACCTCTCGCTCCAAGAGTCCTCCACTCTAGACTCGGTACCTCTCCCTCCAAGAGTCCCCCACTCTAGACTCGGTACCTCTCCCTCCAAGAGTCCCCCACTCTAGACTCGGTACCTCTCCCTCCAAGAGTCCCCCACTCTAGACTTGGTACCTCTCCCTCCAAGAGTCCCCCACTCTAGACTCGGTACCTCTCCCTCCAAGAGTCCCCCCTCTAGACTTGGTACCTCTCCCTCCAAGAGTCCCCCACTCTAGACTCGGTACCTCTCCCTCCAAGCGTCCCCCAATCTAGACTCGGTACCTCTCCCTCCAAGAGTCCCCCACTCTAGACTTGGTACCTCTCCCTTCAAGAGTCCCCCACTCTAGACTCGGTACCTCTCCCTCCAAGAGTCCCCCCCTCTAGACTTGGTACCTCTCCCTCCAAGAGTCCCCCACTCTAGACTCGGTACCTCTCCCTCCAAGAGTCCCCCCTCTAGACTTGGTACCTCTCCCTCCAAGAGTCCCCCCTCTAGACTTGGTACCTCTCCCTCCAAGAGTCCCCCCTCTAGACTCAGTACCTCTCCCTCCAAGAGTCCCCCACTCTAGACTCGGTACCTCTCCCTCCAAGAGTCCTTCACTCTAGACTTGGTACCTCTCCCTCCAAGAGTCCCCCACTCTAGACTCAGTACCTCTCCCTCCAAGAGTCCCCCACTCTAGACTTGGTACCTCTCCCTCCAAGAGTCCCCCCCTCTAGACTTGGTACCTCTCCTCCAAGAGTCCCCCACTCTAGACTCGTTACCTCTACCTTTCTCTCTAATCGCCACCAAATAACGGTTAATCTATATAACATATTCTTGCCTTTGACCTTGAACAATGCCTGTGGCCGGGAGATAGGGAGGCTGAGAGGGACTCACACCTCTTCTCTCTTCCACCCAACAGCAGCCGATATCTCACCAGTTGATATTATTATTAGCACCGCGTCTTACTACCCGTTCGGGTTATACACATGCTTATTGTTCATGCGCTATTTATAGTAATAGTGGAGTGCTTTGCTTGTAATTGGTAATTTTTGTAAGTTTTATAGAATGGCACTATTTACAGAGTGGCTCACGGAAAAGTATCCTACCTCCTAAATCCAGCAGGCACCTCACTCTGAATTGGAGGAGCTCAATCCCCTTAAAACCATATTGTGACATGATAAATGAGCAAGTGAACTGCTTTATTGACTCATTCTTCATGTCACAATATGGCTGGGACCCGCCTCGGTGGCGTAATGGCTAACGTGCTAGTCGTGTTGAGCTCGACCGCCGAGGACGGGGAGATCGAGGTTCGAATCTCGGTCGGGGGAACTGGGGTGGTTTTTCCTAAATGGCTTTCCACTCTTCCTCCACGCAAATGCGGGTTCACTTCCTCTAATTCAATCTTCCCAATTCCCAATCCATTAGCGTAATCAGTACTTAAAAGCGTATAACCTGAACGGTTAGTAAAACGCGGTGCTAAATAATAATAATAATAATAATAATAATAATATGGGTGGAAGGGGATTGACCCCTCCAATTCAGAGTGAGGTGCCTGCTGGATGTAGGAGGTAGGATACTTTTCCGTGAGCCACTTTATACTTTGAGAAGAAAGGAAAAATAAGATTGATGATGAATATCGTTTAACTTTTACATTTTTTTAATTTCACTGAAATATAGTAATAATATATATAATATCAAATTACGTTTCATTCCACCCACCTTATTTTAAACTACAAACGTATAATAATGAATCAAATAGCCAAAGCTATTATTTATGCTTTTTAGTGAGGATTACTCCATATAGATATATTCTGAAAATTATAATCTAATAACGTTCCAAATTACTGCAAAATTGAATTAAATACCTGGTCCACCAAATATTATGATTTTTGGGAGTGGCCCACTTGGATAACTGATTGAGTAGCCCTGGTCTACAATCTACATACAGGTGAGCGAACTGGATGGTATTATGTCCCTCATGGTCAGTGATGCCATACGATAAAAAATAGTATAGATATAATTGAGTTGGTAGTAAGATGCGTTGTAAGATATAAATATTTTCTCTAAGAGTGATTTCATCCCAATCATCACAAACATTAAAATAATTACTATATTACTTTATATGTCTATGCACTATCATGAATTATATCGACATATATATTAGATTTCCATAAGAAAAACACTAAAATATATTGGAACAAATATTACAGAAACAAAGAACTTAGAGGTACCGGTATAGATTGTGACATTAGTATACCCTGAATGTGTAGTAAGATGCAAGATCAATCTTTGGTGCTGTCTCTGTCCACTGTCCAGTGTTTGATTCCTATTAGGTCAAGAAATATACCCCTTTAGAGTTGAGTTAGTTGTATTTATTCAAATGATAAATTGACAAAATTCTTTTTGCTACAATTTTACCACAATTAAGATTGAGTAAGTTGGTATCAGCGAAACTACTGGCACTAGAGTGTATAAAAAAATGTCATGTTATTGGTTTTCTAACTTCTAGAAACCAAATCACCTCGATATATACTAATATGGACAGCTACATTCCTCATCCAATCAGAAGCCATAAAAAGAGATAATTAATGATTCGGTAGCTATCACGTCACAAAACTTTCAACCCAATAAGGCAACATTCCAAAAACACGTGGTAGCATTTTCACTTATTAAGCAAGAAGACCGTTCCTCAAGTTTGTTTCTTTAACAACCAAGTCTCACTACCTGTCCGTATTTACACATGTGTACTAATTAGGCTAAAATTGTGTTGTGCCAAAATAGATAAAATATTAGGCCTACTTCAGTAGATGCGTTTAGTTTGATTTTAACAAATGATAACAGGGTTTATTCAACAGTTAAGTAATCACATATATGTCATTGATATGATGGCCTTTGATGGGATACCTATTTTCTTAGTACCACGTCTTAGTACCCATTCGAGCTGGACACATATATGTACTACGCTAATATTATTGGTATGAGGGAGGTTGAATTTAGAAAAGGTTTACCCACATTTTTGTGGAGAGAGAGTTAAAGCCATCTAGGAAAAACTACCCTTATTATATCCGACCGGGATTCTAACCCTATTCTCCCCATCACTGACAGTCTAGTGCATTGCGAGAGTAATTCTTTAGACCATTCCACGTAATTAATATTAACACCGTTTAAACAACTAACGAACGGGAGCGCTATGACAACATAGGGGCTGATTTAAAAATCAAATTATTACCTACCACTGCTTGTGGGGTTTGTTGCGCTAGTTCTTCACAGTGACTTTGTAACGTCAGTGACCATTAAACCACTAAACCATTAAAGTAATTAGTACACAGGCGTACAACCCGAACAGTTAGTAAGACTCAGCGCTAAAAACAACTTAGCTAAGGTGTTGGACTGATGATATATTAGTATTTTTTGTTGCTGTTTTTTCACCCCATTTCACTCTATACGCTAAAGTGATTGGAATGAGTAAGGTAGATTTATAGCAAATGAACTCGCGTTTGTGTGAAGGGCACGTGAGTAAAAAACCCACTATGTAGGCCTACATTTATTCGGGATTCTAACCTCGACCTCTCATATAATCGTAAAACAAAATTGAATTAGCTTGAAATTTAGACGACGTGACGTGCCCATCATTGCGCGTGATAATCAAAGACGGCCATGGATATAGACACATGCAATAGTCCTCGGGAGGGGTGCGTATGCACACATTGACGCAAAAGGTGAGGGGTTGGGGGGAATGTAAGACAATCCCACCCTCCCTTGGGTGATGGCTAGAGATTGGGTCAACATGTGATAACATAATATTTTAATCCTTCCAGCTAGAAGTGTGATAAGTGAAATGTTGACGAATTAGGTTGTTTAGAACTGTATTCTCAGTTTTAATTTTACAGATTTCACCGAATGCTACACATTTTCGGGTATATTACATAAAGTTACATGTTTTGTGTGTGTGTGTGGTTTTTTTTATCTTGAGATGGTTATTATTTTTATTATTATTGTCTTTCTTGAGGAAAATACTTTTAAATGATGTGTCACTAATATTTAGTCAACTTGTATTTTCATAAAGGAATGTATCCAGTGAAGGGATGGCAGGATGCAAAGTCCAGGTATTCTGGTTCGTCAGAGAATATTACAGTTGCCAAAACGTAACTTTGAGTCTGCCGTGAAGGGGGGAATTTCCAGATTTCAGCAGCACTTCTCTCGCGCACAAACATAAGTCGACAAAATGTATAAACAGTAATTCTTGGAACTGATTAGCTAATTAGTTAATTTTCACGTTTTCTAATCAGGAAATGAAACAGATATAAAATGTCAGGGTAAAGAAAAAATTAAAAAACGGAACCCGAAAACAATCAAGGAAATGTAGTTTGAAGTGTATTATAATACGGTGCGTGAAACAGTCTTATTAAAAGTTAACAAGACCAATCATGTATATACGTATAAAGCTAGAATCTCACGTTCGTCGAAAATAGAAAGCAGAACCTGCTTTAGTAGCGCAACAATTCAAAGCTAGAGAAATAGATGTTAACCCATGATGCATTGCAACGCAAACTTAAAACATCTGGATATCGATATATTTTATTTTTTAGTGGATAAATATATATTTTAGCTCATTCTACCGGTGGATGTTTTCAAATGATAATGCTGTGTCGTGGCACAATCCATTACATCGATACACATTCCAAATCTCCTCACAAAAGCCAACGAAGCTGCTTGCTTCTTGCTCTACAGTGCATGTACTATTTAATGCGCATACGCACTTATTTGAGATGATTGATCTTGAGATTTGATTCGTTCTCCCGTGCCGAACATCTCAGGCAGAGTGGAAGAAGGAGAGATGAGCTAAACTTTAAAAGAACAGCTCGTGCCGTTGAGGCGGACATTTTGTGATTGGGTTAGAGCTCATCACGTGACCCTGTTTATGGTCTGCGCTTGTTTTTCGTTGAACGTGTAAATCCGGAGTAAGTGGTTTTTTTTTTTTTTTTTTTTTTTTTCTAGCACTGCATTTTACTATTTATTCGGGCTTAACATCTCAGTGGAATAGTTAAAAAAAAAGTAACTGTCCGAGTGTCTGTATATTAGAAAAATATTGTTATTTTCTTCCTTCACAAGTTTGCAGCCTTGTATTTAAATTTAATTTATATAATATACGAGTATATATGTATTATTAACGTGTGGAAAGAAGGTTTATTCAATGATATATATATTAACATTATTACATATTTTACTATGTCTTTTAACTGATTTTGCTATATATTTATGTACATATTTTGTAAGTTAATACTATATAAAAATTCCGGGCTCTAGACCGATGACCAAAGATAACAGGTATGGAATCTGTTGGAGGTAGTTTGGAGGGGGTTCATTTCGGTTTTCAATTACTCAAGAATCAAGATGACCAAAACCCGCCTCGATTGTGTAGTTAGGCTAACGCGCCAGTCGTGCTGAGCTAGACCACCGAGGATGGGGAGATCGAGGTTTGAATCTCGGTTGGGTGAACTGGGGGTGGGTTTTCCTAAATGGTTTTCCACTCTCCCTCCACGCAAATGCGGGTTCACTTCCTCAAAATCCAACCTTCCCAATTCCTAATCCATTAGTGTAATTAGTACTTAAGCGTATAACCTGAACGGGTAGTAAGATGGAGTGCTAAATAATAATAATAATAATAATAATAATATAATAATAATAAAAGATGACCGAAAGGTAGTGGGGATGAAAGTTATTAGGGGCAGTGTAGAGGGGGTTTGTTATGATTTTCAATGGGTTGACTCGAGTTAAGTTCCCCTAGTATGAGGCCCTTAAAAATTATGGCTTTTAATTTATTGCTAACGGGTAGTAAGACGCGGTGCTAAATATTATTATAATTTATTGCTTGTATTAATCACAACTTGTGAATGTGTGGAATGCCAGGCCTCCACCGTGGTTCGGATCCCACGTTAAACTGTAGGTCCTCCATTTCATCTCACAATCACCCTATCATATCACATTAGTGTAAGTTCGTATAACCCGAACGGGTAGTAAGACGCGGTGCTATAATATAATAATAATATAATAATAATAATAATAATAATAATAATAATAAAAATAATTAATAATAATTTCTATAATGTTATAAGGCCATTCATTGTGCGAATGGTACTATTATTTTTACTAAGATGGTGGCGTGTTTTCCCCCGTAGTCCCTGTAGTTAAGTTCATAAAGGTCCTATCTTGTCAACTGGTAACGTGCATGTCATCAGCCAGTAGAGAAACTTTCATTCCCGCGTGATTTCGGCGAGATCACAAAGAGTTGGTTTCCAGTAATGGATCGGCCGGCGTCTAGAAAAGAATGTTGCACATTTCCCAGCGCTTCTGTGCAAGCTGTCGGTGACAAAGAACCTCGTGCCATACCTCTCTCGCAGTTGTTGGAAGAACAGTGACCAATCCCCATTGACTGAGCCGGTCTTTTCGGGCTCCTCTCAGAGATGTTGCAACATTATCTCGAAATGATCTACTCGAACTTGGGACTTCATTCCATAAAGTTGCTAATCTTGATTTTGGAATTTCGTAATTCCTGTTGAGTCGTCTACTTTCGTATGATTGTTCTATCTAGTGCAAAATTCCTAACTTACAGTGTGGAATATTTTGATTTGTGTAATACTTTAAAATTTTACGAGCAAACATTAATTTTCAGCCATTTAAGGCAATAGAAATATAAACTACTTTGTATAGTTTCACCTCTGCTAAGTACAGTTGGTTAAAAAGTTTAGTGAATAGAAAGCAAATAACTAGAAGATCAACGAGTAGATTATCTCATTACTTATTCAAGGCATTCAATTAGATTTAAAGTACACTTTTTATTCAGTCTGAACAATTTGATATATATATCTATTTTCACCGAGCTCAAAATCCTCTTCACGTCCACGAAGCATATATGAGACTTTATTAAATTAGTTTTTAAATCCTTTAGTTTTTCTGATCCCTGAATAATTCATGCAGTTTCCAAGTTTTCAACTTTAGTCTAGCAAACAATTTACAACTATCCATATCGAGATTAACAGTTTCGAGAGATTGAACCACAGGGAGATCTATTCGAAATAAATAATATAATTCTGTAATGCAATTTGGTTCAAGACAGAAAATGTTTCTAGATCGTTTCAGGTGAACGCTTAGTCTCACAATGGAACATTCTCGAAACCTCTTGGGGATATTTATTGTATTTAATTACTTTCCCTGAAAGTTTGACATATTAATAGCTTTATTATTAAGACATGTATTTTGGTTCCTGGAATGTAGAGCGAATTATAGGATATATTATTTTCTCCAGTTGGTCCAGTTTTACCAAATATAGCCGGACCGATTAGCTAATAAATATTACTTATTTCCCAAGAAAAGCTGGTAATAATACTAGAGTATAAGGCATTCACGAGCTAAGTTTACCTGGATGACAGCTCGAAATGTTACTAGAAGTAATCCCTAATATATCACTACGCCAACAGCTGACATCTATCACTTTGGATCACTGTAATGAAAACAGATGGTAATATATTAATGTAATAGTTAACCACAATAATTTAGGCCAATATTATTTATATATTTATTTGAGGTCGGACACAAAGTTTATTTATAGTTTTATTCCCCTTAAAAAAAATATTAACACCCCTTTCACAAAAACTTCTGACGAACATAGCTTCAAAATGGCGGTTGACGAATCTAAACCATATGATTGAACATAACGGTAAACAAGTTTTTTACAATAATGCAGACACGCAGTTGATAAAAATATTATATTCAGTTAAATATTTTGTAATACGATAAAATAATCATAAAATATTTTATTGTATGTAAAAAAATGACAACAATTTTCTCTTTTCCAAGTAAATACGATGCCTGTATTAAAAGATATTGATGTGTGCACTATATTACACAAAATCAGTAACGTTCCAAAACGAAAAATAAGTACTTTTAATTACGTTTAAAATATTGCTTCGAGTTGGATAAAAAGAAATTATTTAAAAAAATGAAAGAGTATGAGAAAACTTAAGTTTACGTTATTTTAAATGTAATATATAACAGGTATTTAAAGATCTTTACGTTTATAACAAAACTGTGATCTTTTACAAGTGTTGTCAACCCAAAACCAAAACATTTGATTTTCGAACTGTCATCCAGGTAAAAACCTATCATGAACGGAATATAAGCGTTGTGTTTATGACTAAATGGAAGAGGGAGGGTATGAATTTAAGGCGGAGATGTAGGGAACGCGAGATAAGAGCAGTGATTGTGTAGTATCAAAACTTTTTTTTGGTCAAAATAAATCAAATATTTCTCCAGTATATATATATATATATATATATATATATATATATATAAATAAAGTTTAATTTTATTCACCTGGTAACATCAACAGTTCTTGAATATCAGTCAAGGGTATCCTGGAATTTAGTGACAACTTTTTCTCTTCGTTTACAAAATTTCTCATCTATTTCCGCTCTGCTCATGACAGATATCCAACAAATGTTGATATCCCTAAGTGAATAAAATTAAACTCTATATTTGTACTGGAGAAATATTTTATTTATTTGGGCTAAAAAACGTTTTGCTATAAAAACTGCAAAAACAATGGCTCTTTCTCATGATTTCTACATCCCTGCAATAAAATACATATGGTTCTATTTATTGCGGTATTCTTACAAATACATACATATTGTACCCTATCAATTTAAATTTATTTCTGACAACATATTACTTTATTACTGCTGGCATGTGCGACAAACAAAGTTTTCAGACTTTGATTTTCAAAACACAAACAACACCTATATCTGGCCGTGACTCTAGCGGCAGCATATGGAATTATAAGTCTTATTTATTCTAATAACAATAACATCTTATTTAAATAATAGTCTATATTTAACATTGAGATTTTAACAGTTAATTATGTAAGGGAATATGATAAGGTCGAAACGTTAAAAACAAATGTATGTTTAACTTTGGGACCTCCATATTTGTCCAGCCCCAGGGCCTCCACATATATAAATCCGGCCCAGGGTACAAGTCACAAGAGTTGAGGGTAGGGGCATTTCGAGGTTGTGGGATTTGAGATGCAGCCCATGCAACCAGACCACTATAGATTCACCAACTAGATAACATTTTTAAAGTGAGATGGAAGAAAACACGTGTTAAGATCAGTATTTTTCAGGTTTTTATAGGGAAAATTATTTTTGGGCTAAGTAAATCAAATATTACTTCAGTAAATATGTTTAGTTTAACTTTTCACATATCTTAGTAACATCAATAGTTATTGAATAGTTGTCATGGGCATTTCATAAATTGATCAAAACTTTTGCTCTGCATTTCAAAAGTACCTGATCAAACTCTAGGAAGCTCACGGCAGACAAATATTCAATAACTGTAGATATTATTAAAATATGTGGAAAGTTAAAATAAACTGAAGAAATATTTTATTTGTTTTGACTAAAAAAATAGTTTTTAATCATAAAAACTTTAAAAATATGAGCTTTAATTCCCGTTATATTCCATCCCACCTTAAAACTGTAAGAATATTAGCCTTAATTCGCGTTATCTTCCATCCCACCTTAAAACTGTAAAAATATGAGCCTTAATTCGCGTTATCTTCCATCCCACCTTAAAACTGTAAAAATATGAGCCTTAATTCCCGTTATCTTCCATCCCACCTTAAAACTCACATTGGTGGGCACGGGGACTAAGGCATCATGTTCATCTGGTCTTATTTCTCGTGGATGTGAATCCAAAATTCATCCGGATATAGACCACATAGGATATATTTTCCTAAATGATTTCCCACTTCCCATCCTTGAAAATGATGGTATATTTCATCTAGATTCAACCTTTATCATTCCTACCCCATATGCCGATAGAACGGACGGACGGGTAGTAAGACAGAATGCCAAAAAAATAGCCACGTTAGATCTCCCATGTTTTATAATAAAAAAGTCGAGGAGGTCAACCTGAATCTTATGTGCGCATAAAAAAGGAGCATTATTCACTATAAAGGATAAGGCTCTTTGAGTAAGTTCCTGACCGCAAGCCATTAACCCTTTTCAACTCTCCGGCAAAGGTTAAAAATAAATCTTTCCATAGTGGCTTTTTATAACCGGGCAAAAATCAAGTTTTCTCTTTTGAGCTAACGAATCCCGTTTAAGATTTATCTTTTAACTTACGCTTTCATATAATTTTGTTTGAAATACTAATAAACCAAAATAGATTATTTCTTTTGTTGCAGTGTTGTAAACATAAGACACATTTTTTACCACGTGGATGGGTTACCAAAAGAAACACAACTATCGAAAGAATCTTTTAAATCATAAAATGTTAATCAAATTACCCGCCTCGGTGGCGTAGGGCGTGTCGTGTTTAGCTCGACTGCTAAGGATGAGGAGATCGAGGTTCGAATCTCAGTCGGGTGAACTGGGGGTGTTTTTTTCTAAATGGTTTTCCACTCTCCCTCCACGCAAATGCGGGTTCACTTCCTCTAATTTAACCTTCCCAATTCCTAATCCATTAGCGTAATTAGTACTTAAAGCGTATAACCCGAACGGGTAGTAAGACGCGGTGCTAAATATTATTATTAATTAAATTTATTTTTACTTATTACTATTCGCACAGGTGAGCACGTGAATAAAGTCACATATTGGTTGGTTTTCTTGTGGTTGGGAGGTTCGAATCACATTCGGGTGGGTTATGGAGATGTTTTGCTTGATAAGTTTTCAGTTTCTCTCCAGTCCAATGGGTGCGCTATTTACCCAAATTATAATTTCCTCCAGATTCTATCTTTCTACAATTTCTATCTTCCTCCAGATTATATTTTCCTCCAAATTCTATCATCCTCATCGCTACTCCATTGGTGTAATTTGTGAATAGGCCGGATGGGTATAGGAAATATTATATTATTATTATTAGCACCGCGTCTTACTACCCGTACGGGTTGTACGCACTTACGCTAATGTGTAGTGGTAGGGTGATTGTGAGATGAAATGGAGGACCTACAATTTAACGTGGAATCCCGAACCACGGTGGAGGCCTGGCATTCCCCACATTCACAAGATGTCTTGTCAGAGGTGAAGGAAGGGTTTTGTAATCAGATAAATCTGTGCCGGGACCGAGGATTGAACCCTGGCCGCCAGCACAGAAGTCTGACACCTTACCCCTAGACCGCCAGGTCACCCTATAGGAAATAAATTGTATTAGATATAAAACCATGTTTTCTAAAGGTTTTAATCAAAGGGCAGGGACTAGGAGACTATTTAGAGGATGGGCATCCGAACTAACGTGGAGGGTGGATGTAAAAACCACAGTGATAATCACATATGTAAAACAACCCTCAATAAACACGATCAAGATTTGAACCCCAACCTCCCTATCACATGCACTTCAGTCTAACGTGAGATGTATGCCTTAAGCCTCATGAGCATTGAGATAAACTAACATCTGTGTCTTATGTATATGTCAAAATTGACAACATTTTTATAAAGTGCTACAAGGCTTGCTGTATGCATACGTTAGAGTAGATTTATGAGTTCTTATAGCAGTCATATAAGTTTTCGCCACGAAATTTAACTCCACTTGCCACACACACACACAGCACACGCAAGTATGTTGTTTCTAATTTGCCCACGGCGCCACTAGTAACTTTACTGCGCGAACTAGGAAATAAATAATTACCTCTGTCCCAACAAACAGGCCATGTCCAGAACGGGCCTGTTGATTGTGTTCAACTATTACTTTCGAGAATCATCAGGGATTATGATTAATTTAGCTTTACGTCTATTGTGTTTTATTTAAATAAGTATTTAAAATGAAAACCATTTAAAAAATAATATGAGTACTGAGAGTGGGGTATAGGTATGGGTTACGTTATTAAACCTTTAAATCTCAGCTATAGAATAATATAGGCTTAGAAAGTTATTACAACAAATCTTGGAGCTAATTTCTAATAATTTGTATTCAGATCTAGTGTATGAGAGTAAGGCCTTTGTTTTTAATTTAAACATTTTTCTTAAAATGTAGATATGTTTAGCCTTAAAATATACCTAAATGTAGGTCAACCTCTTTGAGCTAAGAATAATAAAGTTTATTAAGGTGTTTAAAAAGCATCTAATAAGACAATTTAATGAGGTCTCCCCTTCAGTTTCCGGATGGACTAAGACGTCACTGTCACAATAGACTGAACTGCCGATGATGGGAGAATGGGGTTTGAATCTCGGTCGGATGTTCTGAAGATAGTTTTCTTAATTTGTTGTCCATCATATTTCCACGCAAATACGGGTACACTTGCTCTAACGTCAACTTTCCTAACTCCTAGCACATTAGAGCAATTAGTGAATATGCGTATAACCTAAGCAACCACTAAGATTCGGTAACAACAACAAATATATAGGATAGTTTGATATAAATCTTCTAGGAGAGTTTGATAGAAAGCCTGTTAGTATAGTTTGATATAAATCTTCTAGGAGAGTTTGATAGAAAGCCTGTTAGTATAGTTTGATATAAATCTTCTAGGAGAGTTTGATAGAAAGGTTCTAGGATAGTTTGATAGAAAATATGTTAGGATAGTTTGATATGTTTGATAGAAAGTATGTTAGGATAGTTTGATATAAATCTTCTAAGATAGTTTGATAGAAAGTATGTTAGGATAGTTTGATATAAATTTTCTAGGATAGTTTGATAGAAAGTATGTTAGGATAGTTTGATATAAATCTTCTAGGATAGTTTGATAGAAAGCATGTTAGGATAGTTTGATAGAAAGCTATCAGTTTGATACTAAATCTTCTAATAGTTGAAGAAAGCCTGTTAGAATGGTTTGATCTGATTAAGATATTTCTAATTTGTTATATTCAGCAAAAGCCTTGTTACGTAAATTTTAATATAAATTTAGGAGCAGTTTGATAGCAAAGTCTAAGAATAAGATTTGGTAACAAAAATAATATATAGGATAGTTTGATATAAATCTTCTAGGAGAGTTTGATAGAAAGCCTGTTAGTATAGTTTGATATAAATCTTCTAGGAGAGTTTGATAGAAAGCTTTAGGATAGTTTGATAGAAATATTTAGATATGATTTGATATGTTTGATAGAAAGTATGTTAGGATAGTTTGATATAAATCTTCTAAGATAGTTTGATAAAAGTATGTTAGGATAGTTTGATATAAATTTTCTAGGATAGTTTGATAGAAAGTATGTTAGGATAGTTTGATATAAATCTTCTAGGATAGTTTGATAAAATGTTAGATAGTTTGATAGAAAGCATGTTAGGATAGTTTGATATAAATATTCTAGGATAGTTTGATAGAAAGCTGTTAGGATAGTTTGATATAAATATTCTAGGATAGTTTGATAGAAAGATGTTAGATAGTTTGATATAAATATTCTAGGATAGTTTGATAGAAAGCTGTTAGGATAGTTTGATATAAATATTCTAGGAGTTAAGAAATTTAGGATATTTGATAGAAAGTCTGTTAGTATAGTTTGATATAAATCTTCTAGGAGAGTTTTATTGGGACAGTTTGAATATATTCTGGCTCTGAGTTGTATTGCTGCCAAATATGATTGGAACAGAACATTAAATTAATTTTCTAAATCTATTTTTATTCACATTGGAAAAACTTACTGACTAGTTTACTAATATATCTATAGTCTAAATGGGGATCTGCACGGTAAATACTAGAAGCAATAGTCTCTGATTATAAAACTGTGTTTTTATCTAAATATGTATGTAAATATGTAGCTATGCATAATTTATATATTTATTTATATGCAAGGCTCTATGGATTTAATTTCATAGCTTGCGACAATATTTTCCATCGTAGACGACCGTTATTTCGAAGTCGCCAGTAAAACCCAGTGTCCAAATAAAATACGCCATTTTGTGCCACTGATCGTTTAGTGGCTTATTTACGATCGTTGGAGAGAATCTGTAAAAGTGCACGTGTAATAATCGGGCAAGTGACATTTGCGACAACCATAAAATATAACATTTTAAATTTTAGATCAACAATCCTGTTAATTCCCCAACTGTGATGCCGTACATATTTGTTTTGGTGAGGCATGTAACTGTATTGGCAGCATAGTTTTTAGCCTAAATACAATCCAATATTTAAAAGGACAGCTTTATCTGACAGTTAGGAAATTCACTAGCTCTACTTTCACATATCCATACGTCAGCTCATGTAATATGCACTTGTCCTTTTGCATATATATTATCGGATTCCGAAAGTTGATGCTCTCAAAATCCCCAAAAGGTTAACTTAAAAATTGTACATTAGTACTCTCAAAAACAAAAAAATTCTCTTAAAAACCAAAAGATAAGGATTCACTTTAAAAAAAAATCAGTTTTAATATTTTCAAATATACAAAGATGCTCTTAAAATTCAACTACATTTGAAATCCAATTTCTTCTTTTTGTCAGTTAATGGTAATGGCGGTGGAATATTGCAAAGGAAGAACTAAATAATAAATTGTATGGCCAATATAGCTATAAAAACTCACCTACTTAGTACTGTTCTGTCAGAAAACATTGTTTCATGTTGGGCCGGACTAATGATCCAAGTAAATGGAAATAATGAGTTTGTGCATTAAAAATTCCTCGTTTATTACGATATTTTTGTATTGATTCTAAAAATGACAGTAAATGTACAATAAGAAAAAAAAACAAGAAAAAATGTCTCAAAAATGTCCTCAAAAAACACAAAATGGCATCAACTTTAAATTCCTTCAAATATGCCAAAATATACATAGTAAAAGTTATGTTTTAAATATCAGGGTGTCATAAAATGTGTTTAAAGTTTCGATTGCGATCGATTACACAGAAAAAATATATAATTTCATCAACTTCCGGGCCTTAAATATTATCAATTACCTATAAAACAAAACACTAGTAAAATCATTTGTAAAATGTTATCAATATTGACCGCAGAAAATATGTTTGTACTTTTCTAAAAGGTTGGCCAAATGCTCATTCGAAGAAAATCAAGATAAGCTGTGATAACAGTTTCAAGTTGTCAGCGTTCCAACAAGCCCATAACTACAAACACAGCCACAGTCCGATATGACAGGAGGAATACATTATTAATTATTTAATGACAACGTAGTTAATTGAAATATAATACTCAGAATACAACAAAGTTTACGGTTGTTCTTTAGGTGTGAATCAGTGTCATTAATGACAGAAAAATTAGGTGTCGAACCAACTAGACCACTTAGGAAAATATTTGATCAGAAAACGTTATAGAGATAATGGAGATTGGAGGAAGTCATATAATGAGTAGTTACATACTTTGTTCTCATCACCCACCAGACGTTGTTAGGGTAATCAAAGATCGGCAGTGGGCAAGATTCAGCATGAATTGAAGATTCTAGAACATTGTTCAAGGTATTGACTGACAAACTCAATGGGAAGAGACCATTGAGAAGACTTAGACGCAGATGAGAGGATAGCATTAGAATGAACCTGAAAGAGATCGGGTGTAATGAGGTGGACTGGATAGAACTAGCTCGAGATAGGAATAGGTGGCGCACTATTGTAAGTGCGGCAATGAACCTCCGAGTTTCTAGTGCCATATATTACGTAGGTAATCGTCACGTAAATATCAAACAGGTTATTACTTTTCCAGAAGTAAATTCATGAAATCTGCAATGGTCACCTTTCATAGAAAATATCAATAACATTGAAATAATTAATCTAATATTAAGTAATATGTGCCCACAAATAAGTTTGTATTTTATAAATATATCTTCCTACCAGAAGCCTACTAAAAAGGGTGGTTTCCATCCGGAAGGTCAATTTACAAATCTATTGAATAATTTGCTATTCATATTAAAACATTGGAAAATCGACTATGCAGAATGTTTTTTTAGTATTATTAGATACAAGTGAAAGACAATGACAAGCAGATAAAGTAGTTGTATTTAAATAAATCACAAATAAAATAATTTTAAATACAATATAGGAATTCTTTAATATATATTTATTTAAAACTAGAATGATAGATTTCAAAATAATTTAATAAATAAACAATTAACGATAGTAAAGTGTTTTTCTCTATAATTCTAAATATCTCTACACAGAGCAATCAATAATCAAATTATTTGTAAAACTGATTTGATAAAACGCTTCCTTAAGTAATGAGTGAATAAAAAAATACTATTTTGTGTTATGTGCGTGAAAAATAACATAACAGTGATTGGACTTATTGAAATATTAAAATGAATAGAAAAATTTAAGACCTTAAGCACTATAATTGTGATATTTATCTTTTCTTTTTATTATATTAATAAAATGAAGAGTTTGTGTGCCTGTCATGAGTGTTGCACGATTTCTACCACACCCAGAGGTTTGACATTTAAATTTTAATAGCCCCTAAGCACGAACATGTGCAGCTTGAAGCAGAAATGTTGAAATTTTGATTAGAATACTTTCAATTAATTAAAAACCGCAAAAAATGAACAAATAAAACGCCACGAGAAAGCTTTGCTACACTTCATACAGTTGTGCAATGCGGGTTGTGGTAGACCCTGTACAAAACCATTTACTACTAGAAGCCGGAATTTTGAAATTTATATATACCCTTTTTATATTTTAAACTCCTCTCGACCCTTTTTTACAAAAAACATTTTTATGTACAGTACCTAAGACAAGTAATTAATGTAAAAAAGAGCAAAAAGCCCAAAAATTGTTAAAATAATAAAAAGCAAATCTAATCAATAAGGGCATTCAGACAAAAAGGGAAGAAATTGCAAAAATTTCCAAAAGTATTAAAAAACCAAAAAGGTTAAAAATGGCACAATTAAAGCAAAAATGGTCAAAAGGGCCAGAAATAAATCATAATAAATTAAAGGGTATAAAGGTTTAAAGTGGTAAAAGAAATGCAAATGAATAAAAGATTAAAAAGCGGCAAAAAGGCCGAAAGGAGTCAAAAGAGGGGGAAAATGGGGTGGAAAATGAAAGGGTTAAAAAGTGTAAACGTGGTAAAAAGTGTAAATATGTAAAAAAAAATGGAAAAAAATGGAAATAGGGTATAAAGAGTAAATGCAATAAAAAAAGCTAAAATACTTTGGATTTTATTTAATAGCAACCATTTAACAACCTATTCTTTAATCTGTTACACTCTTCTTTCATTTATCATAGCACCAACAGACCAGAGTTCAAAGTATTGTGTATAGAGAAGATATAATTTAATTTTCAAAATAAATGTCCGATTTTTAAAATATATTCAGAATTTTTTTTGACAGTATGTATAATCGGCCTACTTTCGCGTTTTGTTTCACAATCTAAACCAATAAATGATTAATATTTAATCATAATTTAAAATTTTTATGGATTAATTAGCAAAGTATTATTTTTGTTTATTGCAGTTATGGCCGCATCTAAATCCTTGTGTCCAGGTGTCATTTTTCAATTTAAAGAATATAATTTAAGATTTGGTTACTTTCCCTGTGGTTAATATGGATGTACCAAAAATAACAAACCTACTTTATAGATACCGTGGGAAGAACAGGTACACCAGCTCGTTATTAATAATCCGTAAGAAATATAATATATGTACATTAGTATGTAGTTTGTAGTCAAGCTCCACACCCTGACTTTTTCGTCGGCGTTTTTTAATGTACCATTTTGGAAAAAGGTCTGTCCAGATTAAGCGAGGTCCGGATCAATGATGTTCTAATGTAGTGTAGCATTTGGCTACAATCCTAGAGGAATCGACTAAGAAAAATGTATACAACTTAACCCGTTTCACCAGCCCTGCACCTAGAACTACGATTCAGGAAGAAAACATAAACACTACCGAGCATAAGTACGCCACGAGGAAAACTAGCCGCTGCTCTCAAGTTTCTATTGGCGACCACCAGAGCGCGCCACACAAACATGGACAGTTCAAAGAGCTTAAGATGCGAAGATATGTTGTTCTTCCACGTTCTCGAAGCATTGGGATGTTTGGAGTATATGGTAGAGGTTTCTGTTGTCATATGCCCCCCCCCCCCCCATCCCCCGCCCTTTTGGTGATCCATATGTTTATCCCCACCTTTTATCCCGTTATCCAATGTTCTCTGGGGGTTTGTATATGTCTACGAGGCTATGTATGGCCACTCTTGGATTTAGCTTGGACGAAGGTATTGGAAGCTAAGGCTTCGGGATTGTTAAAATGTAAGATCTAAATTATTTTTCGACTTAATGTTTTTTCTGGTTATTAATTTTTATTTACCTTTTAACTTTTCAAAATTCTCTTTCGGCTTCATAATATTAACTTTGTAACGAGGGACTTATAGTATATGTAGATTTTGATAAGTGTTAAACTTTGGGTCAAGAATTTGTATGGATCTAGATACTTCATGGAAATCGATAATTAATTCATTTATGTGGATATCGATTCTTTATTTATTTTTGAGACTATCGATTAATTTGTAAAGATATCTCTCGACCTAATTGTGAGACTGGAGAATATTATTATGATTGTTATTATTGGTAATTTTGGGACTAAGTTTTCTTTAACGAGGATTTTTGACTGTTAAAAAAAAGACAATTTTTACCTGTAGTTAAAATGTTTATTCTGTGGAATGACTATTTGCCGTACGATGGTACGATTTTGTAAGATCTTAGTATATAATGGAAGTATAAGGAATAGGAAGTATAAAGAATAATGAAGGAATTTTCGAGGACTCATGTTGTAGCTTATGAAGATAGATATGAATTTCGTAGTGGATATTTTGTTTTGACGAAGATCACCTACCTTTACAAACTGGTTAGGCGCGGAAATAATTGATTTAGGTATTATGGTTCTCTTATAATGTAATTGTCTTGAGTTAAAGCCGTATTTAACTATGATATTTTTTTTTTGCATTCTAATTTATAATGAAAATCTTTCACCAACTCTACGGCTATCTTAATTTTTTAAATCTCTATATATTGTTCAAACTTACTCAAATGATAATGATTATATTTATATATTTAATTATGATAATTTTAAATAAATATCAACAAAGCTGCCACAAGTCTTTTCAATGCTAAAAATCGAAATAATACCCTTAGGTTTTGTGTGTTTTGGTATATCTTTAGTTTGGGTACATATTTATATATTTAATTTTCCTTGAGGGCAACAGTCATTATATTACTCCCGCAACTGGTGTGAGTTGCGTGCTCTGGGTTTTGAAGGTCAATCTCAGATATTCAAAAAAACAAGAACTCCAACCGCTCACTCCTATTGCCTTTTTTTTAATTTGTGATTTGGACCTCCTATTATGTTATGATGTTGCTAAGGACGGTTCAGTAGTGTTATTTTATAAATATTGATATTACCTATAAAAAGTGAACAACTGCAGATCACACGACGTTAAAGTAGATCTAAGAATTGTTCTAGCTGCCAGATAAGGCCCTTTCTATGAAAATTGGACTGAAAAAAATTAGGAATATTAGTTTTCTAGCAACGCAAGATCCGAAGAGTCTATATTTTACAATAAATGGGTATACATATTACACCCACTACATTTTTCTTACGGGGAAGGAGGCATCGTCCCCCTTCCCCCACCCAATTGTAATTCTGTACACACAGCTAATCTAAAACGTACCACCCGCTGTTCACCAAATAATTGAGTCTTCACGTTTATTTAATAAAGCGGAATTCATAATCAACAACTAAGATAAAGATATTTCTCAAAAATCTATATAGTGAACTATTTTTTCGACCAAAGTAGTTTTGTTTTTTATTTTTATGTGATTCAATTTTAACTAAGAACTCATTCTCTTTCAGTAGTAAAGTGAGTCATCTCACATTTCAAAGTGTTGTTTTATTCATAGTACACTCTGTTTAGGCGGAAGTGTAGCAGTTTTACCTTCACAGATTACTCTATGACCCTATCTTATAAACTATATCAATAGTGGAATAGGTTTGCTACTTTCTTGAGCAAAGTAAAAATAGATGGATCTTCGAGTGAGTGGACTATTTAATTTCCTATAAAAATGTTTGATTTTTTTATCCATTATAATGTACGATTCGTTTCCCAATAAAGATGGTCCAACTCTGTTCGCAACTCTATTAGTAGAATAGACTGGCGATGACGGAGAGCAATCTCGGTCGGGTGTACTGAGGGTGGTTTTTCCAAAATGGTTTCCCACTCTCTCTACACACAAATTCGGGTACATTTTACTTAAGTATAGCCTTCGTAAGCCTTTAAACCATTAGCATAGTTAGTACCTAAACGTATAGCCCAAATGGGTAGTAAGACGCGGTACTAAAAACACATATAGCATCATAATTTAAATATTATTTTATTACATACAGATGTAATTACTCGGTAACAAGACTGACACACGGATAATGTGCCCGACTGTTGTCACGGAAGGCCCAACTTTAATCTTGACTCACTTCACTAGGTTTGCTTTCCCCACGTTATATTTATCTCCGGGCACAATTTCGGTGCAGTACCTTTATTACCCCATCCGAACCTTTATTACCCTAACCCGACCCTATATTACCCTACCCGACCCTTTATTGTTTATACTAAGTTACTAATATCCTTGTAATAAACAGAATTATAGCCCGATTTAGATATGAAGGACAGGGTTATCCACATGAAACAGGGGGGCAATTGCCCCCTGAGACTCTAAGGTTGTATAAATATTATAAGTAGGTTAATCCCACCCAACACTAGCGCTCAAACAGTGCCTCCAGCCAAAGGGAGTTATAGAATATTACTAATAAAGTAACTACTAGCACCCGACACCTGCTGACTTTAGTGTTGATAGGTTTGGCGCACGCGCGAACAATTCCAGCAGCATTCACCATTCAAGTCGTCAAGGTCAAGTGTCCACACACGAATTTGGATGGATTTGAAACTTTTTTAAAGTTATATCTTATTTTAAGGCGACGAGGATTGCCTTAAAAAAATTTTTTTGAGACTTCAATTTAATAAATTTTCCCGAGGGAGGACCCCTTGACTCCCCACCTTATTGGGGGGGGGGGTTTCCATACCTTATGGTTTCCCCCTCCCCTGGAAAAAAATTCTGCGAGCGCCCTTCAGGAAGGTGCATTTTGACAAAAACTACTAAAAAAATTCCATGTCAAGCCATGTTATCCGTTACTATCACTTTTGATACATAACCTCAATATTTATTAAATTATACTAATAATACTAATATGACATTAAATTGTTTACGGCTCCCACATAATGAGTCCCGAGATGTGGGCAAAAAGGGTGGCTGGGTTCAAAAATTCAAAATTAATATAAATAACCTATTCTCAGTGTGGTAGGAAACTGAAATTTGTCAAGAAAGGTAAAGAGGCCATTCTAAATAAACATAAAGGTCTGAACATTTTAAAATAAGAGTTTGGTAAACAGGTAGAGGTGGGAGTATAAATCAAAAATAATGTTTTTTGGTGTGGTAGAAAATTTAAATTTGGCAGTCAGGTAAAAGGACCATTCCAGATAACCAAATTTAGTCTTAATTTTTTTTGGGGGGCCTAGGAATTACAGAAATGGGAAAAAGGGGAGGGGTGGTCATATTTCCAAAACTAATAGAAACAATTATTTATAAGTGTGGTAAAAAACCGAAACAGGGCAGGCAGTTAATTTTTTAATACAACCAGCCCTTATTGTAGGCGGTTGCGCATTCCATGTCCTAGGTGCCGAGATTGTTAACTAACGGGAATAATATTCAAATATGTGAATTGGGATGCTTATAAGGGTGGAGAATGTGGTCAAGGTTTTCCTAAAACTAGACTGGGTACAAAACCTATCGAGAATGCTGAACTGCGTGTGCATGAAACTTCGCAAATCACATTGAGGTGCGCTAAAAAAAGGGGGGGGGGGGGGATTTGCCACCAGTCTGTAGTGTGATTACATTTTACAGGTACATGATAGGTGTGGCAGCCATTGAGAGCTATGAAACAATCCCAACGCATCATTCTGTGTCAGGTTAGCGGGTTGTTTAAATGGCTATGAATTATCATTCTTACTCGCTTCCGTAGCCGCGTGGTCTAATCCCTAAGCCTCATTCTAGCAATACACCAGATTGCCAGATATGGAGATATCTTGGTTCGATCCCGGTCGGGCGTACTAAGGATGTTTTTTCCTATATGGTTTCTAACTCTCCACACTAATGTAGGTAAATTCAACCTTGCTCATACCTAACCTACTAGTGGACTTGGTACTCATTCGTATAATCTGAACGGGTAGTAAGACCTGGTGCTTAAAAACCCTACCTATTATTTTATTCCATGATTGATACCAAACTTTCGCTACTTATTATAATATTTTGGATTGAGTGGAGACTTTACGTGCTCGTATTCACTAAGAAGAAGAATTCAGTTTTTGGAAATAACATATTTTTTAAATATTTGATTCAAATTTCGGGGAAAGGAGGTCATTTAGGTTTGGCTTCTGACATTAGCGTGCTTGAATATGATCCGGGCACACCAATAAATAGATATTTTTAAAATTGTTACACTATCACATGAAAAATGGAATAAAAATGTTATATTGGATCAAAGCACCGGTATATTTTAATAGGTTGGTTGTCTGCTTGTGGCTCTGAGCAGCTCACAACCAATTGGCTTAACCCCTTCTCCCAAGGTGAGAATCGTTTAATATTAAGTGGCGATTAAGCTCGTGGTCTCGAGTGAAAACTGACTCAAGAGATGTTGGACACGACTTAGACATCGCCATCAACTGCGTTATTTACACTGTTTACATATGCTAATGTCTTCTACTCCCTCCCGATCTTCCCCTTCCAACAACATGATGGGGGCAAGGTGTAGCTCCTAATAGCACGTCACTTGTCGGGGAGTTGCTGCCTATAGGAGCTGTGGTTTGATTCCAGTCGCTGTCTTCAACACGTAATTATATACTACGGGTAAAGTCCAAAACCAGATAAAGTCTATCTTATAAAGCTAATATTGTCGTTATCCAAAATAATGTTGAGTGAGATGTGAGTGAATAATGTTTTTCGAAGTTTATCCAGATAATATTGGCATTATCCACCCGCACTTGGATAGTGGCAGTTTCTATGGATATGACTAGGTTATCTTAGATTTGGTTAGGTGAGCTTAGGCTATGTTAGATTGGTTTAAGTTAGGCTAGGTTAAGTTAGGTTAGTGGAAAATAAAGCATAAAATTAGGCATTTCCAATATTAGTGCACTGCTACGTTCCAATTTGTTGTCCACTTTCAAAATAAAATTTGTATCGAAACTTTCTTAGTTTTACAAATATTATTTCACGTTAATAAAGTCTTGCTGGATACTGTCGATATTATCCAGATAGTGTCGTAAATGAGAAAAATTAATTTATATCCATTGCACCTGGCTAATACTGACATCTCCCGGCTAATCTCGACATTATGCAGATTTCGCACATTGCCCGTAACATACATATTAAAAAATAAGCCTGTATTTTCGTGATTCGGTGGTAGATTAACCGATCAAAGGTCTTGGGGACCTCGGTTCGATTTCAGGGAACTATGATTATTATTATTATTATTATTATTATTATTATTATTATTATTATTATTATTATTATTATCATTAAAAAGGTTTCTGGTCAGTTGTAGTCTATTCATAGCAAATATTCAGACACTATTGAGAATACTATACGTAGAATATTAAACTAAACTTAAACGATATTTGATTCCTATACCACATTTACGTTTTAATATTCAGTGAACCTTTGAAGGAATAAGTGACAGAATCGATGGGCAAGCATACTAAACGTCTCGTCTGATCTAGTTTTACAGTGACAGAATCGATGGGCAAGCATACTAAATGTCTAGTCTGATCTAGTTTGCCAGTGACAGAATCGATGGGCCAGCATACTAAATGTCTAGTCTGATCTAGTTTGCCAGTGACAGAATCGATGGGCCAGCATACTAAATGTCTAGTCTGATCTAGTTTGCCAGTGACAGAATCGATGGGCAAGCATACTAAACGTCTCGTCTGATCTAGTTTTACAGTGACAGAATCGATGGGCAAGCATACTAAACGTCTCGTCTGATCTAGTTTTACAGTGACAGAATCGATGGGCAAGCATACTAAACGTCTCGTCTGATCTAGTTTGCCAGTGACAGAATCGGTGGGCAAGCATACTAAACGTCTCGTCTGATCTAGTTTGCCAGTGACAGAATCTATGGGCAAGCATACTAAACGTCTCGTCTGATCTAGTTTGCCAGTGACAGAATCGATGGGCAAGCATACTAAACGTCTCGTCTGATCTAGTTTTACAGTGACAGAATCGATGGGCAAGCATATTAAATGTCTAGTCTGATCTAGTTTGCCAGTGACAGAATCGATGGGCCAGCATACTAAATGTCTAGTCTGATCTAGTTTGCCAGTGACAGAATCGGTGGGCAAGCATACTAAACGTCTCGTCTAATCTAGTTTGCTAGTGACAGAATCGATGGGCAAGCATACTAAACGTCTCGTCTGATCTAGTTTGCCAGTGACAGAATCTATGGGCAAGCATACTAAACGTCTCGTCTGATCTAGTTTGCCAGTGACAGAATCGATGGGCAAGCATACTAAACGTCTCGTCTAATCTAGTTTGCTAGTGACAGAATCGATGGGCAAGCATACTAAACGTCTCGTCTAATCAAGTTTGCTAGTGACAGAATCGATGGGCAAGCATACTAAACGTCTCGTCTGATCTAGTTTGCCAGTGACAGAATCTATGGGCAAGCATACTAAACGTCTCGTCTAATCTAGTTTGCTAGTGACAGAATCGATGGGCAAGCATACTAAACGTCTCGTCTGATCTAGTTTGCCAGTGACAGAATCTATGGGCAAGAATACTAAACGTCTCGTCTGATCTAGTTTGCCAGTGACAGAATCGGTGGGCAAGCATACTAAACGTCTCGTCTGATCTAGTTTGCCAGTGACAGAATCAGTGGGCAAGCATACTAAACGTCTCGTCTGATCTAGTTTGCCAGTGACAGAATCGGTGGGCAAGCATACTAAACGTCTCGTCTGATCTAGTTTGCCAGTGACAGAATCTATGGGCAAGCATACTAAACGTCTCGTCTGATCTAGTTTGCCAGTGACAGAATCTATGGGCAAGCATACTAAACGTCTCGTCTGATCTAGTTTGCCAGTGACAGAATCAGTGGGCAAGCATACTAAACGTCTCGTCTGATCTAGTTTGCCAGTGACAGAATCGGTGGGCAAGCATACTAAACGTCTCGTCTGATCTAGTTTGCCAGTGACAGAATCGGTGGGCAAGCATACTAAACGTCTCGTCTGATCTAGTTTGCCAGTGACAGAATCAGTGGGCAAGCATACTAAACGTCTCGTCTGATCTAGTTTGCCAGTGACAGAATCGGTGGGCAAGCATACTAAACGTCTCGTCTGATCTAGTTTGCCAGTGACAGAATCTATGGGCAAGCATACTAAACGTCTCGTCTGATCTAGTTTGCCAGTGACAGAATCTATGGGCAAGCATACTAAACGTCTCGTCTGATCTAGTTTGCCAGTGACAGAATCAGTGGGCAAGCATACTAAACGTCTCGTCTGATCTAGTTTGCCAGTGACAGAATCGGTGGGCAAGCATACTAAACGTCTCGTCTGATCTAGTTTGCCAGTTACAAAAGGTCGCTATTCTGTTATACTGTACCTAGGGTTGGTTTTCTTAAATGTCATGTAGATGTTCTAGATCTTTCTCAATCCTAAACCAATAAATGCTTATAGCCAGATTAGTAAAACGTGGTGGAAAAATAAATGATATAGAAGGAAAGTATTAATAATTATAGGCCTACTATAAATAATCCAGTATTTACTGAAAACTGATCCATCAATGCTTATACATCAGTGGAATCTTCTTTCGGGACAAATAATGTTTTTGGCGCGATTGTCAGAATGTACAATTTGATCGAATAGTCTTTAAAAACTTAGTTTTTTCTTAGTTTAGAACCATTTTCAAACAAACAAAACATATAAATGGGGGTAGATTTTTTTCCCCCACATAGAAAAATGTAGTTTATTTTAAAATATCTGTCACGACTATTTAAACAGCTGCCTGCAAATATTTAGAGAAATAAGGTTTCAAGAAAACTCCGCTGTTTATATGTTTAAAAAAAATGTGCTTGGTCTCTTGGTACAAGTCGAAAATAAAATGAGCCACTGGCATAGTTTTTTTTATTTATTGAGCATTTATTTATTTATGAGTATTGTTTGGATTTTGATATGTCATCTTTTTTTTCTTTTTCTTTTTTTAGACAATGCTCACAAAAACATAAACTAGGTTTATGTTACCCTGTGTGCCAAATGGTATCTTTTATAAGTTTTTTTTTAATTTTGGAATTTTAGGCCATAATTTCTTGGTTTGAGTTTTGTATGCATTTTTAGACATTTTTAAGCATTTTTGAGTCATTTTAATGCATTGGTGTTTAGTAAATATGTGTTTAAATACTACAGTAAATTCTCAATAATCCGACCTAAACGGGACTGACCAGTGGTCGGATAATACGGAAACAGGTGGAGGAGGGGGATAGGGCAGAGAAACAAATCCGAACTACTGTAAATAGAAGTGCAGAATAGGTATGAAATAAGGTTTGTTAGTTCTTTTTAATGCTTGGAGTTTTTCTTCAATAATTAAAACATTTTTTTTCTCTCTTTTCACTTGTCATATCTCTCACACAGCAAGATTACATTAATGGTAAAATGCAAAACTTAATGACATTATGAACGAGTATAGTGCACACATTGTGTAAGGCGGGCGGACGGACAGAGCTACAACCACAGAGGTATGTTACTCACTGGCAGAGAAACGATGGTAATGGGAACATAACATGCATACACATACTGCACAACAATGTAAATTGCACGTCAAGAATATATATCGGATTAAACAAAATGTCGGATAACTGAAGGTCGGATTATCGAGACGCCACTGTATTGATATTTTATAAATGCATACCCTTTTTAATCACCTAGTTGTTGGAATAAGAAGATAATGCCGGCAATTAACTTATATCCTGATTGCTTGTATGGTTGTAAGATACACATTCCTGGCTAGAGAGGGTTATGTTTGGATGGCAAAGAAATTACTTCTCAAGCAGATATTTAAAATGAATATCATCTTTAGCAAAAGCCAAGGGTTTAATTGTTAAACTCTTTTCAGTGTATACTTTTTTTTTTAGTTTACAATTTACAATTTTGTGAAGTAGGCCTATGCGTTTTATTTAATATTGTGCATTTTTTACGAGTTTTTGTTTAGATTTTATGCCATTTTTTTAGAATCTTTAGGTATTCAAAATCCGGGCCCTGACGATGAATAACTTCCCAAATAGATTTCCAGCGGTGACTACAATACTATCTTGAACATTGAGGTAAAATTGCCGAGTTCCCCAAATAAGCCTAAAAATAACACGAATTATATATTCACCATTTTATGCTAACAAAAATAAAACAACAGTTCAATTATCATAAAACAGCTAGAAAACTTACTAGGTCTACTTTTATATATTTATATGTCAGGTCATTTGATCTGCAGTTGTCACTTATTATGATCAATTCTGATAAAATTACATACATGAAATTGTAAAAAGTTATCTATTTTGGCCGCAAAAATATATGTTTGTATTTTTTTAAAGGGTTTTTATATGAAAACTAGACTGTAACTTTCCAAGAAATCGTTCTAATCGTCATTCATAGTTAGTTCTGACCATTTGTTAGGACGGTGTACCATATGGATTCCTCTCACAAGCAACCCACAAAATTAACTTTACACTCCTCGCCTCCCCCATTTTTCCTTTATATTAAAACCGGTGATAAAATAAAGTATTTCTAAAAATAAAATATTTTTAAAACAAACTTGTTTAGATATACATTTAAAGAACGTCCCGGGATCCAGTCATTTTTATGAGATTCTATCACGACGTAAAAAACAAATATAAAACTTTAGTTAAGGAAATACAATCGGGGAAAATTGGTGTAAATTTATGGAGAAGTTATTTTTTAACAAAATAAAAAGCACAGCCTATTCTAACTAAGCGGCACTTCCCATTCCACCCTCCCTACCCCCTTTCCCCCACAGTATAATTTATTTAATTACATTTCATTATCTCGGGTCGTTTGAATGTGTCGTTTATATTTTCTGGTTTGGAGGATATATCACTAGTGGCGTTATTAAAAGCGTTGAGAGCCGTACAGGATCCTTAACAAGATTAGAAAATAAAACAGGTTATCGGTACATTGTAGGCCTTAACGGACTCTCGAGCTAACAACATTTGTTTTAATAAATAGAGAATATTACTTCGCCACCTCATAAACAAAATGTCCTGTCTTTATTAGCATTACGTTTGTTAGAGCGTCATACATATTTATATTCATTTTAAGTAGTAGTAGTAGTAGTAGTAGTAGTAGTAGTAGTAGTAGTATAACAGCAGTAGCAGTAGTAGTATAGTATATACAGTAGTAGTTATGTTAGTAGTAATGTATGTAGTAGCGTATAACACTATGCAGTTATATGTTCACACAAGGTCACAGGCTTTATATTATCGTTGGCCGATTACACTATGGTTTTGGGGACCCTCCCAACACAGCACAGAGTCTACAATTGAATTATTATTATTGAATATTACTAATTAGCAGGTGTCTCAGTACCTGTTCAGTTATACACATAATTATTATAATACACAATGAGCTAGGAGAGAAGGTATAAAAGAAATGTCACATTTGCAAGGAGTGACAATGTAAAACCATTCAGGAAAAAACATCATCTGTGGACCCAACCAGGATTTGAACACCAATCTCCCTGTTGTAATCGGCAGTCTAGTCCAACACGAGAGTGACGCCATAGACCATACGGCCACTGAAGTAGGATATTGGATAGTAACTAACAATATATTAATTGTGTTGTCTTTTTACGACTTTTCGCTGGTTGTCACATATTTCTTTGTTGATGCAAATATTGTCAGACGCAAGTTGCAAGATTGCAATTGTGAGTGCGGGCGATACCTCTCTCGAGCCTGGGTACCCGGGTACCCCTCTGTCACAGGGCTGATGGTGACACAAACACCTTTTGGACAAAATAAATAACATCTTGTTCAAGTTGATATGCTTAGTTTAGTTTGCTACTCTTGGTAGTCTCAACAGTTTGTGAATATCTGTCACAAGCATATTGGCATTTGATTAGAAACGTTTTATATAATAAGAAAAAGTCTCGATCAAATTACGCAAATATGAATGAAAATAAACATACGATTATATTTATTTAGCATGTAAAATAGTCCTTCGATACCAATTTGGAACAAAATCATTGCTTTTTTTTTTTAATCAAATTTTTACAAAAATCAATCATCAGTAAACTACTAAAAATTTATTTATTTTTAGAAAAATAAATATGTATAATTATTTAAAATGTCAAAAAAGTTAACATATACCTGTTTTGAACAAAATCGTTGAGACTTTTTTTTAATATTCAAATTTATAAAAGAAGTCATTAGTGAACTACCCTCAAACAATTTGTATTCCAAAAAAACAGTTGAATTTGTCATTTCAAACACTCCCAGATATTTTTTTTTTCAAACAAAATTGCTTGAACCATTTTCTAAATATTTCGAATTTTTGAAAATCACTTATCAGTATGCATACATTATTATTAGGAGGTCAAAAAATCAATTTCAAACAAAATTGTTAGAGCCATTTTAAAAATATTTCGAATTTTCAAAACTCACTCATAAGTAAACTACCTTTTAATTAGCTTTTACCACAAAACTAAATATATTAGTTTAATTTGAGAGATCAAACATTACATAGATATGCATTTTAAACAAAATCATTGGACCCATATTCGGAAAAATTTGGAATTCAAAAAAATTACTCTTCAGTAATCTACCTTTAATTTGAGGTATAGGTCCAAAATGAAAACAATATCTCAAGGTATTGCCCTATAACATCAAGGTATCAAGCCGTTTCAGATCTATGGTCAGGGACAGACAGACAGACAGACAGACAGACAAGGGGTCAAGCAGAATATATATGTATTAATAGTAGGCCTAGTTAGGACGGTGCTACAGAACACAATGTATGTTATATCAGTGGCATATCAAACTTGCCACAAATAACACCCTTGGTCAATATATTGAATCATGGTCAATAAATTAATTATTTAGAAAATATAAGAATCATCACTTGCTATAAACATTGACAAAATGTAACATATTTATAAATAGTCAAAAGGGAGTACTTTGGTTATTGAGTTAAGTATGAGTATTTGAAATCAGTTTCAGTAACTTTTATAAGTCAGATATCTCCTTTCAAATGTTTTATATAAATAACACCGACAAAACCTTTTATTTAGCGACCCGCCTCGGTGGCATAGTTGGCTAACGCGCTAGTCGTGTTGAGTTAGACTGCTGAGGACGGGGAGATCGAGGTTCGAATCTCGGTCGGGTAAATTGGGGGGTGGGGGGGGTTCCTAAATGGTTTTCCACCCTCCACGCAAATGCGGGTTCACTTCCTCTAATTCAACCTTCCCAATTCCTAATCCATTAGCGTAATTAGTACTTAAAGCATATAACCCGAATGGATAGTAAGACGCGGTGCTAAATAATAAAATAATAATTTTACCTAGCGTGACTTTCATCCAGGGGGACTAGCAGCTCAAGAGTTGCGGGCAGCTCAGAAGTCATCCATAAACCACTCTTTTAACCCAGTCATGTAACACCATGCGGACATTAGAGCTCCCCCTTCATAGCAGCATTACGTGGTTAATGGATGACCCTTTACTCGGAGGTTTTATGTACCTCGTTTTAGCTGTCTGTACGTTTTTATTCAGATCATCAATGAGTTAACTTACCATCTCCGTACCTCAATAGTTTTATTGTGAATATCCTCTGTAGGCCCAACTGGCAGGATTTATACTAAGGAAGGGGATAAGGGCCTTACTTCCCTTATATTGATGAACCACCCAAAGTTAGAGGTCCTCATATACAATTATAAATAAGTTATGGTGTTTTATAAATTGTATTATTTATTTTATATGCCATCAGTCAAATGCTGATTAATCATTTTAATCAATGTCTACACAATGCATTCTTTAAAACAAACTAATGCAATTCATTTAAGGGAAAAATACAACCTGGATATGGGAATTGAACCCGGAACCTTTGGCTTTGTGCATTGATGCTCTACCACTGAGCTATCATGGTTCATCTCGTATCCATGGCTATAGTTCTCTATCCTGTTGTAACACGAGCTCTGTCGACGTTGAAAATAGGGATGGACATCATGTTTGCTGATTGAAGAAGTGTGTGCCTCGAATTTTGCTACAGAACATCGATTATGTAAGATCATCGTCCAACAAACATTGTCTTATGTATAGTAAACCAGGGTTCTTATTGACTTCGCCTCTGCTAGGTATGATATCAAATTGAAAACATCAATGTCCCTGTTATGTACAAAATTGATACATAAAAATGAGTATGATTTATTCTTATTACAGGAAAATCACAATATATAACATTAAATCTCAAAACTTCAAATGTAAATACAATCTACCACTTTCAACAGTAAAATTCTTAATCTAGTTTACTAAGTCTCCAAGCAACGTAAAACAATGTTTTCCAATGCCAACTTGAGTTCTGTTTCTCTCTAACAGTCCCTACAGAAACTATAACATTAATGAGAAAAATCATTACTGACATAGAATCAATTTTATAGAAGAGAAAAAAAATGTTATTTTGATTTTTAATATCGATGGCTGAAAATTATCCTATGAAAATCGATGGTGTGGGCATTGAACATTTAATATCATTATTATGAAAACGTCAATGTCCAATGTTCACTCCCACCAGTATTTGCTGGTGGGTCAAACTTTGACAATGACAAGAAACTATTTAGAAAACAAGTTTTGAAATGAGGGTTTTTACAAACAGTGAACAACAGATTGTTTTTTTTCTAATTACTGAACAAACCATATCAAGACATAAAAATAGTTGTTTCATAAATATGTTTATATGTTTATTTTATGAACATAATTTGTTTGGATTTAGATCGAAGTGTTTGATTCATTGAACATTAATATACCTCAGAAACATTTACTTATTTTATTTGAAAAAAAAAAACTAATTAAAAATATCGATGTTTTTCTTTATAAAAAATCAATTTTTATATACAGAATATTGATATTTTAAAGACAATGTTTTACCCCCATTGATGATTTTGTTTCAATGTCAATACCTAGTTTCAAATAACAAATGGTATAAGAGAATAAACGGTGTTTCTTGGAAGAAAAATAGTTAGTGGGTCTAATAAAAGGAGTCAAATAATTATTTTTGCTGCAATATTATACTTGAGGAATTCACACACTCCCCCTCACCCCCTCCCCATACATGCACTGACTGGACTGTCGATGACGAGATTGTGGTTCCTCATAACTGACACATTAGCATAATTAATACAACAAATATAGCTATTAAATCATTATTATTTTACAGCCACTAATAGTATCTGCCAACAATGATAGCTGCAGATCAGTTCATAAAATAATAATAAAACATGTTTTTTATCAATGTGGAGCAAGAAAAGAAATTGAAACCAAAAGGAAGACACTGAGAGCGTCACTAGCCTAGAACAAGAAAAGAAAGACAAATTAATTGTAGATCAATTTTTTATTTTATTTTCAACATAACTACAAAAAAAATATATTGTGATAAACATAAATATTGAAGGTTAATTAAAATGAGTATTATGAATAAAATGTATTTTAAAATATTTACAACTAAAATACAACTTTATTAGACATTAAAAAATGTATATTTTATATTACAAACAAATATCTAAAACACCCTGCTAAACTAAAGAGTGGGTGGGTGTCGGGGACAGAGTATTGTTAAAATAAAAACTGTGGTTATCTTCATTATCCTTGAAAGAGGAAAAATTAAAATTCGGTTTTGTCACGTTATTTTTTTTTATTTTAGGGGGAGGGGGGGGGGGGGGGAGCTGACGTCCCATTATGAAGCTCGTTCAAATTGCATGAAAGATATCCATTATAATAAATACATTTGGATAAATTAAATTAAATGAATAGGTCATTAGAACTCACACAAATTACATAAATAAATCAAGATAGTTTCATTTCTAGCATATATAATATGAGGTGATACAAGATAAAACGTTAACATTTTATTTTATGAGGTTTATTAACCAAAAGTGTTTTTGAAAGATAAATATATATTAATGTAATATCTACAACTTTTCTCAAAAATCCTATTAATAATAATAATAATAATACAATATTAATTAATATATTGTGCTGCCTTATCAAGCCAAATGGTCCAATTGTGTACAAAGACATATCTGTTAAGATTCCCTGTAAGAGTATCAGACTTAAAAACAAAAAGTTCCTTGGAGAAAGAGAATTTAAAAAAACAACTTTGAAATTGATTTTGAACATGGACACAGTCTTTAGACACTATCTTATGAGACAATATTCTTGTATTCACCTGCTAAGTCTGCGTGTCCCTCTTAAAAATTTTAATTAATCAACAGATTTCAGTCAAATTTGGTAAGAGCATATTCAAAAAAGAAAATGTATTAAATGTTTTTAATTCTTGAAGCTATTTTGAAAATAAATATTGATAAATGAGTTAAATTTTTAGTACCGCACAAGTTTGAGGCCTTTTAGATTTATGAGGCAGCATCCATATTGTCCACAAACAAGAAGAATAGTTCCCATAATAGAAATGACACATCACACTTAACAAAATCACTGCAATGAATGATAAGACAACTATAAATAGTGTGAGTTACACATTCTTAATTAAAGCTCTTTTTGTGTCTATTAATTCTAATTTATACATTAGAATGCTGAAAACCTGTGTTTATTTCATATTTTTGAATATACAAACAAGAATTATCTTGAAACATGAACCAATGCATAAAATTGATCAAGAATTAATTGTTTTAATAAGTTTACTTCCATCTACTACAGTCATTGTCATCCCTTCTAATAGAGAAAAAATATTGATCAACTTGCAGTTGCACCCATTATGGGTGGGTTTAGTATCTTTTGACATTTTTAAACTATTAAAAAACAACCCTATTCTTGTTCCACCATCTTAGGGCTTGAATTTAAAAAAATCCCTCAAAAAATCTGACCCGTTACCAAAAAAATTAAAACACTTCCAGTCAAGTTTCATCTTTTAGTTCACGCTGTTTAGAAGATATTAAAAACCACCTGCCCTTCATTTCACTCCCTATGTGGATGAATTTCGAAAAATCCCACAAATCCCCTGGACCGTTACCTAAAAAGATTGTTCTTGCCTAGTTTCATATTTCCAGCTCAGGTGGTTTGGAATATAGTTATACCTTTAAAAATGCTCCATCCCTTAGTGGTTCAATTCCGCAAAATCCCTTCATGTTGGATACCTAAAACCTAAAGGGTGATTTCATGATGAATTTCAAGATTCCATTTCAAGGAGTTTGGGAGACTGTGATGAGTGAGTGAGTGAGTGAGGCAGAGAGCTATTGTCTCTTTATATATAGTACATATTAAGTGCAGTATATAAATATATATAAACAATGCACTTGTTGTGAAGCAATAATTTATGTAAACATAGTAACTATAATGTATTATTTGTTGAGTTATTCTCTATATTATGAGTATTCTTTAAAAAGTTATTATGTTAATTTAGTCTCTATCCTATCATGCCAATATCTACTCTTTATTAAGTTATACTCTATCATCATAAGCAATTTCCAGCCACTGACCAGGTACGTTTGGAATGTAAGCTTCTCCAACGTACTCTTCCTTCCTATCACCTCTTCTCTTTTCTCAACACTTCTCTTCACTCCTTTCAGCCACCTGTTCTTTGGTCTTCCTCTCGGCCTCCTGCTCCACTTCAATGTCCAGCATCTTCTTTGGTATATTCTCCTCCCATGATCAAAATACCTTTGTCATGTACTGGCTCCTTAACTATTCCTCTCACCCCTTCATCTTTCATCCTATCCATTCTCATCACTCCTATACTACTTTTCAGAAATTTCTTTTCACAGGCTTAAATTCTGATTCTATTCTGCTCCTTCATTTCCCACATTTCCTCTGTATAAGTCAATATTAGTACATATGACCTGTAGATCAGTGCTTTACACTTCCTTGGAACATCCCTGCTCCAAATTGTACTCCTCACACTTCTGAAAAAAAGCTTCTGCTTGCCTCTCTTTCTTATTAATTTCTCTTCTATTTTTTCCACTTTCCTCTATTACATTCTCCAGGTATTTAAAGCCTTCCACTTCCCTCCTACTCCCACACCAGTAGTGCACTTGTCTCTCGTATGTGTCATAATCATCTTCACACTCTTACTTAAACAGGGTGTTTCACTCACTCTCGGCCCCTGAGTTTCCCTAACTTTTAAATAATGGAATTGATTTAGTTAAATTCGCTATGGACATACCTTGATGAATGATAAACATGATGATCTCGTAGCAAGTGTTGAAAGTGAGCGCCATTAGCATCAAGGCATCCCTGCACACGCCTCTCCATGTTATTGGGAGTCACAGCCTCAATTTCACGCCATAATTTTTTTCTCGCAGTTCCATGTGAGTCCGTGGTTTGTTGCGATACCCTTTCCCTTTCAGCATGCCCCATAGGAAGAGATACGGCGGTGTAAGGTGAGATGACCTCGGTGGCCAAAGTCCCTTGGAAATGGTACAATTTTCAAAGTAAACAATTTCCGCCATGCTGACATTGGAGGTGTGGAAGGTAGCACCATCCTGCTGAAAATAGCCAGTATGGAGTTCTTCGTCGTCCAACTGTTTCACAAACACATGGAAGATTTCCATGTAAACTGCGGTATCCACCGTTGTATGGAAAAAGATGGTACCAATAATACGGCACCGCGACAAAGCACACCACACCCAACTTTGTCATCATGAAGGGGTGTCTCATGCAAGATGTGAGGATTCTCACTAGCCCACATATGGTTATTCTGGGAATTAATGTACCCACTTAGGTGTAACCCCGTCTCGCCGAAGAGCCACGTGTAATCCAGTACTTCCAGTTGTGCATGACAAACTGCTGGAACCAATTAGATTAGCAAAGACTTATGTGGGGAGGCCAGCAGTGTGTTTATAACTTCCTGCACCATTTTTTTTGGTAGTTTCGGACATCCTCCTTCGTGGACATCCAACAATGTTACCGTGGTTTCCAATTTATTCACCAGATACTGAATGGTGGTTTTTGAACCCTAAACTGCGCTTTAATTTGTCTTTGGCACACCTTGATTAAGGCAGTTTTTCACTACGTGCGTACAATAAACACGCGCTGTTCCACTGTGTACTGTTTCATACCCTGACTGTTGACTACCTTGTAATAGCAAAAGCAGTCAAATGCGACACACAAAATGCTAAGGACAGCGAACACGCAATCGGTCATCACTTCGGGTGCCACACACGGGCTAGAGAGTAGCACCGTCCCTAGTGTAATTCCATCACCATGCTTCTCATACACCAAATTATGTCCATAGCATACTTCACCGAATTGTGTCCATTACTTTGAAAGTTGTAAGGTAAACTCAGGGGCCGAGATCAAGTTAAACATCCTGTATTAATCCTCATTCCATTACTCCATCACTTCATCCAATGCATCTAACTGCTCCTGAACTTCTTTCTCCTCATTGATTCATACCATCAGCTCATCCACAAACACCATTGTTTTAATACTTCCCTCCCCAATTCTTTATATTACTTCCTTCATTATTTTGTCCATCACTAAAATGAACAGTAGTGGTGAGAATGCATGCCCTTGCTTCAGGCTATTTCTTAACTCAAACTAACCTGTTCTCTCCTCTCCTACTTTTACACAGCTCACTCTCCTTAGTCTCATCCCTCACTCATTTCTGTTCCAATGTTTCTCACACTCTCTATCTACACACACTGTCATAGGCTTTTTAAATATCTAGGAAGGCCATCAACAGGTGCATCCCGTTCTCATAGTGTCTTTCTTGCAGCTGCCTTACCACAAATATTAGATCTACTGTGAACCTTCCGGGTCTGGAGACATACTGTTCCTCCCTCAATCCTCCTTTGTTCCACTAATTCATTTCCTACATCTTCACAGAGTGGCTCATTAGGGTGAATCCTCTGTAATTTACATACTTCCTCCTGTCTTTCTTGAAGATAGGTACTATCCAATCCTTCTTAAAGTCCTCTGGGGACCTCTTTTCCTTCCATATTATTCTAATCACTCGACACAGCCATTGAAGTACTTTCTCTCTTGCTGCTCTCACCATTCTAACACTCACTTCATTCCCGCTTGGTGTCTTCCACCTCCCATCGCCCCCCCTCTCATGATCTTCAGTGCCTCTCACACCTCCCTCTAGGTTAGGTCCCTCACATTTTCCTGTCTAATGTTTGCTTCAACTTCTCCTTCCTCCTTTGTGTTTGTGTTAACATTCAGCAGGTTTTGAAAATACTTTCCACATCTCCTTGAGTTACTCTTTTTCTACCACAACATTGCCATTTTTGTCTACCATTTCGACCAGCTCCTCCCTACTTATTCTTTTATTTCTGAGCATTACTTACAGGACTTTCTTACTAACCACATTGTCCATCATTTCCGTTCACATCTCCTTCCAACTTCTCTTCTCCTACCCTACCCTCTTCCCTTCTTAACCTTATATTCCTTCTTGGCTTCCAATGTCCTTTGTTGGAACCCCTTTCTTAAGGCCCGGTTATTCTAGGTTACCGCTTATTTTGTTTAAGTTCCACTATGGTGTGTTCTTCTGGCTTCTCTTTCCACTGGTCTTCCCGTGCATCTTTTCAGCTACTTCCACCAATGCTGTCCAGAATCTTGCCCATTCTTCCTCTCACATATATTGAGTTCATCCCTAGTATATGGTCACTTATTCTCTGGAACTCTGTCCTATGTTATTTCTCTTTAAACTTCCATACCTTTAACATCCTCTCTGATTACCAAACCCTTCCTTCACCTCTGACAAGACATCTTGTGAATGTGGGGAATGCCAGGCCGCCACCGTGGTTCAGATTCCACGTTAAACTGTAGGTCCTTCATTTCATCTCACAATCACCCTACCATTACACATTAGCGTAAGTGCGTATAACCAGAACGGGTAGTAAGACGCGGTGCTAATAATAATATCCTCTCCTGGTTTTATGCTGTCCTCTTTAGTTTTCCTTCCTATTAGGGTTGCCACCAGCAGCCGGTGATCACTGTCCATACTCTCATGGAATTACCCTCACATTTATTACATCCTTACCCATTTGTAAATCAACGAGCATTTAGTCTACTACTGACTTTCTTGACTAATCGGCGCTGTATCGTGTTATCTTATGGCTTTCTTTCTTCTAAAACCACCTATTACCTATTATCAATCCATCTGCTCCTAGCACTTCCTTCATATCCTTTTCATTCTGACCCAATATGGGCATTGAAGTCAACCATGACTATTGGTTTCTGCCCTCCCAGTTGCTTCTGCAGCTTTTCTGTGGCCTCCTTCACTGGGCCGCCCACCTGTGGGGTGGAGACTTGCACCCCCTCCACTGTCTTATTCTTCAGTCCTATCTTCAACTTATAAGTATGTTGTTTGTTTCCTTCAACTCCTCCCTTAGTTCTTAGCTCACCACTATTCCACCTTCATTCCTTCTTTTCTTCTAATTTCCAATACAATAAAATATAAAATCATTTTTCAAATCGTTCCCTCCTTTACCTTTTGTTTCTGATCATCCCAATAGGTCCAACTTCTTTCGTCCCATTAATTCCACCAACTCCTCCACCTTTACCATTAATGCTCATTTGTTCTACATACCAATCTGAAGTTTGTTTTGTTTTTTGCCAGTTTGGTGTTCTTTAAATTTATCCTTTCCGAAACCTTTTGTTCAGTTTCTGAAAGCAAGTTGTATAACCACATCTGGTTTGCTAAGACTAGTATGGTTCGCTAGGCCTCTCATAGCTTCTCTACTAAAATAATATTAATATGCACTCACTTTTTATTGAAACGTTCTTTATCATCTCTCAATAGACAATCTTGATTAAGTTATTCTATATCATCTCTCAATATGCAATCTTTATTAAGTTATTCTCTATCATCTCTCAATATGCAATCTTTATTAAGTTATTCTCTATCATCAAAAAGTCAAGAAGATTCTCTATGGTCGTGGAATGTTAACATTATAGTTTTAACGGTGGAATAGCCATTCAAATAATAATATAGCCTTTAGTGGCATAGTATGAACAATAAAAAAAGAGCTTAAGGTGTTTAAAACATGAGAGGATTGACAGAAACATCTTTTATGCTATCGTCTTATCAAAATGGTAAAGAAAATCTATATTTTTATTTCAGTTTCATATCTCAAAAATCTAAAGGTTGAAATGGCAGAGTGGCGGTTAACATAAGGTTGTCGTTAATTACACAAGGTGGCCTTTTAAATATTTTGTAACCTAAGAGCTCATATCACGGAAGATTAATTGTGATTCAATATTATGCTACAACCAGAAAATATAAGCAAAGTGTGGTTTTACGCATTATTCATTTTACAACAGTTAATTTGGATTAGTTCAATAGTTTTTTAGTGTTAAAATAATAATGTTTTAATCTTCTTGTATTTTTTGACTATGATAAAAAAAATCAACTGTGTCTTTTTTTCTAATTAAAATTACAAAAACCACATAACAATGCAACACCTGTTTATATCTTTATTACCAGGTTAAGTGTTATCCGTGGGGTAATACAGGCTCTTGAAATATAGAATTATCTTTCTCTTTGAATTAACATATTTTGGAAACACTTTGCATATAAAATAAAGGAGATTAAAATTTTAAATTCAAGTACTGTATTTGAAAGATTCTATATGCAAAATAATGGACAAAAAAAAAATTCAAATTTAAATCTGATAACCTTGATTTGGAATAACAATTTCATGCAGTTGGTAATATTTAATATTCGACTATACAGTCGTGTGTAGTTGGGTAAAACAAAGAGTATTAGTTTTCTTTATATAAAAAGCAATTAAAAATCACAAATAAGTATAAAATTATGTTTAAATAATTGATTTACTCAAAAAGTATATCATTAAGTATAATATAATAAATAGGACAAATAGGGAAATCGATATTCAATGTCACCAAACATTAAGCAAGATATTTGTTTCATGAATAATGTTTAATTTACTAAACAAAGTAAAGTTTCATTTTCAATTAGTTAATCATTAGTTTCTGGATGTTTAATAAAATCAAACATTTCAAAATATTCAAGGAGTCTGGCCACCTTTTTATAATATTTTATAACTGAAAACACTAATTAATACCTATTTAAGCTTGTGAATTATTTAAGACATTTCCCACACATCTATTCAGCACTTTACTGTACTCTAATGTATTCATTTAGATTGCTATTCTGGATTCTATTAAACATGTTGAGTGATACAACTACATCAGATAAACTTCAAATTCACTCAAAATGTATTTTATTTTCAAATTTTTCTAAGTGTTGCTAAATTTGAATTTTACCTCTTATTCAAGTATTAAAGTTTAGAATTATGAAAGTTCACAAGTCAACAACAAAAGTTATATTGTTAGCTAACATATATATAACTAGATAAATTCTACAAATGTACTTCTAATTTAAAAGTCTTGTCAAACACATAATTGTAGGGAAAGGGGCACAAATTGTGTGGATATATATTTTTGATACAGCATTATTTATTACTATCAAATTAAATAAGTATTTTAAGATAAGATAAACATACAAAATATAATTATTAAATGGAAAGGAAAAATTATACTGACCAAAAAGGTTTATTTTAATCATATATAATACTATAATTTCTTTTTTTAAGAAACAATTTTAACTACTCAAAAATAAATATTTTTTTAAACACCATGAATGTATTCATGGAAATTTAATAGGAATAATAAAATAACACAAAAGATAGATTTTTTTTATAGTTTTGATCCAAAATCCAAAAAAGATTATGGATATTCATTTTAACTTAAAAATAAGGGTTTAAAAACTTTTATTATTTAACATTTTGTTCAAAAATGTATGACTAGAATTAACAAGGTACTACACCAATATATATTTACATACATTTACATTATTACAAGTTATATTTATATTGTCTTCCATGGTCTTTATTTAGCCGCCTTCTTTACTCAAACTCACAACTATAAAATGGCATTAATGACCAACAAGGCATCAGTTTAACACATAACTAACTGACTTGTATAACTAAAACTATTTAAAAATATGATATAGCTACCAAAAAAGTTATAAGCTAGTTTTCAAAATAACCTAAGAGTTTAATAAGATGGAAAGAAGACTACTGTACACCAAACCAAACCACTAGGAATGTTTTTCAAACACATTTATAGATGATCCATCACCTCGGACATTTTCACCAAATGCAATACGAATTATAAGTAAATATTACTCACTTGCCAATTCCTTTTTATTCTTGATTATGATTCTCAATTCAGATTATTAAATTTTAGACTCACTGTTTTGATTATTGATTTCAGTTAAACCTTAAACATTTAAATATCATTGCAAGCTCCCTAAAAATAATGTATTTATCTATATATTATAATCTATTTGCTAAAAGTATACTATAAAAAAGTGTAAATGGTAAAAAAAAAAATGGTTAGTTTGTTGAAGATCAGAAGAACGCTATGTTGAGCATATTTTAAAATTTTCAGCACCTAAATAAAATTGCAAATAAACTAATATGGGACAGAGTGAAAAATTACCTAATACTAAATTATTTAGTTTGAATTTGATAACCAAGCTTCGAGGTAATGAAAATTGTGATATTAAAATCAATTATAGATTATTTAGATAATTTTAAGAATCGAGGGTACCAAGGTATTGAGTATTTGAATTGAAATCCCAATTAAATATATAGAGAAAATTTATTGTAGTTTAAAACAGTGTCAGATCATGAATTTCTTGTCATTAAATCTAATTTTCAAAATACAAATTAGATTTAAGAACAAATTAATATGATTGTAATCATAAAAATAAAGTTATAGTTTGAAACTGTAGTATGAATATGTTGTCCTTTGTTTCTTCAGGTACTTAGCATTCCAGTGGGGATCAGAGCTTCATGCTGTATGATGTTATCAGGACTGACCTAGGTCTACCTTGGTCATCTTCGCCATTAGGTTCCTGACCGAAATTCAAACTCAAGACCACTTGACATTAAAACTGATGCCTTGAAGAACTTGAGGAAATCTGATCAGCTAAAGACTTTCAAAATTTCTGATGACAGTTTTTTTTTTTTTTTTTTTTTTCATTTTAAAGACAGAACATGAAACTTGGCTATAACTAGACAGAACTAGCAAAGATGAAGATGCGGGAGGCGCAAAGTATTTAGGAAATATATATTTAAAATGGCTTGCAGTTTAGAGCGTTCAAAATGTCACCGTATGTTAAGTGTAACCATAAAGAACATGGGATTGAACTTCTGAAGAGAAGAGGGTTTTTAGTTTTTAAATTACAGTGGATCGCGGAGTCGTTTATTTAGTTTTTCTAACACTTTAAATATTAACAACAATAAGTTTAATCCACAAACCTTTATAACACTTAATCTTTTATAGAAATGTAAGGTAGCAAACATTATATTCCATAAATATGAGAAACAATGGAACTTGTGAACATAGTACTTTGTTCTAAGATAATATAGTGACAGATTTAACTAGTATACAATCCTATTTGAAGACATTCAAGAATACGTAGCTATACAACCATTAGAGGTAACATAAAACATTCAGATATATAATTAATAAGACTTGCACATTATATTCATCTCAATTGAAATCTTATAAATGGAGATTCAAAACTTACACTAGCACAGCACCATTTATGAAATGTTATCAATGTTTATTACAAAACGTTAGCAGTGTTAAAACACAACCATTTCCTTAGATAACAAACTGTACACTTACCTTAACACACTATCTTTGTAGATTTTCACCATAGTATTTTTAATTTAACATTTCAGTTGTTTCAATCAGTTCACAAGACAAAACTAATTTTATTAATAATATGAGAGCTATATATTTCCATAAACTAAATTTTAACAATATATTCAAACTAGCTGTCTGACCCGTTCTTCACACGGGTAAGCTGCATCAAAACTACATCAAATTACTAAGTTAAACATACGGCGATCAAAATTTTTAAAGTTTCACCTTGTACAATCTTGAACTAACTATGGCAATCCCAAAGAAATTATTGCAATCAATAAATTAAATATATGAAAAAATCCTACCTTGCATCCAAAATTAGTGCATAAACAAACGCATTAATGACTAAGCATGATCATAAGATAAGTGAAACAAAGTAATAGACATTGTTACAGAACCATGTTGTAAAAAAGAGCGTAAATGAAATAATAGTATATTATAGAGATACATTGAATAAAAGAGCATAATG
>JBCFYV010000935.1:2621210-2750898 GCA_039000515.1 Timema cristinae
GTTTAGAATAGTCCGAAGGGTAGTAGCCTAAGCGTGGGTAGAAAAAACATACCTTAAAACTGGTAAAAATTAAATATAACACAATATACATACAATATATAAAACAATTTTGTCTTAATCACTTTGAATACATTTCTACAGAACATATATGACAAGTTTGTGTTTATTATACCATAAACATGTGGTGTGAATATGTATAATTAATTATATTTACTTATTTTGGAAACACCCGGTATAATATTATTATCAAACTGCCATATTATGATGTTGTTAGCTTTATTCTGTAGTCTATTAACATTTGGAATTTAAACATCCTACCTTCAATAGTATTATTCTATTTGTATATTTTTGCTCCAAACAAATATCACTGAATTTAAATCTATTGTGTTTAAAGTATTATGAAATATTGATTACTATGCTATCTTATTATGCTTCAGCATGGTCAGTTAAAAGCATAGGAAGGATAGTGATTCAATGACTGACCTTGCTACTCTGTGAAGGATCGTTGGAGCTAGGAATTTCGATATAATATCTACAGAGCAGTATCTCGTAAACGGGGAACTGTTTGATAACGAAATGGCTCACAATAGCCAAAGGCTAAACACTAACAATGCAAATTCCTAGTTTCTATAAATTTATCATCCGTGTCCAACCTTTATACTCCTCGAGTGCAAGAAAAGTCACGATGAGCCGTAAACATGATATGTTATGAAAGGGATAATACGACCCTCCTCCAATCAGACTGTGGCCATTACGTTCATAAGTGTTGCGTTTTAAGTGGTATTTTACTAACGAAAGTGTCCACAAAACATAAGTGACTTCCTTTACAAAATGTATAGAATCTTATTCGATTTATCTACTAAAATAATTTGATTCAAATAAATCGTTCTATAATACGATATGAACCAAAAAATGTGAAATACAGGAATGGTGCCTAAACATAGAAGTAAATTACATCACAAGGAAGGGACATTTTTTTAAACATTAAACTCTTCTTGAAGTAAAGTTTTTAAAATTATTTTTGGGGTTGTGGAACCATGCCTGCATAAACTTTATAAGATTTTTTGAATAATTTTCAATTTCTAAATATTGTGATGGTAAACGTTAAATAAATGTCTTAAAACGTTAAGGTTTATGTTGCAATAATTTACTCAGGTTGGTGTTCAAATTTCCACTACTTTAACTTAACTAAAATTCTAGTATATTTATTATAAATTCTACCGTTCCCATTCCTATATCATCAGTGCAATTGAATACGTAAAACTCGAATGGGCTTTAAGATATGAAGAAAACTTAAGGTTACTTACTAGCAATGGTGACATTTCTCCCTCCACTTACACTAATATAAATAGAGTTTGCCTTCACCCCTTTGAGATGAAATCATCACCTGGGAAATTTAGGAAAGGTCTTAAGAGGAAATAAAAAAAAAAGTTAAATATCTCTCCGACAAATCGTGACTACATAGAAGGTAATTAGAAACACTGGCAAGAGGAAAGGGGGCTTAGTAATTAGCTTCTGTTTGTACTATTTAAATCGCTTTCCGATTCATATTCAAGATACATAAAATATATAGTCTCAATAAGATAAAAGGCCTTAACTACAAAATCCACTTAACAAATATTATAATGTAACAATGTTTATTTTCCTTATATTAATAAAATATCTATTTAGATGTAACTATTATTAAGGCCAAATTAGATGATAACATCGTTGTAAATATATTTAATATATAATAAATATAGCTAAACAACTTTGAATTCGTTCAGTTTTACAAAGTTCGTATAAGATCTTTTATTGAAACACATTTTGTGTCCAGTCACTCCAACTAGAATCAGAGTCCCCTGTTCAGTTCGCCAGTACAGTACAACCAACTTTGCGGAAAAAAATTATCCCATCTAACATTTTTCTTCTGTAGATGAGTATTAAACACGTGGGAAGGAAGTGAAATAACATTTGTTATCAATTATTTACCAAATTCAGTTGTAAATATGTATTTACTCATGTCTTAAATTAAAAATAGTCATTTTTAATTTGTGATAAACCTACAGTAAAGTAAGATCCAAATAATGATTTGGTTTATTTGATATATTTTACATTTTATAAAGTTATTACCCTTAACTATTTTCAAATGTAACTTTATTATAATACAGTTAATACATTTTTTACTATAAAACACTTTTAAATTATGTTTTAGAAATATTTTAATATAAATTCATGTTTAGTTTTCAACTTTAAATCTAGCACTCTGCTATATAACATACATATTTACTATTAATTTTCTTAGATACTTATTTAATCCTGACAAATGTAAAAACATTGTGATGTATTTTGTATAAATTATTATACGTGGCTGTATTTCATGTTCATATTTTCTTTTGTTTTGAATCAATTTTTGTTTAGAAAAGTCTTTCTTAAGTTACAACGGTTACTCAAGCAAAAGAGGAAGACACTGGACTAGCAGGTAAATAAATATATCTCTCTTACAACGATAGCGTGTATATAAAGAATAAAATAAAGGACAGATACACAACTATTTTTTAACATCTCTAACAGTACAAGTTTTGTAACGATTCAATACGAAGGGAGTGGAAGAAGGTGTGTGTTTGGTGCAATGAGGAGAGTGGGGGTTGGGGGGTTAAACCACCTCCTATTCTCTCACTTTGAAATGAACATAAAGTTGATAAGTGTCGCAGATAACGGCAAGAGCCACACACGACTCCATTCACGGGTATCTAATTTCCTTTCTTTATGGGTCCTGGACACAAAATACCAAGGACGAGCTTAGTCGTAGAGCTTAAAACTTAGCAGTGAAGAACTTGGGCACTTCGTACCACATATGGGGTTTTCGCAGACTGAAGATCCACTCATTCAGTGAGCTAGGGTAGCAACTAATATTGTGGAATACCATATAACAGACAACATCATGATACAGAGCTTGTGGAATACCATATAACATACAACATCATGATACAGGGCTCGTGGAATACTATATAACATACAAAATCATGATACAGAGCTTGTGGAATACCATATAACATACAAAATCATGATACATTGCTTGTGGAATACTATATAACATACAAAATCATGATACAGAGCTTGTGGAATACCATATAACATACAAAATCATGATACAGAGCTTGTGGAATACCATAAAACATACAACATCATGATACAGGGCTTGTGGAATACCATATAGCATACAACATCATGATACAGAGCTTGTGGAATACCATATAACAGACAACATCATGATACAGAGCTTGTGGAATACCATATAACAGACAACATCATGATACAAAGCTTGTGGAATACCATATAACAGACAACATCATGATACAGAGCTTGTGGAATACTATATAACAGACAACATCATGATACTGGGCTTGTGGAATACCATATAACATACAAAATCATGATACAGAGCTTGTGGAATACCATATAACATACAAAATCATGATACATTGCTTGTGGAATACCATATAACATACAAAATCATGATACAGAGCTTGTGGAATACCATATAACATACAAAATCATGATACAGAGCTTGTGGAATACCATAAAAACATATAACATCATGATACAGGGCTTGTGGAATACCATATAGCATACAACATCATGATACAGAGCTTGTGGAATACCATATAACAGACAACATCATGATACAGAGCTTGTGGAATACCATATAACAGACAACATCATGATACAGGCTCGTGGAATACCATATAACAGACAACATCACGATACAGGGCTCGTGGAATACCATATAACAGACAACATCATGATACAGGGCTCGTGGAATACCATACAACAGACAACTTCATGATACAGGGCTCGTGGAATACCATATAACAGACAACTTCATGATACAGGGCTCGTGGAATACCATATAACATACAAAATCATGATACAGAGCTTGTGGAATACCATATAACATACAAAATCATGATACATTGCTTGTGGAATACCATATAACATACAAAATCATGATACAGAGCTTGTGGAATACCATATAACATACAAAATCATGATACAGAGCTTGTGGAATACCATAAAACATACAACATCATGATACAGGGCTTGTGGAATACCATATAGCATACAACATCATGATACAGAGCTTGTGGAATACCATATAACAGACAACATCATGATACAGAGCTTGTGGAATACCATATAACAGACAACATCATGATACAGGGCTCGTGGAATACCATATAACAGACAACATCACGATACAGGGCTCGTGGAATACCATATAACAGACAACATCATGATACAGGGCTCGTGGAATACCATACAACAGACAACTTCATGATACAGGGCTCGTGGAATACCATATAACATACAAAATCATGATACAGAGCTTGTGGAATACCATATAACATACAACATCATGATACAAAGCTTGTGGAATACCATATAACATATAACATCATGATACAGGGCTTATGGAATACCATATAGCATACAACATCATGATACAGAGCTTGTGGAATACCATATAACAGACAACATCATGATACAGAGCTTGTGGAATACCATATAACAGCAAACATCATGATACAAGACTCGTGGAATATCATATAACAGACAACATCATGATACAGAGCTTGTGGAGTTGCTATATGTAGAAGTGTGGAATGTTTCAAAACTTAAACTTGGCTCCGAGAAAAATATCAGCTTCAACTTATTTTCAAATATAAATTCCGGCATCAACAGTTACAAAACTTTATCAATAAACATAGTGACAGTTAAAATACTCAATGTATGTTCACTTGTTGCAATTCTGAGCGGTTGGATACATTATAAAATGAGTATTTATATGAAAAAATATTGAGTTATTGAATTCGATGCTATGATGATAGCTTGGTTAATCAGAGTAAAAGGAAGTTTTATAAACAATTGTGTGATAACACTTTTGATTAAGGATTTACTGTGTTGAGTTACTTAAATAAGTACAGTATAGTACTTTTTTTTTATTGATAGAAAGATTAACAAGGGATATTCAATACTCAATTCAGCATATTTAATATATTCAATTAGAGTTCACTTCAAATTGAATAGTTGACCTCGCTTATTCATAAACTAGCATCTGAATCAGATGAAAAAAAAATTAAAATCTACGTACACTAATATTTCCAAAACTGATTCTATATCTACTTAAATATTAGCTCGATACTATAGTTATTTATGTTTTAAATTAATACCAAATACAATCGTTCTAAGCTATTTCAATTCAAGTTTCCATAATTTTAAGCAATTATCCTTCAAATTGAACCGTCTGAACCATGTATAGTGTTTTTATCTTAAGCGTTAGTATTTAAATATAGCCAGACCTTTCACTAAAGCTTTTCAGAGGCCTAGATCTCTTGTCCCTTATCAGACAATAATTCGACACTGTTTCTGGATGGTTCTTGTGTGAAGTGACCATTATTTTTCAAGGAATTTTCGGGAACATCGATAGTAAAATAAGTGTTTGGAGTAAGTTGAGCGTGATACCATTTAAATAGTTTTTAGTAATTATAATAGTAATGTTTTTACTTTCTCTCAACACCTCGGAGAACAAGTATTGTGATCGTCAAAAGATTCGAACTCTAGATTTTAATAAATGTCAACGTTTCATGACGGCCTGAAATAAAAAATGTGGTTTTAACGATGCTGTCTGTCTGGCTGTCTGTCTGTCCATCTGTCTGTCCACCTGTACCTCGGGCTAGAGCCAAAACTGTTTTACCGATTGTGCTAATACTTGGTATTTGGGATTTTTCATAAGGTCCCCCAGAGGATTTTGAGAATTAGATATATAACCCTAAATTTAAGGGTAATTTATAGAAGGGCAAAAAAAGAACAAATCGATTTTCTCAAAATTTGCTCTAAAATTTTTGATTCAATGTGATATATATACACTGTTTATCATTATAAACAAGATGTCAATTCTTATATCCTCGTGAACATGATTTTGAGAGTACCTTACATGATGAAAATTTTCCAATTCTCATTATTTCTACGCAACTATTTGAGATATGAAATATTTTATTATTGTAAAGTTCTATGCTGGCGGCCGGGGTTCAATCCCCAGTCCCGGCAAAGATTTATCTGATTTCCAAACCCTTCCTTCACCTCTGACAAGACTTCTTGTGAATGTGGGGAATTCCAGGCCTCCACCGTGGTTCGGATTCCACGTTAAACTGTAGGTACTTCATTTCATCTCACAATCACCCTACCATTACACATTAGCGTAAGTGCGTATAAACCGAACGGGTAGTAAGACGCGGTGCTAATAATAATAATAATAATAATATTGTAAAGTTGTATTAAATATACAAATCTTGATTTGAAATAGTTTTTCTATAATACCAATAGTGTCTGAGCAAGCAAATATCTATAATTTTTAGATTTAGGTCTTCACCAGCTAATTAATTTTATTGTTACGTTCGTTGATGGACAAAGATGTTTCTCTTTTCTCAATTTTTCTGTATCAGTTTCACTGGTTCCTAATGCCATAGAGTGAGTAAGTAACAGTATAGATTATTTCATTTATGGTCTTTGGTATAATGTTTAAACGACAATGTATAGACCTATTATTTCGTTTAACAATCTACAAGTTTTTAGTAAATGTCTATTTTAAGAAAAAAGCGAGTGAAAGTCTGTGCAGTCCGCCGTACCATTTATTTAATATTCGTCTTTTTGGACAGTGTTAATAAATTTAATTTATGAATCTAGGAAAGTGATAATACACAATACATGAAAGTATTTAACTAACTATCCTCCACACGTACACGATACATGAAAGTATTTAACTAACTAGCCTCCGAACTGAAATTATACCTCAATTTTATTGGGAGTAGACTTAAAAGGAACTCTAGAAAAAGTTTTCTATATTTTAAGATTATACGCATATGTACTGGTTACGCTATTGAGTTATGTATGAGTAAGGTTGAATTTTGAGGATGTGTACTGGAATTTTCGTGGAGATATAGTGGACAACATTTATGGAAAAACCACCCGTCTACACTTGACCAGGATTTGAACTCTGATCTCCTTGTCACCAGCAGTCTAATCTAAAATGAGAGCGATGCCTTAAACCATTGGTTCCCAACGTGGGGTACACGTGCCAGGACTTTGGGGGTACGTGAAGATATTTTGAAAATGACGGGAAAATCTATATATGCCAGCAGTGTAAAACAAGAGATCAGTCAAAAGTTGTGAAATTAACTCAACTCTATGGCCAGGGGTGGTGCGGTTTTCTTATATATTTGTCCTTGAGAAAATGATTTCATTTCCAAACATAAAATGGTATTAATAAATTAAATGTGTTATTTTTTATTGTAACTGAAGTATTAATTAAATATTTTATTAATATTAAGGGCAAAATTTATGGAAATGGGTTGCCAAGGGGTACGCAGGTGAAATTTTTTTGGAAACCTCCACCTTAAATCATTCGACCACTGAAACACGTCAGAAAACGTTAATAGATTAACTTTCTCGTATTTATAAGTCAAGCTATGTGATAGGCAGTCGTCACTTTTAATATACAACACCAATAACCATAAAAAATAACACTAATATTGTATTAAAATATTATTAATGCTGCCCGCAACAACAAAAAGTTTTATTTTCTAAACGGTCCGCCGTGTGTACATTTATATAACTTATTATGTAAGACACAACTTATTTTGACGATTACTTGAATAATTTGAAGGAGTTTTTTTTTTTAGTAAGGGACCTTGTATCTATTTTTTTTTAATCTTATTTTACTCTAAATTTATTTATGAGAGATAAAATTTAGCAGAGATAAATTACAGGCTAAATCAGTCCGGGGTGTGAGACTAGTGATCGCCTTATTCTTTCGTGAAACCGCAGAGAAGCGCTGACCGTCAAGTGGCGCCTCGCTGTGTCGGTGGCAGGTACTAGTATTCTCCTCCTCATCCCACACGCTCCAGCGACATGAGGGGGAATTGCTGCTACCGGCCTTCCAACAAGTCTCCCCTCCTCAGACCATGGCGCCAACCAACTCCTAGACTTGTTTTATTCACAAGTCTTACGAGGAGCCACTGGGTTATGTACCAGTGGCGTAATAAAGACAAGGCGTAAATATAACTATTATATAATTGTTTCCCCCCCCTCCCCCCGGCCGGGTCTTAGTACCTGTTTGGGCTATACACATTCATTAACTAAGCTGATAAAATAGGTATTAAAGAGGTGGCATTTCAGAGGAAATGTACTTGCATTTGCATGGAGAAGGAGTGATAAAACCATTAAAAAAAGAACACGTGAATGGGATTCAAATCCCGTTTTCTCCGCCATTGCCAATCCATTTTAACACGATGGGACATATGAGACTATACGACCACCGATGCTGGTGATATAACAATTTCAACTTATATTATTTGATGTACGCTGCTGATGAAAACACCCGAGCACAGTCAGTAACTCAGTTACCTTCTTATTTAGCAGTCGTGGTTTCTATATCTGGCAGAGTGAACAATCTATAGTTGTCAAATTGGTATTGTGTCGTTTCGGCCCGGTCTACAATAGGTCGGACGCGCTATCGTGTAGCACACTTGCAAGATGTGCTGTGTTTATTTTATGATTGAATAGAAATTATCCACAATAAAATATCAGTAAACGTAATTTCAAACAATATGACTTCATTGGGTGACCTGGTGGTCTAAGGGTAAGGTTGCAGGCATCTCTACTGGATGTACGGGGTTCACTCCTCGGTCCCGGCACAGATTTATCTGATTACCAAACCCTTCCTTCACCTCTGACAAGACGTGTATTAATCACAACTTGTGAATGTGGGAAATGCCAGGTCTCCACCGTGGTTCGAATCCTATGTTAAAATGTAGGTCCTCCATTTCATCTCACAATCACCCTACCATTACACATTAGCGTAAGTGCGTATAACCCAAATGGGTAGTAAGACGTGGTGATAATAATAATATGCCTATTACTTTAATAATTTAACTTAATCTCAGATCTACAACATTTCACGTGAAACGTAGAAGAAAATGAGTTTATTCCTCGCTTAATATTTTTAAATAAATCATTTTTAAACTAAAAATGTAGGGTTTTTTAATCCTTTAGGAATATTTTGATGCCTTTACTGTTTTGGTGAGAACAATATTATGAAATAATGAAACCCTTATTAAAATAATTGTGGTATTTCTAAACGTATTTAATGCATTTCAGAGATACGACATGTTGCCCTCTTAATACGTTAGGTGTCATGTGTCAATGCAACCCTGATTAAAATAAAATACATTTCAGTTCTTTTTATAAATGTTTCTAAATTCTTAACAAATATTTTTTCTTTTGAAGAGAAACACCCCTTCCTTCTGGCGATGTAGTTGTAGATTACATTAAACAATCATGGACATTTAAGAAAGCCGAGATAAGACTAATCCTCAGGCTTGTTGGACTCTGTTTTGGTGACAGTTTTATTCTATTTTGGCACAACTCTTGAATATAATCGACATCAAATCATTGACAGTTGAATAAGCCAAGTTATGGTCATTCATATTCTGATCATCTAATGAGTACAGTCTGAGATGGAATAGGTACTAATTAGGAGAGTAAATAAACTGTCCTTTTATTACAGATTTTAATGTGTTTTCGTTTACACTAATAATTAAATTTTAATCAAAATAAAAAATATAATATATATAAATAATTAATTGATTTATTCATCATAGTATTTATTTTCATGGATAAACTTTGTTCAAACAATTACAATAACAGTCTTTCAATTACTTTGATACCCACACGAGTGTGCACACGGATTATCTAGTCTGGTTTGCTGGAGATGGGAGGTCGTGGTTTGGGTCTTGGCTGGGTGTAATAAGGCTAGTCTTTCCTAAATTGTTTCTCACTCTCTGTCTATACAAATGCAAATGCACTTCCTTTAAATTATACCTTCTTTGTCTCTACACTATTAGCGTATTTAAAATGCGTACATCTCTGCCGGGTAGTAAGCAACAACAAACATAATCTTATGTATTTAGTATTTCTCTGACCTGCTTATTTTAAATCCACAAATGGGGGAAAAATTTGTTCAGATACAATTTTTATAACTGTAGTATATAATATGTCCTAACATATTTAATCATATTTTTTATACATTGATTTACCTTCAATTTGCCTTCCTCTTTTGGTTTTGAATTTCATTATTTTCACATCCATAAAGTATAGTTCCACAATTTGTAAAGTAAAAAGTGTGAGTGTGTTGCGTAAGGAGTCGACTGGGGCACTTTGTCCAAGGTCATGTAAACGTAATACATACGCGCAATAATACTAAAAAGTTTGTTCAGTAAGGTTTATCGATACCTTTCACTCTTACGACTACGTTAAACCCCATGGTTATTAATGGTGTAATATAAGGGTTTGGAATGAGTAATGTTTCTTTAGAGTATGGGAATTACCATTAGGATATAGAAAGGATGGAAAATCACCCCCAGTGCATATAGTTGGGATTACAAACTCAGACTGACCATCATTGACAGTTCATTAAATTGTGAGCCTTACACCATAAACCACGTGCACACTATTGTCATGTTTATCCTCATTTTAAGTAATTGTTGTTAAAACTAAGCTTCCAGTGTGTGACTATTGTGCCAAGCACACCTAATCTAGTTATCCGGTGATTGGGTTCAAATGCCAGACGTGTATATTGGCGGTTATTTTTCCTAAATGATTTTCCACTATCTTTACACTAATATGGGTCGTTTCCCCTTAATTCCACCTTCCTCATTATTAGTGTAAATAAATGCTTATATTCCGAACGGGTAGTAAGACGTGGAGCAAAAAACCAAATCCAAACAAAAATATAAGTTTACGAAATATTAGTTTCTAGCACTAATATTATAAATAAGTCAAAGTCTAAAGTAACTTATAGATACATATATTTTTTAAGGCTTCACTTTGTTTATAAAAATAGTAGTTTAAAATATGAGTAAAAGGGAATTAATTATTCTTTAAAGGTCAGATCTATTTAAAAACACGTTAATGTACTCTTAACTATCTTTATTATATTTAAAACCATTTACTACACTTATTGATTTAAAAAGAAAAGTTTTAAGTACGTGATTGAGCCTTCAATACAAATATTTTTAAGGACTTTGAAAGCTGAACAATGAAATAACCCAACACCTATATCTGTAACGCGTATTTGAAGTACTTCGATACACACTCCACCTACCCTTAGGTAGCAACCTTATCTTGCACTAGTCCACCATGGCATAGCTTATAATATAGGGGCATAGTGTAACTTATCTAGTAAATACTGCTATCTAACAGAGTAAACGGAGTGTACGTATGATACATACCTCTGTTGATTGTATGGATTCCATAATATAAACTAAGCACAGTAAGGTGAGACTAAAGGGAACGCGAGAAATGGCAGGGGTTTTTACAGTTTTCATAGCATTTTTTTCAGACAAAATAAATCAAATATTGCTTTAGTAGAGACCGAACTTATTAGATAACATTTGATGATAAACTTTTTTAAAGTAGATAAAAAGTTATCATCAATTCTAGTTCTAGATGAGATTCGACTTTACCTCATAGCATATTTCCCTGCACCATGAAAAATATGTCCACTCATGTAGCGGGTCCCGCCGTGGATGCTGCTACTCGGTGGATGGTGGGGTTGGGGGTGGGGGGAGTGAAAGAAAGACGGAGGGGAGAAGGGGGTCCCGAAGATCTTTCCTGTGCCGTGCGTCGGGCCGCGAGTCGGATTGGGTACCCCCACCTCCCTCTTTCTCCCCGCTCGTGCGTGGTTAGCGTGTGCCCCGCGCACACCGGATCCTTCCTTCTCTCTCCCTTCTTCAGTTCATGTCTAGTGGTCCAGCGCACAGCATCACTCGCAATCATCTCTCCTTCGATAGTAAAACCCGCGCGCAAGTACCGTCTCCGGAGACTTGGTCGAGTGGATTGAACACGAACACCATTGGCAGCTCTTGTTTTATTGGTGTGTACATAAGTTATTTGTGTGGAGACCTTACTATCAATAGTACTTATATAAAATAAGATAAATGTGAAACACGTGAAGGAAAAAAACTTATTTTATTGAAGATATACATATTCTGATAATTTGTGAAACAAAACGAGTCGCCCTGACGTGAGATGAAAATACGAACGTTATGGAATAATTAATTAACAAAATAAGCATAGCATGGAGTGAAAATTAATATGGGATTGAAAGTGTGAAGTGTGGTTTGTAACACTGTTACTTTTTTCTCTTTAGTAGATATGTTCATTTCTCCACTTTTTTTATATATGATATAATTGGCATTGGCACGTTGAAAAAGAGAACACCAAAATTCAATAACCATATTACAAAGATTTTTGTTTGTTTGTTTGAAAGGAAGGACAAGAAGTGTTTTCCAGTGTAAAGATTCTCAGCCTCGTTTGTTGACATATGAAGAAGACCTTGATTTGTGGTTTCATGAGAACGATTGTAATTTAAGGGGGTTGAGGTAAAATGTTTCATGCATTGTATTTAACGTGCTGTGTTAGGTTGGCTGTAAATCGAGGAACAATATAGGGTGAGATTGTCTATGTCATAAATGTGTACATCTAGACAAAGACAGTTTAAGTTGCGTGGGGCATATCCTTTGGTAAGGAAGTTATCTCTGCAATAACATCAAGACTGCTGGACCAGTATACCACCGGTTAAACATAGCCAAAAGGTACATTCCGTAATTAAAGTCTTAGTACAAGGTGACTTGACTGCGGAGGAAGGGGGGCGAAGGTGATTACTTACATTCCTTGCAAGTATGAAAGATGACGATACCGTCATGTGCAGCTGATCTCGCTACAGCATCCCTTAGGGCTTTAGTGAGTAGGAAAAGATAGCGAAGCTAGTTTAGCGCTTTCCGCGCATACGTTAGAGGAGACTCCAACACACCAATAGAAAACGAACTTTTTGCGTAATTAGGTGTGAATTTAGGTCAACGGTAACAAATCGAGGCTTGAGTGATATCGAATCGTTTGTTGCGACGTAATTTACAAGGACGTTGATTGTGTGAGATCGATAACGTATCGCTTTGTGATTTGAAGATACGTTTGTTTTGTAATTTTTGATTGAATTGGGTGAGTACATTTGTGTTTGAATATAAAAAAATACGTGTTATAATACAACTAATTTAGTTTTATTACGTCAATGATAAAGGTTCGGTCACCCTCTAAGATTATTCTTTTTCCAAACTAATTTTAAACTCAAACATAGAATTTAGTTTGGTAGATCAATCCACAAACATAATTTCAGTGTCTCAATGGATGAAAGTGAAACACGTTCGTTATTAAATTTTTAATTTAAGCTCAAGGTAATCGTAAAAAACTAAGAGACTATGAATTTTGATTGTTTTTTAATTGTTTTCATATGTCTAGCAGCATTCACTGAGATTAATGTAAGCCATCATAACATATCTGAAATCTTATTACCGAGTGAAATATCTTTCTCTAAGATAAGTGAAAGTTGTGTACGTAGTTAACAAAAAAAGTATTCAAGTCTATACGTACTCTATATTTATGTTTATATTTAGCTAAAGCAGAAAATGAAAGAAAAAACACATTAGCAGGTGGTAAAAATAAAGACAGCGGTTTGTTATTTTCAATTTATTTTTTAACCTTTCATTTGGCATGGTTTGTAAGTGAAATGAATGGGGTTCGCTAACTAGAACTATAATAAAAATACATCGCTAGTGGCCCCCCATCCCCTATTCTTTAGAGTGGAGTGACTCTTAAATGGTGTGTTCGCGTGTCTCGGGTGATTGCAAGTGTTCATACTGATTCTCGATAATCTTCTAGCAACATCTCGCTACCTGTGATGGGCCAACTTCACAACACGTCTAGCTAAAAGCACTTAACAACACTCCTACGTGTTTTTACTTCTTTGGAAGCCACGATATGTGAGATTTCAGAGGATACTGAACTATCGAGAAACGTGATCTTAGTTTTGATCCATAGATTTAATCAGACATTTAATAATGCTCGCTGTAAGCTCTGTGATCTTCAAATGTGTGTAAATGACGTAAAGATTATAAAGTAGTATAATTCAAGTGTATATTGTAAAACATCAACACAAAATGAATTCTATAGTTCACAGGGTGATGAACGATGTAGTTATGTCCCAAAGGTTGGCAATGCCTCCCAATGCGATACTCCCTCAACACTTGTACCGACCCTCACAGATCCACGAGCTAATGTTACACCCACCTTTGTCCAAGGACATAACTGATTCGAACAATAACAGTAACAATAGTAACAGTAGTGACAGTAGTGGGGGTGGTATGAGCAATGGAGAAGAGGTTCTCAGTTCTAAAACGGTTCCTAAGAGGGGTGAGAAGTACTCGCTTAGGCCGCGATCCATACAGAAGAGGATAGAGGTGGAGCAGAGGGGGAGGTCAGCAGGAAAGGCGACAAAGAGGGGTGGTGGTGGAAGCAGTGGCCGTCCCAAGCAGAAACCACCCCCACTGAGCAAGTATCGGCGCAAGACGGCCAACGCCAGGGAGCGAGACCGCATGCGGGAGATAAACACTGCCTTTGAGAGCCTCCGCCGAGCTGTGCCTCAGCTAGTTCTGTCGGACAGTTGTAGTGGTGGCGGAAGTCCTAGTAGCGAGAAGCTGACCAAGATAACGACGCTCCGACTGGCCATGAAGTACATATCCGCCCTTAGCCAATCACTGCAGGAATCAAACCCTGGACCTCTTCAAATGTCCTCCTCCAGTGGTTCCAGCATATCCGTATCATCATCCTCAGACCTGGGGGACCTCCTTAGTGACTATGGTGATCCTGCGCCCGATTTAGATACGCTGCTTCTTGAGTCTGACGGAGATTCCTTGAACTTCCATTCGGACTTAAGTGAGAATTGCTTAACGCCTCCGGACTTTAGTGAACCTTCCTTGGCTTCTGTGGACTTCGCGGATCATTCCCTGACACCGGCGGATTTTGGTGATACCCTCGTGGGATCAGACTATATTGATCACTCGTTGACGCCACCGAATTTTGGTGATCCTTCGTGTTTCAGCGAACATTGTCTGACGCCATGACGTAGTTGCTTGGTCAGTACTCATGTAATTGTGCAGTGAAATATAAATTTCCTAAAAAGCTGATGTAAATAACATATCGAAAAAACTGTCAATACAGGTACTTAAAGATAGATGATATTATTCAAAGTATATCACTATTTTATTTAAATATACAGCGTAAGTCCAACTAGGCTTGTCGCCTCATAAGTCTGAAAAATTCATTTCCAATCCAGTATAAGGTTTATTTTGTTCTTAAGTAGACAATATACACAATCGTAAGTAACCTTTTAATTAATTTTCAAGCCTATGGAAACATGTTCAATTTTGAAAGTCATATTATTAACTATTTTTTATGACTACTATCTCTGAATCAAACGTTATATTTTATTTTAGATTGTTATACATTGTGACAAACCTAGTTAACTAATTTTCTCCGTCCAATATTTAATGTTGTGTCAGTAAACTTAAGACTTATTTAAAGCTTATCAGACGATAACAAAAAATAAACTTACCACGTGTTTGCTAATTTCCTGTTAAGAGTGTTAAAACACGTCGAGATATTCATCTTCAACTTGTCATAATTTTCTTGTGCCGAGGCATTCGAAAAGAAGGAAGCTAAAGAAAAAAAGTTGATGGCCCCTGAAACCAACTTAACTTTTTTTTTTTCAAAAGGTTCCTAAGATCAGATAACTTGTTAATAAGTAGCAGCATATCTTGTGATCCCGTTTTCAGTCCTACAGTCTTCATATGTGTACGTCAGAGGTAGATTGCTATAACTCCAACCTTTTCTAGGTGATAATACCATTTGGTTATTTAGCATACAGTTCTTGACAATTTATGTTGTAATGGATTCAAAACTCAATTTATAAAATGTAACTAACATTTTAGAAAAATCTAAATTCTATTCACTTGATTGCATTCACTACGTAGCACTTTAATTGTACTATATTTAAACAATACTGAATGGTCACTTAGGCTTTCAAGCTTATCGGCTTATTTTTAAACTTAATCAAGCCATTCATATTTGATGATATTCATATTTCCGCGTTGTAAGATATTATTGTGATACAAATTAATTTTGCCTTGAGCTTGAGGAAAACCGAGTACCTACTATAAAACGCCAAAAATAAATCGTTTAGAAAGAGAGTTATGACGATTTACCTCTGAAGCTAAGAGGTCTGAGTAGTTACCTGGCTGGCTTCGTTTATGCGCCAAAATGTCATGTGTTTCCATTTTAGATGTTAATGTGAATTCAATCACTACTCATCACATTTTTATAATGGGGGGGGTTGTAATATTTGATATATTTAATGAAGGCGTTACGAAAGTGATATGTTGGTTGGCTTTCATGGTCTGGACATTAAATGTATTATGAAGTCAAGGTGGACTTCAGAGATGAAGTTTTTCACCATGGTATGGCATTAAGAATAAATTAAATTGTAATTTTCGACTGAACCAAAATGATAAATGTAAGATAGTGTATTGATAGATGTATTAATAAATATAAAATAGAGAGACCTACCTGCAACATCTAAAGAGACTGTCCATTTAAACTTAGGCTTCCCGCTTTACATATTTTTGGATATAGTTTATTTAAATTAAATCAAACAATATTGAATAAACAAAAAGTGTTTGAGGGATAGTGTGGCTCGCAACTAAAATACTGAAAAATGAAAATAAAATGGTTTACTTGAATTAAAATATAGAGAATTAACTTGAATAGTAAAATAGACCTATTTTATGCATATAATAAATTGTTTTCAAAAACGGGGATGTAATGATTATTTTTATAAAATGTTATAGTCAATTTAAGACTATACTAATCTCTGTTATCATATTTAAACATCCTTCTCAAATTAACTTCAATAAAATTAAATGTGAAAACAAACCTCCTCCGTTGAAACGCGATCTTAATATAAACACATGTTAGCTATTATGGGTTGAAACCCAAACATTTTCTTATTTACTTAAATCAATTCTACACTATGGTAGTATTCATTGTTTAAAATCTGTTCAATGAATACAACTCAATTTAAATATGCTTTTTACTATTAATGTTTAATCTCAGTACCGGCTACCAGTAACTTAACCCAGGCAGACAGAATAATTGTTTAACAAATGTCACACACAAGTATTAGTCTGTAAAAAGGTTGGCACACCACATGGTTGAAATACTACTAACTACCAATAGAATCAAACCACAGCCCTCTGAGTTATAATCAAGATCCCTTGCCATTCATCTAACTCCATCTTTCCAAAATTAAATACCATGATGCGTCAACGAAGATGATTATTTTAAAAGGTTTTACTTAGCTTGCTCCCTCCCTTACAGTGTATATCAAAGGGACATTTAATGTGTGATATGAGATTTTAATTTTCAAATAAGTTTTGAGGATTATAGAAGCTGTGCAATTGGTTACCGGATATAGGCCAACGTTATAAATATAGGGCAGATGCTATACAATGGAATATTGAGATAAGAACATATCATGGACCTAAAGCAGTTAAATATTATTTATTGGTTATATGTTTTTAAAATTGAATATATTTATTATCTTTCGGGGAAAATATGGGGGGAAAGAAGTCAAAATTTTTAAGCTATGTTTTGTGATACTATATTGTAGGCTTGGATTCATTTTTGTCATCGTTCTTCGGGAAATCTTCGGCAGTTACGATAAATTGGACGCAATCAAACTTTGCCGAACCTGTTTTTTTAATTGGTGTGTTAAGTCTAGTAGAGAAGGAGGCAAGAACTAATCTGTTAGCGTTTATCTCGTACCTACTTTAGTTAACTTCCTTTAAAAAAATCAAAATAACATCGTTTTTACCAACTTAAATATCTTCTAGTTGTATAAAATGAGAAAAGTACTCTGATTTTTCATTTTAAGGCACAATTTTATAGCTTCTTTTTTTTCCAAACAGAGTATTAAAACATAAATGGCAAGGGGTGTGAACGAACGCACTTTCAAACCTTCTTTTGTTTTGTAGATAGTATCTTGTTTTATTCTTGTTTGCTTCCATTAAAATTTCTATTGAAATTAATTCAACTTTTAATTTTGTATGGCTTGGTTCTTATACATAGCCATATTTGAGCAAAGCAAACATTTGAAATAAATTAATAAATTATTATCAAGATTTGAAATAAGTGTGGAACATTTATCTCAGTTGGGAATAATGATGTTTAAATACGCTTTTGTTTTTGTTAAATGTGTTGCGGCAATTATTTTTTAACTCCAACATTGCTCCGAATAATTAATTATGCTGACTGTTCTACTTAATTTTAGCCCAGATTCCTCCCAGTGCTTTCTTCTAAACAGCTTGAATAAATATTAAGAAAGGAAATTTGTAATAATATGGCTACTTACGGTTCAAACCGTTTACTACCACAGTATTTTCTTTGGGACTATCTGAACTAAACGTATAATTTGGTGTTCATATTTTAATTTTAAGCATCATACAAATTGAATGTGAAATACCCCAACAAATCCAAGTGGAGATTCTTGTTTATAAGACTGAATCAACCGAAACACAATTGGCAAGGGTAGGATAACGTGTTGGACCTTGTGTTCAAAGGGCTAAGTTTGAATCCAGATAACTATAATACCTCTATGTATTTTTCAACTTAATTCTGGGACTTCCTCTTAGGTAATGTTTCCCAAATGGTGGTACGTGTACCTCCAGGAGTATCAAGAGGATTACAGGCAGTACTTTATGTAATAAAAATATTTTTAACAATAGTTATTATTATTTATTATATTATTAGCACCGCGTCTTACTACCCATTCGGGTTATACGAACTTAAGCTAATGTGTAATGGTAGGGTGTTTGTGAGATGAAGTGGAGGACCTACATTTTAACGTGGGATCCGAACCACGGTGGAGGCCTGACATTCCACACATTCACAAGTTGTGATTAATACACGTCTTGTCAGAGGTGAAGGAAGGGTTTGGTAATCAGATAATTCAGAAGTCTGATAACTTACCCCTAGACTGCCAGGTCACCTTAACAATAGTTAAGTTTGATAATATAATATATATTAGAACCAGGTCCTAGTACAGACTTGGGTTATAGGCATACGTAGACTACTAATTACTCTAATGTCTTATAATAATATTGAGGAAGTGTTTGAGTACATAGAGGAAGTGTATAGAAGTCTATTTGCTGGGGAGATGAGGAAATTGGAGAATATACTTTATATGGTAAAATACATAAAGCTCATGTACACACCTACCACAAGTATTCTCGAAACAGCATAATCTTGAACAACATATTTACAAATGACGCAATTCGCACAACACCTTATGATCAATTGATGGCCGGCCGCCTTTAACGGCGGGGAAACAAATGAGCTACTAGGAATAATTAAGCTGCAGTTGGTCATTTAATTTGCGATGGAATGCACGTTCATCTCTTAATTACAATGAGGTAACCTCAGGTAAATGAAGGTTGAACATTACAATTTAAAAAGTGAGGGGGAGGGGGGGAGGGAAGAAACCCAAACAAAAGAGGACTAGACTGTTGTGTGAAACGCTTACTCTCGAAGTGATGTAAGTGAGCAGAAGGACATTAACATATGATTATTTTTTAATTTCTCTATTATTTAATGTCTTCTTACGTTATGAACTTTCTGTCTGTAAATGGGAAACCTAATAAATGTTTATTGCGCACTTTATTTAGCCTCTCTTTTAGTGGTTTTGAGAAGTAAATATTAATCAATTGCAATTAGTGGCATAGTGAAGGAAGGACACAGCGGAAAATTAGCGTCTCAATCAATTTTAATGAGTGAAGCAATGGCCGTTTATATTCCAGGGTCGAAGAGAGAGTAATTAAACATTACAATAAATTTGTGCAATTTTCACCCACACCGGTGGGCATCAGGACTAGTATCTCAGATTCATACAATTTTGTTTTGAGGGTGTGGGGTTGTGGTTTGAATCTGTGTCTGGTGTACGAAGGGTGTTTGTTCCTTAACGGTTCGCCACTATATCTAAATGAAAATAAGGGTATATTTCCTCTGAATTCCATCGTTCATAGACCTACCAGGTCAGAATAAATAAAATGCGTACATCCCACCACATTGGGTATATTGGGTATATTGAATTGTTTTAAACCTTATTTGAGGATCTAACATGTACTTTCTGAACTGACTGATTAAATCAGCGCCCAAATTAAAACTAACTTAAATCTAGAAGAGATACAAGATCCAGACATTAGTTCGTCCCTGTGAAAAGAGATATCCACATTTACTTAATTAGAGATTTTTCAGCCATGCTGGGTTTTAAACTCGAGACTCTAAGATCATTATGTCTACAAGCTACTGACTGTGCACATATATTATAATTTCAATAGGAAGAAGAGTAGAAGTTAGTTACTAAAGTTACTAAAACAGTTTTAATGTATTTATACATCAAGTCATGTTATCTGGAACTGTCACTTTTGATAGATATTATCAATACGTATACAACAACACAAAAAATATGGTTAATAGTTGTCAATGTTGGTCGCAAATAAATATGTTTCAATTTTATAAACGATTTTTTCAACCAAAATCAAGGTTTATTTTAAATGCCAAACTAATGCATTCTGGTTTTATGGTGATGGGAATGTCAGGGTTCGAATCATGGTAGGCTGTACCAAGGGTAGTATTTACTTAATGGTATTTTACCTTTTCTACACGCATTTTCGGGTATATTTCCTTTCAAATTTACCGTCCTTATTTCTACGCCACTAGCGTAATTAATATATGTGCGTGTAAGATGAACGGATACTAAGCACGGCGAAACAAATGCGAACAGTCTGGACGGGTAGTAAGAAGTGGTTGAAGAATTAAGTAAATATATTTTACAATGATATTGTTAAACATTTAGTATAAAACACAGCGGCCAGGTCACAATACTTTGTCCCGGGAGACCACGGTTTAGTACCCAAACTGTTGTAATAAGGGTATTTTTATATACAAGGTCGTTTCTCATTTTCTATCCAAGAGAATACTAATGAGTTCCAATTAAAATTTACGCCTCTCATTTTATTTACTAAAATAATATAATTTAACTGATAAATAGTAACTTAAATATAAGATATATATTTTTGATTAAATCAACCATTGCTAATAATGATTGTATGTATTAAGTTGAAGTCAAGGCTATATTTAATTGGTAAATTCTCAATAGTGCTAGGATTTGAACACGTGACATCCACCACTAAGTTTAATAGTCCCCTAGCTCTATGACGATCCTGAAAACTCAGTAAAATATTTATTTTTATAGATGAAAAAACTGTCTACATTATTATTATTATTATTATTATTATTATTATTATTATTATTATTATTATTATTATAAGGTTGGTTTGTTAAAAAAGGAACATTTTCTGATGGCTTATTTAAAGTACAGTTCACACATATCATCTATTTTTTTCCTAATTTATTTGTATGTGCAGTTTGGGTTAATAGAAATTAAATTTATATATAGTTTCTTCCTTTTGAATCTTCAATAGTTTCAACTCAGTCAATTAAAAATAAAATATCGTCTTTTTTTTTATATTGACGCCCCTGATTTTTATTTAATTTTAAAACTATTTTTAACAACCTTTAATATCAATTAAATTGATATCAATTATCAACACTTAAGAAAACAGAATTAGGAGATTTAGTATCAATAATATGATTGATGATAATGATAATATACCAGAAAGATGGTGAAAATATTTTTGTAAAACAAATACCATCTCATCCATTCGGGAATCAAACGCAAGTCTCCCACGTCAGTGGCTCAGGTCCTCATTATTAAGTAGGGTCTATGTTTATCAACTGATAAGAAAGCTGAATAGTTTTAAGGAACTACTTCAGAAATAATCTGAAGGGATGCTTCTAAAAAAACCAGAAAAAGTTCAGTTATTTAGGGTCAAACCTAGGGCTTCTGAATCAGAAAAAGGAAATATCTAGTCAACCCTAACCTTAACTAGACTAACAATATCTGAGTTACGCTTTTGATGGTTAAACGTCTTCATGTAGTCAATTAGTGATATCGGTTAAATACAAATTAAGATCAAAAACCTTATGGAAAAACCTATTTTAAATCAAAATGCCTTATGAATAAATGTAATAAAATAATTTAGTTACAAACATAACAAATTAAATACTAATGTGGTAATAGCTCTTTACTTCTATCCTAAATTAATTAACCTATATAAAAGTTAAATGAAAGTATATGTTTCAAATAAATTGTATTTGGGAATTATTTAACTATATACTTTAATTCGACAAGTTTCCTAGGGACATTATCATTTAATATATTGTAATACTGCAACTATTTCCCCCCGTGTAGTTCAAACATAGTAGTGACAAGTTTTATATGTGTAATTAAAGTTATAAATTGTAGGATTCTGATAGGAATAAGAATTAGAAAATAAAAATAAATTGTGGCTAACATTGGTTTCATTTTAATATATTATTATTGTTATTTCTTAGGTATTGGTAATTTCTGTCAAAAGTGACAGTTGCAGGTAGCATAACTACACAGGAATACATGACATTAGATCTAATAGCTTTTCTAGCCATCAAAAAGACTTCTCATTTGGAAATTAGCCAATAGTTTTATATTATGGAATAAACTCTTCGTAACAACATACACTTAAAACCTAACATGTTTTAAGAAGATTTTCTTTTACACAAAAGATAATGTTAAAGAAAGACTTAAGTCACTTTTCTCCCTAACTTAGCGTTGAACCAAACGATTGGATCTTAAAGAAACCAGATTTTAAAATGCACAATGTATAAAAGTGGAAACACTATGCCATCTTTAATATGTTGCAATACGATATCTCATTCCACTGGAGGAGCTCACCTGTGTATGTGTTCGTGTGTGTACGCACACTCACACATGTTATAAATTAGACATGCTCTCGCCGATACGCTAACGGCATAACGCTCGCTTGAATTCAAGGTCTCAATAATAGTTGGGATGGTTTTAGGTTGTGTTTGATAGATCTCGGGGATTTACAACAACAACAACAATAACAACAATAACAATAACAATAACCAAATGCGTTTCATTTGAGGATTTTATTTTCTATGAAAGAAATCAGCTGATCATTTGTTATATTATATCATATTTAAGAGGTTTGTTTCCTTTGTGGATTTACTTAAAATGAGGCTTAGTCCCCCAACCTTAATTTCCACCCCTCCCCCTCCCCCACCTTCGCTATTACCAAAATATCACCCGTACGAAACACAGCTAGAGCCCAATGTTTAAAGGAAGAGCCCTTTTAAAAAATACAAACATATTTTTTGGGGGGCCAAATTTTTTAATATTCTACTATTTCATTCTTTTTAATTTTTTGGGAAGTGATGGTATCTCTCAAAGGTGACAACCACATATCACATAGCTTGGCGTATTAATAGGCAGGAATTAACTTTGCATGGTCTAACGCGCTACTCTCGCAGTAGACAAGACCACCGATGACAAGGAGATTGTACTAGGGGTAGTTAAAAAAAAATCCACTCACTCTCCCCGCAATTGCAGGTACACTTCCTATAATCCTTAAAACCACTACCGTAATTAGTACATAAGTAAGTAAGCTGTCAGTTAAGGTTCTTTCTATGAAAATTGTACTGTACCTTTAATCTTATCCTTTTTCATGTAATAATGGTCTAGTATCCACAGCGGTGGGTGTGCGGACTAAATGTCAGGCTTGTATTCCCGGTTTTGGAGATAGAATTCCAGTCGAGTGTCCTGAGAGATTCTCCCTAATTGGTTTCTTATATTATTATTATTATTATTATTATTATTTATTGCACCGCGTCTTACTACCCGTTCGGGTTATACGCACTTACGCTAATGTGTAATGGTAGGGTGATTGAGATATGAAATGAAGGACCTACAGTTTAACGTGGAATCCGAACCACGGTGGTGGCCTGGCATTCCCAGGTTTCTTATAATTCTTCCATTTGACTGTGGGTAAATTTCCTCTAACTTCGACCTCTATCATCCCTAACCTGCCAGTCTAGTTAAATGCGAGTAGCCCAGACCAGTATCAAGATGAGAAGGAAAATAAACAAATTTCAAGTATTTCTTTTGTTAAATGGATGTCTTAATCCCGAATCGGTGGTCACGTGGCCTAATGTGTCAAGCCTGATATTACCTGGCTTGCTGGTGACGGTGAGATATATTTTCAAATGTCAACGTTTCGCACTCGGTGCGTTGTTACCCATTATCTCTCAATACTATTGTGGATGCATTTTATCTAAGCTACACCTTCTAGTCCTCACCTCTAACATTAAGTGTTTGCATTGTTGAACATCTAAAACAAATGGAATTCCAGTAAATAATCAATTTTTCTCAATAAGAAAAAAGGGCCAAGTTTAAAAATATATATAAATCTATTGCACTACTAGACACATTTTGAAATTATTAACCTTTTTGGTGAAAGCCTTCAGATTGATAGTTTTTGAGACGCTTTTTATATAATTTATATTAATCAATTTAATTCAATTATTAATGATTTAAACTAGTACATATTATATTGACGGTGCGAGTATGATAGTTGCACATAAGGGAAACCATGACATTACGCATGAAGGACAGGAAATATTAAACATGTAAAGAATAACATGTTGTTTGTGTTTTATGTACTACCACAAAACATGCTTGTTAATGAACTGAATTTAAGTGTTATTTTATTGAAACTTAAAGGATAACGCCTGAAACTAGGCCACATTTTTATTTATTAGTTGTATTTTGTAAAAATAATAAAATATTTTTGTACCATTGTATTGCGAATCCTTAAAAAGGAATGTCAAAATATATAACCTTGAAAAAAAAACACATAGTTCTCTATTTGTGTTGTGTGTTGTAGTGTTGATTTGAAAACAAAGTCATCAAAGAACCTTTCCTTTGTAACGTCCTTATATCTTATCGTAGATTATTTTCACAGTGAGTGTGCTAGCAATAAACAATATGAAACTAACGATGTGTGCAATTTATAACTAAAAGGATATTGACATTTAGTTCAAAAGTGTATGTTTTCAATGTTTAATTTTATATATTTTATTGTTTTAAAGCTAAATACAAACGTGCTTTAAATTGTACTTGTATGACACCAGGCTCATTCGGAGTTATTAAAGTTAAAGTTATGTCCATATGGCTAAAAAAAAAAAAGAGCGTTGACGCAGACATCGGATTCCTGGAGAATTTTAGTACGTTGTTTAATGGCATGATTCACACTCGATCTCTTCAAACGCGCGCTCTCTCTCTCTCTCTCTCTCAAAGGCTTTCTATCTCAGTCGTTCTCTCACAAACGCTCTCTCTCGAACTCCTTCTCTTTAAAACTCCATCTTTCTCAAACTCCTTCTATTTCAGACTCTTTCCAAATCACTCTCATTATTTCAAACTCTCTCTCAAAACACTCGCTCAATTTCTTTCTATAACGCTTTCTCAAACACTTTATTTCTAAAACTCTCTTTCACATGCCCTCATAATTTCTTTCTCTTTCAAACAATACCTCTCTCAATAATTTACACTCATTTTCTCACTCTCACACTCTCATTTTCACACTCACTCACACACTTACACTCTCATTTTCAATATCACATGTTATCACTGATATAATTTGAGAAGCCCGTTTCCGCTAATAGAAATTATGAAGAAATCGCTGAACATATTTTGACGAACGAACTCTCTTTTTAAAGATTTATGGCTCCAGGATGTCGGTAAAAATGGTAGTTTCCAACTAAAAGCTAATTTTCTCAGAGAATTTTCAGATTTTCCATCTTAGTTTACATCACAATGGAAACTCTGATTTGTGCATGAGTGTTGATAAGATATATAAAGAAATATTTCTCTCCGGTTACAAATAATACCAACTCAACACTTACTTTAGGGATATGGGGTAAAAAATAGAAAATTACGACTACTAAGTTATTTGTGTATTTATCAAACAAACCGATTATATTAGTTTGAATATATATATATATATATATATATATATATATATATATATATATATATATATACACACACATATATAATTTTTTTCTTTGTATTGTTGATTTTTATCCTTTTCTTTGTCTTTAAATATCTGTCTCTGCTCATATAATTTGATAAACACTTTTCATGTAGTTTAAGTTACAAGAAAATGGTTGAATCTATTTTGATAAATGTCCAATCAATTAGAGGGTTAGTTGTCTGGGATTTTGGCAAAAAAAGTAGATTAAAACTCAAGCCCAATTTTCCTATCGAATTTTCCACCTTTTCCTTATGTGAGGACAGTGGTTTATCTGTACAATCATTCCTTGTTTACATCACAAAGGAAACCATGATTTGTGTATAGCCGTATATTGGTAAACAAAATATTTATATTTGTTTAAAAATAATATCAGCTCAGTATTTGTTACTTGTGTGGTTTGGTGCAAAGAATAGATGAGAGATCTGGGAGAGGGGTCGTTTTAAAGTTTTCATAGTGGCGTTAAGGGGGATAATATATGTCTTGACTCAAACTAAACACCAAAAGCTGAATATATATGTAAAATTAATAGTCTTTTACGAGTAAAATTTGACTAGAAAGTCGAGGGAGGAAATATTATATAGAACCTTTCACAATAAAAAGTATAGAATATATTTTAGTTCAATAATCTGCAGAAATCACTGACGATTCACTAGTATGAGTATAATTTTTATATACTACCCTAATCTTTTTAAGATAATGTTAATATACTTGTTCTAAACTACCCTTATCTATAACTATAGCGTGAGTCTACTTGTTCTAATCTACCCTTTCATATAAACGATTATGCAACAGAGGTGGTGGTAGATGGGCCAGTCTAGTGTAGAGTAATGTTCCTACTTAATCAGAAAGTCCATGTCCGGCCAGCCTCCCAGCAGAGGTGGTGGTAGATGGGCCAGTCTAGTGTGGAGTAATGTTCCTACTTAATAAGAAGGTCCATATCTGGCCAGCCTCCCAACAGAAGCGGCGGTAGCGGCCTGCTCTGAACTAGTCTATTGATCAATCATCGTGTGAAAGTTCCTTAAATTACACGTCGCAACATAACTTACACAGTGCGGCTGCGACGAGACGGTTCCTTCTCGCCTTGGACCAGGGTACAACCAGGATTATGGTGGACTCCAATTCAATCACAACCTGACCATAGCCTGATAATAGCCTGAAGACTAGTATCTGTTTCATCAAGAACTCGAACCAGAGTCCCACTAAGATTATTGACAATTGTATGAAACCCGATGTGTTAACACCTTCCGAGATCGGTTAAGGCTGGTATGGTACAAATAAACACATCATAAAACACAATCTCACATACTTTCAGCCTAGTAGTTGAAGTACTGGACGTTTCCCTGGGGAATTTCTTATTAGTTTAGTGATTGTTTGTGGAAGGCAATATTAAAGTTATTGCATTGATCTCCCTGCGTTGCCTGTGGTCTTTTTACTGCCACCCCAATTTTTAACTAACTAAATTCTGGTTTCAAATTTCTCGTGCACAGGGGCTAATAATTTTTAAATTTAAGCCTCTTGCTTGTGGTATATGCACGCAATGATTATGCCAGACAAACTATTATTTTTATTAACATTGCTTTACTGCTGATCCAATTTTTATATATATTATAAAATATATATTATCTACATTTTAAAACCCTCTCTTTGAAGTGCTACATGTTCGTTTACAGGGTCTATTAGTTTTTAAATTTCAGACCTATGCATGCGGTTGATATTGCGCATTTCTCATGGAAGACAAATCATTTATTTAGTTTAATAATATAGGCTAAATAATAATAAATAATAATAATATTGAGACTATAGATTGTAATAAAATTTTCAAAAATCAGTTATCGCTAAATTTCTCCTTAGTAAGTTTCCCTAAGAAAATCAAACATTAATTTAATAATTGTATAAACACTATTATGATATAAATTTAGAATAAGATTACCATTGCCATTTTTAAAAACGCAAAGGAGTTATCATTTCTCACATCAAAAACACTTCAGATTTCAATTTTAGACAAATAATATAGAGCTGATTTCAAGAATTTTCCAACTAAAAAAAATTACAGAGTAAAAAAATATCCGAGGCATGATTGTGTAATATCTATGTATCAGTTTTGTAGAAACTCTATCAAACCGTCTCGGCTGAAGACCCAGAGACAGACATACGGGCGTAGGGATATACAAATTTGTATGACCCACTTTGTTTGGGTTAAAGGTTGCATTAAACGTCAAGATTCGTCATAGTCCCAGGTTGAACATTTTCATGATTACAATATTCTCTCTCTTTGAGAAAGTAAAACGAGTCAAACTCTATTCTCTATCACCGCCAAGGCCATCGAGTGTCAGTGATGCATTGCGTCCTTAAATACTAATCCAACCCGGTAGCTGAAAGACGAACAAGACAACTTCTGTGTCTGTCTGTCTCTTGTCTTATAGTAAACCATCGGCTAGTGAAAGTCCGACAAGCCGCGACCAACCAATCGAACGGCTCCGATAACTTCTAGAGAGAGAGAAAAAAAAAAGAATACCGACAAAACAATCGAAGTAAACATGGCCACCTCTATCATGTGGCGAGTATTCCCGTGGGCGTTATCATTAACCTGTCAGTGGAATTGGTAGGGTACCCGTTCGTCGCGTACAATGGGGTGTGGAGTCATTACACGCGTGTGTAATGCACGCGCACTTAGCCAAAATGACGACGCATCTTCTCAATGGGGGATACTTTTTTTCCGTCAGAGTATCTTTATTTTTCTCTCTCCTCATACCTCCCTCCCACCCATCACTTCTTCAAATGTTCATTGTGTACGCGAATTATCGTTATAATTCGGGTAATTAACTATTTTTTCTATATATTTAGTTTTTCGCCGCATACAACCTGTCGATGCATGCTAGGAGTTACGTCGCGCACGAATAGACTAAGTGACAGGAGGGAGTTAAGGTTATTTATGTTATGAATATTAGTTCAAACCATTTTCATAGGATGGTCATTCATTATTTGACTGATTCTAAAATTTACTAGATCTACTTTCTCGTATTTATACGTAAAGTCAGGTGATATGCAGCTGCCATTTCGATAGCTCTTATCAGTATCTATAAAATAAAATTAATTATAAAGTAAAATTTTATTAGGCTTTGTGATGACTGCAATGTCTTTATATATCGGGTATTTTTCAAAAGGACCTTTATAAGAAAATGGGACTGTATATATACGGTAATAACTAATAAGTGACGTGGCTGGAAATACAGTGGTTTTTTTTACTGTTGTGGTTTCTACAAATTGTGTTATTACAAACGTACATAAATTGCTAATGTATTTAGTTGAACTTTATATTTTTGCATTAGGACTGACCGGAAGTCGTAACTATTTACTGGGGTTGGAAGTATGAAATGGGTGGAAAGAGACGGAGTTAAAAGGAAAAAAAATTGTAATTTCTTGAAATGACACGGTAAAGAGTAGACTTCTTTTTTAGGGCAGGCCTATAAACATTCTAAGTGTGGACTTGTATCAGAACAAGTTTTTACACAAACTCCCGATTATTCGTGTGGTTGCTAACCGGCTGGCAATGACCATCTTTTTTATTTATTTTTTTTATTTTCATTATTTGACATTGTGAGGCCTAGAATTCCTTGTAGCCTGGCGAATTTAATAAGTGTTAATTTATGGTTTGACGAGAGATAAGATTTACCGTTAAATTTGATTATCCGGGTTCTTTTTTCCCGAACATCCGTTCGACTCCTACCTTTAATTGATACTGACATCGATATTATAATGTATTTTTACAAAGGATATTTATTAGTTTAGTTTTATTAATATATAAAAAAACTAATGAGAATGTTACATTTGCTCATTTTAAAAGAATATTTACGAATATTTGTGGAGCAAGAAGGCTGAGCTTGATGAAAAAGGGTTCTACATTTAGCATTCTTCTAACAAATAAATTTTTTCTCTCAACAGAAAAATTTTAAATTATTTTATGACTAGAAATGAGCTTTACTCTTTACCTTGAGATAAGGATTCTCGTAATTTACTTTCCTCTCTTTTTTATTGACATTACAAAGAGGGGTTGTTGGTGGAGGGTAAAAGAGAGTATAAGCTTAAACTGAATAAAGAAGGATTTCCAGAAAGTGACACAGACCATGTGTCCTGAAAGCGATTGCTACTTTCTCGCTGACCGAGAGGGCCGCCTTAATTTGAAGCCCTATTGTTGCGGATGGACCGATACTTGAATACCAAATAGCATGCAGAGAAATTCATCATAGGTGAAATCTATGTTTATTAGTAATCAGTAATTAATTAAAACCCTGTGGACAGAATATAGTGTTAGTTTTAGAATTACGTTAGTTTGTAAGTCATGAGCTGATACGAGGCTGTTCAGAAAATACAAGTTAAATATCCCTTTTATCTTTATGGTCGAATAGTCTGATGCGTCATTCTCACAATAGACTGCTCTGCCGATGATCGGGAGATAATGTTTGACTCCTGGTTGGGTGAACTAAAGGTGATTTTCTCAAATTATTTTACATCCTCTTTCTATGTAAGTTCAGATACACTTCCTCTAAATGCAAGCTTTCCTCCTCCACAAATTATTAATGTAATTATTATATATTAGTACAGCCTGAACGGGTAGTAGGACGCAGTAACTAAAGGCATACATCCCTAAGATGTATAGTTTTATTATTATTATTTTTATTATTATATTATTTATCTTATTATCATCATTATTATTATCATTATTATTATCATTATTATTACCACGTCTTACTACCCGTTCGGTTGTACGCACTTACGCTAATGTGGAATGAGAGTCTGATTGTGAGATGAAATAAAGGACCTACAGTTTAACGTGGGATCCGAACCACGGTGTAGGCCTGGCATTCCACATATTCACAATTTGTGATTAATACACGTCTTGTCAGAGGGGAAGGAGAGGTCAGATAAATCTGTGCCGGGACCAAGGATTGAACCCCGGACCCCCAGCACAGAAGTCCGACACCTTACCCCTAGACCGCCAGGTCATAATTATTATAAATATACGCAGGTAGCTAATTATTTTAGACAGTGAAGCCGATGCTTATGTTCTAATGTTTCCAATTAGGAAAACAGGAGAGCAAATTTAGTCATGTTCCGACACAAGAAGTCACACGATAATTTGACTCGATTTTAAATGATTTGTTGTCAGTTTTGTGCAGAATACCTACAGAAAAAACATGAATTAGTAAACACAAATTAAATAAAACAATGTCAAACCTTTCTAGAAGTGTCGTTCTTGAAGTGTTGCCAAGGTAAGAAGAGCTTGAAAACTATACCTGTGTTATATATTCCTTCCCACTCGGTCCCCCATTTGACTAATTGACCAATCATGCTTCTTTGGACCACGCACCTCGGATGTGAAATTTTTTCTGTTAATTTCTAGACAGTGAATGTTTATCTGAGTGATGATAACGAAATCACAGGTGGATCTGAAATGAACCCTTTCTATCCTGACAACACTTAACGCTACGTCATTGGTTTCGAGCCACATTATACTACACACCTCGTCTACCATGTAAGGAAGCAAGGTCGCACTGGATTATTCCACTATGGTATATCTTATAGGGCCATAGTGCAATCCATCAAGGTAAGACATCTAAATGTCAAAAGTAGTGTACAATCACATTACTCAACGGAGGACTAGGTGAGACACTCCCACGGACCACTGGTGATCAACATCTTTCCTATACAAAAAGGGCTTGGTAACGTTTATTGGACCATCATGGATTGAAAATATAGTTCCGTGGGCTAATCACTGAAAGTGCACAGCTGTTTCGTGTACCTGCCCTGTAGTATAACAGAAGTTCACCAGGTAAGTGCACCAAACACACAACATTGTAATGTAATCTCTGTGACTCATATGGGCACACATCTTGTTGGCTCGTTCACGAACGACACATATATATATTTCAATTTGAGTTGTATTGTATCTGCATCCTAACCAACCTAACCTAATCTGGCCTATCCTAATCCTGTAGTTTTAGTATTTTATCGTAATTATTGTAAATTGTACATTACATGTTTTCCATGCTGCCACGTTACGCAGTTGTGGTTTTTTTCCCTGTGTGCTTTTGATACAAGGTCTAAGTACGCTTTATCATATTATTTATGTGCATTTGTTATACATGGTCTAAGTTACGCTTGTGATCTCATACCTTTGTGTGCTTTTGATACAAGGTCTAAGTACGCTTTTGATCCATACCTTTGTGTGCTTTTGATACAAGGTCTAAGTACGCTTTTGATCCATACCTTTGTGTGCTTTTATACAAGGTCTAAGTACGCTTTTGATCCATACCTTTGTGTGCTTTTGATACAAGGTCTAAGGACGCTTTTGATCCATATCTTTGTGTGTCTTTTGATACAAGGTCTAAGTACGCTTTTGATCCATACCTTTGTGTGCTTTTGATACAAGGTCTAAGTACGCTTTTGATCCATACCTTTGTGTGCTTTTGATACAAGGTCTAAGTACGCTTTTGATCCATACTTTGTGTTCTTTTGATACAAGGTCTAAGTAGCTTTTGATCTAATACATCTAGTGTTTTTTAATACAAGGTCTAAGTACGCTTTTGATCCCATATCTTTGTGTTCTTTTGATACAAGGTCGAAGTACGCTTTTGATCTATATCTTTGTGTTCTTTTGATACAAGGTCTAAGTACGCTTTTGATCTATATCTTTGTGTTCTTTGATACAAGGTCTAAGTAAGCTTTTGATCTATAGCTTTGTGTGCTTTTTATATTAGGTCGCTCCCTAGGTTCAAAGTTAGCTTGAGTTCCCTAGTTCCGGATAGATGTATTGTTGGAACCCGGTACCTAGTTAAAGATAGACTACCATACACACTACTAGATATCAAACAAGAGACCTCTCTAGACATGTAATCAACCTTCCAAAACTCCTCGCTCCTTTGTGACTGGGCTCTTTAATCGCCGCTAATACAATCCGTCAAGCATCATTTACAAGTCTCCCTTCCCCTTCATCGTCACGTTTTCCCATACACTTGATTTATTACGTTCCACAAACACGGCAGCCAATTATACCAGATTTGTAGCTATTTTTTAAAACAAATATTTATGATAACATGAATTTGTTCTAACGAATCATTTTCCCAAGCACGAACGTCTTTCGGTCATGTTTGCCAAAGCTGTCGTTTCTACCCCCCCCCCCCCCCCAAAAAAAAAACACCGAACTACCAGCACCAACCAAACATTTGGTGGGGAAGAGTGTAAACAAGGTGGCGGAGTCCACCACATTAAACGAATACATTTCATGGAGAGTGGGTGGTCTGGTGGCTTTTATAAATCCATTTAAGATAAGCTTAACGTTGACTGACAAAAATGACAGTCCAATTTTACATGAAAAAGCCTTTTAGAAAAGAAAGATTATTTTTTCAGGGCAACCTCACTTTAAGTATGAATAAATGGAGGTATAGGTAGTAACTTATAGCTGTCCAAAGGGCTTTTTTTAAGAAAATTGGACTGTAAGGTCAGATTCAAGCCCACAAGACTGTGTCGTGCTACAAACGATCTCGAACTGGTCATTCTCATATGAGTTACCTTGTGAAACCGTTGTTTGATTCACACTGAGAGGACCTTGTAAGACAATTGTTTGATTCACATTGAAAGGACCTTGTAAAGACCATTGTTTGATTCACACTGAGAATACCTTGTAAAACCATTGTTTGATTCACACTGGGAGGACCTTGTAAGACAATTGTTTGATTCAAATGAGAGGACCTTGTAATACCATTGTTTGATTCACACTGAGAGTACCTTGTAAAACCATTGTTTGATTCACACTGAGAGGACCTTGTAGTACCATTGTTTGATTCACACTGAGAGGACCTTGTAAGACTATTGTTTGATTCATACTGAGAGGACCTTGTAAGACTATTGTTTGATTCACACTGAGAGGACCTTGTAATACCATTGTTTGATTCACAATGAGAGGACCTTGTAAAACCATTGTTTGATTCACATTGAAAGGACCTTGTAAAACTATTGTTTGATTCACACTTAGAGGACCTTGTAATACCATTGTTTGATTCACACTGAGAGTAGCTTGTTAAAACCATTGTTTGATTCACACTGAGAGGACCTTGTAGTACCATTGTTTGATTCACACTGAGAGGACGTTGTAAGATTATTGTTTGATTCATACTGAGAGGACCTTGTAAGACTATTGTTTGATTCACACTGAGAGGACCTTGTAATACCATTGTTTGATTCACAATGAGAGGACCTTGTAAAACCATTGTTTGATTCACATTGAAAGGACCTTGTAAGACTATTGTTTGATTCACACTTAGAGGACCTTGTAATACCATTGTTTGATTCACACTGAGAGGACCTTGTAAGACTATTGATTGATTCATACTGAGAGGACCTTGTAATACCATTGTTTGATTCACACTGAGAGGACATTGTAATACAGTTTTTTATAAACAATGATAGCACATTGTAAGACTATTGTTTGACTCAAACAGAGAGGACCTTGTAAGACCGTTGTTCGATTCACACTGAGAGGACCTTGTAAGACCGTTGTTTGATTCACATTGAGAGGATCTTATAAGACCGTTGTTTGACTCACACTGAGAGGACCTTGTGAGACCGTTGTTTGATTCACACTGAGATGACCTTGTAAGACTATTGTTTGATTCACACTGAGAGAACCTTGTAAGACTATTGTTTGATTCATACTGAGAGGACCTTGTAATACCATTGTTTGATTCACACTGAGAGTACCTTGTAAAACCATTGTTTGATTCACACTGAGAGGACCTTGTAATACAGTTTTTTTTATTCACAATGATAGCACATTGTAAGACTATTGTTTGACTCAAACTGAGAGGGCCTTGTAAAACCATTGTTCGATTCACACTGAGAGGACCTTGTAAGACCGTTGTTTGATTCACACTGAGAGGACCTTATAAGACCGTTGTTTGACTCACACTGAGAGGACCTTGTGAGACCGTTGTTTGATTCAAACTGAGGGGACCTTGTAAGACCATTGTTTAATTCACACTGAGAGGACCTTGTAAGACCATTGTTTGATTCACACTGAGAGGACATTGTAAGACCGTTGTTTGATTACCAATGAGAGGACCTTGTAAGACCATTGTTTGATTCACACTGAGAGGACCTTGTAAGACCGTTGTTTGATTCATACTGAGAGGACCTTGTAAGACCATTGTATGATTCACATCGAGAGGATCTTGTAAGACCATTGTTTGACTCATACTGAGAGGACCTTGTAAGACTATTGTTTGATTCACACTGAGAAGACCTTGTAAGACCATTGTTTGATTCATACTGAGAGGACCTTGTAAGACCATTGTTTGATTCACACTGAGAGGACCTTGTAATACCATTGTTTGATTCATACTGAGAGGACCTTGTAAGACTATTGTTTGATTCATACTGAGAGGACCGTGTAAGACCATTGTTTACTCACACTGAAAGGACCTTGTAAGACCATTGTTTGAATCACACTGAAAGGACCTTATAATACCATTGTTTGATTCATACTAAGAGGACCTTGTAATACCATTGTTTGATTCACACTGAGAGGACCTTGTAATACCATTGTTTCATTCATACTGAGAGGACCTTTAAGACCATTGTTTGATTCACACTGAGAGGACCGTGTAAGACCATTGTTTACTCACACTGAGAGGACCTTGTAAGACCATTGTTTGAATCACACTGAAAGGACCTTATAATACCATTGTTTGATTCATACTGAGAGGACCTTGTAATACCATTGTTTGATTCATACTGAGAGGACATTGTAATACCATTGTTTGATTCGAACTGACAGGACCTTGTAAGACTATTGTTTGATTCACACTGAGAGGACCTTGTAAGACTATTGTTTTATTCACACTGAGAGGACATTGTATAACCATTGTTTGATTCACACTGAGAGGTCATAGTAAGACCATTGTTTGATTCACACTGAGAGGACCTTGTAAGACCGTTGTTTGATTCACACTGAGAGGACCTTTTAATACCATTGTTTGATTCATACTGAGAGGACCTTGTAAGTCCATTGTTTGATTTACACTGAAAAGACCTTGTAAGACTATTGTTTGATTCACACTGAGAGGACCTTGTAAGACTATTGTTTGATTCACACTGAGAGGACATTGTATAACCATTGTTTGATTCACACTGAGAGGACATAGTAAGACAATTGTTTGATTTACACTGAGAGGACCTTGTAAAACCATTGTATGATTCACACTGAGAGGCCCTTGGAATACCATTGTTGGATTCATACTGAGAGGACCTTGTAAGATCGTTGTTTGATTCCCACTGAGAGGACCTTTTAAGACCATTGTTTAATTCATACTGAGAGGACCTTGTAAGACCATTGTTTTATTCACACTGAGAAGACCTTGTAATACCATTGTTGGATTCATACTGAGAGGACCTTGTAAAACCATTGTTTGAATCACAATTAGAGGACCTTGTAATACCATTGTTTGATTCATACTGAAAGGACCTTGTAAGACCATTGTTTGATTTACACTGAGAGGACTTTGTAAAACTATTGTTTGATTCACACTGAGAGGACCTTGTAAGACCATTGTTTGTTTCACACTGAGAGGACATAATAAGATCATTGTTTGATTCACACTGAGAGGACCTTGTGAGACCGTTGTTTGATTTACACTGAGAGGACCTTGTAATACCATTGTTTGATTCACAATGAGAGGACCTTGTAAGACCATTGTTTGATTCACATTGAGAGGACCTTATAAGACTATTGTTTGATTCACACTGGAGGACCTTGTAATACAATTGTTTGATTCAGATTGAGAGGCCCTTGTAAGACCATTGTTTGATTCACATTGAGAGGCCCTTGTAAGACAATTGTTTGATTCACACTGAGAGGACCTTTTAAGACCGTTGTTTAATTCATACTGAAAGGACCTTATAAGACCATTGTTTGATTCACATTGAGAGGACCTTGTAAGATATTTGTTTGATTCACATAGAGAGGACCTTGTAATACTATTGTTTGATTCACACTGAGAGGACCCTTTAAGACCATTGTTGGATTCACACTGAGAGGACCTTGTAAGACCATTGTTTGATTCACAATGAGAGGACCTTGTAAGACCTTTGTTTGATTCACACTGAGAGGACCTTGTAGGACCGTTGATTGATTCATACTGATGGAACCTTGTAAGACCGTTGTTTGATTCATACTGAGAGGACCTTGTAAGACCGTTGTTTGATTCATACTGAGAAGACCTTGTAAGACCATTGTTTGATTCACACTAAGAGGACCTTGTAAGACCGTTGTTGGATTCATACTGAAAGGACCTTGTAAGAACATTGTTTGATTCACACTGAGCGGCCCTTTTAATACAATTGTTTGATTCACACTTACATGACCTAGTAAGATTGTTGTTTGATTCACACTGAAAGGACCTTGTAAGACAATTATTTGATTCACACAGAGAGGACCTTGTAAGACCATTGTTTGATTCACACTGAGAGGACCTTGTAAACCCATTGTTTGATTCATACAGAGAGGACTTTGTAAGACCTTTGTTCGATTCACATTGAGAGGACGTTGTAAGACCATTGTTTGATTCACACTGACAGGACCTTGTAAGACCATTGTTTGATTCACACTGAGAGGACCTTGTAAGACCATTATTTGATTCACATTGAGAGGACCTTGTAAGACTATTGTTTGATTCACATTGAGAGGACCTTGTAAGATCGTTGTTTGATTCATACTGAGAGGACCTTGTAAGACCGTTGTTTGATTCTTACTGAGAGGACCTTGTAAGACTATTGTTTGATTCATATTAAGAGGGCCTTGTAAGATCGTTGTTTGATTCACACTGAGAGGACATTTTAAGACCATTGTTTGATTCATACTGAGAGGACCTTGTAAGAACATTGTTTGATTCACACTGAGAGGACCTTGTAATACCATTGTTTGATTCATACTGAGAGGACCTTGTAAAACCATTGTTTGATTCACAATGAGAGGACCTTGTAATACCATTGTTTGATTCATACTGAAAGGACCTTGTAAGACCATTGTTTGATTTACACTGAGAGGACCTTGTAAGATTATTTTTTGATTCACACTGAGAGGACTTTGTAAGACCATTGTTTTTTTCACACTGAGAGGACATAGTAAGATCATTGTTTGATTCACACTTAAAGGACCTTGTAAGACCGTTGTTTGATTCACACTGAGAGGACCTTGTAATACCATTGTTTGATTCATAATGAGAGGACCTTGTAAGACCACTGTTTGATTCACATTGAGAAGACCTTGTAAGACTATTGTTTGATTCACATTGAGAGGCCATTGTAAGACAATTGTTTGATTCATACTGAGGGAACCTAGTAAGACCGTTGTTTGATTCATACTGAGAGGACCTTGTAAGACAATTGTTTGATTCACACATAGAGGACCTTGTAAGATCGTTGATTGATTCACACTGAGAGGACCTTGTAAGACAATTGTTTGATTCACATTGAGAGGACCCTGTAAGACCATTGTTTGATTCACACTGAGAGGACCTTGTAAACCCATTGTTAGATTCATACTGAGAGGACCTTGTAAGACCGTTGTTTGATTCACACCGAGAGGACCTTGTAAGACAATTGTTTGATTCACATTGAGAGGACCTTGTAAGACCGTTGATTGATTCATACTGAGGGAACCTTGTAAGACCGTTGTTTGATTCATACTGAGAAGACCTTGCAAGACCGTTGTTTGATTAATACTGAGAGGACCTTGTAAGACCATTGTTTGATTCACACTGAGAGGACCTTTTAAAAACGTTGTTTGATTAATACTGAGAGGACCTTGTAAGACCATTGTTTGATTCACATTGAGAGGACCTTGTAAGACTATTGTTTGATTCATACTGATAGGACCTTGTAAGATTATTGTTTGATTCAAACAGAGAGGACCTTGTAAGACCATTGTTTGATTAACACTGAGAGGACCTTGTAAGACTATTGTTTGATTCACACTGAGAGGACCTTGTAAGACCATTGTTTGATACACACTGAGAGGATCTTTTAATATCATTGATTGATTCATACTTAGAGGAGATTTTAAGACAATTGTTTGATTCATACTGAGAGGAACTTTTAAGACAATTGTTTGATTCACACTGAGAGGACCTTGTAAGACCATTGTTTGATTCACATTGAGAGATACCTTGTAAGACCTTTGTTTGATTCATACTGAGAAGACCTTGTAAGAACATTGTTTGATTCACCTTGAGAGGCCCTTGTAAGACAATTGTTATATTCACACTTAGAGGACCTTGTAAGATCGTTGTTTGATTCACACTGAGAGGACCTTGTAAGACCATTGTTTGATTCATACTGAGAGGACCTTGTGAGACAGTTGTTTGATTCACACAGAGAGGACCTTTTAAGACCGTTGTTTGATTCATACTGAGAGGACCTTGTAAGACCTTTATTTGATTCACATTGAGAGGACCTTGTAAGATAATTGTTTGATTCATATTGAGAGGAACTTGTAAAACTATTGTTCGATTCACACTGAGAGGACCTTGTAAGACCATTGTTTGATTCATTCTGAGAGGACCTTGTAAAACTATTGTTCGATTCACACTGAGAGGACCTTGTAAGACCATTGTTTGATTCATACTGAGAGGACCTTGTAAGACCATTGTTTGATTCACACTGAGAGGACCTTGTAATACCATTGTTTGATTCATACTGTGAGGACCTTGTAAGACCATTGTTTGATTCACACTGAGAGGACCGTGTAAGACCATTAATTGACTCACACTGAGAGGACCTTGTAAGACCGTTGTTTGATTCACACTGAGAGGACCTTGTAAGAACATAGTTTGATTCACACTGAGAGGACTTTGTAAGACTATTGTTTGATTCCCACTGAGAGGACCTTGTAAGACCGTTTTTGTTTCACACTGAAAGGACCTTGTAAGACCTTTGTTTGATTCACACTGAGAGGACCTTGTAAAACCATTGTTTGATTCACATATATAGGACCTTGTAAGACCGTTGCTTGATTCACACTGAGAGGACCTTGTAAGACCATTGTTTGATTCACACTGAGAGGCCCTTGTAAGACAATTGTTTGATTCACATTGAGAGGAACTTGTAAGACCGTTGTTTGATTCATACTGAGAGGACCTTGTAAGACCATTGATTGATTCACATTGAGATAACCTTGTAAGACCGTTGTTTGATTCACACTGAGAGGACCTTGTAAGATCTTTGTTTTATTCACACTCAGAGGACCTTGTAAGACCTTTGTTTGATTCATACTTGTAACGTTGCTTGAGATCAACGTTACAAGCAAGAAGCAAATATGAGTTAAATAACACCAAGTCTACAACCACGAAGAGTGGACCTAACAAGACTCACCAAAAAACTGCCCCGTTTCTCGGTCTCCGTGTGTGAAGTCTCATCAACAAACATCCCGGCCCGTGTACATTGTTCTCGCCCCGAGTGAAAAGGCGTAACTGATAGACTGTGGAGGTGTGGCGTGGTGAGCGTGGCATTTCTCACGTTGCCCCATGGGAAGTGGTCAGACTGTGATCACGTGATGTTCCCGGCGTCTCTCCAATGACCTATTTGTTCTTTACCACCAATCCCGCTGTTTCATGTGAATGTTCTACTATGTTCTTTTGCTTCCCCTATGTTCCCCTCCTCTCAGAGAAAAATTGCTTATAATCTGATGTCGTTTGCCTTAAGCGGCACTTCTTGGTTTGCCCGTGTCTTGGACACACATCACGGGATGGGATTATTCCCAAAGGTATAAATTCAAATTTCGGCCGTACTACTCAAAATTTACTGTTTGGAAAATATTTAAAGAATATTTTAAATAGACTATAGGTTAGGTCTAAATTCTCTTTTTGGCCAGTACATTCTAAATTTCCTTTCGACTTTCATCTGTCATTTTCTGTAATATTGTAAGAATGGCTAAGTACGTAGATTAATATGACGTAATGCTATATATAATTTGTTAAATATGTTGCCAGGGTTTTGCCCTTCCGGCTTGTTGTCCCGTGATTGAAACTATGAGGGACCTTTTATATTTTTCTTTAACTTACCTTTGCAAGGCGAATGCCTGGATTAATTTGGGCTAAGAATAATATAAGTATATTACTTTCTTTTTGGGTTGGCATTTAAGTAATACGCCAATGTTTTGTAACTATGAAGCGCGCACTGCGGGTTGCCGCTGAGGCCTGTTAAGGGGCTGTAAGCTACGTAGTGAATGTAATTGTTAGGATAAGGTTGCTATGGATACAGCGCCTCAGTATAGTTATGGGCATAACCCCTTTACCTCTTTTTTTTGTTTATGTAATGGCTACATTGTAAAAGTAACCGTTAGGACAAGGTTGAATGGGCATAACCCTTTTTTATTTTATGTAATTCTCTTGTAACTATCTGTTGTTACTTATATATAGTCACATATATACATATATAATTATTGTTAATCTATTCTCAAATAAATAATTATTTATTAGACTCGCAATCCTTTATTTACATCGACAAGTTATAAGTAATTTTGGCTGATCAAACAAAAGACTCTCGTACCGTTCCTTTTGAGTCTTTAGGTATAGTAGTGGATGGTGATTGAGAAGGGTTCATGGCGGCAGATTATTGAATAGGTCCAAGTATAGGCCTATCAACAAATATGCGGTCCTAACGCTCTTCTGCAATTAACTCATTTTCTTGTTGTTTTCATGCCCTCTTTACCTTATTGTACGTGTTCACCTGCCCTTGTCCTGTTGAGGAGAAGGGGGTGTATCACAAACTGCGCCACTCTGCTCTTGCAGAAGTGAGCGTTTCAGGACTAATATTTATTTTTGTAAATTTTGTGTTTCATGAACTCATCATCGGCCATGGACTCCGCCACTGGAATGAGCCGGATTTCTTCAAAGTCCGAGGTGTACACACTCAAAGGAGAGGAACTCATAGCGGAGCTGGACCGGAGAGGAATACTGCACCCCCCAATGCCACGGTTATCCAGTTGCGGGCTCTTCTGTCAAAAAGTTTAAGTGAGTCCAGCGTTCCTTATTCTAGTGAACCCACCCTTAGTGTGAGCCAAGCCCCCTTAGACCAGGGAAAGGAAGAAGTAGGCGCAAATAAGAGGCTTGAAGTAGGGGAACCAACTCCCAATAGTGTTGATAACCCAGCGGACACTGCCCCCTCCATTAAATTTAAGTTAAATATTGCCAGAGATTGTTTGAAAAATATAGTTACTTGCGACGGTCAATCTAGCACTGCGTTATTTCAATTTCTGTTAGCAGTGGATAAGGTGAACAAACTTAACTTAGTTGGAGACCCCGATTTTTTAACTTTGTGTATTGGCAAAACTTCAGGGTTTTTGGCCCATATTATTTCTCAGGGTATCCAGTTGGGTCTATCTTGGAAAGAGGTTAGGGATAGAGCCTTAGAATCCTTGGTGAATAAGAGGGAGAGACAGAGACTTAGTAATATTTTTGTGCACAGATTTCAATATCCTGATGAATCGCTTAGATTGTTTATTCTGTCGATCTCCGAAGCGGCGGGAATTTTGAATCTTGAGCTCTCAGAAAAAGAAGTGGTAGAGTTAATTCTAGAAAATGTGTCCCCCCTGACTCGTAGGCATTTTGTGTTCTCTTTCAAACCGAGTACTATTTCTGAGCTATATACACTCGCTTCGAGCATTGAAGGGTCTTTACAGGCCGAGGGAGAATATTTAGAAGCCCACCCGGTAGGTGTTTGTAGGAAACCGGCCATTGTGGGAAGTGTAAACGCCTCTTCTTCTAGAATGCCCGAACAATATAGGACCCCTCCTCAGTCTAGTAGTAGGGCTAATTTAGATTTTAAGAGCAAACCCTCTCTCCTCCCAGATAGGTCTAAGGTTAGATGTTTCAAGTGCCGTCAACTTGGGCACTTTCAGCGCCAGTGTCCCGTGGGAAACTTGTAACGCGCAGTGTTAGTGGAGGTGCCACTGCGCGTCTCAATAGAAGGAAATGTCCCCCCCCTTCACCTGTGGTTGAGATTACTATTGGTTCGTATGTCGCGTACGCGTTATTGGACTCTGGTTCTTGTGCGTCTTTTATCAGTTTTGAGTTGCTTGAAAAGATTAGGAGTCTAGTTAATTGTAATCAAGAACTGGTGGAAGAAAAAAAGTTTTTGTTAGGTAATGGAAGTTTTTTGACTGTTAATCGTATGGTTTCAGTATCCATCAAAATGTCTGGTTTTTCATGGGTAAGACAATTGTTTTGTGTGTCGTCGATCCCATATGAAGTCATTTTAGGTAATGATTTTTTGTGGCAAACTGGAAGCGTGTTAAATATGTCTCGGAAAGAACTGTATTTTGAATTTGCCCCCAGAGTTAAAATTCCATTTAGTGATAAGACTGCCTGTCCATCGTTTGTTTATTGTGATAATCAGGATTTGGTCATTCAGGAGGTTATTGCGAGGTACCCTGACGTCATTACTACAAGGCTAGGAGAATGTAATATTTTGCCCTATAACATTGTTGTAGAGGACAACGTCCCGGTTAGATCTGGTCCATATTCATGCCCCCCCCCAAAAATGGAGATCTTCAGACAACTCATTCATGATCTTGAGGTTAAAGGGGTGATCCGCCCTTCCATTTCCCCCTACGCTAGCCCAGCTTTTATAATTCCTAAAAAAGGGGAAGGACACAGACTAATAGTAGATTATCGCAAAATAAATAAGAAAATTCAATTCGACCCCTACCCTATGCCGAGTGTAGAATCTGCGTTTCAATATCTGGGCAGAGCTAAGGTATTTAGCGTTATTGATCTCAACGCCAGTTTTCTGCAGTGTTCTTTAACTGAACCTTCCAAAAAGTATACGGCTTTTGTGACACCATGGCAGCAATATGAGTTTAACAGAGTACCCCTGGGTTGTAGTATAGGAGGTCAAGCGCTTAGTCACATCCTCGACCATGTTTTTTCTGACCTGAAATATAAATATGTTTTTAATTACCTTGACGACATTTGTGTGTATAGTGATAGTATCGAGGATCATGTCGTCCATCTTGATAGTGTGTTGTCTCGCCTACGTAAGGTTGGATTAACCGTGAACCCAGACAAAGTTGTATGGGCCAAACCCTCGATCAACTACTTGGGTTATGTGATCTCTTCTGGTAATTTACTTATTGACCCCGAGAGGATTAAGCCCATCGTAGAATTCCCCCCTCCCAGAAATTTGAAAGGGGTCATGAGATTTATCGGCATGTGCGCCTATTACTCTCGTTTTATCCCCATGTTTTCTGACATAGCCGCGCCCCTTAATTCACTCAAAAAAAAAGGGAGCTACCTTCGTGTGGGGCGAAACCCAATCTCGGGCCTTTGAAACCCTCAAGAAAAAACTTATCTCCCCAGAGGTCCTTAGGATGCCAGATTTTTCAAGTGCTTTCTTGCTTCATGTGGACGCATCTTCTTTAGCCCTGGGCGCAGTATTGTCCCAAAGATCCCCTGAAGGTGTTAGGCCAGTTGCTTTTGCCAGCCGGACGCTCACGGATTCAGAACGTAAATATAGTACATATGAGAAAGAATGTATAGCTTGTATTTTTGGAGTCGAGCGATTTGCCGACTACCTCGAACAGAGAGAGTTCGAGTTATACACTGATAATATGGCTCTTGCTTGGATGTGGCGGCATCCCAAGCAACTTGGGAAAATTGGTAGGTGGGTTTGGCGGTTATCTCGTTTTAAGTTCACTACTCATCACATTTCGGGAAAAAACAATGTCACTGCTGACGCCTTATCGCGCGTCACTGAAGACCAGGCCCCTGTAACTCCTGACGATATGAATGTAACTGCTTGTGTTATAAAAACCATCCCTGAGTCATTTATCTCTATTAATGATCACCAACGAGATGACCCCTGGTGTAGAGACATTATAGAGCGGCTCGAGAAGGGAGAGAAGGTGGGATCGTTTGGATTGTTTAGAGGTTTGTTAGTATCTTACAATGTTCGGGGAAAAGGAAGAAAGGTAGTTGTTCCATTTGCGGTGAGACATATGTTGTTAAAGTATTTTCATAATTCTGCTATTGGAGGGCACCTAGGTGTTTTGAAGACAGTTAGAAAAATTTCTCATGAGTTCTTTTGGCCCGGCCTGTATAGTGACGTCAAGTCCTGGGTTAGTCGTTGCATTGATTGCCAGAAGGCTAAACCTACACAGAACTCCCGTATTGGGCTGCATTCAGCCGATGTGGCTCATTACCCTTGGGAGAAAGTCTTTGTGGACTATATTGGCCCGATCACCCGCTCCACTCTGGGAAATACCTGCATTTTGGTACTTATTGATGCATTTTCTAAATTTGTTTTTCTAATCCCTCTACGGGATATGAAGGCGTCCACGACTGTCAATGCTTTGTGCAAAAGGATTTGGACATTTTTAGGAGCCCCTCGTGCCATAGTTAGCGACAATGGTCCATGCTTTAGGTCAGCACTATTTAGAGATATGTGTTTTGGATGGGGGATTAGGCACATCACTACGAGCCCATATCATCCTGGCCCGAACCAAGTTGAAAGGTTCAACAGAAATTTAGTTATTGCTCTCACTGTGTTCCACCATCAGGTTCAGAATAGGTGGGATCAGGAGTTAGAGTTTTTAAATTTAGCGTTTAATACTGCCTATCACGATTCTATTAGTTCCTCCCCAGCTTCTGTTTTTTTAGGAAGAGAGTTAAATCCACCCTTGTTAGCTGTATGGGACATCCACCCTTTGCTTGACGAGAATGACGTTGTTCCCCACGCAGATAGGTGTCGCCTCGCGCTAGAAAGTTTGAAAAAGGCTCAACGTAGAGTAGCAGCAAACTATAACAAAGGTTGGATCCCTTTTCCCTTTAAGGTCGGAGACACCGTCCTCTGCAGAGAGTTTCCCCTCAGCTCCGCTATTGAGAAGATCTCAGCGAAAATGTGTGAAAAATGGAGTGGTCCATGGCTGATCGATCAGTTTCTCACCCCAGTCAGCGTGCGTCTGAAAGACCAGGAGGACGAGAGTCTTTTGAGAAGAGCCCATGTTAGCCATCTTAAAATGTTGCCGTCATAACTAAATTGATCAAGAAGTCACTGGGTCGTGACTTGGTGGCCACCGTTGTGACTATCAAGCCACTACCTAGTTTAGGTTAAGTTTAGGTTAAGTTAGGTTTAGTTACACGTTAATACCCCTTTTTTTAAATTTGTCGTACTTATTTGTGTTAAATCTGCATGCTTCGAAGCATGTGCCGTATTTTTGTAATCATGTGATTAAATGTTGGGTTTAGTGTTAGGGTTTAATCAATTCTCTATTTGTGGCATCTACTGAATGAACTTTCGCCATGAAGACATTCAGTGAACTTCCGTATAACATTATGTGTCAAAATTAAGTGAACTCTGTGTGAGCAATTGTTTGACAATAAGAAAGAGACCTTGTTTAGCAAGGCCAGTGGTACGTATAACGTAAAAGATGCTCAGACTATTGTGGAACTTGTCCCTGTGAAACCTAATGACTTTGGATAAAATAAGTCAAATAGTGCGGTCGGGCATAGAAGCCCTTGATATGTATAACCAAGGACATGTTACTGCTTGTGTTTTTTGTTTTGTTTAGTGATCTCTGAGAGGACTTCCGCTCCTGTTGAGCCACTCCCTTCCCATCCCCCTACATTGGAGAGGCTGGAATGGGATCTGTTTGAAGACCCAGGAATATGGGAGCGCTCATGCCACAGCCAGGTGCCTACGTCATGTAAGATGTATCGGGAGGGATGAGACACACCGGGGCCTACTGTAAAGAAGAGAACTACCCGTGTATCGAGACTGTTATGTAAAAAAAAAAAGGTAGCAAGAGAACTCATCACCCATCTGTCCAGGGGGCGAGATTTGTAACGTTGCTTGAGATCAACGTTACAAGCAAGAAGCAAATATGAGTTAAATAACACCAAGTCTACAACCACGAAGAGTGGACCTAACAAGACTCACCAAAAAACTGCCCCGTTTCTCGGTCTCCGTGTGTGAAGTCTCATCAACAAACATCCCGGCCCGTGTACATTGTTCTCGCCCCGAGTGAAAAGGCGTAACTGATAGACTGTGGAGGTGTGGCGTGGTGAGCGTGGCATTTCTCACGTTGCCCCATGGGAAGTGGTCAGACTGTGATCACGTGATGTTCCCGGCGTCTCTCCAATGACCTATTTGTTCTTTACCACCAATCCCGCTGTTTCATGTGAATGTTCTACTATGTTCTTTTGCTTCCCCTATGTTCCCCTCCTCTCAGAGAAAAATTGCTTATAATCTGATGTCGTTTGCCTTAAGCGGCACTTCTTGGTTTGCCCGTGTCTTGGACACACATCACGGGATGGGATTATTCCCAAAGGTATAAATTCAAATTTCGGCCGTACTACTCAAAATTTACTGTTTGGAAAATATTTAAAGAATATTTTAAATAGACTATAGGTTAGGTCTAAATTCTCTTTTTGGCCAGTACATTCTAAATTTCCTTTCGACTTTCATCTGTCATTTTCTGTAATATTGTAAGAATGGCTAAGTACGTAGATTAATATGACGTAATGCTATATATAATTTGTTAAATATGTTGCCAGGGTTTTGCCCTTCCGGCTTGTTGTCCCGTGATTGAAACTATGAGGGACCTTTTATATTTTTCTTTAACTTACCTTTGCAAGGCGAATGCCTGGATTAATTTGGGCTAAGAATAATATAAGTATATTACTTTCTTTTTGGGTTGGCATTTAAGTAATACGCCAATGTTTTGTAACTATGAAGCGCGCACTGCGGGTTGCCGCTGAGGCCTGTTAAGGGGCTGTAAGCTACGTAGTGAATGTAATTGTTAGGATAAGGTTGCTATGGATACAGCGCCTCAGTATAGTTATGGGCATAACCCCTTTACCTCTTTTTTTTGTTTATGTAATGGCTACATTGTAAAAGTAACCGTTAGGACAAGGTTGCTATGGATACAGCGCCTCAGTATTGAATGGGCATAACCCTTTTTTATTTTATGTAATTCTCTTGTAACTATCTGTTGTTACTTATATATATAGTCACATATATACATATATAATTATTGTTAATCTATTCTCAAATAAATAATTATTTATTAGACTCGCAATCCTTTATTTACATCGACAAGTTATAAGTAATTTTGGCTGATCAAACAAAAGACTCTCGTACCGTTCCTTTTGAGTCTTTAGGTATAGTAGTGGATGGTGATTGAGAAGGGTTCATGGCGGCAGATTATTGAATAGGTCCAAGTATAGGCCTATCAACAAATATGCGGTCCTAACGCTCTTCTGCAATTAACTCATTTTCTTGTTGTTTTCATGCCCTCTTTACCTTATTGTACGTGTTCACCTGCCCTTGTCCTGTTGAGGAGAAGGGGGTGTATCACATACTGAGAGGACCTTGTAAGACCATTGTTTGATTCACATTGAGAGGAGCTTTTAAGTTAATTGTTTGATTCACTTTGAGAGGTGCTTGTAAGATATTTGTTTGATTCACACTGAGAGGACCTTGTAAGATAATTTTTTGATTCACATTGAGAGGACCTTTTATGACCCTTGTTTGACTCACACTGAGAGGACCTTGTAAGAACTTTGTTTGATTCACACTGAGAGGACCTTTTAAGACCTTTGTTTGATTCACACTGAGAGGACCTTGTAAAACCTTTGTTTGATTCACATTGAGAGGACCTTGTAAGACTATTGTTTGATTCACACTGAGAGGACCTTGTAAGACCATTGTTTGATTCATACTGAGAGGACCTTGTAAAACCTTTGTTTGATTCACACTGAGAGGACCTTGTAATACCATTGTTTGATTCATACTGAGAGGACCTTGTAATACCATTGTTTGATTCATAGTGAGATGACCTTGTAATACTATTGTTTGATTCATACTGAGAGGACCCTGTAAGACCATTGTTTGATTCACACTGAGAGGACCGGGTAGGACCATTGTTTGATACAAACTGAGAGGACCTTGTAAGACCATTGTTTGATTAACACTGAGAGGACCTTGTAATACCATTGTTTGATTCAAATTGAGAGGACCTTGTAAGATCGTTGTTTGATTCACACTGAGAGGACCTTGTAAGACCGTTGTTTGATTCACACTGAGAGGACCTTGTAAGACAATTGTTTGATTCAAATTGAGAGACCTTGTAAGACCGTTGTTTGATTCACACTGGGAGGACCTTGTAATACCATTGTTTGATTCAAATTGAGAGGACCTTGTAAGACCGTTGTTTGATTCACACTAAGAGGACCTTGTATGACCGTTGTTTGATTCACTTTGATAGGACCTTGTAAGAAAATAGTTTGATTTAAATTGAGAGGACCTTGTAAGACCGTTGTTTGACTCACTCACACTGAGAGGACCTTGTAAGACCATTGTTTGATTCACACTGAGAAGACCTTGTAAGACCATTGTTGGATTCACACTGAGATGACCTTGTAATACCATTATTTTATTCACACTGAGAGGACCTTGTAAGACCATTGTATGATTCACACTGAGAGGACCTTTTAATACTATTGTTTGATTCACACTGAGAGGAACTTGTAGGACCATTGTTTGATTCATACTGAGAGGAACTTGTAAGACAATTGTTTGTTTCACACTGAGAGGACCTTTTAAGACAATTGATTGATTCATACTGAGGGAACCTTGTAAGACCGTTGTTTGATTCATACTGAGAGGACCTTGTAAGACCGTTTTTTGATTCATACTGAGAGGACCTTGTAAGACCATTGTTTGTTTCTCACTGAGAGGACCTTGTACAACCGTTGTTTGATTAATACTGAGAGGACCTTGTAAGACCATTGTTTGATTCACATTGAGAGGACCTTGTAAGACTATTGTTTGATTCATACTGATAGGACCTTGTAAGATTATTGTTTGATTCACACAGAGAGGACCTTGTAAGACCATTGTTTGATTAACACTGAGAGGACCTTGTAAGACTATTGTTTGATTCACACCGAGAGGACCTTGTAATATCATTGTTTGATTCATACTTAGAGGATATTGTAAGACAATTGTTTGATTCATACTGAGAGGACCTTGTAAGACAATTGTTTGATTCACACTGAGAGGACCTTGTAAGACCATTGTTTTATTCACACTGAGAGATACCTTATAAGACCTCTATTTGATTCATACTGAGAGGACCTTTTAAGAACATTGTTTGATTCACCTTGAGAGGCCCTTGTAAGACAATTGTTTGATTCACACTGAGAGGACCTTGTAGGATAGTTGTTTGATTCACACTGAGAGGACCTTGTAAGACCATTGTTTGATTCACACTGAGAGGACCTTGTAAGACAGTTGTTTGATTCACACTGAGAGGACCTTGTAAGACCATTGTTTGTTTCACACTGAGAGGACCTTTTACGACAATTGTTAGATTCACATTTAGAGGACCTTGTAAGACTATTGTTTGATTCACACTGAGAGGACCGTGCTGCTATCACACTCTGAATGATAGCAACACGACATGTTTGGCGCATAATCCTCTCAGTGTAAATCCATATTTAAAATGCTATAGCAATGCTCGTTCTCACATAAACATACATTCAACAGATATTATGTACATATTATACAAAGTACATGACATTTTATTAAAATTGTAAACATAGCAAATGTCATTTTAGTGTCTTTAATTAAATAATAATATTTTTATAAAATATTTAATAATTATAATAATATAATATAGCCACTATAGTCACGCTATAGTCACATGGTAAGTCTTGTCTTGTTTTATAGTAATGGGGGAGGGGGGGAGGGTATTCAAGTCCTAACCAGATTAACTAGGGTGGTTTCTCACTATCCTTTCAGGACTTTCCTAGGAAATATCCTCTAAAATATACCTCCCCTGCCTATAACACTAGTGTACGGACAGGTAGTAAGACGTAGTGCATAGTAATAATATGAATCACCCACTCCGGCGGCCACGTGGACTAACGCGCTACTCTCGTGTTGGACTAGACTGCCGAAGATGGGGATATAGGCGTTCAATCCTGGTCGAGTGCACCGAGGGTGATTGTTCTAAATGGTTTTCTACTCCCTCGACGCAAATGGGGGTGAATTTTCTCTAACTCAAGCATACCTAATCCATAACCAATTTGTGTGAGTAGTATATAGGCATATAGCCCGAACGGGTAGTAAGATGTGGTGTTAAAACATACGCACCCCTGCATTGATGGCTACATGGTCTAGCGCGTCACTCTCACGATAAACTGGATTGCCAGTGACGCGGAGATTTGGGTTGGAATCCTTTTTGGGTGCACAGAGGACGGTTTTCTCTCACTGATTTACTATTCTCCTCCCACGCAAATGCGGCTGTATTTCCTTCAAAGTGTTATTATTTATCAACCTTAGTTAACTAGTGTAGGTAATGCATGCGTTTAGCTCGAACGTGTATTTAGACGCAGTAGAAACAAACAAAATGAACTTATCGGTTGAGCTAAGAAAAAAAATTATCAACTCAATATTTTAATAAAGTTACATACAAACTTAAGATATACGTATAACTAATTAACATAGTAATAAAGACAGTAACAATAAATCTAAAAGTTTATCTCAGAACATTATTTTTTACTAAAGATGCCAGTGAATGAAGCACAAATACACACACACACACACTTGCAAACACGCATACGCACACACACTTGCAAACACACATACGCACACACACACACTTGCAAACACGCATACGCACACACACACTTGCAAACACGCATACGCACACACACACTTGCAAACACACATACGCACACACACACTTGCAAACACGCATACGCACACACACTTGCAAACACACATACGCACACACACACTTGCAAACACGCATACGTACACACACACTTGCAAACACGCATACGCACACACACTTGCAAACACACATACGCACACACACACACTTGCAAACACGCATACGTACACACACTTGCAAACACACATACGCACACACACACTTGCAAACACGCATACGTACACACACACTTGCAAACACACATACGTACACACACACTTGCAAACACGCATACGCACACACACTTGCAAACACACATACGCACACACACACTTGCAAACACGCATACGTACACACACACTTGCAAACACACATACGCACACACACACTTGCAAACACGCATACGTACACACACACTTGCAAACACGCATACGTACACACACACTTGCAAACACGCATACGTACACACACACTTGCAAACACACATACGTACACACACACTTGCAAACACGCATACGCACACACACTTGCAAACACACATACGTACACACACACTTGCAAACACGCATACGTACACACACACTTGCAAACACGCATACGTACACACACACTTGCAAACACGCATACGCACACACACACACTTGCAAACACGCATACGCAATCACACATACACAAACACACACATACAAACACACCTAAGCATACGCACTCATGCATACACACACGCATGCACACACAATCACACATACACAAACACAATCACACATACAAACAAACCTAAGCACACGCACTCATGCATACACACATACATGCATACACACACAAGCACACACATGCACACAGACGCACTATACACCCACTCATACAAACACACACAAACAGCAGAACTAGTGTCATAAAACCTGTGCATTCCACAACCTGATGATTGAGCTCCCACAAGCAGGTAGTAAGCCATTTTTTATTGAAATAATTAATTCTAGTTGCCTGATACCGTTGGTCAGGTCACTCCACGAAAAGAGAAACTGTGAGACTGAATTTTATGAAGAGGAATACATGAAGTAAATATTTTTTGTGAGCAAGTACTGAAATAATGACGGTGAAGCTGTGCCAGGCGTGGTAACAGACCAACATGAGAGCTTATTTTATACTTAAACATGAGACCATCTGTTTACTCAATGAGAATATACTCTGGTCAATCTCATAATAGAACTGGACTGGATACGAAGCCTGTTGGAAACTCTGGACGTGACTCGACGCTAAATAAAACTTTGCGTTGTCACCATTCTGGGGCTTAGTTACATTTCACAGGTGACTCAAGTTACCAATCACCAACAACCACTTTGAGTTGTCACCATTCTGGGACTAAGTTACATTTCACAGGTGACTCAAGTTACCAAACACCAACAACTACTTTGAGTTGTCACAATTCTGGGACTAAGTTACATCTCACAGGTGACTCAAGTTACCAAACACCAACAACTACTTTGAGTTGTCACCATTCTGGGGCTTAGTTACATTTCACAGGTGACTCAAGTTACCAAAAACCAACAACCACTTGGCGTGTCACCATTCTGGGGCTTAGTTACATTTAACAGGTGACTCAAGTTACCAATCAACAACAACCACTTTGAGTTGTCACCATTCTGGGGCTTAGTTACATCTCACAGGTGACTCAAGTTACCAAACACCAACAACTACTTTGAGTTGTCACAATTCTGGGACTAAGTTACATCTCACAGGTGACTCAAGTTACCAAACACCAACAACTACTTTGAGTTGTCACCATTCTGGGGCTTAGTTACATTTCACAGGTGACTCAAGTTACCAAAAACCAACAACCACTTGGCGTGTCACCATTCTGGGGCTTAGTTACATTTAACAGGTGACTCAAGTTACCAATCAACAACAACCACTTTGAGTTGTCACCATTCTGGGGCTTAGTTACATCTCACAGGTGACTCAAGTTACCAAACACCAACAACTACTTTGAGTTGTCACAATTCTGGGACTAAGTTACATCTCACAGGTGACTCAAGTTACCAAACACCAACAACTACTTTGAGTTGTCACCATTCTGGGACTAAGTTACATTTCACAGGTGACTAAAGTTACTAATCCCCAACAACCACTTTGAGTTGTCACCATTCTGGGACTAAGTTACATCTCACAGGTGACTCAAGTTACCAATCACCAAGAACCACTTTTCTTCACTTCTGTACTTGACTGTGTCTAGGTTAGGGTCAGTATAGGGTCGTAATTCCACTGGCTATTTTATTACCAATCACCACGTCTTACTACCTGTTCAGGTTAGACGAATATATATTTAATATAATGTAGTAGCGATGAGGAAGGAAACATTTTAGAGCTAATATATCCACATTTTTCATGGAAGGAGAGTGGGAAACCATTTAGGGAAAAACACCCTTAGTAGACCCAACTGGGACTCGAACTCTGATCTCCCAATTATCATCATGCCAGTCTAACATAAGAGTTATGCCTCACGGGCCATTAAGTACTCTCTAATTAATTAATTGTCAATTTCTCTTTTACTCCTCAATAAATAAACAATTACCATCCTTTTTGGGTTTTGAGAAATATTTAACTTAACGAGAAATTAAGATACGTGACACCCACTTTGGTGGCCGCATCGTCTAAGGCGCTACTCTCGCAGTAGACTATACTGTGGATTACGGGGAGATAGAGGTTAAAATCTCGGTCGGGTGTGCAGAGGGTGGTTTTCCTAAATAATTCCACTCTACCTTCATGCAAATACGGAAAATCTCATATAGATATAACCTTCCTCATCCCTAAAACCAATCGTGTAATTAGTACATAAGCGTTTAACCCGAACGGGTGATAAATTCATTGTGATAGAATTACAAGATAAGTAATTATTACCTGGACCTGATAAATCTGGTGACAAATTTGTTAAATTAGGCCTAACTGGGGTGACGGGGGTTGTGGGAAAAGTTCAACTATACCTACCACGAGTAATATTCACTTCAAATAAATATGATTAGATTGGTGTTTATCGAAATGGAGGAGTGTAACGGTGGTAGGTTTACAGACGTCTACCATTGGACCAAAACCTTCGCCAAAAGGTCGAGTGGAAACATAGCTGAGCACGCGTACCACCCTAGAATATTAATTTAAAAAGGTTGTAAATGGATAATATTTCAACTATATAAATAATAGTAATAATATTAATAATAATATTTAGCACCGCGTCTTACTACCCGTTCGGGTTATACGCTTTAAGTACTAATTACGTTAATGGATTTAGGAATTGGGAAGGTTGAGTTAGAGGAAGTGAACCCGCATTTACGTGGAGGGAGAGTGGAAAAACATTTAGGAAAAACCACCCCCAGTTCACCCGACTGAGATTAAAACCTCGATCTCCCCGTCCTCAGCAGTCGAGCAGCTCAACACGACACGCACGTTATCCAACTACGCCACCGAAGCGGGTAAATAATAGTTAAATAAATAAAAACTATTAAAATAAAGAAATAAAATTAATACTAAACAACCACTGTTTAAATTTTATATTATTAGTATTAACACTGCGTCTTACTACCCGTTCGGGTTATACACACTTACACTAATGTGTAATGAGAGTGTGATTGTGAGATGAAATGGAGGACCTACAGTTTAACGTGGGATTCGAACCACGGTGGAGGCCTGGCATTCCCCACATTCACAAGTTGTGATTAATACACGTCTTTTCAGAGATGAAGTAATGGTTTGGCTATCAGATAAATCTGTGCCGGGACCGAGGATCGAACTCTGGACCCCAGCACAGAAGTCTGACACCCTACCCCTAGACCACCAGGTCACCTAATATGTTATATTATATCCTGGTTTGTTTTGGGATTTACAAAGGAAAATGATACAGCTATTGGAAATAATAAATATTTTACATAAAAAATGTGTGTGGGAGGGGGGGGGGGGAGTTGAGATAGGAAAGGAGGGGCTTTATGTTGGGTAAATTTAGTAGCACTTTTAGAATAGTCACGCCTCGCCACTTGAAGAGAGTGGTATTACAAGATTTACAATTAGTCACAATTAGTTTACCCAGAAATATAGTAATTTTACATTGGCTGACTACACTATGGCTCTATCTTATAATCTACGTCATAATGGAAACGTATAAACTAAGCTTGCTACCTTTAAGGGTAAATGGAATGTATATAAATTGTGTGATATACAATTTATTTTATACCTAGCATATAATTCTCAGTGACTCTAGAATCTATCGTTTGCCTCTCTTTAATTCATGACTGGGCTAATCCATTAAAATTTTATGTAAATTTAGGTTTGTGATATCAAAGATCATAACAATATAAACCAGATATACAGGGTGTACCATGACGTAACCAACACAATTCGCCAGAATGCTCTAGACATCATTTGAGTTAAAAGAGTTAATATACACATTGGGTTAACTCTATTTAGTAACTGAGATACTGCGGACGTAAGCTAGAAACATGAGAGCAGTTGATACAGGGGATAACTGACGTCAAAATGTCCTCAGAAACAAACTTTCTTTCATTCAGTGGGAGCACACCCTGTTATATAATGTCACAACCTGCTTACAGGCCGGCTAGCGGGGTGAAGGTGTATTTTGAGCAGTAAATGAGAAGGTGATCAATATCATAAACGGATGTTACTTGTAAATTAATATCAGAATAATACTTTTTAACAGCTATGTACGTTTGATATTTTCATTGCATATTAAAAGTACGTAAGTCATGTGACTGTGGCTTCATTAGGACACCACATAGCCCTGATGTTTATATTACCTTTCTAACTTCAAATTATATCTAGAGCACGCTGGTGGATTTTGTTAGCTACGTCGCGGTACAGCCTGTATTTGTATCATATATTTTCTGTAAAGTTAGCCCTTAAATTAATCTCCAAACTATTAAAAGTGCCAAACCTATTTAACTTACAGTGAATATATAGTACAGCTCACCGTAAAAGATTTAAAATCTGATAATATACATGCTCTTGATTTAGTTTGTCATGCGAATATAGTGTAAGTAGCTTGTTCGAAAAAATATGGAAGAAGAACCTGATTTTATTTTCTTATGACTTGAAGTAAATGTTGCATATTTATGTAAAAATAACATAATAATACACATTACATAATTTCAGGTGGGAAATATAAAGGTACTAGAATGTGACATTAATGAGACCTTGTAAAATTATAAGTCGGTTACACATTTGTAGGCTTATAAACACCGTGCAAACATTTTAATCAAACTGAATATGTGTACTGGAACCAATACATATTATCCCTGATTTTACACGTATGGTACATTCCAATTGGGAATAATGGACTACTATCAAGGTCGTCTAATCGGCGAATCCGAGAACATTTTGCTAAGTGGGTTGCATCTTATCTTGACGCATTCAAGCACTATCAAGCTGAGGCGCTATTTTACGGCATAGATAAAGAGAAGATAATGAATAGTTAATTCTGTCAGTCCTTTTGTTTACCTGCTAATAACAATTTCCCTCTTCCGATGACAAGTATAACACTCACTTTACTATTTGCGCCTGAACAGCATTGAATTGTATTTAAAAATGATATTTTTATTGTTTCCTATTCTTGATTGACATATGTTTTCAAAGAATTTATCAATAAATATTACGGTACATAGAGTTTGGTACTGGCCTTTCTCATGAATAAACCAAATCATTGAAACTCACCGAATAAAACGTCACTATACTAAGATGGGAAATAATATCTTGTCTTATCTTACAACGAACGTCCTTAAGGTGGCATGGAAGGCAATGCTTAAGGTCAGTATTTTTAGTTCTTATAACAACAATTTTTTAACGCAATAAATAAAATATGACAGAGGAGATGCGTTTGATTTGATTTTCCACTCATATAAATTAGGCTGCCACTGGGCTCTAGTGGTCATAGTTCTTGGCTACAGATCCAGAGGTCCCGGGTTAAATACCCGGAGCTTCCAAAACTTATCTGTGAAGCAGTAGGTCTGGAACGGGGCAAACTCAATCCTTGAGGACAAATGATAAGTGACTTGAATAATTAAGTAGCAGCTCTGGTTTAGAAAACTGAGATTAACGGCTGGAGGGCTCATTGTGCTGACCACATGACACCCCTATCCGTAAATGTTGGCACTATCATCGCCAATGGTGGCGGCGGCAGCAGCTCGGTCAGTATAGCTTGCCTGCGAACTAAAACTATGGGGTAATTAATATTAGCAGTTCTTGAATAGAATATTTGCCTTAAGGATCCTGGAATTTAATTACACCTTATTATCTTATATGAAAATGTTTCTTTTATAATGCTAAGATGTTCATAAAATATATTCAACAACTGTTGATCTTAATTATTATGTGCAAAAATTAAACTAAAAATATATTATGATGTACAATTGTATTTATATTAGACAACACAAATCTGTAAGTTGTAGTATATAGGAAACACCGACTGGAACGTAGTTTTAAGTTTTATAGGAAGTTCTGAATGGAACGTATTATTTAACTTGTGTAGGAAACGCTGACTGGAACGTAGTTTTAAGTTTTATAGGAAGTTCTGAATGGAACGTATAATTTAACTTGTGTAGGAAACGCTGTAGTTTTAAGTTTTATAGGAAGTTCTGAATGGAACGTATTATTTAACTTGTGTAGGAAACGCTGACTGGAACGTAGTTTTAAGTTTTATAGGAAGTTCTGAATGGAACGTATAATTTAACTTGTGTAGGAAACGCTGTAGTTTTAAGTTTTATAGGAAGTTCTGAATGGAACGTATTATTTAACTTGTATAGGAAACGCTGACTGGAACGTAGTTTTAAGTTTTATAGGAAGTTCTGAATGGAACGTATTATTTAACTTGTGTAGGAAACGCTGACCGGAACGTAGTTTTAAGTTTTATAGGAAGTTCTGAATGGAACGTATAATTTAACTTGTGTAGGAAACGCTGACTGGAACGTAGTTTTAAGTTTTATAGGAAGTTCTGAATGAAACATATTATTTAACTTGTATAGGATACGCTGACTGGAACGTAGTTTTAAGTTTTATAGGAAGTTCTGAATGGAACGTATTATTTAACTTGTGTAGGAAACGCAGAATGAAACGTTAATGTAGGTTTATTAGAAATGCAGAATATAACGTCGCTGTAAATTATAATGATAAAAAGAAATCAATGGAACTTAGCAAGTTATATAATAACGCAGAATGAACTAAGACACAGATTATTATTATTATTATTATTATTATTATTATTATTATTATTATTATTATTATTATTATTATTATTAGCACCGCGTCTTACTACCCGTTCGGGTTATACGCACTTACGCTAATGTGTAATGGTAGGGTGATTGTGAGATGAAACGGAGGACCTACAGTTTAACGTGGAATCCGAACCACGGTGGCGACCTGGCATTCCCCACATTCACAAGATGTCTTGTCAGAGGTGAAGGAAGGGTTTGGTAATCAGATAAATCTGTGCCGGGACCGAGACAGATATATTCATCCAATTAGTTATTGTCACTATCAACAAATAAAAAGGCTCAAAAAGTACGGGTATCCTTGATACTCTGTTTAATTTATATAGAAAGGGCCTTTTAGAAATACAAACATATTATTTTGACTCTAAAATTAGATACTGTTTTACTATTTCATTAGTTTTATCTAAATATATTAATAGTAACTCTCAAAAGTGACAGCTTTAACTTACATGTAATGATGTATGCATAGGTAAAAGTATGTCTAGAAACTTTTCTAGCTGAATTAGATAAGAACCTTCCTGTGAAAATTGGAGTGCATCCATCTTACGCTGCAGCTAGTATAGAGGAAGGTGTACAATATGGCGAGAAGCTTCACTAATTAATATTCCCTGACTCACGATACGAACCACTCCATAATTACTGGCAACTAAAAGTCAAGACAAGCTGAACCAAACAAAACTAGACACACAAATAAAGCAATGTAAAATATAAAATATTCTCTTACTGGACGTGATGTACACTGTTGTTGATTAGCAGCCAATGGAGAGTTGTTTATTTTATTTTATACTGATAAGCTCTTAACACAAGACTGATAGTGTTTTAATCTAAGGAGAAAAGGATGAGGAAGGTGAGATAAACAGAAATGTTGATCACTTGGAAGAAAGGTGGTAAATCAACAGTTGATAGGAATCGAACCCTAACCTAACAAATAAAGATTACATATTTCGTGCGTTCAAACCGACTCTTTCATAATTTAGTCAAATTACACTCTAAATGTGATTTTATCATTTTTCCTCTCAGTAAACAAATGAACTAAAGGGACACGCTCGACGAGTCTAGTTTGTTGGTGAAAAGGGGGGGGGGTCTGGGTTCGAATCCCAGCAGGGCGTATTATTATTATACTTCCAAATACAGGTAAATGTACTAAACATTCATTTAATTTAAATGCAAATAGATCGGACAGTGCGGTGTAGAATAGTAAATAAATAATAATAATAATAATAATAATAATAATAATAATAATAATACTCCTTTGTTTAGTTTTCACTTGTATTTTTCACATCAAAGCTTTAATTTTTAAATTACTCAATTAATTTACCTGAGTTTGTAGTTTAAGAGTCTTCCAGAGTAAAAACGGTTATTCATGTGTAAGCTTTATTTTTTTACATAAAGGAAGTAATAATTAGTTAAACAAAGAAATACTTACCTTATCTTTAAATAAAAATACGATACTTAGCAAAATATTATGTTTGATTAAAATTTATTGAATATAGGTACTGTCATTGTTGCATTTGGTGTCACTTCTATGATCTAGTTATATCCGGATGACTGGAGTTTAATCTCGAATTTTAGTACTAATGGTAACTATTTCACTTTTTCTCACACCTCGGTGAGAAAGTATTGTGATCGTAAAAAAAAAATCAAACTCGAGTGTTTAATAAATGTCGACGTTTCATTTCCCCCCTGAAAAAAAATGCTTTTCGCGATGCCGTCTGTATGTACCTCAGATATTTGACAGATTGGGCTAAAACTTGGCATCTGGGTGTTCATAAGGTCCCAAAAGGGATTTTTGGAATTAGATAACTCATCCAACCCTAAACTTAAGGATAGTTTACTGAAGGGGAAAAAGAGAAAAATTCGATTTTCCTGAAATTTGCGCTAACGATTTTGACTAAACTGTATATACAGACACTTATCATCATTATAAACTAGAGAGCCATTCACATTTTATCATGAAAATGACTGAGAGTAATTTATATGGGGGAAATTTTCAAATTTTCATCATTTATACGCAACTATTTGATGTACGAAATAATTTATCATTGTAAAGTTGTAAATTATTAAAGTTAAAAATCTTCAAATTGAAACGTATTTTTATAAAACCAATCAGTTATGAGTTATAGGCATATATATAATTATATATTTCTTTATTCAGGTCTTTGAAAATGAAATTGATTCGTATGTTTCTCTTTTCTCAATTTTTCTGTAACAGTGTTCCTAGCTCTCAATGCCATAGAGTAGGTAACAGTGTGTATTATTTCACTTGATATCTTTGGTGTATTGTTTCACAACAATGTACTGTACATACCGTACCTATTATTACATTTCACAAATATTATGAGTTTTTAGTAGACTAAATATATATTTTTAGGTAAAAGCGGAGGAAAGTATTTTCTGTGCACCAAGCCTTTAATTTATTTTGCCATCCTTACTTAATCTATGGAAATGTACCTTTGAATATAAATATTTTTTCTCTCTCCAGAAGTTACAGCAATCAAAACTAAAGGTAGGATGAAAGTAAACGCTAGTTAAGATCTTTCTTTTTTTTCCAAACACACTTTTTTTTTGACCAAAACGATTAAAATTTGGCTTTAGTAGATATATGCTGTTAAATTTTCTAACTTTTTTTTTTTTCATTTTAACAGCTTTTGAATTCATGTGACGACTATCGTGGCATTTGACCAGTTCCTTGTTCGTTTCACAAACTCTCACTATCCGTTCAGGTTTTAAGGATGATGATAGTTATTCTAATAGAGTAGAGGTGAGGAAAGAAGCATTTTAGAGGCCATCTAGCCACATTTGCATGGAAGAAAATTGAAACAATTTAGGAAAACCACCCCGATTAGACCTGACTGGGACTTTAACCACGCTCTCCAAGTCATCAACAAGCCAGTCTAACACGAGAGTGACGCTTTAGACTAATTGGCTATTGAAGCGAGTAATTAAGTTGAGAGTGTTTTGACGTGGGTAATTAATTTGAGAGTGTATTGACGTTGGTAATTAATTTGAGAGTGTATTGAAGCGGGTAGTTAAGTTGAGAGTGTATTGAAGCGGTAGTTAAGTTGAGAGTGTATTGAAGCTGGCAATTAAGTTGAGAGTGTATTGAAGCGTGTAATTAAGTTGAAAGTGTTGAAGCGTGTAATTAAGTTGAAAGTGTCTTGAAGCGGTGTAATTAAGTTGAAAGTGTCTTGAAGCGGGTAATTAAGTTGAGAGTGTCTTGAAGCGGTAATTAAGTTGAAAGTGTCTTGAAGCGGGTAATTAAGTTGAAAGTGTCTTGAAGCGGTAATTAAGTTGAAAGTGTATTGAAGCGTGTAATTAAGTTGAAAGTGTATTGAAGCGTGTAATTAAGTTGAAAGTGTCTTGAAGCGGGTAATTAAGTTGAAAGTGTATTGACGTGGGTAATTAAGTTGAGAGTGTATGAGGACGTGAGAAAAGGCCTGTGTTTTTGTAGATAGTTACAGTAAAACTTTTTTTGATCAACATAAATCAAATATTTCTCCAACAGATACACAAAGTTTAATTTTCTCTACATAATTATATCAACAGTTGCAGAATATCTGTAGAGGGTGTCATAGAATTTAATGACTGATCCTTAACCTCGATTTTAAAAGTTTGACATTTAATGCAAATATGTTGATGACCGATATTCAGCAACTGTTGATGTAGTCACGTGAAGAATATTAAACTCTGTGTTTCTACTGGAGAGGTATGTTAGACAAAGAAAGTTTTGCTAAGAACTGCAAGAGCACCGCCTTTTCTCGCGTCCTCTACATCCCCACATTAAGGTATTGTTTTAGGGATGAAGATGTTTTACATTTTCATTTGGAATATTTAACCTTCACTTTCTGAACAGACTTATTATTTCATCACACAACTTACAAATAATCTTATCTCGAGAACAAATCCCAACCCAAGAACCCGCTTGTTAATTCATCCCTATGAAGGTGGAAGCCCATATTTTAACAAATATCCACTTTTCGGCCATATCAGGAATTGAGATTGAGAGCCTTAGTTCATTACGAATGTATAATTTAGAAGGAATGTACTAGCACTTACTTGGATAAAGTGGTAAGTCAATTGAAAAATACCACCCTCAGAACCCACAGGGGTTTCTAACATCTCAGTAAACAGTCCAGTGTATTGTGATAGAAGGCATATTATACCCATCAACCACCAAAGTGGGTCAAAAAAGTTTAAAATGAAGACAAAAAGTCCTGGTCTAGTTTCACAGTGGCCATGGTAGATAAACTACAACTGTTGAGATTTTTATATGAATAAAATTAAACTAAATATAGCTAGTGAAGCAATATTTGACTTATTTTGGCTGAACAAAGTTTTTTTATCAGAACAAAAAACATCTTAATTCGCATTCCATTCCATACAACCTTAAGCCAAGGAGGCGGAAGTCTCCATTGCTTTGAGAAGGACTTCTATATTGTTATTGCCTCATTATGTTCTGTTAGATTTTATAGCTTGGGACGTTGATAGTCAATACTGGCACTGCAGCTTGCAATAAAACTGGTTTTGAGATTATTAATTAAAGACATATACATATATATATATATATTCATAATACATATATCCATATATATATTCATAATACTTATGTAGTACGAATATATATTATATACTTCTAGTATTTTTTGTTATAATACTAATGTATGTATGTATGTATGTATATACTTTTATTCATACGAAAGTTGAGTGATTATGAAGTTACCTGACATCGTCTAGTTAACATCATAAAACTAATATATTCGTTTAATACACATTCATAGTTTTAACTATGTGGATGGCTGAATGACAAAGAAGGTCACTCACACATGGATTGATTTGAAAATTTGAAGTCTTTCCTTGATGGATTACACTATTGCCCCAATTTATAAGCTGCGCCCTAGTGGAACCAAGCAAGGTAATCTAGCTACCTGTTAGGTCAATTGATAGGCACATAGTGAAATGATTATATATACGGAACACAAACAGAGTATTGGTTAAACATAAACTAAACACTTCCAATAGTTTGCAAACAAGGCGTGAAAATGCAGCGACCAAGAGAGTCCATGTTCAAATAGTCAACAAGATCGGCCAACCAGCTGGAACCTCTTCACCAACATCAACGACAACCACAAGGAAGATTCCTCTATGACCCCAAATAAAGGGCCGTTGGAGCATACAACCTTTACCTTCGATGTATACGCCTAGAGGATGTCCTTCCACGATGTTTATTCTGTAAGAAAACACTGTTATAAGAGTAGTGTTGTTGTTAACAAGGGATATCTTTTAACATTATCCTTTATATACTATTGCATCACACATGTTGTTAATACTTTAAGAAAACTAATACATTTACGACGCTGACTTTAAATATATTTGAAAAACAGCGCTTCCTGGCAGGACCAATGTTCAATACGTGGATGTGCCAAACACATATTTTGTCCTAGCTATCGATAGCGTTGTTCATGCACAAACTGTTGTTTATCGACCGTGCCACTATTCCAAGTCATATGCTCTGCCACAATTGTCCAATTTATGTTCCCTCAGTATTATTTTTTTGTATATTCTTTGTACATGTTACTTTCGACCGATTTAAGCGAGGTTCTTTTTTAACGTCCTAACTTGAGCAATTGGATATTTGTTACACGAGAATTGACAAATGCGTAGATCATTTTAAACCAAACTGTTCAGGGACCTTTCTGAAGCTATTAGGGATGAAAAAGGTAGAATTAGAATAAAAACTACTTTCAGTAGATCACTTGGCCAACTCTACGGGTGGGTTTGGGTGTCAATCATTTCGACGTAAATACTTCTTCGCTGTAAGCATTGGCTCAGATGGACACGCAAACAAATCATGAGTCACGTCTTGTTTTCTTTGTCAGTGAGGGGGGAGGACGTGGTTTGAATCTCACCCAAGTGGGTGCATAACTGGTTTCTCAAAATATTATTAAATAAAAGCGTGTTGTTCATACAAAAACTGTTTTGTGTTGACTATTCTATTTTAACTTAATGAGTGAGCCTTCACGCGTTCAGAGAACATGTTTGTTTACTTCAAATCAGAACCAGTGATTGGACCAACAAACAATTTATTTTGGGCCTCTCCTTTGTGGTCTTCATTTCTTTCATTATTTTATTGAAAAATTTAACTTATTTTTCTCTGTAGAAGTATTATGTAAAGTTTTTTAACTATACACATTATATATAGATTTAATAAACGCATTGAGCTTTCCGGCATCGAATTCCATCTCGGTAAATAATCAACAATAATTAGCAACACGCCTGAGACTGCGATTTGAGCGTTAGAAACCATTGGGGACTCACGCTATAAACTGAACAAGGAGCCAGCGCATGCGCAGAAAGGTATGTTTTCAAATAAAATAAGGGAATTTTTTCAGCGTCAACCAAGAATAAATACTTTCAATTCTGCTTATAGAGTTTTTGCTTCCAGAATAATCTTGTCTCTTAAGGTACTGTACGTTCGATAGTGCTTTGAAGCGTTTCTGATTTTTAATGACCTTCTCAATCACATACGATTGTGCTTTAAAATATTTATGATTTTAGAATAATCTTGTATATTTACATTTGATCATACTTTGATGCAGTTTTGCTTTTTGAATAATCTTACTAATTAAATTTAATTGTGCTTTAAAGCATTAATTAATATCTTTGAATTATTTAAAATAGTTATGTTTGATCGTACTTTGGAGTGCTTTTTATTTTGAATAGTTTTATTTAACTATATTTGATCGCACTCTAAAGATTTTTTTTATTTTTGAATGATCATGTTTAATTAAGTTTAATCATTCTTTTAAATGTTCTTGCCTCTTGCCTAGTCAGCTTGTGTCGAACATTAGTGTGAATAATTCTGGAGATCCACACATGTTTTCAGAGTTTATCCGCGCACAGAACCCGCCTCGCTCCCCCGCGACGGCACGGCGTCTGCCAACTTAACCGCTGGAACATTTCCTCGTGAGTGTTGTGGTGGAACGAATGTTCCTCCTCCTCCATAACACCGCCATGCTGTGTAGTAATACACACAACTGGAGCTATTTGTCCGTCTCTGACACGCCTCGTTACGGATTGATAAAGATCAATGGACCATGTCCATATTCACTGAAAAGGATTATACGCCACCTCTTCTTAACACGTCAACACATTTTTATTATATTATTTTTTATATGACTGGATAGTTTGGATAGGCATACATCTTTGATATGATTTTTTTTCTTTCTTCTTTCTCTTCCTCCCACTATTTTTTTTTTTTTTTTTTTTGTAAATGTATTTAACTCCAAAACGTAAAATTTTAATTCGATATACTCGTGTCCGCTGTTGGTTGGTGCTACGCTCCATTGGTTGCCAATTACATGGCCCGGTACGTTGAAAGGGACAACGTGGGAAAAGGACGCATGCGCCTATTTAAGACGTCCCGGTCCCACATTCACAACTAGAATTTGTATATCAAACAGTATTTTAAAATGTTGGACCTAATTTTGTTTTGATTTATGAATTATTTTCTACCAACAAACATATGAGGTTAATGTGAATCCCTGTGTTCTATTTGGAAGTTGATTTTTTTAATCTCATATTATTCCATTACCCTGGTTATATGGATTTTAAAAATATAAATGGGGCAGGGATGAGTAGGATAGGATTGAAATAAAACAAATCCGCATTTAAGTGACGAGAGAAAAGTAACACATCTTTAGCACACTCAGCCGGAGGGAGCCAGCACCCTCAGCACCCTCAGCAAACCCGACTAGAGGAAAGGTGCAATAGAAATTAAGATAAATACAATAATAAGCCATGAGAATGATTAATCAAACACAACTTGGTTGTAAAACTTTATTTCACAGTCAAAATGAAGATTAAATTTTAGTTTGAACTTTTTCAATTACATTGTTACGAACATTAATTGGACATATTTGAGTGGTTACAAATCAATAAGAATTTTGTTTTGTTTTAGCTCCACATCTTGCCACCCGTGCGTGCTAGACGCACTGCTGTAATAGAAGCATGTGTATATAATAGGCTATATATGGTTTGATAAATATTTTTAAGTGAGAAAAGGGGATACAAATCTAATGAATATTTAAAACATAGGATAATCGCTCCAAATTTATTAGAGTAGTAAATACAATTTTTAGCACTTCATAAATGTTGTGATTATTGACATGAAATTTCATTTTCAAACATATAGACCAAACAAACCAATTTATTGTGGTTAGACGCTTTTACTTCTAAATGAATTAGATCTCTAATCCCCATTAAATGAGACATGGGCAACAGTGGAAGTAGTGCGTCGAAACCTTTCTCACCTTAATTGAGAATCAATTGGTTAATTAAAGCAAACTTTAATAGTTTTTTTTTATCCTAAAAAGCAAAAGAACTCTAAAACCAACATAACAGCAGCTGCCTTAATTAAAATGGTTTTCTTTCCCCGTATTGTTTACTAGCTCGATGTTTTAAAAATGAACATTTACAGAATGAGACGTGACCTGTAAATATAAACATAATGCGGTACCTAAGATTTATAGATCCTTGCACGATCATTAATGTGCAATTTCTCCTTAATATTGATTCACTGGTTTGTAGGCTACTCACCATTCTGGTCTCGCTGGGTGCAGTAAGGGTGTTTTTCTCCCATTAGTTACAACCTCTTATGGCCTTATATCATCTAACGAACTTCAATACGCTTGAATCGCCATAGCTCTTACTTTATTATCACATGTATTATATTAGTATACTCCTAACAGTAGTGTGGGGAGATTCTTACTAATATAAACCAAACCATACTATATAAGTTATAAAATGTGTTTTTGTGTGTCTGTACTCTTCTACACCCAAACTATGGAAACTGAAATCTACCATACTTATTTAGAGGACCATGAGGTTGTTCATGTATAAATTATTGCTATACTGATGTCCTAGGCCACGTGAACAAGGGTTATTCTTCATGATATAATGCATGTCCCATTTAATATCGTATTAATTTGTTTTCTCTATACCTGTTAAAAGAGGAAAGTATAAACTTCAAATCCAAAGTGGATTTTTCAAATTGAAATCCAAAGAGAAATTACAAGCTATATTTCAACTTGAAATACAAGTGGAGATATTTAATCTTGAAATTCAAAAGAAAATACATTAAATATTTCAACCTAGAATCCTAAAGAGAAATTACAATATACATCTAAACTTAAAACCCATAAAGAGATAACAATATGTATTTCAACTAGAAATACGAATAAAACAGGAGGCTATATTTCAACTTGGAATCCAAAGAAAAAGCACAGGAGATATCTCAATCTAAAATCCAAAAAGACATTACAATATTTATTTCAAAGAGAAATTTCAACATGGAATCCAAAGAGATGTTACATGATTTATTTCAGCTTAAAATCCAAATAGAAAGTAAAGGATATATATCAACATGGAATCCAAAGAGAAGTTACAGGAGATATTTCAACTTGAAATCCATAGAGAAATTGCGAAATATAATTTAACTTGAAATCCAAATAGAAAGTACAGGATGTATATCAACGTGGAATCTAAATAGAAAATACAGGATGTATATCAACATAGAATCTAAAGCCAAAGTACAGGGGATATTTCAACTTGAAATCCAAAGAAAACATCCTGAGTACATCAGACTGACATTCAAACTCTGACCTTTCTATCACTGATAAGCTGATGCCAACCCGTCTTATTTCACGGATAATACTAACCTTGGAAGATAAGACAAATTAAAACAGAAGTCGCTTCGCAATACGGTTTTATGTATTATACCTATTAAAATAAATTAGAACAATGACACAGTTTAGTCATATTTTAAAAACACGAACCATTAAAAAAAATCTTAATTCTAAAAATGAAAACAATCAAAGTGAAATCAATATTGCTGTTGTCAAATGAAGAATGTAGAAAACCGCACTTTGATGTGTTTTCTGGTTGAAATGTTAAATTTAACAGCAAGGTGTTGCTAATCCTGAAGACGTGGTAATCCGAACCTCCCCTAGTTTTGTTCCCTCCAACCCCACTCAAACTTACTATTGTAATTCCTCTGTACTTCATCTCAATAACCGGCTGACAACGTTTTGTCTGGCTAGCGTGCTGGGGTTTTTACATTATTATATTTTTAGCACCGCGTCTTACTATCTGTTTGGGATATGATCCTATGTATTAATTAAGCTAATGTATTAAGGATTATGAGGGGGTAATTTAGATTATGTGTACCCTCATTTGCATGGCAGGAGAATGTAAAACATGTATTTATTTACATTTATGTATTGCTCAATGTTGTTTTTATTTAAGTTGTTTATTATTTAAGATATCAGTAAATATACATTTTGGTTATATTAAGTAAATTAAGGAGACTTTCATTTTGCAGTAATATCTGGAATCAGCCTATGCATTTAAAATTTATTTGGTTTTTATAAAACATTCACCTCTGAAAAGATGTGTTTCAATCACAACTTGTGAATGTGTGGAATGTCAGACCTCCACCGTGGTTCGGATTCCACGTTAAGCTGTAGGTCCTCCATTTTATCTCGCAATAAACTTACCATTACACATTATCGTAAGTGCGTATAACCCAAACGGGTAGTAAGAAGCGGTGATGATGATAATAATAATAATAATAATAATAATAATAATAATAATAATAGTAATAATAATAATATAAAACATTCTATTTTTCTTTGGTAGTTTTCTGATTCCTACATAAATCTGAAGCCTTTATTCATTTTTTCAATAAATATTTTATAAATTTCCCGAAAATATTACGTTTATTTAGTACTACAACTTATAGTGTGATAATGAACTATGCAAGCAGTTAGTCAGATGTAGATAAAAACAGACACTTTTTTCCGTCGTTGCAATCTCAAACAGAATTTAGAGTGTGGGTTTGATTTGCCATTTTGTATTTCTTAAATATTTGTTTAACACACCTATCATGTGCACTTGGAATTTAAGTAGTTTATAAAAAGTCAACAAAAACACTAATGTATTTATTTGATACATTGAAATACTAACAAAGAGTCACCCTAAGATGTAGCGACAGTAAAATAGTTTAAAGCAATATTTTTTGTGAGATTGGTTGTTAAAGAAAACTCTTCACTCAGTTAACAGAAAGGAAAACAAAGATTGGTTGCTAGTTTGAAATGTTGCTTTTTGATAAATACACCATGGCTAATTAATTAATTAAATTGTTGTTTATTTGGCTTATTAGGAGTTTCTGCTTCTTATTATAGAAACGAACAGAGTTGTGATTGGGTTTGACATTGTTTCTTAAAATACACGCTTCACCTTTTAAGATACAGGGATGTATTGCCATATTTATCTAAATACAAGATGATTAAGATCTATCAAAGTTTTATCAAAGAAAAAGTTATATATGTGATTTTTTTGTAGTGAAAATTGTGGTTTTTCTCACTGGCATCAGGAAACTGTGCTTTAAAAAATATGTATTGATTACATTTGATAAATTAATTCGTTCCACATAATATTTTACTCTAAAGTTTCATCTTAAATTATATCATAAAGCATGAAACATTTAAACTGATACGGTAGTTAGGAATTTATGTTTCACAATTTCTAAATGAATAATTTCAAACTTGCTCAAAATACAGAAACAGAAATTTGTGATTTTAGACAGAATTGAGCGACCGAGTATTCTGTGAGTATGCATACCATTAATCCATGTAGAGAAACACTACAAAGCTAGGAAAATATGTTTCAAAGCCAAATTAATTAGACATTAAACTTAAATATTGATTTATATGTAATAATAATAATATATTTCAATAAATTATTAAATAACCATGTTGTACACATTTTCTTATCATCCCTTAATAATTTATACAATTTGATAATTCTAATGGCCCGCTTCAATGGCTTAGTGGGCTAAGGCGTCATTCTAGTGATAGTCTAGCCTGCTGATGACGGGGAAACTGGGATTTGAATCCCACTTGAGTCTATTATGATTGTTTTCCCCTAAATGGTTTCCCAGTCTACTTACATGCAAATGTTGATAGATTACCTCTAAAATACTTTCTCCCTACCCTTACCCCATAAGAGTAATAATTTGTCGTATATGCAAACAAACTGACCAGGTAAAAAGACTCTGTGATGGGAAAAAATAAAACAAATTCTGAAGTCCTTTACAATACCAATAACCAAACCAATGCGGTATCTAATTTATTGGTTCATTTATTGGTTATTGGTTAATAAGCTGTGATATGGTCACTTAAATAATATGGTTCCTCTTAACTTAGTCAATCAATTTCTCTCTACATAAATTCCCTACGGATCGTGGGTAAGTTTAGTTGAAAGCGAAACTTTTCCTTCATTACGTTTCGTCCTCTTTTCGTGCCTGTTTATCTTTTAATGGCCATAGCGTGATTCAGGTCATTTTGAAAACTTAAGAAATACTGCCAGATAAAAAACAACAAACTTTTAATTAGGTTCATAAACGCTAGCTTGATACCTCATTCTGGCATATAGTGATTGCATATAGGGAAAGAGAGCACTTATAAGCAACCGATAAGCTACTTTTAAAACCAGTAGCTGATACCGGTAATGCGTCTAATGGTTGGGAAGAAGATATTTTAAAAGAATATTTCTTTCATTTAATTAAAAAACAAACTTTTATCGCACAATAATAGGCAATTGCGTGTATTTAGTTATCATATAAATAGTATAACCTTCCACAAACCTTTTAATTTATACAAAGAAATCTACTTTAAAAAAAAATCAAAATTTAATTTGTGCCACTCTTTTTCGGTATCGTATATTCTTTACTTCTTTCCCCAACTTTAAGAGTAGAAAGACACAAATGTAGTCACTTAATTAATTAAGAAAGGAAAACTTGTCTTTTGAAACAACACTTTAAGTAATCGATTTTTTTTTCCCCCAAAGTTTGATTTCCCCTCTTTGGAACCTTTTAATGTAAACCAACAAGACCTTAAATCTCCTTCGATTTTGAGAAAGATTTTACTATTTTCCTTTTAATGAGATTAATTCCAAACGTCAACATTCATTTAGTTTATGGAATATATTGGGCAATGACGCTGTTTGATTATTTATTAGCATGGCTTGATTTAATAATAAAAATAGTTACTGGTCTCACTATTCGCATCAAGGTCCATTAGTTAGTTAAGACCACATTCAAATCACTCACAATCTGTCAAGAAAAATTAATTGAAGAAACATAAATATATTAAGTTAGATTCGACGAGTTATTTTAATATAGTAAGTTATTTATAATCATTTACTTAGTTGGCATGAGTATGCATTTGATTAGCACAGTAATGGCTATCCTGGTAATGAAATATCATTTAATTAAAAATAGATCTAGAATTATATTTTCAATTTATTTTTGAACATAAAAATATTAATCAACACACTATATTCAACGAAAAAGCATAGTCTTGAAAAAAGTTATACTGAACAAAATTATTAAAAATACTGAACTGGTTATGACTCAATAATTGAACTTTGCGATTCTTAAGTTATAAATAACTTATATACTCATTCTTAAAATAGTGTAAGAGGCATATACTCGATTGTAGTTAGTTGCTTACTAATTACATCAGCGAATTACCTATTTAGAGAACAGAATAATCTATTTTGATAAATTATATGTTGGAAGAAAAACAACTTCTAATACAGCTAGTTGGGCCTAAGGCCCACCAACGCAGGTTTTTTTTTACTTAAAACAAAGATTTTTAAAGATACGTTAAAAGTATAGACAAGGAGGTTAAATTAGAGTCAATGCACTCACATTAGTTTGGAAAAAGTATGAAAACATCAGTGAAAATTAAAATGTGATAAAACATCCCTACCTCACTTTGCTAGGATTCAAACCACCGACCTTTTAACATTAACCTTCAATGGCCATCATGTGCACTATCAGTCCACGGTACCGTTTTAAACCAACAATATCAGTGTGAACTAAGAATGTTTCTTAAGGTGGGGTTGTTAAATATCTGTCATTAGTATAGCAGCATTAGATGAATTAATAACTTTTTAATGAAGAGACAAAGTTGTCATTACATTTCAGGACACCCTTGACAGATATTAAACAACTGTTTACATCACAATGAAAAGAAAATTAAACTCTATGTTTTTACTGGAGCGATATTTGATTTATTTTGACAAAAAAATAGTTTTGATATAAAAACTTCAAAAAACACTGGTCTTTTCTCGCGTTCTCTGTATCTCCACCTTAACTTGATGAGGTCAACCCCGATAGTCTTGTGGTAAAGTGCTCGTCTCAGGACTCGATGCTCGTGGGTTCAAACCAAGCTGAAGTCAATGTATTTTTCTTGAGTGATAGCGTCGGTCACATGTAAAATATCCCAAGAAGGTATGTGGAAATACCTTTTCTTCGACATAGGTAGCCTCCATCTTGCTCGCTCATAGAAACTCAGTATGAAATAAATGGACGAACTATCACACCTCCTGAACTCCCCTAGTACGTGGGATTTATACCAGATGGTGTGAGTAGCACTAACCAGCCAAAGAGCAGAGTGGATGCCCAGATTCAGATGAATGGAAACTACATCAAGCCAATCTTCAGGTGGTTGACTTGAGAAGACGAAACTGATGTAAATTTTTAGCGGTGTATCAGGTGAGGTGTCCCAGTCGATTAAACACCGAGGTTGCTGGATATATTATTACTAGCTTTGGGGTTCATTGTGAGATTGCGGTTTACGTCACGGAAATTATTATTTTCCACCACGTCATAGTATTCGTCAGGGTTAAACGCCAATGAAATAGGGATAAGTAAGGTAGATTTATATTCGACCTCCGGTCACGTGATCATATTTCCCCATACTATAAGAGACTAACTTGGCTACGACTTAAAGAAAGACGAACTCTACACTCGATGACAATCATAAAGAAACTATTGACTTCCAACTCCTCACAATACCTTTATTCACGTATTCGTTCACTCAACCCTAATAATAATTTCAACACTCGATCACAAGAAAACTCAGTTTTATTCATTCCTCTCCATGATTCCAATCATTATTCAAATTCTTTCACTGTTTCAGCTTCTCGTTCATGGAATACCCTAACCAATGATGTAAAGAAATTAGAATGAAATGGTTTCAAGCGAAAAGTCAAATAGGCCGCGTGTGGAAGTCCATTCTTAAGATTGAGAGGGGTGAGACGTAATCACACCTTTGTGTGAGTGTGAGTGTGTGTGTGTGTGTGTGTGCGTGGTACGTAATCTTTGTGTATTTTAGCTCTTGTTTTATTATATACTTTTTGTGTGTTTTTATATATATTATTTTGTTAAACTTCAGTATAATTGTATTGGTTAAGTGTAAAAAAAAGGCATTAGCCTTAACTTCACCATTCAAGTCGATTAAAGTAAAAAGTAAAAAAAGTAAATATTTAGAGGAAGTGTACCAAATTACATGAAAGTTAAGTGTGAAACCAATCAGGGACACCCTTAAATTATGTGGGGCCCTGTGCAAACTACGTTTATGGGGACCCCAGTTCTCTGACTGCCTCCCCCACAAATAATTAAAAAACCTAATTTTTGTTTAATATTGTTATAGTAGTTTGCAACTATATACCAATTTTCAGCCGTATAGGGTATTTAAAATGCCCTAAAAGGCATTAGTGTTATTTCTCCCCAATCCTTCATTCGATTTTCTTGCCCAAATATTATTTTGTATAAAGGCACAATGACCAACCAGTGGCAAGTTTGAATTAAAACGGCCGGTACGTTAAAACCTTATTGTTAGACATACCAACCACAAACAGACAGACAGACAAATGAAAATCGTCGGAGTTTGAATGGAGAACACGTTTCTCTCGTTCAATAAACAACATTTGTTTTTACACTATGACAATATTTGCTAGATCACCTTACAGTGAGCCAAATATACGAGTGCACGAGCAGAAATTTCTCACCCCAGCTCATATTTCCTCCCTTTTTCACCTAAAAAAGCGTGTGGTCCCAATCCCCCCCCCCCCCCCCCGAATTGCGGGGCCCTCTGTGGCCGCGCCGTTTGCACACCCCTAGGTGCGGCCCTGAAACAAATTATAAAATCCACCCTCAATAAATATGAGCCCAAGAGCTACGTGGACCATAGTTTTAAAGAAGCATCCTTAGATCAATCCTTTTTTCAAATATTTTTTTTAAACATGATTATAAAACAGCCACTGTCCCCAACGATTTGACTAAACTGCTTGCTTTACTGATGTGTTTTATTTGGTGACACGCTATGGACAAAACAAAGCGGAAGTGGCTAGTCCCGGAACCTACAGGATGATTAACTCAGGACTGAGCACTTAGTATGTGAAATATAAGATATGGGGACTTTTAGATGAGAGTGGGTGTTGAGCACTTCCAGAATCTTCCAGGAGACATTCCTACTTGTCATGGGATATCTTCTATGAGACATTCCTACTTGTCATGGGGCAAGGTTTATTTTACATAATTCAAATGTGACTTTCCAACCATGAGTTAATTAAAAAAAGAGAAGTTCATTCCCGAGTGACTCAACCAGTATTACCAAGACATGTTGCAAAGGACGTGTGGTTTATGTTGGATCTGCGCCCATACCTGGATTAGTGACACACCCCGTGTGTATTTACCCACGCACCGCCTCCCTCTTATTCTCGCCGATCAGGATTTTAACTCAATTCACGACACAATTATATGATTCAGATACGTTATGTATATTAAAACAATTATTATGATTTACCCAGATACAGACACACGCCCAAGAGGGAGACATATTTGTCTCCTCTTTCTTACCCCTAAAGATTATAAAAAAAATTTAAATAACGCTTGAAGTACATGAGGTACAACTAAAATATAAATTAAATAACGCTTGAAGTACATGAGGTACAACTAAAATATAAATTAAATAACGCTTGAAGTACATGAGGTACAACTAAAATATAAATTAAATAACGCTTGAAGTACATGAGGTACAACTAAAATATAAATTAAATAACGCTTGAAGTACATGAGGTACAACTAAAATATAAATTAAATAACGCTTGAAGTACATGAGGTACAAACTAAAATATAAATTAAATAACGCTTGAAGTACATGAGGTACAACTAAAATATAAATTAAATAACGCTTGAAGTACATGAGGTACAACTAAAATATAAATTAAATAACGCTTGAAGTACATGAGGTACAACTAAAATATAAATTAAATAACGCTTGAAGTACATGAGGTACAACTAAAATATAAATTAAATAACGCTTGAAGTACATGAGTACAACTAAAATATAAATTAAATAACGCTTGAAGTACATGAGGTACAACTAAAATATAAATTAAATAACGCTTGAAGTACATGAGGTACAACTAAAATATAAATTAAATAACGCTTGAAGTACATGAGGTACAACTAAAATATAAATTAAATAACGCTTGAAGTACATGAGGTACAACTAAAATATAAATTAATCTAATGCTTAGGCTATAATTTAAAATCAGGCCGGATATTCAAAAGTTACACCGTTATAAACGTTAAAACTATACACCAAAATTGAAAAATAATAATTCGTCAGATATAATTGTTTGGATAAAATATTTCCCCTCTCCTCTCTAAAAAAAATGCATAGGTGCACCAAATTCCCAACCGAGATTCAAACAAGTTAAGTTAAAGGTAAGTTAGGGTAAGCTAAATACGTGTGCACTAACATTCTAAATCATTGATGTTTACACAACCAGGACAATTTTTAAATGGTTTTACTCCACAGGTAAATTAAATTAAGCCTGATATTGGTGGCTGAATGGTCTACGGCGTTTGCCTTGTATTACAATTTACTATCAAGTACTGGGAAGCTGAAGCTCAAATTCCAAACAAGCACACTGAGGGTAATTTCCCCAATGTTATTTTCATTGTAGTTTTCCAATCCTCCTACTACGCTAGTGTTCTGCTTTTCATCCAAGTTATCCTTCTTAATGCCTCCCTTTAAACTAGGTTGCTAATAATTCTCGTGTTAAACGTATTAAAATAAGATATTTGTCACCCGACACCCATTCTAAAGGTAATCTCAACTATCCTGGTTTGATGGTGACAAGAAGGTCGGGGCTAAACTTACAAAAAAGTATACGAAGTTCCATTTTACCTAGGTGGTTTCTCACTCTTTTCATGCAAGTGCGGGTACATTTCATATACATTTACTTTTCTTATCCCTTGTTCATTAATGGAGTTTTATGATTATTAAACCCGAAAGGTTATTAGAACGTTCTGTAAAATAAAGGTGAATGAATATTTTTATTAGTGATATTTAACGTTCATTTTCTAAACAGAAGGATTATAGAATCACATAATAGATATATATATATATATATATATATATATATATATATATTAACCTAATATATATATATATATATATATATATATATATATATATATATTAACCTAATATATATATATATAATATATATATATATATATTAACCTAATACTAGAACAAAGCCGCTTTAGTTGCTGAATAGTATAAGGTGTCGCAATCGTGTTAAACTCTCCTTCTCTAGATGTTGAGATCAGGATTCGAATCCCAGTTGGGTCTACAGTGGGTGGTTTTCCCTAAATAGTGTCCCACTCTTCTTTCCCACAAATGCTTCCTTCCTCATCCAGTTCCCATCAGAGAAGTTGTTAAATAGGCGTATAACCTGAACAGGTAGTACTGACTGGCAAATCCAATGGGAAGAAATCGTCGGGAAGACTTAGATGCAGATTAGAGGATATCATTAGAATGAACCTGAAAGAGACAGGGTGTAATGAGGTGGACTGGGTATAACTAGCCCAAGGTAGAAATAGGTGTCTTACTTTATAAGTGTGGTAGTGAACTTTAGAGTTATTAACGCTATAGAGTAAGTAAGTATTGATATAAATACCCCAAAGATATGTGTCTACATAAGACATTCTCCTCAAGTTATATTGATTATTCAAATTAGTAACTAATATAATTATTCTCTGTACTGCTTCTTATTAATTTAAGGAAACTATAAAAATAAGTTAAAATTTAGGGAAAATTAATAATCATCGCTCACCAGAGTCTTTGGAAAGTCCAAAACCGGGGACTCACATTGGTTGGCACGCAGTCTCAAGGTATCAAGCTCATCTAGTCTGGTTCATCTAAGGTGGAGAGGTCGTGGTTTGGATCATGGTAAGGTGTACTCAGCTGGGTTTTTTCTTAAATAGTTTTCCTAATTTAACATCACTCAAATACAAAATTCTTCCTTCCTAGTTTCCACCTCATTGGTGAAAATATGTGATTAGCTCGGATGGGTGGTGAGACACTAGGCATATAAAAATTATCCATAATTATGTCCCCCAACATCCTGATTTTGGGAGTGGGGTTCAGTGAACTAAGATCTGTTTGAACACCCTCCCCCACGCTTATCCTTCCCGTCGATTCGCAATCAAGCTTCTCAGCGCTGTGCTGACTCTCCAGATCAGCCCCCTGTCTGCTCTTGCTAAAGAGATGTCTTCAACAGCCACTCAACCAATCAGCCCCGTTGTTCCAGATGATGACCTACAATGGGTGATGTCTGTTATATAAAGAGGGGTGGAGGGGAGTGAAGAATGTCAATGGGGAACAGGTCCCGTTAATGACGTATTTAGCTCTGGTTAAAAAAAAAAAAATCAAAACGCCTAATTGAAGTTTGTTAATGAGACCTCCCACCGGGATTAATTTGTAACATCTCGATACGTCAACAAGAGTACCATTTGTTAAATCCACTGCCCCGGAGAACATCAGTACCGGTTACAGTATGTTCAGAAACACTAGTCACTGAGCTATTCCGCGTGAGACGTCAGTTCTAATGAGGAGAATGTAATAAGTAATTTACATTGTACGTGCCTGACTTGTTAGAGGGATCAATTAAAAGTCTAAGGGGCCCTGTATCGATACCCCGATAGTTTTTCATTTCATTTATTTGAGGTATTTATGATGGACTTTCTGAACCGACTGATTACATAGCACACTATTATAAATAAACTAGCTTAAATATAGAACAGAAACAACATACATCACTCATCATTCACGCATTTGAAAGGAAAACCCGGATAGTGATTGAATGGAAAATGTATTTACATTTATTTAAATACTGTGTCTTGAAATTTGTCAGGGTTTTTAACATATACAGTATAACCTTTTCAATTTGAAGTCCAAGGGATATCTAAAAATATTCAAAATACCCCAAATTCAAACTAGCCAATGTTTGTACATACTAAATAAAAAAACTTCAAAATGAAAAATTGTAAAAATTAACTCATCTTAAAAAAAATGCAGACTTTGTCAGTTTTTGCACTTAAATTACATTAGGTACTTTGTAAAGAATTAGTTATTTTGGTTTGTTGTAGCTTTCTTCTCTGAACACAATTAACAGTATCTTCAATTTCACTGATTGCGTTAAAAACGTTGTATTTTACATCTGGTTGTGATTCAGTGAATCCAACTATTCACAGTGTTATTCTTTTTTTTAAAGGTAAGGCGATAAAGTGTTCATCTGTATTCCATATTCTTTTTCAATATAACACTTCTTTTTTCACTCCCTTTTCCACTTCTCTAATCCCTTCAACCTTCTTGACTAAGGTTAAACTTGTTTAGGTTCCCCACTTAGACATCGTAAAAACAGCACAATTTACACTTGTCAAATGACAACGAGTAACCTTCACTGAGACATGAAGGTGCCAGATTAGGACAAGCAACATAAACCTTACTCCTGCCATGATGGGTGTCACGTGATGGTATTGTCACACATAAGCGATTAAAGCAGAACCAAAACATTTCCTATTCTAAAAAAATCACTTGCCGCTGGTGCAAAATTCCCCGTTTACTCTTTTACTATGAATCAATATCTCTTAACTGGATTTGTCACTCCTGGGATTCTTGTGTTTAGTTGGGATTAAGTTAGGTTTAAAGTGAGTAAAAACTCAAAAAAAGAAGCAATATACTGTATAAACTTTGAATTATCCAAATACTTCCTTCTAAAATTCGAATTAAATTATAGTTTTTACCATTTATTTAAATAATAGTTTCATGGGGAATACTGGTGGGTTTTAATAATCGGTTATTCGAATTAACCAACTTTGAATTCACCAGATCCTACTGTATCTACTGTATATATTAATTATGCTAATGTGGTGAGAATGAGGAGGGTAAAATTAGAGGACACTTACCGGCGTTTGCATGAAGAGAGAGTGGGGATTATACGTATATATTTTAGTAACCCATATTCCTACCTTTTAGGGTGATATGCCTAAGCTCTAATTATGCTGATTGGCTAAGGGTGAGTAAGGTTGAATTTAGATTAAATGTACTTGTATATACGTAGAGTGAAAAACTATTTTGGATAAGTATACCCTCAGTATATCTAACTAGGATTTGAGCCTCGATCTTCCCGTAATAGGCAAGTCTAGTATATTGTGAGAGTTACACCATAGACCATGTGGCTACCGAAGCGTGTGAGTAGGTAATAATTTAATAATTTAGAAATTCGAGCAGTGACCTCCCCATTTCAGGAAAACTGGGATAGACGAGACTGATGCCTCTGTGCACGCGTTAAATGTACGCCTATATACTCAATAGATGGACAAAACTGTATGCAATCCATAAACATTTAGAACTTATTTCCTTATCTCACGGTTAGATATCACTAGTAATATAGTTCTGCAGCTGTACGGCAAGATATGATACAATCTATGATTTTCTCTCCTGCTTTTTGTTTAAAGAGAAAGGCAGAAAGGGGATGAGGTGAAATTTGTGGATAAGTTCAGCTCAAGGTTTACATAAGGCTACCAATCATCAAAGATAACTTGTAGTAAGAGATTTAAAAGGAATCATTCACCTGTCATTCAATAACATTTCGTCCAAAGCCAAATCGTTTGCTTCTGATGTTATTCGTAAGAACATTTGGTAATTAGTTTAGCATTGCTGACTCTTAGCTCTTTAGGTTATTCTTATATGAGTTAGAGGTTAGGAAGGTTGAATTAAGATAATATGTAGCCACATCTAAAAGCAGCGAGAGTGGAAAAACATTTTCACTCGACCAGGATTCGGACCACGATCTAACAATCATTTGTAGTCTAGTCTAAAATGAGAATGGTGCCTTAGAATTTTCAACCACCGAGGAAGGTGAATATATTTTCAACAATTATGAAAATTAATATTCTTTTGTTTATTTAGTTCAAAATATAGCTCTATTTACATGTAAATATATATAATAAGATTTTCGTGCCCAATGGTTACCTATAATAGTAATAATAATACCCTCTTCAGTGGCCGAATGTTCTAAGATGTCACTCTTGTGATAGACTGGCCTGGACCCCTAATTTTGAAACTTGTGAATGGCGAGTCACTAGCATATTTCTCCAATCTCGCACACAATCTCACAAACCCCTAATTTCAAAACATCTGAACTTCGAAAACTGACGTCACACTATCGAATAGCGAGTGGATTATACTTGCAAGCCTCAAATCGTGATAGACAGGGCTTGTCTGGCGAGTAAATCAACATAAACAAGATGGACGCCATACCTCACTTTGGTCGCAACCTTCTGAGAGTGATTTTGTTGAAATAAACCAACAATTAAAAAAGAAAGGTTAGCAAATATGATGGCTTTGGACGTTTAATTCAAGCCTTCAATAAAAATATTTATTTGTTGGAAATGGCAATAATAATATCTTAATTTTTACAAACTTATTTAATCACTAATTTGGCAGAGATGGCAACGTGGCATTTTCTTATTCTAGAGATCTCGTATTCAAATCTTGACTCTTCTAATATTTTTTTATCAGAGAGAAAAACAACTTTTGATTTTAAATGGTATTAGTAAGCATATAATTTGTACGAAATATTTTATATAAGAAAAAAATATATTTGAGCCTACATATAATACCAAAAAATTCGTATTTAAAAATAATTGAACAAGGTGAAAATTAACTTTGAAATTGTGTGTGTAGATGATTATTTTAAAAAACAAATGAATTGGTTTTATGACCAAAAAAAATGAACATATTCAAAAATAAGGCTAAACAAGCTAATTATAACTGGTATAGTGAAAACCTTTAAGGCATACTTATATTTTAAAAGTCGTTGCGAAAGTAAAATACTGCACTAAATTCCAATTAATAAGTGATTTTTTCCTCGAACAAAATTAAAAGGATGTAATCAATGAAGGATCAATCTCGTGAACTTAAAGATTCAGAATAGCACGCTACCAAATGAGCTAGAGTAACTATTTGAAATATAATGCAATTTAACTAATTCTTAAATAAGCTGAAAAAATTTTGAGACAATATGTCTATTTGATAACAAACGAAAGAGGATTTTTTTAATAACACCAAACAAATCGTACCACATAATGCACTAAATATAATAATAGTATTTACTTTCATTTAAGTTCTGCTACAATGGTGCATTGTAATATCCCATCACCTCAATCCTTTGGTACGTCATCGGTTTTCCAGTTTTGTAAGATTGAACGCTCATTCACGAGCGATACAACGCCACACCAACTCGCCAAATAGAATAAACCTTTCAAAATTATCTCTGGTTTAGTACAACCTGCAATTTGCGAGATCATGAGTTGTTAAGTTTTTTTCGCAAGCTTCAAAATTAAGGATCCTGCTATTGATGGGGATATCGGCGATCAAGTCCGGTTTGGGTCTATTGAATCTGGTTTTTACTAAATTGTTTACCACTTTCCTAGCAAGCAAATGTGGGTAAATTACATATGAATGCTTCCTTCCTCATCTCATCCCATCAAAGTGATTATCATTTATGCGTATAGCCTGAACACGCAGGAAGACAGGATGATACTGATAGTAATCATAATGATAACTTCAGAACGGGTCCATTAGGGTAATATTTGGCCGTCAGTCAGGTTTTTGGTGCATCTTTGTTGAAATGTATCCTCGTCATACGTGTCCTCACGAATGTGGTTAGCCTGAAAGGGCAGTAAGGCCCCCTAGCGCTAAAACCCAAGCCATCATTGACACGTGCTGCTATGCGGGTCTCTTAGCTCCTGGCGCAACTATTTCACTTATCTTGTTCCAGATGAACCTCTGGCCCGTGGCGACCCTGTGATGTCACGACGCCATGAGCAAGCAAGCGCTCGTTTCACGCATCACGTGCAGCAGCCAAGGTCTAGAGACATATGGAGGTTGAGTCATGTGATCATTAGTGGAACATTATGTGTAGCCAGCTGGAAACAGGCCACCCTCTCAAGAGGAGGGCAAAAAGGAAGCTTGTGTCCTTTATTGATTGTTTTAAATATAAATTAGCTCTTTGAAACTTTAAATCCTTCCATCCCTCGATTCCTTGTGTAATGTTGGTTGATAAATCTTAAGTTACAATGGTTAGGTGGTTAGGTCAGAGCGAGGGAGTGGAGGTCAAAACAAATAAATTATAATTTTAAATAAAAAAAATGTACTAAATGAAAAACACGAAATCTGTGACTACGTGATTTATTTAAACAAACGATGTGAATAAAATCACCTTTATCATATATTCTTTGCTCCAAAGATGAATACTCAATTTTACGAAAACAGTAATTTGATGTTTCATTTACAGTGCAAATAATGTACCATTTAAAAAGAATACTGAAGAGGAGGGGCGTGTTCCCCCTTGCCAGCGAAGCCCATGCCTTAAGGAAATTTGAGATTCAAGAAAAATATCAAATTCCAGAATTATTTTTCCAAATCATAGATCTGAAATATTTAAATATATCTAATGTTATGCTCTCTATTGGTTTATATCAACACATTATAGGAAAACCTCTGAATACTAGACCCTATGCCATTAATTAAACATTTAACCGGAACAAAATAGGAATTAACGAATTTAAAATATAAAAAATGTTGTTAAGTAAATTCCATAGGCCTATATTATGTTTTCTAAGTTTTAAATTAGGATTGGAAATTTGAAAGTCATAAATAAAATCAAAATTTGTATTCCGAAAAAGTTAAAATGTCCCATTTCCAGTTATACCTTTGTATAATTTTTTTTTAAATAACAACGTGGGCACAGGAATTAATAGTGATCGTAAATTAACAATTGAGAGAATGGTATTGTATCCCCTGAAGGTAAGCTAGTTTTTAAGTCATTTACTGATATAATAATTTGGTTTAGAAAGTGCACGTTAAATGTAATGATCTACATTCAAATATTTAATAACAAGAAAATAATTAGGCTCTCTATTAATAGCTAATAACAGCAATAATAATAATAATAATTATCTGTTTTTAAGCATCTCCTCTGGTCTATAAGCTGACATGTCACTAGCACTGAGGGTCTCCGACTCAAATCCAGTCGGGTCTGAATTTCATCCTGACGTTATTGTGGTTGGGATGTAATCGAGGTTCAAAATATTTGGAGTTCACTAGTAGATCCGTCTCAGACGTTTCTAGTCTCATTTGCCTCAACACCTTGCAAAATTAATCATTACTAGTTTGAGATTTTATTTGTATTTTCTAAACAAATATTATAATATCAACACACGTAAGACGTAAACACAATCGGATCTGGTGTGCGAGTTTGTGCTGGTTCTGATTATGTGACGTCAAGATCAGAGACCCACAAGGAGACATTTGCAATTTACCATAATGTGGTTTCACGTCCTTCTCAGGATAATACGAGCATATATCATTTGAAATACGTCCTTTTCAAGTTCTTAGCTTAAATGGCTAGTGCAGGTACTAGATGTCATAATAATAATAAATAAAAGAAAGCACCGATTAAACTAGAGCGTTTCGTTTAATTTTTTACTACCCATCCCAGCTACATATATTTTTACTTATGGGTTAGGCATACAGACGGTGTCAATTAGAGTATATGTGCCCACATTTACGTGAAGGTAGATTGAGAAGCTATTAAAGAAAAAAGTACGCTCATTAAACCCAGGCTAGACCTTCCTATCATAGGTAAATAAGACCTAACGAACCCGACACCTCAGCCTGCACGCCTACCAATATGCATATTTACCAAACTCTTGTCAGTTGCGTTCACCTTTTAGGGCCATGGCCTAACCTACGTAGTCCTTCCAGCTACTTACACACACACTCATAATGAAACTAGTACCTTTCAGGGCCATGGCCTAACCTACGTAGTCCTTCCAGCTACTTACACACACACTCATAATGAAACTAGTACCTTCAGGGCCATGGCCTAACCTACGTAGTCCTTCCAGCTACTTACACACACACTCATAATGAAACTAGTACCTTTCAGGGCCATGGCCTAACCTACGTAGTCCTTCCAGCTACTTACACACACACTCATAATCAAACTAGTACCTTTCAGGGCCATGGCCTAACCTACGTAGTCCTTCCAGCTACTTACACACACACTCATAATGAAACTAGTACCTTTCAGGGCCATGGCCTAACCTACGTAGTCCTTCCAGCTACTTACACACACACTCATAATGAAACTAGTACCTTTCAGGGCCATGGCCTAACCTACGTAGTCCTTCCAGCTACTTACACACACACTCATAATCAAACTAGTACCTTTCAGGGCCATGGCCTAACCTACGTAGTCCTTCCAGCTACTTACACACACACTCATAATGAAACTAGTACCTTTCAGGGCCATGGCCTAACCTACGTAGTCCTTCCAGCTACTTACACACACACTCATAATCAAACTAGTACCTTTCAGGGCCATGGCCTAACCATACGTAGTCTTCCAGCTACTTACACACACACTTCATAATCAAACTATACTTTCAGGGCCATGGCCTACCTACGTAGTCCTTCCAGCTACTTACACACACACTCATAATGAAACTAGTACCTAACATCTTATAAATAATGAACGGTCGCCACAAATTTAAATAGCGCTTCAACCACTTCGGTGGTGAAATAGTCTATGGCGTAAGTCTTACAATAGGCTGGACTGCCAATGATGAGAGATCGAGGTTAGAAATCCATTTTGGTGTACTGTGGGTCCTTTATTCTAAACTTCCACCCTCCTTCCACGTGAATGCGGGTACACCTCCTTTAAATTCAACCTTCCTCATGCTTGACACACTAAACTAATTACAACACATGCGTATTATGCTGACGGGTAGTATAACGCGGTTGTAAAAAATAAAGCTTCAATGTTAAGCCGAACTAAGCCGTGAAAGGGGGAAATAAAGTATTTTGAAAGTACGTGACATAATGTAAAAATGGGTGATAAATTGTTTAACAGATTTACAATATTATCAATAATATATATGTATATAAATATATATGGTTAATAAAATTCAGGATTACGTGTACCACAGTTTGGAAAACAATATACTAGTCAACAAAGCACCGTCTGTAATCGAACCAAGGCCCTCTTAAATTATGCAAATCCTTCTCAACCACTCGGTTTGAGCTCCGCTCTCTAGTAATTAAAAAACAAGAGAAGGGGGAAGTGAGGTGACCTGACCCTGGAAGTCCCTAGGTCTTAGTCAGCAGCGGTCGTGCAGTATCCCACGGTCCGCGCATCAAAATCACATCAATCTAACATCAACCGGCGTGGAATATCGTTCCTCGGCCCACTTAATTGTTATGATGGATGCGTGGTATTTGCAGGGGAATTGACGGATGGTAGGCGAGTCGATCTGTGACCTTCAGCAAGGAGATTTTCACTAAGTCTAGGATTGTGCAACGTGCATTATACGTACGAACCGTTTAGATTAGCACAAGACTTACAGACTAGTTTCAGCTATACAGGAGATACAATATACAACGTCCCGGGCACCAACGACAATGAAATGCTGACTGAAGGTAAAGACCATTTAGATCAGTTTTCTGTTGATAGAGAGATGTGGATTCGATTTTAGATTGGACGTACAGTGAGGGGTTATTCCTAAATGGTTCATCAATATCCATTAAAACACATATTAGTACATTTACAAAGTCTAAGTTAGGGGTAAGAAGCCATTCAACACTCCACGGATTCCTCATAAGGTTACAAACTGCATTTAAAGGGTATAGCTTTTCATTTATTTGAGGTATTTAACGTTCACTTTCTGAACCGACTGATTATACCAGCACACGACTTATAAACTAACTTAAATCTAGAGTAGAGACAACATCCACCCCCCAGGTGTTAAATCATCACTGTGAAAGGGAAAACCCACATTACAAAATGACAAATTATTCAGCCATTCAAAGAATTGAACCTGAAACCCATAGCTCAGAAGGCAGACAAACTACTGACTGAGCTAAGATGTCATACCTTCAGGTAAAGGAAATTTAGTCAAAATATGAGAGAGCTTCAACCAATAATAGGTAGATAATTTTGGTAACATTATATTTTGAAATAAATTACTTTCATTAATTAAATTCACTTAGATTGTATTGTATAAATAATACACAATTAAGATTTATAAGTGACAAGTCGAGTTAAAGGGCACACTGAACACTTTGAAAGGTCACAGGCTCCCCATCCTTGGTCTAAGCTATCATTTATTCCTCTCTTCACTCAATTAAAGTAATTGAATACGTATAGCCTAGCTGGGTTGTAAGATAGCTAGGAAAATAAAATATCTCTAGCTATTTGTTTATGGGTCTATTTAACGTATGTATTATGAACCAACTGAATATATATCAACACACAACTTACAATTTACAAACTAATTTATCCCTAGCATACACAACACCCTTTAGTAGTTATCGGTACCCATAGACACACTATCAATAGCTCCCTTCCATTGCTCCTAAGCATGTGGGATGATATGTTTACGGCTCCAGTGGAAATGGAGATTTGGACTGATACCACTTCAAAGGTTTGCCGTTTGAACACATTCCCGGCCTGAGCGGGTTGGACTCCGTCATTAAGCACCATGCCTGGATCGAACATTTCTTCCGAGTAGATTGTGTGTACAGAAAAACAAAAGTTTTCCTTGCTGTTTTCATGAAACACCACCAGAGAGAACTTCCCTAGTTCAAAACATTGCACATGCGTGAGAACCGAGGGAAATCCTTGATGATCCTCGTATCTGCACCCCCCTTCCCCACCACGAGTCTATAAATAAACGACTGTGTGTATGCGTCAGTGAGAACTCCTTAGCCACGTGTGTAACACCCTCCATTTGTTCCCCACTGAAAATAAACTACTTATAAACCTGTGCTCACTATGCTAAATCACTCTTTGATATGTGTCTGGTGTAGAGGCTATACGACACATATTGTAAGCTAACATTCTCTTTCAGCTTATTTAGTTATTTATATTGTTTTATAAAATTGGGGTATATTTTTGGCAACTCTTCAAGTAAGGTACAATTTAATTTGCTGCATATATATGAAATCCTTTGTTGTATTAGCTAAAATTTGGATAAAATATAACTAATTTGCTTTGTATTTGATTTGAATCTTATATTTAGATGTGTCAAGAAAACCTAACTGATATAATGAATCTAAGGTTAGATTAGCCTTAATTATAACAACCACAGGTGTTTTTACGAGGAATATTAATCTTATTAAGTTGTTTTTGAGATAGGACTGTTAGTTTATTTTCCTTGATGTTAAACTTACTTGCGCAAATATTTAGGGTCAATTGCTTACCATGATGGTTTATACACTTCTCGGAGGTAGGTGTATTTTGGTGATGTTATTGTTAGCCCCATTTGAATGTATTGTATTGTTAGACGCAGAGTTCTGCTAGATAACAGATACTTGTGGGCCACTAATTATTTATTAGTTCCACATATAGTTAGCTAGATTTAGTATTATAATGGGCAGTTATTTAACATATTTTGATGGGCCAATAGATCCGTCCAGGTGCTATTTTCATATTAGAACTTTGCTTAGAAAGCTTACTAAATTATAGAATAACAATTAGATCCATTCCCTTGCTATTATTTAAAAGTCTGGTACAGATATCAGTGGATTGAAATACTAACATCAGGGCTGTGACATTTTGTAAACGTTCCTCACGGCCTAATTTAATCTTGTTTCAACATTTCGTAAAGTCAATCTGGTATCAGGGTTGCGATACACCAAAGGTAAATGTTGCGTCATATTTATTAAAATATATTATAGCGTAATTAGGTTTGTGATATTCTGGTGACCTCACTGTTTGCTGTTTTAACCCCGTTTTAAAAATGTCGTTTAGGAAAGCTAATGCATGTGCTACAACACACCAAGTGTCTTAGGCTGCAACATTTTAAAAAAAGGTGGTGGGGTTATACCTTACAGCGGTTGTTCCCAACCAGTGTGTCCTAAAAATGTCCTGAGATTTTAATTTAACTAAACATCTCGTAGTAAATCTAATTCTAATTCCAGTTTTAAACCTCCCAAAGTGTTATAGCGATAGATAACTTCAGGTTTCATTTAAAAATAAGATTATGACCAACGAGTTTCTATTTGTATCTTTTGTGGAGAACATATGAGTAATAAAACCATGATTCTGATTCAAATGAAGTAGCATCCAACCACCAAACATTCCAGTGAGTCTCAAAAATACATCATCACAACACAAGGCAAAAAAAAAAAATGGAAAAAAATTATAGTTTCAGATAGTGCACCTGAGGTATAATTCTATGTTGCTGAATTTATGACAAAAAACACCAAAACCACATGTTATTGTTGAAAATGTGATTGTGTCAGCTTTTCAGGTCATTATTGAAACCATGCTTATAAAATAATCTAAAGAGCAAATTTCAAAAGTGTCTTTATCAAATAATAAGATAGGCCAATGTATTTCTAAAATATCTGCGAACATCAGTCAAAATGTTGTTGAAAAATTAAAGTAAACAGTCAATTTACTCTGCAAGTAGATGGCACCGATGAAAGAAAACAATTACTGTCAACTGCTTCTCGATACACATAATTTTTATTTTTATCTAAATCTAATAGAAAAAGTTTTATATTACAGCTTTACACAAGTGTGACGTGAAAATATTGTCTTGGACTAAGTGTGCCCTAGAGTGAAAAAGGTTGGTGAAAATTCTATCAAATGATATCGTCTGATGGGAGGGTGGAAGATGACGTAATATGAAAGAGCCTACACAATTTATAAAAAAACGCTAAGGGCGAAAGGACCTGAAGACACTGGTAGAGTCAGATTTGTCTCATCATGTTGATAACTCCCAGTCAAGATGACACCCGCAGAATATAAGCCCCTATGATTGTCTGAAGAGATGATGGAGTGATGGCATAAAGAGAGAAACCTCACGCTTGCACAATAACTAACAGTGAACGTTTTACCAAACTATTGTGACGCCATTACGGGAGTTCAATGACCTGTGTAGGGGATGAAGGTAGGGGAGTGAAGGGGGGGAATGAGGGTAGGGAGTTATAATTAGAGCGCTTTTAGGCAGGCGTTTTGTGTCGCGCGACACACAACGGCAAGAGCCTTCGCGTTTTGTAGGTTCATTTTATGCACGCGGCATTTGCCGCCCGTCTAAAAGAATAGTAGTGGGGGAGGACAAATCGTAACCAGTGCTGCCAATTCCTTTATATGTTAGAAAGTGGAAGATGGATCCGTGCGTCATATATTTTGCGTATAGTAACATTACGTTGAAAGGACGGAAAAGAAGTTGTGGTGTTCATCCCATCAACTTAGCAAGATTTGAAGATGGGGCATTTCGTAACCTCTACGGAAAATTAAGAGATGATAGGGACGAGTTTTTAAATTACTTTAGAATGTCGGCAGCATCGTTTGATGAGCTAGTGGTCAAATTCCAAGTAACGATTCAAACGAGGCAAGATTTGGTGCAAGGATTATCTTTTTCTTCTCATTTTCTTCTATCCATTGACTTTTTTTTTTTAGATTTCTGTTTTTGTATTCCTTCGATGATGAATACCAAATTGATTTCTTTTGCTTAACCTCATCTATAACACGTTCAATATCTAAATCATCGATTTTTTAGAAAAATGAGAAAGAAAAAAATTTATTCAACCGACACAATCTCGCTTGGAAACTTCCACACAACTGAACTAGTCCTGTCTACTAGCTAAGGTTGGCAGCACTGATGCCTAGACAGCGGACGGCAGAAAAGCGGCGCGTTTGCATAAATGGAGCCATAAGGCAGCATGTGCTTAGATTATTTCGGGCGGCTTTTGTCGCTGGCGTTTTGAAAAACACGACGGCATGTTTTACAAAACGCGACGGCAAGTTTTTCAGACGGCAGAGCATAAAAGGACTCATTTGTTTTCAGTGACTTAGAAAACGCGACGGCTTTTGCCGCCATATGTCGCGCGGCACAAAACGCCTGCATAAAAGGGCTCTTAGAGTTTTCATGTGACAGCCTAGCCACTCAAATTCCCAGGCCTTTGTTAGACCACGTTGAGACCACAACAAACCAAATATATCAGAAGTGGCAGGTAAGCTACTGAAGGCGTAAAGCCCTAGGCATCTTGCCCACAGAGTGCGTTTATGAAACGTTCTTCTATATAGTGAGAGAAAAGCTTATAAATATTAAATACATGTGCTCACACCAAAATTTGACTAACTATTCAGTAAGTTATTTAACATAATTCTAATTATTTTAATAAGTCAATTTAATATATGGCCTCTTTTCTAAATTGATAAAATGTTATAATGTTGACCTTAAGTTTGGTAAAACCAACATCACCTGTCTAAAATGACAGCTTAAAAAAAATGCCTTGAAGTATGAATGCATAGATAGCAATAGATTTATTAACTTTTAAAAATGTAAAGAAAATGTCGATAAACGATGAGCCCACAATAATCATTACTACGAATGATACCTTGATTTCATGCAGATCTTTCTAGTTCAGAGATACTCACTCTACTCTCCATCAAAGCTACTCACTCTACCTACCATCAAAGCTACTCGCCCTAACTACCTTCAAAGCTACTCACCATACCTATCATCAAAGCTACTCACCCTAACCACCATCAAAGCTACTCACCCTACCTACCATCAAAGTAACTCACCCTAACTATCATCAAAGCTACTCACCCTAGCTATCATCAAACTCACTCTACCTACCATCAAAGTTACTCACCCTAACTACCATCAAAGCTACTCACTCTACCTACCATCAAAGTAACTCACCCTAACTATCATCAAAGCTACTCACCCTAGCTATCATCAAACTCACTCTACCTACCATCAAAGTTACTCACCCTAACTACCATCAAAGCTACTCACTCTACCTACCATCAAAGCTACTCACTCTACCTACCATCAAAGTTACTCACCCTAACTACCATCAAAGCTACTCACCCTAACTACCATCAAAGCTACTCACCATACCTATCATCAAAGCTACTCACCCTAGCTATCATCAAACTCACTCTACCTACCATCAAAGTTACTCACCCTAACTACCATCAAAGCTACTCACCATACCTATCATCAAAGCTACTCACCCTAGCTATCATCAAACTCACTCTACCTACCATCAAAGTTACTCACCCTAACTACCATCAAAGCTACTCACCCTAACTACCATCAAAGCTACTCACCATACCTATAATCAAAGTTACTCACCCTAACTACCATCAAAGCTACTCACTCTACCTACCATCAAAGTTACTCACCCTAAATACCATAAAAGCTACTCACAGCTCACACTATTATAGTAGTAAAAGAATAAAATAATTATACTTAAGGATATGAACCAATATTATTTTAGATGAGCATGGTAGGACTACATCTCAGTTGATAACGTGAGACCCCAGAAGTTGTACATCTTACCACGATTTGGACTGAGCCTCACCCACTTCGGTGGCCACATGGTCTAAGGCACTACTCTCGTATTATGCTAAACTGCTGATGACGCGGAGGTTTAGGTTAAAATCTTGGTCTGGTGGACTGAGGGTTATTTTCAAAAAGGTTTTCCACTACCCCTCCATGTAATTGCTGGTACACTTCCTATAAATATAGCTTTCCTCATCCCTAAAACCATTAGAATAATTAGTACGTAAGCGTATAACCTGAACAGTTAGTGAGTCACAGTCCTAAGATATCAACTGACTCACAACCACATGTCCTAGAGACGAGTACAAACACGCTGCTCTAAAGAATATTTTATGTGGGCCATGGATTAGAATTGAACAGTTATGAACATATCTCATGTTGACCAAAAATACACTTGTGTTGGAAACAGACAATTTTGTTTGGTTCGGATTTTACTATTCCTTGATTTTGGTAAGCAGCCCGTTCTGGGAGCCTTGTTTTGTACTACAATCCTACTATATAGCAGTAATCTTGTAGGACAAAGACCTTCCAGAGTAAACTTCCTACTACCGTTCTGGAAGGTCCTTAATCATACCAAAATACTATTATAAATTGGGATTATGGGAGAAAATAAGGCCTTCCGGAGTTGGGTTCTTACCAAAATAGGGGTATACCTGTCCGAACTCTCCGCATTTAATTACGCGTGGGTTAAGGATGAGTAAGAAAGAAATGTGAGTAAATGTACCCACATTTTTGTGGAGCTATAGTTGCTAACCATTTATGTAAAAACACCCTCAGTACACCATGCCGGGATTCAAGCCCTGACCTCCTCGTGACCGTCAAACCAAAGTAATGAGCTATAATGTTTAGTCTGTGTTTCGACCTGGCCCGTATCTCACACTAGTTGGGGAACTATGCCAACATTAATGGTAGATGTATTTAATTATTTTAATTATTACACTTTCAGGAACAAACGTTAGAGTTTAGTCCCATATAACCATCCTGATTACTAACGATCACGTTTGATATTATTTGGCAAACATGCTGTAAAGTACCCGCCTGGTTTTTAAATAACGTATTGAGATACCATTAGCCCAGTCAAAATAACCCAAAAAAATAGGGGTACCCTTGCATGAATTCACAACAAGCTGAAAATGTACAGGCACGTAAGGGATACCACTCTAATGAAATCCTGAAAAGTCCCTATTGGTCCCGTGTGTGCAAATTTTTTTATTAATATACGTTTTAATGTATTTTAAAATAAGACGCAATTTTTATAGTATCTTATAAATGTGTATTATTGATTTATAAAAATAATAATAAAAAAGATTGTTTTAAAAATAAAATATCTGTTTCATTCAGTAAATTATCAATAAATAGAACATATTTGAACATAAGCATTACTTTTAATCTAAATCTTCATTTTAAATTGTTGCATGTAACATCTACTTTTAATTATTGTGAATTCTATAATTTAACTTTGTTAGTACTTTAATAGCAGGCAGGGGACATAAAATAATTACATTCCAAAAGCTTATTTAGTCTCAAAGCTAAACCATATTTCCCATGAAGAACTTAGGCTAAACATTACGAAGACGTATGAAAAACAACAATAATAGTAGAAGTAATTAATCTGTTGGTGTGATGTTATTGAATAGTAAAACTTGTTCGTGTATGAGGTGTTAATGCAATTTTACCAGAGCAATAATTAATAAAATAAAACACTCCGCCTTCAGTCAGTCCTGAACGCTTTATTTCTAAACACAGCTCTTGCCATTCAAACCGAGAAGAAAGAAACTTATTTTTTAATTAAGTCAAGTTGTGATTTTATTTTTCTAAGAGAAGAATATTTTATTTGTCTTTCTATTGATAGTTTAAAAAAACTCCTTTTCCTTCAAATTAGTGTGAGCAATAAGAACACAGTTCTTGCCATTCAGAGCGAGAAGAAAGAAACATATTTTTTAATTAAGTTAAGTTGTGATTTTATTTTTATAAGAGAGGAATATTTTATTTTTCTCTCTAGTGATAAATTAAAAATATATTTTCAAATTAACGTGAGCAATAAGAGATTTTTTTTTTCGAGGTGTTAGGTTAGTGACTTGAAAGGTTAGGTCATGATTTCATTCGTCCTTGTGAATATATCTGTAATGTGGTAGTTCGGATGAACTATTGATACAACCGTATCTACAAGTAGTGGTCTAAAGTGTGGGCTGCAAGGGTTGTGATGAGGTATTCTGAGGGTGTGAAGGGTGAGTCTACTTAAAGCTCCCGTACAAACATAGAGTTTAGTTTTCACATGTTTTAAACAGTTCTTGAATATTCATCATAAGCATAATGGGATTAGATAAGAAAGATTTTAAATTAAAATAAAAAGTTGTCATTTAATTCCAGGACACCTTTTACAGATATTCGAAAAATTTGAGTTCATTATGTGAAGAAAATTAAATTCTATGTTTATACTGGAACAATATTTGATTTATTTTGTCCCAAAAAAATGTTTTGATATAAAAACTGCAAAACCACTGGCTTTTTCTCGCATCTTCTTCCATCCTACTTTAAAGTGTCTAGCTTTGACTTTGGATTACATCTTAAAATTATTATTTTTTGGTCACAAATTGTTTGAAACGTGAATTATAAAGACATCCAGGGTTTAATGTTCATTAAAAATAAATATAAGGTATTATTGCACTAAAGATTGTAATTTGTTCACACCTGCTGACTCTTGAACGAATTTGCACAACTATCAACTTTCGGTTTATTAAATAACTTTTCAGTGAGGTGCTCCTCACGTCCACAGTACTGTATTTTTATAGGTGTATTGCACTCATACAGACATTCGTGGCTGTAAACCTCAATTGCTTTTCACTTAAAAGTCCTTCAGTCAAAATGCCAATCCAGTTATATAAGTGGAGTTCTGTGTCAGATAGAACGTCTATTGTGGCAGGTTTACAACATCTAGTAACTAATTTCATTTTAATTACAAGTTTTTAAAGTGCATTTTTAAACACAAGGACGCGTTTACAAATGTCTTAGAGACTAACTTTACCTAGGACCGCAAACTTTCAGTTAAATATCCGACCCTTGAGGAAGGAATTAAAGTAACCGGTTACAATTTCACTAGACCTTTATATTGGGCTATCTAATAAGTATTACGTAACTGGACGATTTTTTAAGGTCTTACCGTCCAAAATTAAGAACTATGTCTAATTAAATTAACGACACTAATAACAACTTACTCTATAGAGATGAGGAGAGTATATCATCAGTAGGTAATGCACTCAGGAGGTGGTATGGTAAAACTACAGTGAAAACAACACGTGGAAAATTATCGAAGGTGCAGTCAAATAGGATTTTATAAATAATCTCCCCACCAACGAAACACAAGTCAAATGCCTTATACCTCTTGGTCACCATTGTGGATTTTAAATCGTGTTGTTTGAGTCATACATTAGATAGAGACTACATACAGGCTGACGACTCCTGAAATTATATTTACCAAGAGAAAAGGATGAGGATGAATAATAAAATTAATAATAGGAAATGCACCTACATTTACTCAGTGCAGTGGCTCCCAAAGGATGAAATTCACTAGGTAAGCCGTAAAATTCCGGAGGTTATTTTGTTGTTGATATAAAAGTAAAAGTAATTTCATTTAACATTGTTTTTTTTTTAAATAAATAAGTAAAATGGTTCCAAAAGATTAATATATTTAATTTCCAGAGAGTTTAGTAGTTTGCAATCAAAGAGTTGAGTAATTAATGAGAAACTTGTCGTTAATTAGACAAAAGCTAAATTCTTGGTTCAATAGAGGACACGCACACGCGTTTCCTGTTCAACAGAAAGAAGTTTCTCTGCGCATGCGCGTCCCCAAGTATCCCGTAGAATTACCAACTTGCTAGTTCAGAGTGCCGTGCGGGCACAAAACCAACACTAGTGTGCCGTGAACGAAATAAGTTTGAGAACAATTGACCTAGAAAAGATAAATTACAGTCAGCACAGACGAAATTCCAAATGGTCAAGATTAAACAGGAACTATCTACGCTTGGTCAAAAATAAATTAGCTACGGTTTCTTATAGTTTGTAGAGAGTTAAGGTCTTTATTTTTTTTGACGCGGAGTAAGTGTATAAAGGTCCCCTTGGTCCTTATCGCCCAATTCCCGGTTGGTGGGGTCAGCACTTTCACTCATTAATAATTGAAACGTCATGTGTTGTAGCGTCACGCGCACGTACGCTACGTGCAGACCGTAATGCGTGGGCGATCGCATCACGCGGCTGCGTAAAAACTACACAAATAATTACCAAAGCGTACAGTTCTATTTACATAGGAAGACAACTTTCACGCATACATATGATAAGTCATGTAATATTCAATCAGCATATTGTATATATATTATCAAAACTTATAAAACAACACTAATAATAAAGTAAAATATCATCAATATTGATGAAAAAATTAGATATAGCCCTATTTGTATTTTTTAAAGGTTTCTTCTGAGCAAATTTATACTCTAGACGCAATAAACCTTGCCAGTAAGCTATAGTATGCAGTTTGTTGGTCAGTAAATTTGAGAAAGTTAAAATATAATACCTGTATCTGTTACCGCATGGTCTAAGGCTTCACTCTTACAATATATTAGATCAGGACCAACAGGTCCCGGTACCAGGGGCAAAGCACTGGCCTCCTCTTTGTTTTACTCTACTTCAATAGCTGGGAAAACTTATTTGTATAGGGTTAAATTATCTTAGAAAATAAAAGGTGTTTTAGAGGGCCTCTACCCCAAGGATAAGAAGAGGGGAGGGGGGGCTCATATACTCTTCCTTGGTATATGTTTAAATATCGGATAATTCTAGAAGATATTTGAGGTGGCCTTCATCTGATTTTTTTTTAAACTAAATCTTTTGAAATTTAGTTATTATGAGCAATCCTTTACCGAAAAATCTTTGAAAACTAGATTAATCTAGAATGATATGTCCTTCTTAAAAAAATTCTTTGAAATTCGAATGTCTCCAAAATATATTTAGAATAGCCTAGACTTTGCTTAGGTTTTTTTGAAAATTATCTGCCTAGTATATAAGCTATTTAAAGTGGGATTATAACAGAAAATATTGGAAAATGTCATGCTCTCAGAAGTTATTTAGAACTGTCTTCCTCTAGACACGTTAATGATTGGGTTCCTTTAAAAACTGTTAGAAGTGATCCTCACCTGGATTTAAAAAAATATTGATATTTCTAGAAGATATTTAGAATGTTATACACCCAGCAATTTTTTAAAACTCAGATATCTCTAGAAGTTATTTAAAATGATCGTACTACTATGTATCTAAAATATTATATACTTTTTATCACTATTTGGAGTTTTCCTTCGCTACGAAACTTTTGAAAATTGAATGTCCCTAGAGAAGCTACTTGCAATTTGATACAATAATACTTTTCAATATAATATTTGAGGATATCAGAGGGAAGTAAAACTAATATAGAGAGGGGCAGCCATATTCCAATCAGGAGAAGGGAGATTCCAATCAGGAGGAGGGAGACTCTTATCAGGAGGAGGGAGACTCCAATCAGGAGGAGGGAGACTCTTATCAGGAGGGGAGACTCCAATCAGGGGGGGAGACTCCAATCAGGAGGAGGGAGACACCAATAAGGAGGAGGGTGACTCCAATCAGGAGGAGGGAGACTCAAATCAGGAGGGGAGACTCAAATCAGGAGGAGGGAGACTCCAATCAGGAGGAGGGAGACACCAATCAGGAGGGGGAGACTCCAATCAGGAGGAGGGAGACTCCAATCAGGAGGGGGAGACTCCAATAAGGAGGAGGGAGACTCCAATCAGGAGGAGGGAGACTCTTATCAGGAGGGGGAGACTCCAATCAGGAGGAGGGAGACACCAATCAGGAGGGGGGAGACTCCAATCAGGAGGAGGGAGACTCCAATCATGAGGGGGAGACTCCAATCAGGAGGAGGGAGACTCCAATCAGGAGGGTGACACAAATCAGGAGGAGGGAGACTCCAATCAGGAGGGGGAGACTCCAATCAGGAGGACGGTGACAAATATCAGGAGGAGGGAGACTCCAATCAGGAGGAGGGAGACTCCAATCAGAGGAGGGAGACTCCAATCAGGAGGAGGGTGACACAAATCAGGAGGAGGGAGACTTCAATCAGGAGGAGGGAGACTTCAATCAGGAGGGGGAGACTCCAATCAGGAGAAGGGAGACTCCAATCAGGAGGAGGGTGACACAAATTCTATCGAAGGAGGGAGCAGACAGAATACATCCCTCATACATTATTCCAGCACCGCTAAACCAGGATTTGTATGTTTCTTTTAATATTGTTGATTATTTTCACCAAAAAAAAGAGCAATGAATGCAAATTAATCCGTAGCTGAACATTGAAATGCTAGGCACATAATTAAATACTTATATTTAAATTGAACTTGATTTGCTACCAGCACCAGACTATCTTCACCTGCCAAATTTAATATCAGTACCAAAATAACAGACTCTATGAAACTTCAAAAACACTTCAAAAACACTTCAAAACGAAGAACAAGACTGGACCGAATCAATGATATATTTGTGACATAAAATATGACAGCTAAGCTCCTTTGAGGAAATTCCAGCATTAACTATTGCTTCGTATCGAGGGTTAGTTTATTGTTTATAATTCATGTGTGATTTTATTTCATCTAAAACAAATTTTATCATATTCTGGATCTTGGGCCCAGGCCCCTGGGTATATTGGGCACATAGTTTCCTCTTCATGGTGGGCCTAGACTAGACTGCCTATGACAAGGAGATCGGGCTTCAATTTCCAGCTGGGTGTACTGAGAGTGTTGTTTCTAAATGATATTCTACTCCCTCTCTACTCAAATGTGGGTAAAATTCCTCTAAAATCAACCTTCCCCGTCCCTAACCCATTATTGTATCATCATATAGGCCTAAGCTTATAACCTAAACGTATATTTAGACGAGATGCTATTAAAATCAAATTACCCGCCTCGGTGGCGTAGTTGGCTAACGCGCTAGTCGTGTTCAGCTCGACTGCTGAGGACGGGGAGATCGAGGTTCAAATCTCGGTCGTGTGAACTGGAGGTGGCTTTTCCTAAATGGTTTTCCACTCTCCCTCCACGAAAATGCGGGTTCTCTTCCTCTAATTCAACCTCCCCAATTCCTAATCCATTAGCGTAATTAGTACTTAAGGCGTATAACACGAACGGGTAGTAAGACGTGTTTCTAAGTAATAATAATAATAATATTAAAACTAATTCTTTTTTTGACAACGTTATCACATTTTAATTTTAATTTAATTTAATTTTACAGGTATTGATACTATAATTTATTTTTCACTGCATCTTAATACCCGTTTAAGTTATTAGGAAGATTGAATTATGAGGAAATGGACCTGTGGAAGAGTGGAGAGAGAGTGGGAAACTATTTAGGAAAAAATGCCCCGATTCGGGATTCTAACCTCAATATCTCCGTCACTGGATAATAAGTCTAACACGAGAGTAACACGTTAGACCATGTGACCACCGATGCTAATTACTATCTATTAGATAATTAGAAAGAAACAGTTGCTTATTACATGAATACAGAAATACTTTTTACCCATATAACTTCTTTTATGTCGATTTTCTTCACGTATTACTATACGTTTGGTATATACGCAATATTATTAACTACACTGATTAACTAGGAATGATGAAGTTGAAGGTGTAGAAATGTACCCGCATTGGTGTGGAGAAAGAACGGGAAACTTTAGGAAAAACCACCCTCAGTAGACCAGACCCGAAATTAAACCCAGCTCTTCCCGTCACTGGAAGCCTTATCCAGTGATAAAGACGCCCTCAATCACCGACATGAGTCACATAAAAATGGTGTTAGTAACTTTTATAAATGTCAAACATATCCTTCCTATGAAAATACTTAGAAATTCCAGGTCCTTTAATCAGTAAGTTTACTATAAATTATAGTTTACAACAAAATTGAGACGAAATATCACTTTAGGATTAACGCTTATAATTAACAAATAAGTTAGCTAATTATCAACATTTCTCGCGTAGTGGCTGTAAACATAGTCGATCAAACCTTCATCAAACAAATAATGTCGTATTTACAAGAATCAGCTCATAATACTTTAGGATAAATATAATTGAAGATTGTTTCAATGGTTTAAAGCATCATTAAGAAATACCCCAACGTGAGGATACGGTATTTCCTTACTTACTACATAAAAACACAACCATTATTTGTAGTTGAAATTTCCGGAATGTCTTTATATAGGCCTACTTAATTATCTCTAGGAACGCAGTTTCATTCCATGATGAGTATTGTAAACATTTATAGCAGTGGCTGTGAGAATGCGCATCCGTAAATTAGAAATTAGATTCAATTCAACGCGCCCTTTGTTCAAGAAGTTTTTAAACACACCTGGCTAGAAAAGTATTTATTTATTGATTTATGAAATTATAAACAAAATACTAATTATTGACTTTCACATTTACAAAAAATAATGAATATGGGGATTATTTTTTACTTCAATATTATTTGTTTTATGTGCCCAGAACTCAAAAAAGTGAATTTTTCAGTTTCTTAAGACTATTTGTACTTCCCTGGGGCTATAGCCCAAATTGTTTAATATATTTTTTTCAAATATGTTTTTCATATGCTATAAGGGCGATTATTTAAATTTAAATTTAGCCCTAAATATAAGGTTATTTTATCGGTGACTAATTTTGGAAAATTAAAAATTCTCTGAAAATGGTTTTAACGTTTTTGCTTATAAAGGGTATTTGGGACCCGTGATACATAAGAATTTACTTAAATTTTTCTAAAAAATTAATTTGAGGGTAGTTGACTGACCCATTTTTTTAAACTCTACAAAAACACTTGCTTTAACTCAAGTCCCTCCCCTATTCCGCTTATCTCCAGTGTGTATGCGCTTTATCTGCTCGTGACGTTTGCCCCCTTCATATAAACAATGCATTAGCTCAGTTTCCCTGCAACGTAGCTAAGACCAGATTGATGGGGTGTTAAAAGGTGGTTCTAATAAAATCTTGGGTTTATTCAATCGTTGCTTTACTGGAGATTCTGGGAAAGGGTTGTTGTGAACTAATCTGCATGTAATCAATGATGCTTACTGAGTTTGAATATTTGTATAAGCAGTCGTAACTTCATCTAAGCAGTCTTAGTAGCACTATCATACTAAGCAGTCTTAGTTAGCACTATCATACTAAGCAGTCTTAGTTAGCACTATCATACTAAGCAGTCTTAGTTAGCACTATCATACTAAGCAGTCTTAGTTAGCACTATCATACTAAGCAGTCTTAGTTAGCACTATCATACTAAGCAGTCTTTAGCACTATCATACTAAGCAGTCTTAGCACTATCATACTAAGCAGTCTTAGCACTATCATACTAAGCAGTCTTACACTATCATACTAAGCAGTCTGTTAGCACTATCATACTAAGCAGTCTTAGCACTATCATACTAAGCAGTCTTAGTACTATCATACTAAGCAGTCTAGCACTATCATACTAAGCAGTCTTAGTTAGCACTATCATACTAAGCAGTCTTAGTTAGCACTATCATACTAAGCAGTCTTAGTTAGCACTATCATACTAAGCAGTCTTAGTTAGCACTATCATACTAAGCAGTCTTAGTTAGCACTATCATACTAAGCAGTCTTAGTTAGCACTATCATACTAAGCAGTTTAGCACTATCATACTAAGCAGTCTTAGCACTATCATACTAAGCAGTCTTAGCACTATCATACTAAGCAGTCGTTAGCACTATCATACTAAGCAGTCTTAGCACTATCATACTAAGCAGTCTTAGCACTATCATACTAAGCAGTCTTAGCACTATCATACTAAGCAGTCTACCACTATCATACTAAGCAGTCTTAGTTAGCACTATCATACTAAGCAGTCGTTAGCACTATCATACTAAGCAGTCTTAGCACTATCATACTAAGCAGTCTTAGCACTATCATACTAAGCAGTCTTAGCACTATCATACTATTGTATGAAATAGAAAGAGAGGGTAGAAAGTGAGCAGTTCATCCTGCTAGGACTCTTATTTATAGGCTGATAAAACCTCCCCTCTTCCTCTGACGAACTTGACACACACACACTATATTATTAGCGCCTTGAAAACATTGACTGTATTTTTTAAATTATTGCTTTCTTGTTTCTTATTTTATATATACAATTTTTTTTAATATAGCCTAAATCCTGGCAGGAAAACTCGCAAAGAAAATTTTCCTGACCAAGCCAAATAATATAAGTTATAGGCCTAGATGATTTATAAAAAGGTACATTCACACAAAAAAAAAACTAATTCAAGATAGAAATAAAGTTTTTGTGACTCTAAGTCTATTTTTAGAATTATTAAAAAAAACTAATTCACGATAGAAATAAAGTTTTGTGACTCTAAGTCTATTTTTAGAATTATTTAACAATTTGTGGTTTTTGTTTCTACGTTACTTCGGTAAAACTCGCTGAATAGAACGTAAATTCACTAAAATGGGAGATACTAACTTAATCCTCCATGTCGTCACAGGTAGGCAACCTCCTTAAGGGTGGTTTTTACTAAATGGTTTCGTACCATTCTTTCACATATTTGCAGATCCATTTTTTATTTTCATTTCCATCCCACTTACTCTGTGGAATTAGGGACTCAAAAATTCATTGCCACACTTACAAAAGTACGTCACCTGTCCCTATCTTAAACTAGCTCTATCCAGTCCAACTCATTACCCACATTTCTTTCAGGTCCATTCTAATGTTATCCTCCCATCTGGTTCTAGGTCTTCCCAATGGTCTCTTCCCATTGGGTTTACCAGTTAACACCCTGAACAAGGTTCTAGATTCTCCCATTTGCATTGCATGTCCTGTCCACCATAATATACAAATCTATTATCCTAACAATGTCTTGTAATAGTACAGGGTATGTAACTCATCATTTTGTAACCTCTTCTACTCCAGAGTAGCCTCATCCCTTTTTTGGACGATTATCTTCCTAAGCACCTTGTTTTCAAACACCCTTAAATGTTTCGTCAAGGTAGGAGAGCACTTTTCATACCCATAAAGAACAACCGGTAAAATTATTGTTTTGTATATTCTGAGTTTTACATTACTTGGCAGCATTATTAAAGACGGATAACCCAGTGTGGTAGAAATACATCGTGACCAAATCAACCAAATGTGGTACATACTAACCACCCGGTCCAAATCAGCTCATTCGTGGTTTTCACATGAGAAACCAACAGGACCTGAGAGCAAACTATGACAAGTTCAGAGTCACACTATTTTATCTGCTTCAGCATTTCTAGCTACTGAGATAGTGGTCCCATTCGCTAAATATAGGGTGTATTTTTATCAGCATTCACTTACATTAATATGATAAGGATTAGGACACTATAATTTTAAAGAAAATGTGTGGGAGGGGGAGGGGCGAGTGGGAAGCTCTTTTTGGAAAATCACCCTTATGTGGTAGTGTAGGGAGCACGCGTTAAGGGTAGTATTTTTGCAGATCTTATATATAAAAAAAATGTTGTGTCAATAGAAATCAAATCTAATTCTTCAGTATAAACATAAAGAGTAAGTTTCTTCATATGGTTACCTCAACATTTGTTGGATATCTATAAAGAGTGTTCTGTAAATTAATGACAACTTGTTTCTGCATTTTAAAAGTTTGTCATCTAATGCTGCTATAAACATGAACCTGATAGATATTTAACAAATGTCAATATCACCACGTGAAGCAAATTATATTCATATGGAAAAAACTGAAGTAATTTAATTGTAAATTGTGATAATAGCTTGATTTGTCAGAGAAACACGAACTATTACAAACAATGATGCAATAAAACATTTTCCAAGTAACCTTAATGCTTTAAATTATATAAAGAACTACATATAATATTTTTTCAAGCCTAAAAAACTAATAGAAAATATTCGAACTTTGATTCGTCTTCGAGAACATTTTATAAATTCGATTTGATTTCACTTTGAATTGAAAATGTGGACTTTACACCCCCCTACCAATCAGTGTATTGAGTTTATCTTAACTGGTTTTCAACTCTCCCTTCACGAAAATGCATGTATATTCTTTCTAAGTTAAACTATACTCATCTCTACCAAATTAATGTAACTAGTATGTAAGCGTATAGCCTCTAAATGTGGTAAGAGATGATAAAAATAAAATAATACATTTCCTTTAGATTCCACCATTTTCTACCCCATTAGTGTGCGGAATATCCCGGCTGAGTAGTAAAAGACTGTTTCCATCCTACAGTTAAAGAACGAGTGATGCTATGAAGACAACATAGTGCTGTTATAAATAGTTTTAAAAGGCTACATGAAATGCTCCTCATTTGTGCTGCACGACCATTCTACGTGTTACTGACTTCTTGTCAGACTAAGTGCTTTCGCAAAAAGATATTTACCACAGCCATAATTTGTCTGTAATTTATTCTATGACTGATAATTACTTTGCTGGTGGTGTTGGTGAAGCTGTTTGAACTTCAAACTCTGACCTGAGAGGCCGGATATCAATACGAATGAACGTACTGAGGGTGATTTGTTTATTATTGGTTTATTTCCGGTCTTTTGAAAATATAATTCCATCAAAGTGGCATAGCGATTAGAACAGTAGTTCTCATCGTATTTACCGCGAAATTATACGGGTGTGCCAGCAAATTCTCAACTTTATGTTACTGTCGACAAAAAAAAACACATTAAAACTAAATTTATTAATTTATTAATGTATAATATTTTAAAGAAATAAGCTGAATACGTTTGAAAGTTTTAATATATTTTTACCCAGGAAATGTAATGGCTTACAATCAAAGAGTTGAGTAATTAACGAGAAACATGAGTTTGTCATTTGTTAAATGAAATTATATTTCGTGTTCGAATAGAGGACAAACACATGCATTTCCTGTTCAAATGAGAGAAATCTCTCTGATCATGCGCATGTCTGAGTCTCTCGTCAGTCACCAAACTTGCACGTTCAGTGTGCCGCGAGGACTCTGACAAAGAACAGTGTGCCGTCAGAAAAAAATATATTAAGTACCACTGAGTTAGAGTAACCAATCACATGTTTAGGAGTTCATGAGATTTCTGATAATGCTTTATAAAGCTGTTTACTATTTTTTCATGGGCTAGTCCTTTTGTTTTAGTAACGCTACACATCTTACTATCCGTCTGGAGTATCCGCATATTAACTCAGGGTAGAGATGAGAAAGGTAAAATTTAGAGGAATTGTATTCGCATTCACAGATGGGGCTGATAATTTAGAAATTACTGCGAACATTATATCATTTGACAGAGTTGATATGTTTAAATATGTATGCACAATTTTAACTAGTATTAACAATATTAGATATAATATTAGTAAAATAACACAGTCGGGAGATGAATGCTATTACTCGGCCAGTAAGTTGTTGACATCTAGTCTGCTTTCAAGGAATGTTAAACTCAGAATATACAAAACAATAATCTTACTGGTTGTCTCTGTGTGTGTGAAACGTGGTCTCTTACCTTACACTACGATATTAGGGGATTTGAAAACAAGGTGCTTAGGAAAATATTAGGTCCAAAAAGAGATGAGGCTACTGGGGAGTGGAGGAAGTTAAATAATGATTATTTACATATCATGTAATGATCACATGGAATTGTTAATATAATCAAGTCTTGTAGATTACGCAGGGTGGGAAATGCATTATGAATGGGAAATTCTAGAACCTTTTTCAGGGTGTTGATTGGTAAAGCCAATAGGAAGAGACCATTGGGCAGAACCAAACGTATATGGGAGGAAAACATTAGAATGGACCTGAAAGAGATGTGTTGTAATGAGGTGAAATGGATAGAACTAAGCCAAAGGTCCCGGGTTCATTCCCATGTCCAGATGTAATTTTTCAATTTAAATAATGGATAGAACTAACTCAAGATAAAAATAGGTGGCGTAATTTTGTATATGCAATCAACTTTCAAGTTCCTTATGCCATAGAGTGAGTAAGTATTCGTATTTGTGTAGTGGGAGGGTGGGAACCACCCTAGGTACACCTGGCTGGGGTTCAAACACCTAACCGGAAAACTATACAAGACAAAACTTAAGCTTTTGTTTGCGTGCCAACCGAAACTGGGTGTTAAAATATTAGAATTAGGCCCACATTAGTAAAGTTAGTATGCAACAATGTTTGCTCTTTGTTGTCATCGCATCTTACTAACCATTCAGGTTGTACGCATAAACACTAAGTTAATGTGTTAAGGAAGAGAAGGTTTAAAAATGAAGAAGTTCACCCGCAAAAAGAGCTGAAGAGATAATTTACAATCTTATACACATTGTTACACTTATTGGTTGCACCATCAATCCTGCAATCCTACAATGGCAGAGAGTTTGCCAACAATGTTGTTTCCAGCCTTAAGGATTGCTGGCCTCACCTGAAAACTGTGCGTGGGAATCCTCGCCAGAGCCAGGGGAGTGTGGAATGTGCAAACCACCTATAGAGAACATGCTCACAACATGGATACAAGATGGAAAAACTTCCCATTAGATTCAATGCCTACGATTGGTCCAATTAATTAAAAGTAAAACCTACCATACCGGTATCAAAATATTCCTCCTATATGAGGTTATGTTCGGCTGAAAAGCTAAGGTTGGGTTGAGAAAATCAAACCTTCTAAAGGAGTCATGTGAACCATTGATGATAAGGAAGATTTGGAAATGATTATGAATTCAATTGAAGAAAATAGGAATGAAGAACCACCACAGTCTTCATCATTGCCCAGTCAATGGTCGCAATAGTCATGCCATCTGTTGCAACTCTACTGGAGGTGATGACAAGAGATATGGGGCAGTCACGTTTGTCCACCTTGTGTCCACCATTAGAACTCTGCTGTCAACACAATGCAAAGGAAAGCCTAGAGAAGGGATAGCACAAGCACCCACCCATAAGACCTTTTGCATGCACCCACAGAGATACACTTTTTGAAATTAAGTTTTCTTTGAAAATTAATAAATGGTAGAACACAATCACACAAACATTCTTATATTGTGTATAATAGCTTCTAAAAACATTTTCAGAATTATATTTTTAGTAATTTAAATAAGTTTTACTCATAAATAATTCATCATATTGTTCGTCACAATATCACTATTTATCTATGAATTTCAAACGGAATTGTTAAGACGTATTTAATAGAATTGAAACTCTAAAAAGCGAATTGATTTTTAAAGTACTCTAAAATTATTTGTTATTTGTAAAAATATTAAAGTATTCTTTATAATGAAAAACCACTTACAGATTACCATTTTGAATTCAATTTATAGGTCAATTTTCAAAACATTCAAATTTTCTATAGATTATTGAAAGGAAACTACCATTAAATAAATTAAGTTTAGATAAATAAAGTTACATTATTGTTTATATGTAAAATAGTCTCTCCATATCAATTTAGAACCAAATCGTTAAAACATTTTTTAAATATTCAAACTAAAAAACCTATGATAAGTAAACTACCCATAATCAAATGTCCAATTCCTCCCCCCAACCCCAAAAAATACACCCAAGTGCATAGACTTATTTGTCATGTTTATGTCAAACAATCCCCATGTATACTTTTAATCAAATTAGTTATAGCCATTTTCAAAATAATTTGAGTTTTCAAAAACCACTCCTCAGTGAAAGACCCTTTATCGAATTTTTACCCAAAACTAACTATAGAGGGCTATTTTTCATGATAAATACGCCCAAGATACCCATTTGAAAACAAATCCTTTATCCATTTGTAAAATATTTTAAGTTTTTGAAAAATCATTAATCAGTAAACTACACCTCAAAGAATTTTTACCCAAAAACTTACAAATATATTGATATTTTATGTCAAACAAATCCAAGGTATTCATTTTAAACAACATATTTGGAGTCATTTGAAAAATTTTGAATTCCAAAATATTACTCATCAGTAAACTACCCTTAATGAAGGGCTTTGGTAAATTGTGGTATAGCCCTATAATATCTAAATATCAAGTTTGAACAAAATCTATAATAAAGAACCTTTGAATCCGTGGTCAGGGACAGACATAAAGACAGACATGGGGATAGACAGAATTGTAAAACCATTTTTGTTTGTTCGTGTTCACATCAAACATAAAAACTTGTCATAATATTGAAATCGATTTTTTTTTCTTACGATCTCAATACTTTATCTTGATATAAGAAAGTAAAAATAGACTTTATTTATTGACACATTTTACAAACATGTTAAAAATTGAAAGAGACGGTTTGCTTTGATAGCAAATTAAATCATGGACACACAGAAAAGTTGATTCAATCAACTGATATTGAATTATTGATATTTTTTTAAAATACGTTTTATATATTGAATATCAATATGATTGCCAACTATATTATTAAAATATACGAAATTAATGTTAAAGAATTATTGAAATAAGAGATTTCAAAACTACAGAACAGCTTATCCTTCAAGGCTTGCCATAAAGACAGAAATTTCTGGAAGCTTGTAGAGTACACAACATTTTCTTTGCTTATTATCTTAGCGATGAAGATTAAATAATATTTGGGATTATCTATTCGGTGCGAATCTCAGAGTCTGTTAAGAACTGCGGTGTCAAATTATGATCCCAAATTAAAAAATATAATCAGTGAAACTCAGTTACAACCATTACATTAAAAATTCCATATCAACATACTTTTTTCTGAATGTTTGATTAAATAATATTTACTTTGTAGGAGAGTGTCAATTAGTGTATTGCCAGTCATTATTTATATGAACCTATCTGTATGTAGAAATAATATATACATGCGCTCACGAAAGAGTTCCAAAATGCAGATGCTCCCTTGATAACATAAAGGTGGCGACCACTGGCCTAAAACACCAGGCAAAGAAAATGAAAAGTCTGTCTGACAACATGTTTCCGCCACTTGAACAGCTGAACGAGTTCCAGGACCTGACGTAAGTAAAGTTCATGAGGATTCTCACAATATTTTGGCCATATTTTGGCTATATTTTGGCCATATTTTAGCCATATTTTTTGACGCTAAGAGGGAACATATCTATAAGTTGTTCACATCCCAAGTAGTCTTATAGCAACTGTATGTAAGATCACAGTTTTCTTTATGCAGGAAAAACTTAATTGCCTTAGAAGACATTCCTGTGAACAAGGAAAGTATTATTTAAGTTCATGTGTAACTAAAAAATTTACAGGTACTAGCAAAGGAATTTTGTAGTGCGTATGAAAAATCAAGTCCCAAACAATGAAATGTGTTTTGTATTACAAAGAAAGTACGATGTAATTCCAAGTGTCATTTTAGCCCTACTTGCGTTCATAAATAATACCATCAATGAACCTATCAATAATTAGTATTTTTTATTTGATTGATAGATTTTTAAATCACAAGTTTAGTAATCAAAACAATAACTACAACTTAAGTAGACTCTTTTAAATAATTCGAAACATTTATTGATATGTAATTTAATTTAAAGAAGTAGATTTATTTTAGTAACACTTTACCTAATATTTCATAATTTGCCAAAACCAACTAGGCATTATACTACACACATTGCTGGTAAAAAATATATATATATATATATTATATGTATATATATATACCACACCTTAGCATAGCTAATCAAAATACGCCGGCAACCCTTCAGGATAAACGGAGAACACATATTACAAACATCTTGAGAAAATTAAACTCAATTACATATAACCACAATGAGTAGTGATACGTAGAGACAAAAAATAAGAATAAAATTTTCTCAAAATCAAACTGATCATTTTGACTACTGAACTTGTGTGACACCCTATATCTGTATTCACCCTCAGGTAATACGGGGGCGTAATATTGCCACCTTCATTTCAGCCGGTCAGAGAAAGAGCTTCAGTTCCAAACCAGAATTCCACAGGGGCCCTTGACGTTCCAATCAAACCACGAGTTGAACTCTGATTTATTGATGGTATTCAGTAGTGTTTTCAGTCAAATGGGCGGACTTTAAAGTGGTGGGTTAAACACATCACCTGTCTCAACAAGATTTGATGGAGGTGACGGAATCTCAAGGAGTGTAACTTCTGGTGGTAGTGGACTAAACACATCACCTGTCTCAACAAGATTTGATGGAGGTGACGGAATCTCAAGGAGTGTAACTTCTGGTGGTAGTGGACTAAACACATCACCTGTCTCAACAAGATTTGATGGAGGTGACGGAATCTCAAGGAGTGTAACTTCTGGTGGTAGTGGACTAAACACATCACCTGTCTCAACAAGATTTGATGGAGGTGACGGAATCTCAAGGAGTGTAACTTCTGGTGGTAGTGGACTAAACACATCACCTGTCTCAACAAGATTTGATGGAGGTGACGGAATCTCAAGGAGTGTAACTTCTGGTGGTAGTGGACTAAACACATCACCTGTCTCAACAAGATTTGATGGAGGTGACGGAATCTCAAGGAGTGTAACTTCTGGTGGTAGTGGACTAAACACATCACCTGTCTCAACAAGATTTGATGGAGGTGACAGAATTTCAAGGAGTGTAACTTCTGGTGGTAGTGGATAAACACATCACCTGTCTCAACAAGATTTGTTGGAGGTGATGGAATCTCAAGGAGTGTAACTTCTGGTGGTAGTGGACTAAACACATCACCTGTCTCAACAAGATTTGATGGAGGTGACGGAATCTCAAGGAGTGTAACTTCTGGTGGTAGTGGACTAAACACATCACCTGTCTCAACAAGATTTGATGGAGGTGACGGAATCTCAAGGAGTGTAACTTCTGGTGGTAGTGGACTAAACACATCACCTGTCTCAACAAGATTTGATGGAGGTGACAGAATTTCAAGGAGTGTAACTTCTGGTGGTAGTGGATTAAACACATCACCTGTCTCAACAAGATTTGTTGGAGGTGATGGAATCTCAAGGAGTGTAACTTCTGGTGGTAGTGGACTAAACACATCACCTGTCTCAACAAGATTTGATGGAGGTGACGGAATCTCAAGGAGTGTAACTTCTGGTGGTAGTGGATTAAACACATCACCTGTCTCAACAAGATTTGTTGGAGGTGATGGAATCTCAGGTGGTGTTATTCCTGGTGATAATGTGTTGCAGACATCACTTATCTCATCAAGATTTGATTGGTCAAATATGGCGAGTGTTAATTAATAGAGGTGTACAGTATTTCTAACAGTGGCTACTTAATTTTCCCTATTCAGATTAATGTTGATACAACAAACTTAAAATAGGAGACGTATATTACTATTTCCGTCAAAAACCTAGTCCACGTGGCTAGGGATTATCGAGCATAGTTACGATTGCAGGTTTGATCAAACTGACCTCTAACCTAACATATTTGTTCTGTATGTGTCTAGCCTACTTCACGGTTGTTAGATTTATGTATACTAGCATTTCCTGGAACAGACCTGGGGACTAAGACGTCCAACTCATTTAATATTGTTTGCAGATGATGAGAAGGAGAAACAAACATCATATTATTATTATTATTATTATTATTATTATTATTATTATTATTATTATTAGCATCGCGTCTTACTACCCATTTGGACTACACGCAATTATACCAATGTGATTGTGAGCTGAAATAGAGGACCTACAGTTTAAAGTGGAATCCGAACCATAGTGGAGGCCTGGCATTCCACACATTCACAAGTTGTGATTAATACACGTCTTGTCAGAGGTGAAGGAAGGGTTGGCAATCAAATAAATCTGTGCCGGACCGAGGATTGAGCCCTGGACCACCAGTACAGAAGAATAACACATCACCCCTAGACTGCCAGGTCACCAAGAGAACAAAACAAAACTAGGGCTAGGCGGGAAGTTAGTGTGACGCTGTAATATGCACGACCGGGTCAGTTTAGTTGAATTCTGGTATTAGGTCACGTCTAGATAAGAAAATATTTATTTTTCTTCCAATACTGATAACCTTTTAATTATAATATTTGTGTTATTCCATATAAGTTGGTATAGTCCGTTAAAGGTGACGGTTTCAGATCACATGTCTGGTCATTTAAAAATATGAAAATGGCTAGGGGTGGGCGAAGGTAACGTTTTAAATGAAAAGCGAAGTTGAAGCGTAGCCTAAAAATTCCTAAGAAAATTCGAAGTCAAAATGGAAGATAGGATTTTTGTTGTTGTCATAAACGTTACTTTTAATTTTCAAATCAACCATGGAGTGGCCCTACATCTAGGTTAACATAAAGACGTACGGTAAATAAAATGTCAAAACACAATATATTATTTATGCTGACGTATTGTATCGAAATTTATTTCTTTTTAAGTTGACAAAATCAACACTCAGCACAAATATTGATAGTAAAGAAAATAAAAAATCTTTTAAACACATATACACATAAGAATTGTACAAATATAATGTTAAATAAGGTTGGCCTACTTTATAAATATTCATGCAGAAGCGCAAGTTGTCGAACATGGACCGGAAGTAGATTTTGACGCCGTTCTCTCCCTATGTTGCCTGCTGTGGAGAACAATATTTCGCTATTGATCAGGTAGCGGTATGGCAGCTACATTGCTGCTACCCTTGCTATATTAGGGTAAGTATGATGTCCTTTCTCCTTCCATCAAACCCAAGGGTCATCTTTTCGGTCAATAAGCTTTTCACCCAAGTATCTCTCAAATTCATTTGCTGTTACTGAGTCAAAGAGAGATTCGTTTTATCCATGCTTACGTTGTGGTTTTTGTTATTCAATTACTTTCCCGCGTTAAGAATACTGGGTAGTGGTGGTTCTAAAACTATCATGTCTTGAAATATGTAATATTTAATGAGATATATCAAATCAGTTTATAGTTAACCGAGGTTTTATCCTGCCTTCAAAAATTTTCGGAGATGAGAAGGTAGTTGTCGAAGTTAAAGCGAAAGAGACCTGACCTTTGTCTTCGACTTTAACACATGCCTAAAAATTGTTTTAGTAACTTATGTAAGAGCTGTCAAAAATGTTCCCTCCTATCTGAATTGGACTGTCTTGTGTGCTGATATGCATTTAAAATTTTCCCTTTTAAATATGCAGCTTAGTGTTAAAATAAATTAAAATAAAATAACCAAAACTTTATTTAGTATACCGTTATTCGATCTAGCAACACATGATGTGTTCATGGCCAATAATTAAGAAGCAGGGGTTCAATTCCCATTGATTGTAAAGAGCTTTATTTTCTCACTTTGTTTTTAGCGTATGGCAGCAGGGAATGTTGGCTGGACATTCCTGGTCTTCTACCGGAAGTGACGGAGTAGCAGTCTTCTGAGGTTGGGGCGCCACGTAGGTGTGATTACTTTGACCCGATGAAATTATGAGATGATATTGATGACGAATATGTGGTGTGTATAGAAAATTGAAACCTAACTAAGCAAACCATGGCAACCATAGAAACAATACCTTGAGACTCACTTCAGTGGGTGCATGGTCTAAGGCGCTACTCTCACAATAGCGTGAACTGCTGATGATGGATAGATCGTGGTTATATCTTGGTATGGTGTACTGAGGATATTTTCCCTAAATGGTTTCCCACTCTCTTTCCAAGTACGAACTCTAAATTATATCTTTCCTATCCCTAACCCATTAGCGTAATATGTAGATAAGCGTGTAAACCAAATGGGTAGTAATACACGGTGTTAAGAAACCATCTTGAGGCCAGCATTGTTGGTGTGTTTTATTTTCCCTGTCTTTTGACTATTGAGTCCAGGGATTGATCCTGACCTGGCAAACTTGTATATTCTTACTGGAGTTATTTAACATTCTTACTCCTGGCTAGTGTTTGTAAATTGTGTTGAAAACATCTTCCATATCCTGTTTTATTATTTTAATATATATAGGTTGTAGATACCCCTGACAGTCACTAAGACATTTGGCACTTAACATGGTCAGAACTAACCACTAAAAAAGATATTCCACCATGGTGGCCTGACACTTTGTCGATATAGCTCCTACCAGCTGATTTAAGGCGGGGATGAAGGGAACATGACACCTTGTTAGTAGAGCTCCTACCAGCCTATTTAAGGCGGGGATGGAGGGAACATGACACCTTGTTAGTAGAGCTCCTACCAGCCTATTTAAGGTGGGGATGGAGGGAACATGACACCTTGTTAGTAGAGCTCCTACCAGCTGATTTAAGGTGGGATGAAGGGAACATGACACCTTGTTAGTAGAGCTCCTACCAGCCTATTTAAGGCGGGGATGGAGGGAACATGACACCTTGTTAGTAGAGCTCCTACCAGCCTATTTAAGGTGGGGATGGAGGGAACATGACACCTTGTTAGTAGAGCTCCTACCAGCTGATTTAAGGTGGGGATGAAGGGAACATGACACCTTGTTAGTAGAGCTCCTACCAGCCTATTTAAGGCGGGGATGGAGGGAACATGACACCTTGTTAGTAGAGCTCCTACCAGCCTATTTAAGGTGGGGATGAAGGGAACATGACACCTTGTTAGTAGAGCTCCTACCAGCTGATTTAAGGTGGGGATGAAGGGAACATGACACCTTGTTAGTAGAGCTCCTACCAGCTGATTTAAGGTGGGGATGAAGGGAACATGACACCTTGTTAGTAGAGCTCCTACCAGCTGATTTAAGGCGGGGATGAAGGGAACATGACACCTTGTTAGTAGAGCTCCTACCAGCCTATTTAAGGCGGGGATGGAGGGAACATGACACCTTGTTAGTAGAGCTCCTACCAGCTGATTTAAGGTGGGGATGAAGGGAACATGACACCTTGTTAGTAGAGCTCCTACCAGCCTATTTAAGGCGGGGATGGAGGGAACATGACACCTTGTTAGTAGAGCTCCTACCAGCCTATTTAAGGTGGGAATGAAGGGAACATGACACCTTGTTAGTAGAGCTCCTACCAGCCTATTTAAGGCGGGGATGGAGGGAACATGACACCTTGTTAGTAGAGCTCCTACCAGCCTATTTAAGGTGGGGATGAAGGGAACATGACACCTTGTTAGTAGAGCTCCTACCAGCCTATTTAAGGCGGGGATGGAGGGAACATGACACCTTGTTAGTAGAGCTCCTACCAGCTGATTTAAGGTGGGGATGGAGGGAACATGACACCTTGTTAGTAGAGCTCCTACCAGCCTATTTAAGGTGGGGATGAAGGGAACATGACACCTTGTTAGTAGAGCTCCTACCAGCCTATTTAAGGCGGGGATAGAGGGAACATGACACCTTGTTAGTAGAGCTCCTACCAGCTGATTTAAGGCGGGATGAAAGGAACATGACACCTTGTTAGTAGAGCTCCTACCAGCCTATTTAAGGTGGGGATGAAGGGAACATGACACCTTGTTAGTAGAGCTCCTACCAGCCTATTTAAGGCGGGGATGGAGGGAACATGACACCTTGTTAGTAGAGCTCCTACCAGCCTATTTAAGGTGGGGATGAAGGGAACATGACACCTTGTTAGTAGAGCTCCTACCAGCCTATTTAAGGCGGGGATGGAGGGAACATGACACCTTGTTAGTAGAGCTCCTAACAGCTGATTTAAGGCGGGGATGGAGGGAACATGACACCTTGTTAGTAGAGCTCCTTCCAGCTGATTTAAGGCGGGGATGGAGGGAACATGACACCTTGTTAGTAGAGCTCCTACCAGCTGATTTAAGGCGGGGATGGAGGGAACATGACACCTTGTTAGTAGAGCTCCTACCAGCTGATTTAAGGCGGGGATGGAGGGAACATGACACCTTGTTAGTAGAGCTCCTAACAGCTGATTTAAGGCGGATATGAAGGGAACATGACACCTTGTTAGTAGAGCTCCTACCAGCCTATTTAAGGCGGGGATGGAGGGAACATGACACCTTGTTAGTAGAGCTCCTACCAGCCTATTTAAGGTGGGGATGGAGGGAACATGACACCTTGTTAGTAGAGCTCCTACCAGCTGATTTAAGGTGGGGATGAAGGGAACATGACACCTTGTTAGTAGAGCTCCTACCAGCCTATTTAAGGCGGGGATGGAGGGAACATGACACCTTGTTAGTAGAGCTCCTACCTGCCTATTTAAGGTGGGGATGAAGGGAACATGACACCTTGTTAGTAGAGCTCCTACCAGCCTATTTAAGGCGGGGATGGAGGGAACATGACACCTTGTTAGTAGAGCTCCTACCAGCCTATTTAAGGTGGGGATGAAGGGAACATGACACCTTGTTAGTAGAGCTCCTACCAGCTGATTTAAGGCGGGGATGAAGGGAACATGACACCTTGTTAGTAGAGCTCCTACCAGCCTATTTAAGGCGGGGATGGAGGGAACATGACACCTTGTTAGTAGAGCTCCTACCAGCTGATTTAAGGTGGGATGAAGGGAACATGACACCTTGTTAGTAGAGCTCCTACCAGCCTATTTAAGGCGGGGATGGAGGGAACATGACACCTTGTTAGTAGAGCTCCTACCAGCCTATTTAAGGTGGGGATGAAGGGAACATGACACCTTGTTAGTAGAGCTCCTACCAGCATATTTAAGGCGGGGATAGAGGGAACATGACACCTTGTTAGTAGAGCTCCTACCAGCTGATTTAAGGCGTGGATGAAGGGAACATGACACCTTGTTAGTAGAGCTCCTACCAGCCTATTTAAGGCGGGGATGGAAGGAACATGACACCTTGTTAGTAGAGCTCCTACCAGCTGATTTAAGGTGGGGATGAAGGGAACATGACACCTTGTTAGTAGAGCTCCTACCAGCCTATTTAAGGCGGGGATGGAGGGAACATGACACCTTGTTAGTAGAGCTCCTACCAGCCTATTTAAGGTGGGGATGGAGGGAACATGACACCTTGTTAGTAGAGCTCCTACCAGCCTATTTAAGGTGGGGATGGAGGGAACATGACACCTTGTTAGTAGAGCTCCTACCAGCCTATTTAAGGTGGGGATGAAGGGAACATGACACCTTGTTAGTAGAGCTCCTACCAGCCTATTTAAGGCGGGGATGGAGGGAACATGACACCTTGTTAGTAGAGCTCCTAACAGCTGATTTAAGGCGGGGATGGAGGGAACATGACACCTTGTTAGTAGAGCTCCTACTAGCTGATTTAAGGCGGGGATGGAGGGAACATGACACCTTGTTAGTAGAGCTCCTACCAGCTGATTTAAGGCGGGGATGGAGGGAACATGACACCTTGTTAGTAGCGCTCCTACCAGCTGATTTAAGGCGGGGATGGAGGGAACATGACACCTTGTTAGTAGAGCTCCTAACAGCTGATTTAAGGCGGATATGAAGGGAACATGACACCTTGTTAGTAGAGCTCCTACCAGCCTATTTAAGGCGGGGATGGAGGGAACATGACACCTTGTTAGTAGACCTCCTACCAGCCTATTTAAGGTGGGGATGGAGGGAACATGACACCTTGTTAGTAGAGCTCCTACCAGCCTATTTAAGGTGGGGATGGAGGGAACATGACACCTTGTTAGTAGAGCTCCTACCAGCTGATTTAAGGCGGGGATGGAGGGAACCTGACACCATGTTAGTAGAGCTCCTACCAGCTGATTTAAGGCGGGGATGAAGGGAACATGACACCTTACCCCTAGACCGCTAGGTCACCAGGTCGGTGTTATTGCAGTTTTTAGAACATAAATTTTTTTTTACCATTTTTCTAAGCACTGTGGTTTACCATCCATTACCCACCTCGGTGGCGTAGTTAGCTAATGCGCTAGTTTTGTGTTGAGATAAAATGCCGATTATGGGGATATTGAGATTCGAATCTCAGTTAGGTGAACTGGGGGAGGGGCCTGTTCCTAATTGGTTTTCCACTCTCCCTCCACGCAAATCGGATTCACTGCCTCTAAATTCAACCTTCTCAATCCCATATACATTAGCGTAATTAGTACTTAACCGTATAACCCAAACAGATAGTAAGACACGATGCTAAAAATATTACTATTTGTTGGGGTTGTACGCTCATGTTCTAATTTATGCCAATGGTTTTAGGGATGAAAAGGCTATATCTAATGGAACTGTACCTACATTTTACTGGAGGTAGAGAGTAAAACAATTTTGAAAAACCCCTTACAGTACACCAGACCAATATTCGAACCTCAATCTCCCTGACATCGGCAGTCTAGTCTAATGCAATAATAGCACCTTAGACCATGGAGCCACCGGAACAGGTTTTTACCAAAATAAATCAAATTTTTCTTCAATATAAACACGAATTTTAATATTCTTGCCGTGGTGATATCAACAGTTGTTGAATATTCTTCACGAGCAAAGCGCATTAGATGGAAAACATTATAAATGAAGAGAAAAAGTTGTCATCAATTTCCAGGGCCTCATTGACGTATATTAAATAAATGTTGATATCACCATGTGAAGATAAATGTTGATATCACCATGTGAAGATAATTAAAACTCTGTGTTTCTACTAAAGTAATATTTTATTTTAACTGTTCAAAATGTTTTGATATGAAAACTGCAAAAACACTGGCCATTTCTTGCGTTGGCTAGAACCACACCTTAAGGGCCCCGGTCCTACTATTGACCAGTCAAATTTTATCCTCAAATGTCGAGTTATTGGTCCAGGAGATTGTTTTTTTCCCTTAAAAGTTGAGGTAATGGGCTTTTTACAGACACTAAATAGGTAAATAGATCAAACTACAATAACATTCATGTCTTAAGGGAACCACTTACTTGAAAGTTAAAAGCCCCACAAGACAGTATTTTTTTCGGAAATAACAGCTTCAAAACCACTGAAACAAGCCTCAATTATCTGAACTTTTTTTAATGTGAGACTGTTAAAAATAATTATTAGCTGGATCTATGTTACTGGTCATATAGTTTTATATCACAACTAAGATTTTTTGCATAATAAATTATTTAAATAAGACGATTCCATCTTTTCACGAATATTTTAATTATAAACTCTAAACTATTAGGTTTTAAAAATAATATAGTTCTAATTTAGGGATATGTTGATAGATTTTTACCTTTACTTTAACCAAAACCAGTTTTTGAAAGACATTTATTTAAATAAACAAGATTACCTGCTTCGGTAGCCACATGGTCAAGGCGTCACTCTCGTGTTAGACTAAACTGCTGATAACAGGGACATCGGGGTTATAATCCCGGTAGGGTGTTCTTAGGGTAGTTTTTCAATTTTGTTGTCCACTATACCTTCAAGCAAATGAAGGTGCACTTCCTCTAAATTCAATCTTCTCCATCCCTAAATCACTAGCGGGTTTGGTACATATTCGCACAACCTATACAGGTATTAAGACGCGGAGAAATATAAAAAGAAAGGTTTCTTGACATCCACAATGCGACCCGGCGAGTCGATATGTCCTAGGCCTATCTCATAGGTCCAAAATGTTACGGAGATATGACCAGGATTCCAGGATTGGAGGTATCAAGTTGTGTAAAGTTCCCCCTAAGTCATTTTTCGGGGAAAACGAGATGTGCCTTTGGTTCGTAATGTTAAACAACTCACCATTTTAAAAAAGGGAGTTAGCACCATTTAAAAGTGTGGTGCAAAGTGTGGCTATAAACTATTATTCCCACGGCCCATGTCCATTGTCCACGTGTTAGTAAAACCAAACTCTCCCCATGCAAACTTGACAGTGGCGGTGTAACAGTCTCGAAGATTCTCATCTGAACGTTTGAGAAGGACTCAGCCGAGTAGCTGGAGGGTTGACGGAGAAGTTGGTTTCACCTTCACAACTGATTGCTAAGGTATGTAAATGAACACCTCGTCGTTTTGAACTGTGTTAGCACCGGGCCAAAGTAGCGAGCCTACATCTGCTGATGGGGTGGTTAAAGTACCCCCTTCGCCCTGGGGGAAGGTTCTTCAACAAGTGGTATGTATGGTAGTCTCCAAAACCATGCTCTATTCGAGACACAAAGGAGTATTGGAGCTTGATAGTCTTGTATATTTTCAAATGAATGAAATGGACCACCGCAAGTCCTTTCTCACCCCTTTTTATATATCATGTATATAGCTCGTAAGATAAGCGATATGAAATAATATACATGGTTATATAGACATAATGGGACAAAAGAATATATTATATTACCAAAGAGCATACAGAAAATAGCTGACACTGTTGCAGCAACAGCTCTGTGTATTTTCAACTCACCATTTCCAGAAGCTCTATTAAAAAAAATTGTATGTGACCGGAAAATATTGTATTTATAAAATTATCTATATAAGTTAATTTCCAAATGTGCGTGTTTCTTTCTATACCCTCCAGCAGGCCTTAGATGACCTAGGAAGATGCATTTTGCAAACTTATAGTAAAGACCATGGGAGAGAGCTTAAAAGAGCCGGAAAGTTTTCTATTTATATAATTAAAATATATTTCATTCTCATTTTATCCACTCTTACGTAATAACTGACAGCAAGATACTTTTTTTTTACAAACAAAGCCAACATTCCATGCCCTTATCAATTTAAGGTTTTGTTTGATTGGTTAATTTTATAATCAACCTGTCGTAGACAGGCCTAATAACCAATATCAAATATAAGTTGTTTACTTTTCAGAGTCCTACAACTTTGAATTTGTAAGTTATTCGTTTCTCAAAGAGTTGCGGATATATCATCAAAATTAGAAATTTCGACTTGTGTAAATTACCCTTAAAGTGATTTTAATGGGAAAATAAGATGAATGGGTCATTTTATATGTGACTGGATACGAATTTTAATCGAACCCATTTAATTAAAATGAGAAAATAGCTTTACTCTATTTTTGGCTATAATCCTGTGCAGCCTAAGATAATCTTAAAATTAGAGTTGGATTTTTAATTGCAAACATTTCAGTGTGGAATCTTATGGCCAAGTTATAACCCTCTCTGTAAAATATTTGTTGTTTCTAGGCTGAGATGGACTTACAGACGGGTTACTTTTTCTGTTTCAGGGGATCATTAAAGTCTACATCCTTAAAAATATCAAATTCAGTTTTTTACGGTTACAGTAGACCTATTCCTCTTTCTGTAGGGTCGTTCAAACGTAAAAAGTATCAATTGCAAGTAGTGGTAGCGGTGATCTGAATCAACTTGACCTTGACGCTGATTGGCCGAGACAGGTCACGTGACCACGCCTCCTGCTCTCTGATTGGTTGTTATTTTTCCCCCACCCCCTGACCTACTTTCCTCTGCTTGGCTGTTATTTTCCCCCACCCCTGACCTACTTTCCTCTGATTGGCTGAGCCCTCCCCCTCCTATCCGCCCCCTCCAGGCCTTCCCCTCTCCTCCCCCCTCCAGCCGTCCAACCACGTACATGTTGGGGAATAATTATCGTTAGTTAGGAGTGTCACGGCGGCCTTGTTGGTTCTTGCTTAGTTGGTGAATAATTATTGTTAATTAGGAGTGTCACGGCGGCCTTGTTGGTTGGAGTTGGGCGTTCCTCGCGCCATGGCTGGAGACCTTTCTCTATCAAAGGTAGGATGGGGGGTGTCGGAGTTTTTATTCATGGCTGTCGTGTTGCTGCGACCCTTCTCTATCGAGCTTCAGTCGTGTAATGCCAACTTTCTCCTTCACTCCGCTGTTGGTTTTCCCCCTCCAGCCCCTCCCCCTCCAGCCCTCCCCCTCCAGCCCCTCCCCCCTACAGGCTGCAAAAAACCAGTTGATTCTTGCTTAGAGACGAGTTGAGACAAGAATAGCAGGTGTGTGTGCAACCCTTTCCCCCCTCCTGGCACCATGTTGGCGGGCAGACAATGCGTGTGTAGACAATAATAGATATTGAGGTCATCGGCGCGCCAGGTTGTCGGGCAGACGCGTCAGGACAAGAATATATCGTGAGCGCAGGTGTGTGTTCAACCCTTTCCCCTCAGCTTTCACTTCCGGAATTCACCCCACAGTGCTGAAAATCTGATAATTGCCACATCCCGCAAATAGGGGACACATGAATCACTGTCAGCCCCCACAGAGCCTGTCATGTACAAAGGGAGTCACTGCCCTCGTTATAAAAACTTCCCAACGTGCTATTGCCTTTCTTCCTTGAAGGACGTTACAAACCCTTTGTAAATAACTAGGGAGGGAAACCTAGCAAAAATGTTTTTTTTTCCGTTGAAGTACGTGTATACTAAATGACTCTACAAGATTAGTATGAAAAAAATAAGTTATAATATTATTTAGAGAGAATTAAAAAAACGCGTATTAATTAACTTAATTTTGTTTTGAAATCGCGGAAAGTATCGGTAAATGTTTTTTGTTCGAGTCATTATAAGTGGACAGCTATATTATCTTTGTAAATTTCCCAAAAAGACATGTGAATCGAACCCGGGACATTATGATTTCTAAATTTTAACGGCGTATTTCTTGCAAGTACAAAATAGCGTGTTCATCAATTGACCAAATAGTAGAATGTTCGAATCTCGGACGTGTGAACCGGGGATGTTTTTTTTCCTCACGCAAATGCGGGTTAACTTCCTCTAAATCAACCTTTCCAAGATGAAAAATTAAACCTATATTAATTTTGTTTTGAAATCACCAAAATCATTTTTCCCCCCAACAGACATCCTTACATGTGAATCGAACCCGGGACTTTATGATTTCTAAATTTAACGGCGTATTTCTTGCAAGTACAAAATAGCGTGTTCATCAATTGACCAAATAGTAGAATGTTCGAATCTCGGACGTGTGAACCAGGGGTGTTTTTTTTCTCACGCAAATGCGGGTTAACTTCCTCTAAATCAACCTTCCCAAGATGAAATAACCACCTATATTAGTTATAAAACTAAACTAAGCATATCGCCTAGGAAAACGCCTATTATTTATAAAACTAAAAGTGTTCACGCCTAATAGCAAAACACCTCTATTAAGGATGAAAACAGATATAAAATGCTTTCAATAATTAAAAAAATGCGCCGAGCCCCTTATTGTATTTAGATCGGCCAACCCAGAACACATTTTTCATATTCATCACTCAGTTTAAAGAGCGCCGTTATAAAAGTCAAATTTGAATATTGAATCACCTAAGGGCAGGCGACTATAATTTGTGTTAAGTGTCGCGGGTTGTCTATCCGCTCATTATGCAGGCTTCAGAAACAACCCCGAGCCATTGGGGGAGTCCCTGGTTCAATTCCCGGGCATAAGCGAAAATACTGGTTTAGTTTTTTAAAATAACTGGCCTGACTGCTATTTTGTACATGTTCCTGGGTTCATTTCCCATTCAAAGACAGAAAATTTTAATTGTCAAAGATTCAAGCAACACTACGTTAGCGTGTCTGTGGAGTAAACTCATGGTCCCGGGTTCATTTCCTGAACAATGGCAGCGTCACTTTAGACATTTATTAAATTCACGTTTCAGCAAGGTCTGTACACTTTCATTTATGATATGTGTATGGGTTGTAAACAAATCCGTTGGAATATTACCCAATTTAGAGACAAACCCTTAAAAGTACAAAGAAACGGAAAAGATCACAAGTTATGGCTGTTCCTTTGTTTGGTCACGCAGCACAGTTTGAAAAATGCGGCAATTGTGACAAACTGTCTATTGACTGAACAGTGTAGCTCTCTCCCTCTTGTTTGTTTTCTTCGCTCTCAAGGGCCGTTTATAACCTAGAGAGAGAAAGCAGCCTGAATGTCTTACAGGCATTATTAACGGTTTAAGCTGATAGCATGGAAAAAAATGTTCAATTCCCCCTCCGCACCATAAACGAAAATACTGGTTTAGTTTTTAAAATAACTGCCCTGTAAAGGGTTCAAATATTCAAACAGAACTTTAGTGTCTGTATAGTAAACGCCTGGTTCAGGGTTCATTTCCTGTACAAAGGCAGAAAATTATAATCACCCCTTTAAATTCATGGCGCGTCTTGTGGAACAAAACCCCAACCGCGTCGTGTGTATATAGGTTTTCTATTCTCCCTCCTGAACAGTATTTATTATGTCAACAAAATATAGCCTCTAACATTAAACGATATTAAAAGTTGTATTTAATATTACTCAGGAATTTAGGGGGCGAGGGTTTTTTTTCGTAGAAAGCTATATGTATTATTAGCACCGCGTCTTACTACCCGTTCGGGTTATACGCTAATGTGTAATGGTAGGGTGATTGTGAGATGAAATGAAGGACCTACAGTTTAACGTGGAATCCGAACCAGACTCTCGAAAAAAAGTTGGGTCATTAATAGCCCTTGAACAGCTTTAACAATCTCGAGCTAAAATAATGTTCGGGCAATTGACAGTTACTACAGGGTGTGGTTAATGGATTTGGCCAATGAAGAGTAATTATTGAAAAACATTTATAGCTTGAATTAAAAAATAATAGAAGGGTTAGAGGAAATATTGACCCAAGACTCAATAGCTCACGTAAACTTTTGGAATAGTTTGAGCCCAACCAATATATAAAAAATTTCTCACACCAAAATCTTGTATCTGTGTAGTAAGGAGGTTATTAAAATAAATTAAATAATTAGTATTACATCAGGAGAGACGCGTTGTTACATTATTGTGGACCCAATCCACTTTGAGGATGAGGAGGAAAAATACAACTATCCATAACAGTTTTAAATTTGTATTATAAACTTGTTAATGCCATTTAAAAAGTTAAAAAAATAAACAGTATAGTAAATGCTCATTAGAAACTTGAACACTAAACAGGACTTTTGCAATGAAACCCATCTATCGGAGACAGAGTTGGACACAAATATTAATCTCAAAGGAATGTATGACTATGTTTGATAAGGAAAATAGATTTGGTGCTAGTAAGCACTTAAACCCCTTTATTTTGTGACAGAGGCAGTTTCCAGTTGAACTGGCGTTATCGATTTGTATCAAAAAGTGTCTAGGTCAAACCTTGGCTAGGAATGGTATTTATTTGCCCAAACCCTATTTTAGAAATTATTAATTGTGTCTTTGTCTGGGTTGCACAGCGCAACAGCCAAGTCTTAGTGTAGCTGAAGGATAATAACCAGGGACACTAATACCGAAAAGTACTACAGTATTCACAAAAAACATAGTTAATAAATAAATTTTAAGATTTATTTAGTAAAAATTGAATGCTTTATTTTGCTATCAATTTTATCCACTCTTACTTAATATTTATAACTGGCACTGTGTGTATATAGGTTTTCTATTCTCCCTCCTGAACAGTATTTATTATGTCAACAAAATATAGCCTCTAACATTAAACGATATTAAAAGTTGTATTTAATATTACTCAGGAATTTATGGGGGCGAGGTTTTTTTTTCGTTGAAAGCCTATATGTATTATTAGCACCGCGTCTTACTACCCGTTCGGGTTATACGCTAATGTGTAATGGTAGGGTGATTGTGAGATGAAATGAAGGACCCACAGTTTAACGTGGAATCCGAACCACGGTGGAGGCCCGGCATTCCCCAACATTCACACAAGATGTCTTGTCAGAGGTGAAGGAAGGGTTTGGAAATCAGATAAATCTGTGCCGGGACCGTGGATTTAACCCCTGGCCGCCAGCACAGAAGTTTTACACCTTACCCCTAGACCACCAGGTCACCACAGCCTATATGTACGCGTTGTCAAGGGACACTGGTTCAAAGCCGTACAGGGGGTGAACGAGGATAAACGCATGGTCCAGGGTTCATTTCCTGTACAAAGGTGCTGCGAGGACTCACGACAAAGAGTGTGAACAAAAAAAAAAAAAAATGGCAAAATTTTTAAAATTTAATTTATTTAATTATCTTACTAATTATGAAGTTAAAAATTTAAAAAAATTATAACTCATAACTTTATTACGAAATATTTAAAAGTGAGAATTAAAATACGTCAAAATTATTTACAGCTATAACTGCGAAAAAAAACTCATAAATAGTTGAAAAATAAATAAATAAAGTTTGGTGAAAATGAGATATTATCCTATGGGGACCTGTACAGTATACGCATGGTCCAGGGTTCATTTCCTGTACAAAGGCAGAATATTATAAGCGTCACTTTAAACATTTATTAAATTCACGGCGCATGTAGTGGAACAAAACCACCAATCGCTTCGCGTGTATATAGGTTTTCTATTCTCCCTCCATCTTTCACTCTAGACAGTTCCACTGACATACCATTTTTCAATGGAATCCGCTCTCCCCCTCAAAACATCATGACAGTGAGCTAATATAGGGTTTCCACCCCCATGACGCATGTAAGACCGATTTCATTTAGGGTTAAAAACTCCCGCCAAGGTTTGTTGCAAGATCTAAATTTCCACCATGACAGAATTGACCTCAGCTGAACTCATGAAGAGAGAGTTTTACCCTTTTAAGAGCCAATCTCTAGCACCCTTTACTAAGGAAGAATGGCACCCAGCTGATTTAAAAGGTGTGTACTCTCAGGAATCTAACAATCCAGAAAATCGGAATCTTGCACGGGCGAGTCAATATTAGATGAAAGGGGGATTTTGGTTCATATATATAGGGATGGGTTTTCAAGCAACCCCCACTGTCTTCTTCTTCTTCGTGAGTGAAATTAATAAGTTTTACTGAGCAGCTGCTTAATCAAGGCGATGGAAAACTCAGCATCAACATCATCCACACAAGGTATTTCAATTATCTTCTGTTACATAGCTTAAAAAGTGTTTGATTTTTAATTTTAAATTGACTGTTTATTTGCTATGGTTAAATTTGTGTCTGCTCTAAATGAGAAGGTAGATAATAGAGAAAACTATCTGTCCCTTGGCTAAACTTTATGTAATTCTCAGCCGTAATAGAACTTCTCCCTAACCTTTGTTGACATGTTTTGAAACAAAACTATCACTGTTGCATAGCTTGAAAAGGGTTTGATTTTTAATTTTAAATTGTATGTGTATTTGCAAGGGTTATATTTGTGACTTCTAAAAGCTAGCATTTGTTTAATCTATTAATAATCCCTGTTTGAGTCAAAATTTTGGGTCTAAGCGGCTATCGGACATTATAGGGCCGATTCAGCTATTTAATTTTAAGTTGTCTGTTTATCAGAGTCATTTAATTTTCTATTATTTCTTAGTGAATTTATTAAATAAACGAATTTATAGTCCCTGCGGCTTTACAAAATCCAAATTTGAGACACTTATACATTAAAAATAAAATCCTTCTAAGATATAGTCTGAAGTAGAAAACTATTATCCCCATATATTTTCACGTTTACAATACTTTCTCTTTAGCTTAAGACCTCTAGGTTTGACCATTGGCATGGTGTGAGCTATGTGCTAGCGCCTCTATGGAACCAATTTCCTATAGATCATCTTTATAAATAACCGTAATAGTAACTTATCATAGACATATTTATATTCCTTGCTGGCGTCAACAGAAAAAAAATAGTGTATTGATAATATTTATCAAATGTGTCCCCCTCCCTATGGTAAATAAAGTCTTGATTATTTATGACAGAACAAGGCTACACGACGGAGGATTTGGTCCACTCTTCAAGGGACAACTCAGAGAGTATCCTTCTTTTCGGACCCCTTACCTCTGCATGGGAGTCGCGTCTGAATAGCAGCGGGTCCGCTCAACAACGCGCATTTGCCCCTAATAACCCCCCATCCCTCCACCCAACACAATTAGGCAGCCATGGCGGTATCCGTAAGCCGGCGCAAGCAAGCTATTGGACCCTCCATAAAACACACTGACCCCTTCCTACCATAAGGAACCAACCCATCAGACCCGTGTGTGTTGTCAGGCCGCAGCCAAGGGGGGTGCTTCCGTAGTGCTTACAATAATTGACGACCCTAAGCCATAGGTTTTTTTAATGTGTGTCACGTCCCACCCCCCTTCAAGATAAAGCATTTAGGGTTATGTGTGGCTAAAATACGAACTTCTTGTTTAATTTCTTGCCTGCACTTTAAATATATATTCATGAAGGATACTTTTTTTCTATATCAGGAGTCTCTGGTTTGTTGGAAAAAAACTATTATGTGTACCTAAAATACGCGCGTTATTAGTGTCTGTATTTATATTAGCTGTCTGCTATAGATTGACACGAATAAACTTTATCATTCGTTAATGAATAAACAGGTTATAAGTTATTTAAATTTAAATGATACAGTACACCACAAAGTAAAACCTAACTTAATTGCATAGAGGGATCCTGGTGGAGCGCTGATGGACTAACGATGGGGCAACAGGCAGCCGATTTAGCCCTGAGTAGGGAAAGTTTGAGGCTGGCGGATAACCTCGTGGAGGCTATGGTCGTCTATCTGGCTGACGTTGTCCGCCGGCAGCTATCTCCAGGCACTGATGTTCCCCGCTCTACCCGAATCCCAGAGGCACCCCCGAGCAGGCACGACATGGACCCTCTGGACGCTCTGCCTCAACCTTCAAAGGTATGTATATGTCACGTTGACAGGAGGAGTGCCGCCTATCAGACCGACGTTGTCCGTCGGCACCGTTCAAGCAACCAGCTACCTCCAGGCACTGATGTTCCCCGCTCTACCCGTATCCCAGAGGCACCCCTGAACAGGTACGACATGGACACTCAGGACAGGGAAGCGCTTCGTCCCCAACATCCTACAGCTTCTCCAGACGGCTCCCTGCAGGACATGCAGAACTTAAGGGGCCCTCCAGACGCCTGGCCGTCGGCGTTTCAGGCCCGGTGGTCTCCAGGTACTTCGGGGCCCCTTAAAACTATTTCACACGTCCAACCTTCAGGGGTACGGACCGGCCGCATTGCCAAGAGTAGTGCAAGACGACCTATACGAACCATGATTTCAAGATCCTCAACAAACAACAACAATAGTATTCCTACAATAAACCTTGCATCCCCCTCGCCAATATTAATTACAACTTCTCCAGCTGAAGATAGTGATTCGGATATCGATATAGACTATGTGATGAGAAAGCTGCTACCCCGTTATTCGACCATTGATATATAATAAGTAAAAAAGAACGCCCTGAAATTTATTTTAATCATCCATTTAATATTAATTACAAATATAATAAATATATTATATCAAATTTTTTTTTTGAACATTAAATTTCTCGTCGCGTAAAAGTAAATATATTATTATATCAACATATTTTTTTCCGTCATTAAATTGATTGTCAGTGTTTAAGTAACTAATTTGTTTTGTGTAAATGT